>CM035152.1:120461692-121661692 GCA_020205615.1 Panax quinquefolius
ATTAATTATTGTGGTGGTGTGGTGAATTATGATAATTGTTATGTGTGATTGTAAGGTATTTTAGGTTGTAAAAAGTCTTTAGATAATGTAGTATTTTTTGAATTTTAATCTAATTTTTTGTTATGTCGTGCCTTCAAACACGAACAATTACTAGTGATACAATATGTTACTATTAAGAGCATACAATAATAACAGTAAATCACATAATAACTATTATGTTTGAACATTGAATACAATAAGATCTTGTATGTTTTTTATTATTACTATATGTTCATTTATTTTTATTTCTTTTGTCTACTAAATATAATGAATACATAGATGAACATTGAATACAGTTTTTGCAAATGGAATTATATCATTGTTAAAGCCAAGTTTCACGTGCGTCCAATCACGTAATCCACGTCTTTAGAACTCCAGATAATAACAGATCACACATTTAAACTTGACGGCCAGGTCACGGGGTAGTAACTCCTGTGTGAGAATAAGTACAGGTCGTTCACAAGGTTTAACAATGGAGGCTAAGTGTTTAGTGCTCAAAAGTAGTTATTACCTATTAATCGTAACCTTGGCCTTATATTTATAATACTCATCACCTTATAATCCTTCTCCCAGTCGGATTAGGACCCCTAAACATGGCAGTTACCATAATTTAGGTCCAACACAATCTCCTTAAAAGGTGGAAGTAGAATCCAATCCAATCACTACCTTTGGAGTTACCTTAATCAAATATGATTAGGATTCAAGACTCTGCATGCGAGACAACCCACTGTACAGGCCCAATCCAACCGAAGCTTACTACCTTAGGGCAAGCTTGGCCCAAAAGGCTCAAGGCCCTACCAACATCATCCTCTTGCATGGCGGCCGGTTCCAGCTCAAAGGACTCGGATACCCGAACTTGAACACCATATCACGAATGGGACTCCGGTCCAGAGGACCCGGATGCCCGAACCCCTTCATCACCCTTGAGGGCTTCGGCCCGATGGACTTAACATTCCCTTCTAGCACCAGGCCTTCAGTCCACTTGCAAGTCCGTAAAATACTCCCGAACATTGCCCCCCAGTCTCTTGTTATAATGTATTTATAATTAGAAACTTGAAAGGTTATGGATTTGAAGAGTCACGACAGCTAATGATGAGTTACCTGGGGAATCTAAGTGGTCTTTCCTCGTTCCTCGAAATGTTGCACGTCTTTCCAAACCTGGGCCCACTCTGTGCATTTAATAGCCGCCCTTGGGTTTCGTGCAGCTCGACTTATAAAAACCCCCTTGCGTCCATCATTGTTACTTTTCCCAGACTTCTCCATTTCAAAACCTGCTCTCATCTTTTCCGGTGAAGGCAATTTTCGGTGAGTATCTCGTCCCTCCTTTTTCTATAATTTCGAACTCATTTCTGTTAGAATCTACTTTATAAGCTTCCACATTTTCAATTTCTTTCACTGCGATGGCTGAATCTACCCCCGAACAAGCCCCAAACATTGATGATATTACTATTTCTTCTTCCATTGGTGCCACTGACCTAGTTCCAGTGGACCTTCTGGCACCTTCCCCTGAAACCGCCACCACTTCTGTTCTTCCTGCTCCGATAAGTGTCGAGGCCAAGATCCGAAATGCCTATCACTCCGAAGAGAAGTTTTCCCACATCAATACCACATCCACCGTCTCTCCTTCTCAAATCTCCGATATCCGAACCCTTTTCAATATTCCTAAAGAGTACAAACTTCGGGTACCCAAATCCGGAGAGAAAATGTTCTGGAGACCCGAGGGTGAATGGGTTGCTGTACCTCTATACCTTCTAAAGTATGGGGTTCGGTTTCCCCTTCACGAATTCATCTCCTCATTCCTTTGCTTTGTCGGGATCGGGTTCGCATAACTTGTGCTGAACTCGTACATCCATATGATTTCTTTCATCGCCGTGTGCCAGGAGATCGAGATCGCTCCTGGACTTGATTTCTTTTTTTCCCTATTCACCATTGGTCGGTTGAAGGAACCCGGCCTTCAGTAATTAAACAAACAAGCCAACTGAACCGTCCCCATCAAGCCCCCTTCCAGTAACAAAGGGTGGCACCCACAGTGGATCTATGTGAGGGGAACCGTCCTCAGACTTCTTCCGAACTGGGCCCATCCTGAAGACCCTATTGCAGAGGTGTCAAAAAATTTGAAGGATCGTGCTGCCGCCTTCAAAGAATTCTACAGGAAGTGGAGCAAGACCGAGTGGAATCTGGGGGTTCTGACCAACGAGGTCTGGTTGTACAGACACGGGTGTAAGTATCCTATCCTGAAGCTCTCCCCAATACCTTTAACTTCACACGTTTTCCTGACTCATTTTCTTTTGTGCAGTGACAATTTTCAAACCCGGGGAGACTGAGGCCTCCTTGATACCGTTACCGAACGCCGCCGGACCAATCCGCCTCCCCATCACCAACGATACGGGTGAAGAAGAGACCATGTCGATTGCTGAACTTTCCACCGGCTCTACATCGGGTCCACCTCCTTCAGCTGTCCCCACCGAACCGTCTACCAAGAATGTCCTAAAAATGAGCCGAGCTGAGAAGATGGCATTTTTATAAAAGACCAAGAGGCCCTCTACAAAGGCTCCCCCCAAGGCCACTCTTCAGCTCTGTCGAAGCCCATTCCTCCAACCCCTACTTAAATGACGATAGTCGAAGATTCAGAGGAAACCGAAGAGGTTCCTCTCGAGCCTCGATCCAAGAAGCCCCGTGTCGCCGACGTTTCGGAGCGTCAGATTATCGAAGCCGAACCCCTTCCCACTTCAACTCCCACCTCTCAACCAAGCTCTTCGTAAGGTACGCCGACCACTTGTTGGCCGAAGGGCCCTTTGGAAATGTTTCCCTTTACTCTGTTCGATCATTTCAAGCTTTCGGGCGATGACGAATGGTTTAAGGGATACTCTTCCGAAGAGTACCGGGCTCAATGCCAGGTAACCCCGAGGGTGCTTATCTTAGTCTTATAAACTTGTACTTTGATTTCGATAACTGATGTATGTGTTTGTTGTAGGCCAACGCCCTTCTTGCTCGAGCCATCCCTCCTCTCGCCCGAACCACTAAGAAAGAAGTTCAACTGAGATCGGATGTGCAGCTACTTGAGACTGAGGTTCGGAGCCTGAACTCGGACTTGAAGAAGGAGAGGGATCTCCACGCCGAGACCCGGAATAAGGCAACCAGGGCTGAACATCAGGCCGACGAGCTCAAGGAACAATACTCGCTGCTTCAACAGGAGTTCGTCGGCCTCGAAGGTCATGCCAAGAAGCTTCTGGAGGAGAGAGACCACCTGTATGGGGAGAGCAATGAACGGTTTCAGGCGCTTCATTAACTTGAGGAGAAGTTCGATGGAGTTCACGAGAAGATGATGCATCTGATCCGAGAGAACAATGCCTTGAAGGATGAACGTGTCAGGGCCAAGCAGCGCACCATCGAGGAATATGAAGAGTCCCCTGCCTTGACCGAAAAAATCATGGCCCAGTTTGCTAAGGGCTATGAGACTTATCGGGAAAAGGCTCGGGCAAAATTGACTACTGTCGGGCTCGATGCTTCAGTTCTTGACTCTTCGGACGAAAAATCCAATACTGGGGATGAGCCTCCTCCGGAATAGCTTCTGTTAGAACTTGTAATTTTTTGTAATCTTCATTTTTTCTTATATTTTTACTTTGCCCGAATCTTATACGATCGGATTTTGTAAAATATTTGAAAATATGAATGAAGTATAAAATTTTTGTATTTGTAAATCCAGTTATACTTGACTTTTACCGATCAGTTTGGTGTTTTGCACTTTTCTGATCGGTTTAGGTCCAAAGCTTATCTGCCTTGATTTAATAGTTTCATGATCCGTTATACTTGTGAATTTTACCGATCAGTTATGTCATTTCTGACTTTCTGATTGGTTTAATCTCGAAGCTTATCTGATCGGGTGTATAAAAGCATATGAATTTAAATGGAGTATGAATGCATCCGAGGAAAAATCTCATTTATTTCATCAACAAATCGAATGGCTTACATAAGTAAAGGAAAGAATGACTTTTACTAATAATACTTTCTAAGTCTTCCAGCATGCCATGTATTCTTTACCTCCGAACCATCCATTGCTCGAAGCAGGTATGTACCTGGCTTCGGCACTTCTACTACTTCATAAGGCCCCTCCTAGTTAGGCATCAGCTCGCCGGTGTTCTGGGGGGTTGATGCCTCCGATTCTCGAAGGACCAAATCCCCAACTTCAAACCTCCTCTGCTTCACCTTCTGATTATAGTGTCGGGCTGTTCTCTGCTGGTAGATTGCCAACCTTATCAGAGCTGAGTCTCGAACTTCCTCCAAAAGATCCAGATTTATTTTCAAACCATCATCTTTGTATAATTCCTTGTACTGACTGACCCGAAGAGTAGGGGACCCGATTTCAACTGGTATGAGTGCATCGGTTCCGTATGCCAATCGGAATGGAGAGTCCCCAGTTTTTGTTCTTGGAGTAGTCCGATACGCCCACAAAACACTGAGTAGCTCTTTGGGCCACCGACCCTTTAATTCGTCCAACCTTTTTTTGATGCCGTTAAGCAGAGTTCGGTTGGTGACCTCCACTTGACCATTCGACTTGGGATGAGCCACTGAAGTCTTTCGGTGCTGAATTCCCAATTCTTTCAAAAAGGCTTTGAATTTCGATCCTATAAATTGCCTCCCATTGTCCGAGACCACTGCCATGGGGATGCCAAAGCGATAAACGACTCCCTCCTTGAAAAATTTTAGGCATTCTTGTTCGGTGATCTTCTGCGGAGGCTTGGCTTCCACCCACTTTGTCATGTAGTCGATAACCACGATCACGAAACTGACTTGTCCCTTGGCCTTCGGCAAAGGCCCCAGGAGGTCGATTCCCCATACAGCAAAGGAAATCAAGGATAAGACCGAGTACAACTCTTCGGGACGCTGGTGTGGGATGGTGTTGTTCAGCTGACACTTGGGACATTTTCTGATGAATTCTTTGGCCTCCGTATAGATAGTTGGCCAATAATACCCCTGCCTCAAAATCTTGTGTGCCAGTGACTTGGCCCCCATGTGATCCCAACAAATCCCCTCATGTACTTTTCGAAGCGTGTAATCTGCTTTCGATGGAGTTAAGCACTTGAGTAGTGGGGAGCTAAAGGCCATTCGGTACATATCTCCATCAATAAGGACGAAGTTTGAGCTCTTGTGCTTGATTTTCCTCGCTTAGATTCGGTCCAAAGGTAGAACCCCGTCTACCAGGTATGTGATATAAAGCGTGAGCCAGCAATCGAGCCGGTCCAAAGCTAACACCTCCGTCTTTGGAACACTTGGCTGTTCTAAGACCTCTAGATACACCGTCCCATTGAAGGAGCTTGTTTTGGTCATTGCCAATCTGGCTAGAGCATCTGCTACCGTGTTGTCCGACCAATCAACTCCCTGACAGCTATGTGAACTGAAATACGTGAGCTTATCTTTTACTTCGGCCAGATATCTGGACATTCTCGCCTTCCGAGCCTCATACTCCCCCGATAACTGCTTAACCACCAGCTATGAATCACTGTAGATGACCAACTTCTGCACTTCCAAGCTTCGGGCCAACCGAAGTCCGGCTAATATGGCCTCATATTCTGCTTCATTGTTAGTGGCTTTGAACTGAAACCAAATTGCATGTTGGACCTTTAAACCTTCGAGACTTGTCATGATAACTCCTACCCCACTGACGTCCGAAGTCGATGATCCATCCATGTACAGAGTCCACAAAGTTTGCCCCTGTTGTGTATCAGTAACCGACCCTACATCTGATTCTGTGAACGAACATTCTACCACGAAGTCGGCCAATGCCTGTCCCTTGATCGCTGTTCGGGGGTGGTATTCCAGAGCGAACTGAGTTAATTCCATCGCCCATGCAGCCAAAAGACCCGAGACTTCTGGTTTCTGCAAAATCTTCTTTAACGGTTGATCCGTGTACACCACTATTAGCCGACCTTGGAAATAGTGCATGAGCTTCCTACTAGCAATGATTAAGACGTAGGTAAACTTTTCCAGGTTCAAGTACCTGGTCTCTGCATCCCGAAGAACGTGGCTGATGTAATACACTGGGAACTGCCTTCCCCCCTTGTCCCTTACCAGTGCCGCCCCTACTGCCATCGAGCTTGCAGCCAAGTATAAGTATAAAGGTTCCGAAGGGATTGGTTTCATCAATAAAGGTGCTGAAGACAAATATTTCGTGATCCCTTGGAATGCGTCTTCGCACTCTATAGTCCATTAGAAACTCTTCTCGTTCTTCAGTCCCTTGAGAGTGTCAAAGAAGGGTAAACATCTCTCTGCTAATCTTGATACAAACCTCCGAAGGGCAGCTATCCGGCCCGTCAACCTCTGCACATCTTTGTATGTCTTCAAATATTTCATGTCTAAGATCGCCTGAATCTTTTCTGGATTTGTTTCGATGCCCCTTTTGCTGACCAAATATCCTAGAAATTTTCCTGACCCCAATCCAAAATTGCACTTGGTTGGGTTCAATCGCAGATTATGTCTTCGTACTGTCTCGAAGCAGTTCTCCAAATCTCCCAAGTGTTCCCGGACTGACATATTTTTAACAATCATGTCGTCCACATAAACCTCCATACTTCGACCTAACTGCCTTCTGAATACGAAGTTTATCATCCTCTAATATGTTGCCCCGGCATTCAGCAGTCCGAAGGTCATTTTTTGATATGCATATATGGCTCGATAAGTGATGGAACTAGTCTTCGGGATATCCTCCTTGCTCATCGAAATCTGGTGATATCCTGAGAAGGCATCCATGAAGCTCAACATGTCATACCCCGAGGTAGGTGGCATCAATCAACTGATCTATGTTAAGTAAAGGATAGAAATCTTTCGGGCACGCCTTATTCAGATCGGTGTAATCGATACATAGCCTCCACTTCCCATTTTGTTTCTGAACCAGAACCACGTTTGCCAACCATTCGGGGTAGTCGATCTCAAAAATAAAACCTGCCTCCAGTAGTTTAGCGATTTCCTCATCTATGGTCCTTTGCCTTTCCGGGGCGAAGATTTTTCTTTTCTGTATCACTGGCATTCTCTTCGGGTCGACATGCAGACTGTGTAAAGCCACCGACTCGCTTACCCCAAACATATCGCTAGGCTCCCATGCAAAGATGTCGGCATATACCCGAAGCAGATCGACCAGTCCTGTCCATAGTGGTTCTGCCAATCCTGACCCAATCTTAATAATTTTCTCCATATTTCCCGGGATCAGCTCTACATCTTCCGTCTCTTCGGCTGGCAGAGCCAGTGGTTCAGTACTACTTTCGGTGAATGGCTCTATTTTGATGCCATCGTCTGTTTCTGTTTGTTGACCCCGACACCCGAAGAAATCAAAGTATTCCGATAGCACCTTCGGGCAATGTCAAGATAGCCTTTTACCTCCCCAATCCCGTTCGGTGTCGGAAACTTAATTTTGAAATGGGGTATGGATGTTACAGCTTGCAAAGCTGCTAGGGTCGGCCTTCCCAGAATAGCATTATATGCCGAATCCACCTGTACCACAAAAAATATGACCAAAATCTCTGCCTGCTGAGGAGCTGTGCCAAACCTGACTGGAAACTCAATGGTGCCCGACACATGCACCGGGTCCCCACTAAAATCGTACAATGGGCCTTCTCCTCCCAACTCCATCTTCTTCCCTTCTAAATCCATCCTCTAATAGGCGTACGTATACAGTATGTCAACCGAGGACCCATTGTCGATCATCATCCTTTTCATGTCCACCGGTCCGACCTGTGCCGTTATTACCAACGCCCCATCATGTGACTCTATGGGATCTGTAGGGTAGTCTTCGTCTAAGAATGAGATGGATATTCCCGGATAGACCCGATCTCTTCGTGGCAAGGAACTTGCTACTAACAACACGGCCTCGAGATGTCCGCTTCTCTTCTTTCCTGTTACACGTCCTACCGAACCACCTGAAATTACATCAATCACTCCTCGAGGTGGTTGGTTTGGTTTTGACTGTGTATCTCGAGTCGACCCTCTATTTTCCTCCCGAGGTGCTTCTGATCCTTCCCGACCAACCACATACTGTATTAACTGCCCATTCTGAACGTTCTTCTCAATCAAATCCTTCAGATCATTACACATCTCCGTCTTATGCCCGCGACTTTGATGGTATTCACAGTATTTATCCCGACCTCTCTTGCCAGGCTTCGGATGTGTCGAACATGGCTCGAAAAATGGTTTGTTCTGCATCTCCTCCAGTATCTTCGCCCGGTCAATGTTGAGGGCGTTGTAAACTTTGTTGACATTTCTATTCGGGAAGGGTGGTTGGCCACTTCCCGAACCACCACCGTTATTGGCTTTCCTTCCATAATTATCTGATCTCCCCTGATTATCTGGCCTTTGATAACTCAGCTTGTCCCGATCCCTGGACTTCTCATAAGATTGGGAGTGCGGTTTGAAGTTTCCCATAGCCTCTTCAATCGCTATGAATCCTCTCGCTTTCGATGGAAAGCTTCACAACCACGGAGGGTTGATCACCAGATCTTTCATCAATTTCTTCGACTTCCCGATATCCAGACCGGTTGTGAAAAATCCCAAGGCCTGTGGCGAGTTAAACTCTGTTACCAAACCAACAGCCTCCTGAAATCTCTTGACATACTGGCCTAGGCTTTCATCTGACTTCTGTCGAACCTGCATGAGGGAAGCAGTAATCTTTCCCCGTCTCCTGTTGCTCCCGAACCGAGTGTGAAACTTCTCCCGAAGATCATTCCATGAGTTAATAGACCCTGCTGCCAACGTGCCCATCCATTCCCGGGCACTCTTCTTCAAGGTTGTTGCAAACATGTGGCATTTAGCAACGTCTGAATGGCCGTAGTAGGTCATCAACCTGTCATACCCGTCCGAATGATCATAAGGGTCTCCCAGCCCGTCATATGTCTCCATCAGGGGCATCTTCTTTTTGGGGTCGGCCGTTACATGGTTGACTTCGGGCGAGAAAGGGGAGCCTATACAAGCCGAAGGAGTTCCCAGTGAACTCTTTACTGCCAGTAACTTCTCCAACTCTGCGACCCTTCGAGCAAGGGGGTCGGACTCCTCTTTACAAGGGGAGGATCTGTGTTTGTCCCTCCTGTATTCAGGAGACTCGTCCCTCCTTCTCTGGCCTGACCTGCCCGGATGTCCTGATCGCCGGTCTACTAAACGGCTCCTTCTTCGGCTTCTGCCGTCTCGGGAACGGCTTCGGGGTCTACTCTTTTCTCTTCCAGCCTCTCCCCGTCGAGGTGACCGGGATTGGCTCCGATGCCTGTGCCTTTTGGAAGACGCCTCTTGCTCTCCAGCCATCTTTGTCATCTGTTGTTCGAGCTCCTCTTGCTGAAGACGCAGGGCCATCATGGCATCTCTGTTCTACTGCATCTTCTTCTGCAGAATAAACTCCCTCTGGTCTCGACTGCCTTCCCCTCGGTCCTTTTCTCGCACCTCAAGTGCCCGAGAGTTATTCTCATCCGCACGACTAGCCTGATTGGGCGTATATTGGCTGTCATGGAAGAGTTTTCGCCGGAGGGAAGCAACCGGTTCCTCTTGATCCTCTTGAACTCTAAAACCCAATCTATCCTTCACCGACCCCCTCACCAGTGTGGTTTGGTGGGTCTTCGCCTTTTCCTGGTTAGAAGCACCTGTATCCCTACTCACCATGACTTTTTACTGAAAAAGTTGATTGTGATTGTAAAAGCACTAGGCCCTCCTTCTAGCGCCAATGTTAACACCAAGTTTCGCCGGCGCGTATAATCACAGAATCCACGCGCTAGAACTTGCACAATAACAGATCACACGCGAAGCTTAACGGCTTGTGCCGCCGGAGGATAGCTCCGGAGGAGGCTAAGTTTTTAGTGCTCAAAAGTAGGTATTACCTGTTAATCGTAACCTTGGCCTTGTATTTATAGTACTCATCACCTTAGAATCCTTCTCCCAGTCGGATTAGGACTCCTAAACATGACAGTTACCATAATTTGGGTCCAACACAATCTTCTTAAAACACTACAAAAAAATGGGGCTTCAGCAACAATCGATTTTCATTGCTAAAGGTGCCAAATTTCGTTGCTAAAGGGTTTTGGCAACGACTTTACTATCGTTGCATCTTTCGTTGCACAATGAGCGTTGCTAATTGTTCTGCAATGAACATATTTTTTTCGTTGCCAAAAGTAATACATTTTGCAACGAAGTTTGGCTCTCGTACAGAGACATCGATCCTTTAGCAACAAAATGTATTGTTGCAGAATAATTAAAATGTCGTTGCTAAAAACCCCATTTCGTTGCAAAAAGCACGCTAATTGGCAAAGAAATGAACTCTTTTTTTTGTAACGACCATGCATTTTCGTTACAATTGACACCATTTTGTAACGACATTTTTCGTTGCAGTAAATTATGAAAATAGTTGCCTAAGCTTACTTTCGTTGCGGAATGTAAACTTTTTAGCAACGATTTTCGTTGCTGATTATATTATTTGGCAAATTCACATTATCTTTGAATCAAGAACGAAAATGTTTGTTACTGGTTATTTTTCAATAGCAACGAAAGTTGTCGATTAGAAACGATATTATATGTTGTCGTTTCTTTATATGTGCAACGAAAGTTGATATGATTTGCAACGATAAAAATTATTATCTTTTATTTTAATATTAGCAACAATATCCTCTCCTTTATTAGTTTAATTTTTCGTTGCCAAATATTATATTTTTAATGTCATTAGCAACGAAAATTTGTTGCTAAATGTATAAAAAATTGTTACTATATTATAACTTATTCAATGCTTTGATAACGAATTATATTGTTGCCAAATCAAAATTTGACATTCTTTTTGTGTACCTGACTGGCTCAATGTCCCCATAGCAAATAATGGCAAAAATACATTAAACTAAAATATTATTAACTTAATAAAATCATCCACTACATAATCATTCATTATCTCTACAATTAACCATCTAAAGTTACCACATTTATTCAATCAAAGTATATATCTACATATATAGAGAGGGTACACTTCATAATTTCGTCCCTTGTCTCCCGTAAACGTAACACTGAAATTTGGTACCCAATATTGTAAGGCAGGTAGTAAAAGTAGTCTTCCTGCACATTTAAAAATAATAGCTAGTCAAGAAAATAAAGTAAATAGGTCACCATTAACACTTAATGTCAAAATCAAAACAAAAAGACAATAGAGTTGCTACGTGGTACAATGTCAAGGCTTGACTTCTATTTCATAATACTTTAGAATACCACTAATTTCTTGTTCAACTTGAGTGACTAAACAATAAATATGGTTGGCACATCAATGCATAATCACTCTCCAACCTGGTTATAGCACAAGTTAGAACAAGTACTCCACTTTCCATTGCTAAAAATATTTACCATCATTGCATTCAATTTAATAAGGGGATGGGTTATCTTCAAAAAGCATGCAAAAATACTTGAAAAATGATATCTTGTGAAATGCATTTATGAGCTGAAGATTGAGACTACATACCATACATACGAATCATAGCCGTTGTTGCGATTATCACCCATCACAAAAACTGAGTTTTCTGGTACACGCTGCACCACAGTATAAAAACATCAGTTTCATAATTAATATTGGTTGGCTAGTGACAGTTCATTCCTATAAAAATCATCTACATCATGCTTCCACTGGTGCTTGCCCTTTTACAACGTACATAGGCTAAAATCCTAGGCCACTTATAATTTAAAAAGTTTTATGTATGCACATTTTCCAAATTTTGAGACAGAATAGGAAAAGAACAAGAAAATAAATGGGGAGTTGGAAGTATAGTGAAACTGCACATAACACTGGTGTCATTTCATATTTAGGTGCTCCGAGAATGAAATCTTCTTCCTTCTTGAACCTGAAACGTAACAGATTATACAAACACCATGACTACGTACCAAGACATATTATAGGGTGGAAAAAACGTACAGATAAGAAAGAACATAGTCATATTATCTGTGCCTGTCAAAAACTAGCATATATTACAGTTTATATGGTAGAATAAATATTCACCCCCAAGATGTGTTTAGCATCAAGCTCAATATTAACCTCAGTTTGGTTCTTCAGAAATAGAAATCTACATTCTAGAAGTGAAGCAAAACTTAACTCCTCCCATTTGGAATTTTCCATTCGAAGGTATACTGATAATATGATACAGCCAGGTCTGACTTAAACTGCTTCTAAGTAGACACTAACTAGAAAATCACATGATGTCTACCAGTAGTACTTAAGAATATGTAACTAACTTTGTAATCTTGAACTAAATTTGGTTCATAATTTAGCCATAAAGCCTCTTACAACTGCTTCTGGTAATACATCAAACAAAAATCATGTTTCATGGCCATAGCCTGTATTTCTAAAATTGTACCATGTTAGCATAAAATTGGCAAATGAGGTTCTTCTAATTTTATCTATCCTAGTCATTAGTCTCAACATTAAAAAACTACAATTAACAAAAGGTAACACTACATGCAGGGAGAAAAAGAAAGAAACAAATGACAAAAAAAAAAATTAGTAGAGCAAGCTAACCTGAAGAATAGCAAATAGTCTGCAAATAGCAACGACTAGCTTTCTAAAGAAAGTATGAAAGTTGGCCTCTAAGAACCTGCATGGATGGATCTAGACCAACTGATTCTCACAGCTAAAGAGTTCAAACTAGTGACATGAAGATATTGAGTTCACCTATCATCCCATCGAGCAAGACGGCAAGCTAGTTCTGCAATAACTCCATGTGCTGTTCTTGGTACATTATTACCACCAGCCAAAAGAAGTTCCTAGATCATAGAAGAACACCAATAATTGGGAATCAAGCATAAGCAGAAACTTAATCATTCTTGAATAATTAACTAACTTATCACTAGAATTGACACAGTAGAAAGAATTCTATTCAGGTACGAACAAACCTGAACTTCTGTGATGCCCAACACATTTATGCTTGAAGCAGATCCTTTCATGTGCATCGCAGTTATTAAGAAGTTTTGTGCTTGCCAAGAACGAAGCACAACTGGGATATCATCTTCATCAACATAAGGATTACCAGCTGATTGTCCCAATAGCTCAAACAACAGACCTCCAGCAACCCTAACAGGGACCTGTATGATACATTAAGGTAATCAGCATATCCATCATCTACCATGGCGTGAAGTTTTAAAATCACAATTATATAACAATTCAGGTGTAGAATGTCGAGCAGTTAGTGTTGAATGCAACAATAAAACTGGACACAACAATTTCACCAAAGATGATATAAATGCTAGATTCAACACTAATATATACACATTAATGTGGATATAGTATATCATGCAGAATTATCTTTTGCATCCATATCTAATCTATGTTACAACAAAATTTGAGAAGTGGATATAGTGAATCATGCAGAATTATCTTTTACATCCATACCTGATCTATGTTACAACAAAATCTGAGAAGCAAGCAATTCTAGACATTACATAACCATGCAAGGACTGAAAAATTCTTAAGCACGGACACTGGCCAAGATGACCGACAACCTGCTCCCTATTATTGCTAATACTTTTTTATATTATCAAGACTACAATGCACCATGACTTCATCAATTTAGGAGGATCATGTAAATATGGAAAAGATCAAAGAAATTAGGCAGGTCTGAACCCTTTCATAAAGTAATCCATTTATAAATGAACTGACCAAAGTATAAGCAGAGGCAGGAACCACTATTATAGCAAGTAACATTGGAAATCTGAAAGTTACCTAAAGATTTTATGAGACTGAACTTTAAAAATGAATATCACAAACCTAAGAATATATTGTTTCTTTTGCATCTCTAAGCAGGTATATGGGGTCACCATTTAGAAGTTACAAGGAGTGATCAATGATAATTGATAAGTCGCTTAACTATCTGAATTAGCAATTTGACAATATACCTGAAAGCTGTCCATTTATGAAGACATGAAGAGCATGCCCTGTTGACTGAACGATGAGAGTTGGGAGTTCCCCACCACGCAAGAAGGATTCAGATGAACCAATGTCAACACTGTGAGCAGATCAGATTGAACGTGGGAGAAGACATGTTATGCCAGTTGGGTCATTGTGCAAAGCTAAAGAAGTTCGGAGACTTATATCGCCTAATTAAATATGACAACCCAACAATAGAGTCAACAGATGTTTGAGCAGTACTACAATGAGACGAAATACCTAAGATATATATTTTGTAAAAAATAAGAAGAAGAGATCTGAATGCAGAAATCAGAGATTTCAGTGCTAACCAAAGTAAGATCGGATAAGCCATGGACATAAATAGGTTGTGATCTTGGTTGGGTATCTCCAGTTCCAAGCTGACCATATTCATTATTTCTGATTTTATCTCTCACAAAAAACCTTTGAACAATAATATATAGTGAGTAATAAGATCATTGTTAGCATACCATTTTTTCCTTCTACCTCTTTTGAAACTGATTTTCTGCTTTCAGCCGCAATAGCAACTTCAGCTGAAGTCGCATAGAAATTGGTAGGAGGGACCAAGCAGATCCCTGCAAAAGGATTAGAAGAAACTGTAGTTGATTCAATCCCAGCTTCATCAAGCTTGCTTTCTGGTTTCTTATCATTTTCATCTTTTCCCTTCTCAGTTTCCATATTCATACCATTTTTTTCTTCTATCTCTTTTGAAACTGATTTTCTGCTTTCTATTGCAGTAGTAACTTCAGCTGAAGTCGCACAGAAATTGATAGGCGGGACCAAGCAGATCCCTGCAAAAGGATTAGAAGGAGCAGCTGGGGTTGCGGATGTTGGTTGCCGACGAACTTTGACTATCCTTCTACTAGCCAGCACCTCATCACTTGCTTTTTTGAAAGTTCCAGTCTCCCCATTAGCATCTTCATCATCATCAAGACCAGGATTATCTGAGACAGTTGCACTCCAGCAGCCCTCTTCTTTGAAGGTGGAAGGGTATTTTCTGCATCTCCCATCTCAGAACAAAATATTGAAGAGACTACCTTCTCAACAAGGACCAGGAAAAAAAATTTCTGAAAAGAATCACCACAAACTTTAGTCAACTCTACAAGACTTCAAAATTTTTCACACATCATTTGTCTATAGAAAAGAAATAAAATAGAAATGAGCGAATGAAAAGAGGCTCGGAAATAGCATTTGTAATTAACATTTAATGGTAAAACTAGGGTGACACCTTTACGGGATACAAATTTTAGAAAATGTCATCCCATTACATAGATGATAGAACTATAATCCACAGTTTATCACTTTGTCCCATTGCAAAGAAATTTTCTAAAAGCTTAAGAATGAAACAGAGAGAACATACAAGTGAAATATGTTACAACTTTTACTTTGTCTTCTTTCAAGTGTTGAAACAATTATACTCCCTCCGTTCCTCAAAAAGAGTCCCATTTGCCAATTTCTATTGTTCCAAAAGATGAGTTGTATTTCTTCTAATGGAAGAATAAAATGACATAATATCCTAAAGTTTATCATTACAATTCCATTATCATGCCATATGGTTTGTTTGCCCAAAATGAACCATTTCACTAGAGAAAAAAGATTTCTGGCTATACCATTGAACTTCGACCATTCAGCCTCCATGACCATCCAGAAGAAATGAAACAACCAAACTTTTCTTCTATTGTGTGTTCTTAGTAACAAGTAGTTTCCTTGAAGGGGCATATACTGAGATAAGATTAAATGCCATGCCCCTAACAGGTTGCATTAAGAGAATAGTAGGAATTAGGTCAATAGGCATTATTAATGACTTCGACTTCACTTTAAATCTGAAGCTCTGGTAGGGAGGAGAGGCATTTAATACTTGTCTCCCCTTCCAGTCATCAAGGAAGATCTCGAATAGGAGCTCACATTTATGAGCCTAAATATTTCCAATTTTTATCTGGCGGAGTTTAAAATTTCAAATAAACAATTTGACATGTGCCCGCCACCATGTCGAGCACATTGTACATCCTATGGTTCACAATTTTTTTTTAATAAGTAAATAATTAAATTAAAAAAAACACCAAAAAGGGGACAAACAGATTACACAATGCTCAAAAGGGTTAAGGTTTGGCTTTTGAGGTATAGACACAAATAGGTAGTGAAAATCACACAGTGACAGGTCCAATTATGATGCCTATCTGATGCAAGATAAGGTCCACAAGATCTTAGGAAATAAAGGAGGATGAAGAGGGGGTGAAGGTGAAGGGCGTAGAGGGATGCTTAAAGGCCACAATGGCACAAAGTCGTAATCTCAAATAAATATATGAAATTCTGAATTCTAACGATGGTACATACTTTCTGCAACCCATAAATCCCTAATTCTAATACAACTCAGGGAGCCTTATTTTTATTATGAAAAAAACTCCTAATTAATATCTACGGTAACTATAAATTCTCCTAATTACCTATCATAATTAAAAAATCTAATTTTATTACAAATAATTTATCCAAAAATAATAACATAAACAATTTACTGATAAGCCTAAATATTCATCTCCGTTCTGCTATCACCTCATAGGAACCAAAGAGAATATATCCAACCACCATACAACATAACACTTATGACTTATTCATACAAAAATGAGGAGTAAGTTTGAAGCTGTTATTCAAAGATTTCCTAAGCCCATCGAAAACCAAAATCAAAAGTATATTACTCAACAGACTTTGTAAAGCTATGATGTATAGAATGCAAGCTGCAATCAAGCATAACATAATTACTTCAGAAAAAGACAAAAGAATAATCAAATGAACCACATCATCAATACATGTCTTGACATCCCTGCAGTATTAAGTTTTCTGTTTATACATACTGACATGCACATAAATTGTCCATTATTATTTTCAAAGTCAAGATCATACACGTCAAGCTACAAGTAAATTCCAAGTATTGGTAAATGTACTATTAACATCTCATTTAAGAATCAGGAATTACACTCAAAATCACTTCTCAGTAGCTGATGTGCAATAAGATAACAAACAGTTAGATCCAAAATTGCCCAAAATCCATTTCTACCAAATCAGACTTACTTTAATTGCATTAGCTGTCAATCAAACAATCACAACATTACTTGAACCTTCATCACATGTTGGAGGTTCTCTTCATCCACAGCGTATAATAGCACAATCTTCTCACAATATTTTTAAATTTTAGTAGATACAAAATTATAATGAAAGAGAGAGTACAAAATGTTAATGTCCAATGGTTTTCATATGTATACAAATTAATTGCAAAATCACTATAGATAAAAACTTACCCTCCAATTGATATACAAAACCCCTAACTAAAACCCATCACAATGCTAATTGATAAAACTACTTTTTGTCAAGCAGAGATATGTATTCAACCAGCACTGAGATTGATACAATCCTGATCAGCAAGTTATTCACATGTAGCTAGTATTATGTGGGTCTTTATAACTTTACATAATCAGATTACATGCAAAGAAAGAAGCAAGTTTCACGCGGCAAAAGATCCTAACGTGGCAAGGATTTTGGAATTTTAGGAAAAAGATTTTGTTTCCTAAAATATTAGGCATATTCTATTGGCCTAATTTTTAGGGATTTATTTTCCAGATACTTATCAAATTCTATTATAATTAGGATTTCTTTCCAGTTTAGATTTACATTCTAAATAAGGTTTCTATTGTTTTATAGAAATAGGAATTTCTTTTCCAAATTGATTTCTACTTAGAAATTAGGGTTATGGTTTGTAATTCCTATTAGGATTAGAATAATTTGTTCCTATTGTTATTAGGATTTGGATTGTTTTGAGTAGTATAAATAGAGGTCTAAGTTAATGTAATCAAATACAATATACATTATTCATTATTCAATATATTTTTGAGGTTATTCTCTACTTTTGGTTCTTTGAAGAATTTCTAAGTATTTTTCTTAGTTATTTCTTTGAGATTCAATTTGACTTATCATACAACAACAATTCATAGTTGTGTGTGGCGTCTTCTACCGCATCAATCGTCGATTGTACCGAGATTACCGCTTCAATATAAGCGAGGGGTCAAGGTGTCGTTGGTGTCCATTCAACGCAGAATTCCGAACGCGAGCAATTGTACCAAAATTACCGTCTACATATAGGCGAGGGGTTAAGGTGTTGCAAGTAATTCACCCAACAACTGTGCTAGAAACGATCGGGGCGACGACCACCTCACGCAAGCGTGCCGTGGAGTCTATCAGAGATTGAGCTTTTTTTAGTTAAAAAAAGAATTAGAAATAAGGTTACCTTCTATGCCACTATCAGCAACCTAAAGAGTATTGAATGGCTACTCTAATTATGAAATATTCTGAACAATATGAAGCACTATCACTATCCAGCAAGAACCGAATAAATCCCAGGCAACAATACCAAATCTTTAAGGAAACCATAAAAATTGTAAAAAATGGTTAAACGTTAATAGAGATTTTAAGAGAATTAAAATATGCAAAATACAAAATAAATAAATAAATAAAATAACCGCCCAGGCTAATCAATCTATCTGATCTATCTAAGAAAATGAGATGTAACCTATCGAAAAAGGTCTTAATATCATATATTACACTTCAATCCAAAGTTTTTCAACCATCAAACAAGGAACATATTATACATATAGAGAGAATACGGAATTGAAAAAGGGCAAAGATACAAATGGAGTGATCAATACGTACGGGTTGTGCAGCGTGTCGGTCGTTCTCTTCTTCGATCTTTTCTTTTCGCGTAGTTTTAGTCGGTATGAATGCTTCTTATCGATCCACAAAAACCCTAATATCGAAAACAAATGAAGGAGAGATAAGAACACAATATATTTTCATTTTCCCTTTTTTTTATTTCTTTTTGTCAGTAAAATGAGAGTTTGAATAGACGAATATACCCTTCTCTCTTATGTACATATATTTTGCAGCCATAAACTCAGAGGTAAAATTTTTCTTTTTTTGTATTTAAAATTTTCAATAACGAGATGCCTTCGATGGAAAAATTGAAATATAATTTTAAGTTGGTATGACTCCATTCTAATATGAGTTTTACAAAGTTTTATTCAATATATAATTAGTGATTGATATGTGATAAAATATATTTAAATAATCAAAATCATTCAAACTAAATTATAAATACTTGAGTTGTACAGTAATAATTTTAGTTATTAAATTTATTTTACCATTTATTAATTATTTAATTATAAAAATAAAAGAATCTTAAGTATGATTGAGTGGAAGTAGTATTGAATGAGAGTTCGTAAAGAACAAATCCTACCATAATTTGAATTTTGAATTCTATTTCCTCCTTCAATTGTCAAATGTCGTATGAAACATAATAATAGTTCTACAATAAAATCAATAAAATAATTTAAAATGTCATCTAAGAATTCTTAATAAAGTTATACCCTTCATTTCTTTGAGTAACTTATGTTGTTACATTTAAATTTTGAGTTTTGGGGAAACTTGTGGGGAGGAATATTAAGAAAATTTATATTTCTATATAATAATAATATAATAAAGAGACCATTAGACTAAAAATTGTCATTCCAAAAAAATTATGCACACATGTAAAATATGTGCCAAAGTTCCCTAGTTATAACAATGATCTTAATGGAGATAGTAAAATAGTAAACCTTTCTTATTTTATCTCTCACAAAAAACCTTTAAACAATAATATATAGTGAGTAATAATTCCTTCATTAATATATAATGAGTAATAATTAACATGTTTGGCAATCGGTTATCACGAGTACTATTTCAACAACCATAATCTATACTGTTGATCGCAACATTAGATGACACGAATTGAAATGGATTTCCCCATGCTTGATTACATCTTTGTGGCGACATGAGAAATTACTCATTTGCCCTCATTTGCTTTCATGTCTTCTAATCGCTCACCGCTGAGTTATGGCGGTAGTTTAGTTAACTAATAAATTAGAATGGCTCGATGGGTAGCTTAATGACCCAATTATCCATAGGTCTTGGGTTCAAAACCTAGTTGTGATATTAGAATATATATATATATATATATATATATATATATATATATATATATATATATAATTGGTATGGTGTTGAATCAAAGTTTGCACTATAGAGTTATCAAGAATGAGTTCTTTAGATAAAGTCAATATATATATAGATAGAATTTATAAATATTTATATGAATATTTGTTATTATTATAATTAATATAATAATTATAATAATATTATAATTATTATTACTATTACTATTATAATAATAATTATTATTATTATAATTATTACTATTACTATTGTTGTATTTACTATTATAATTACTATTATTATTATTATTATTATTATTATTATTATTAGTACTACTATTATTATTATTACTTTTATTGTTATTATTATTATTATTAGTATTATTATTATTTCAAACTGTAGGAAAACAGTTAACTAGAATTGAAGAACAAATAAATCATATTAATGATAATTGTCAAGTTGTTCCTCAACAAATAGATCTTCAACCCGTAACCATTAAACCACCTTTAGAAGTTAGTAATTTCAAAATGAAATCTTCTAAAGCTGATAATGAATTTATTGATAATCTTTTAAATAAAATGAAAGATTTAAAGCTTACAACTGCATCTTCTTCTCAAATTAATATGATGTCTGGACAACCTTCTTCTCATACCAGTAATAATAATACTGATAGTGATAGAGATAGTACTGATGGTATTTCTCCTATTCATATTTTGAAAATCCAAAATAATTTTCATATTTTTAATCCTTTTACTGAATTTATTATTTGTTACATTGATGATGTCTTAATTTTCTCTTCATCAATTGAACAGCACATTAAACATTTAAGTATTTTTTAAAATGTTACCATAAAAAATGGTTTGGTAGTTTCTGCCCCTAAAATAAAACTTTTCCAAACAAAAATCAGATTTCTTGGACATAATATTTCTAATGGAGAGTGGTTTTCTAAAAGTATTTGGTAGGGATTAATCCTTCCTGGATACAGTTCATATCAGCACCACTATCAACTAGGGCAATGGCGTCTTTTATAATAAAATCCGGTTTGATAATAAAAGTAATTCTAATATACCATTTCTGAAAAACTACTTGATTCATAAGCATCAAATATTGTTCAGAAGACTCTGGTTTATCAGAAGATTCAGGTTTGGAGGATCCAATATTATTATCTTGTTTATGATTTAACTGTTGTTTAATATTATTTAAATCCTGGAAGATAATAACATTAGTATTATGTAATTGTTTTATTTCGGATTTTAAAATATTAATTTCTCCTTTACCGGATTTTCTAACTAGAGAATATTTGCAGGAATGACCAAGAGAGGTCGCGTGCGCATGATCAATGGTAGAGGCGTGAGCTAACCTTTACTATATCTGAAATTTCCTAGCACTGAATACTCCGTCGAATAATTCTTGACTTTCTTCCAAATAACCCTACGAAGTAAAGATGTTCTTCTTTTACCGAGCAAATACATTCCAAACAAATATGTGGAAGAAACAGTATTATTTATTGAACAGAATGATGAAAAATGGATGAAAGATCCATGGGAGATCAAAAGACGTTATTTAACAACTCAACAGTCTCCTCCTCGGAAGCAACTGAACTTATAGCCTATCAGGATGTTAAAGAAACCTTAGACAAATGGACTATTCCTAAAATCAAACCAGAAACAATTTATAAAATTGGAACCTTTGATTTTATCAGTAGAAGAATTATTAAAACCTTTGAACATGTTGTTCCCTTACATAATAATGATGAAATTTTATATTTATTGCATGTTGAAGATTTGTACCCTTTTTTGCAAAAATATAAATATGTTCATATAGGACTTGTTTTTATTATCATAATTTTTAAAATACTAATTTCTAAAGTTTTGGTATTTATCCTGCATAAACTCCTGGTTTAAACATTGACGAATTTTACTATTAGGAGAAAAATCCATTAACATTCAAAGTTCATGTCACTAGCGGTTGGACTATAAGGTCTTCTGTTTTGAGGATTAGAAATATTATGTCCAAGAAATCTGATTTTTGTTTGGAAAAGTTTTATTTTAGGGGCAAAAACTACCAAACCATTTTTTATGGTAACATTTTTAAAAATATTTAAATGTTTAATGTGCTGTTCAATTGATGAAGAGAAAATTAAGACATCATCAATGTAACAAATAATAAATTCAGTAAAAGGATTAACGATTTACAGGAAATAAAAGCCACCACGCCACAACACGGCTAAAGGCAAAGTTTCAAAACGCGACTTGGGTGACGTTCCACTTAATCAAGCATTAATCCTAATCTGACTTAATTAATAAAATGGCATGAAATTTTGAAGGCATATTAAAAATATACTAACAAATAAATTATCACATATATGATCTCATAAGATTACTGTTGATTTGGGGGTCTACCCAAAACTATAAGCCTGCAGGTTTCTTCCTGTATAGCGTTTTTAGTTGAAACAATAAATTGTTCTGATTTATAAAACTGTTCTAAAAAATCTAAAAAATAAGAACGATTATGGTTGTTCACATTGCGGTTTGATATCTTTTTCATAACGATTCTTTATTTTCAGTATGATAATCTAAAAGCTCAAGTAAAGAAACATAATAATTAACTGAAGCAATAATTAGAAATCTGTAGTGATGTCCCGAATGCTTTCTGGAATAGGAAGAAGCATATTATTTCTCTTCCTTATATCCCTAATTTTAATGAAAAAAATATTCCTACTAAGTCTCGACCCAGTCAGATGAAGAAAGATTGCAGACCGACTCCACTACCAAGGACACGCCAGATCCTTTCTCATCTTCTTTCTTGTATAAATAGGGAGACCTCACCCTTTGTTGAGGCAGAACTTCTTTTGCATTCTCTTTGTACCCCTCTCTCTCTCTCTCTGTGTGTAAAATATTTGATATATATAAAAAAATTTGAAGTTTAAAGATCTGCAAAGCTCTACTGTAAGTTTTAATTATTGCTTCCGTTAATTATTATGTTTCTTTACTTGAGCTTTTAGATTATCATACTGAAAACAGTAATCGTTATAGAATAACATATCAAACTGCAACAGACAACCATAATAGTTCTTATTTTTTAGAACAGTTTTATAAATCAGAACAATTTATTATTTCAACTAAAAACGCTATATAGGAAGAAACCTGCAGGCTTATAGTTTTGGGTAGACCCCCAAATCAACAGTAATCTTATGAGATCATATATGTGATAATTTATTTGTTAGTATATTTTTAATATGCCTTCAAAATTTTATGCCATTTTATTAATTAAGTCAGATTAGGATTAATGCTTGATTAAGTGGAACGTCACCCAAGTCACGTTTTGAAACTTTGCCTTTAGCGGTGTTGTGGCGTGGTGGCTTTTATTTCCTGTAAATCGTTGACAGACGTGCTTGATCAAACCTCCGATCCGATCCTGCCCTAGTTGGTATCAAAGCCATGTTAGTTTGTTGACATATTAAATAATATATTACCTATAAATTATCGTATATATGATCACCTTTTAAATAGTGATTTTTCAACCTCTCTTTCAATAGTAGCTAATGCCTCGAAACTTACTACCATGGAAGTACCCGAACTTATAGCCTATCGGGATGTTAAGGAAGCCTTGAGATAAATGAACTATTCCTAAAATCAAACCGAAACAATTTATAAAATTGGAACCTTTGATTTTATCGATGAAAATTATTAAAACCTTTGAACATCTTTGTTCCTTTACGAGAATAATGATGAAATTTTATATTTATTGCATGTTGAAGATTTGTACCCTTTTTGTAAAAATATAAATATGTTCATATAGGACTTGTCCGGTAGCTTTCAAACCTTTGACTTTACTTGGTCAAATACCAAAGATTCAATGTACACTTAGAGATGGTAGGTGTCTTAACTGGAAAACCTCTCTTATGGGCGCTATTGAAACCGATCTTGCTTATGGACGGTATATTTCAATATCTACCCGAATTTAAGTATTGCTTTAATTGATAATAATTTGTCAAAAGTTTTAGAAATGAGAATTATATCTCATGGTTATGAGTATCTACCCGGATCTCCTCCTTTTGCCATATTATTCCGTATTCACCTTAAAGTTTTAACAACCTTAAACCCTTATATCCAAAAACAAAGCCAACAAGGACATCTTCCCTTATAGACACTAATCTTTTAGTAGTCAAGTGGCTATTCGAGGATGATCCTTGGGAAGAAATTACTTTTCCAAAACAATGGCAAATTACAAATGTCGTCCCTACCAGACCTATAATTCGACAATCCATTGAGGATGTTGTCCAAACTAGTAATGGTAATGTTTATTTAAAATTCCAAAGACCCTTTACCCGAAGTCGATCTATAAATAATATCTCTTATAATATTGATTTTCATGAATCATCTAGACAGTCTGTGTTTGATCCTTTAGAATCTGTTTACCAAGAGTCTAAAAATCCCAGTAATGAGTCTATTAAAAATGAAGATATAATTCGAGGAATTCATATTTCTGAAAATCAAATACCTCATGGTATTTGTGAAACTAATACTCCTCAAAATAGAAGACCTTATAGTCCAACCGCTAGTGGCATGAACTTTGAATGTTAATGGATTTTTCTCTAATAGTAAAATTAAATCGATGTTTAAACCGAGGGTTTATGCGGGGATAAATACCAAAACTTTAGAAATTGGTATTTTAAAAATTATGATAATAAAAATTTAGTTGATATTAAAGCTAATTATTATGCTTATCTAAATAAAAACTAGTGTATTTTATCATTTACTAAATGGTATTATGATTGTTTCCCAAAATCTAATTTTTATACTGAAAGTCAACTGAATGTTTTAACTGGAATTCAAAAGGATTGGATTACTACAAGTGGAAGCATTATTCAATATATTCATCCCCCTCCTAAGTCTCTTCAACTTAGTCCAGGAAATGAAAATTTAAAACCCTTGGTTATTAATCCGTATGTGATATTTACAAAATACCCCATCAACAAGAAGAGGTTAAGATAAAAGACATTTTACCTTTATCTAAGCGAGAATAATTATACTAATTTATTCCTTGAAATCAAAGAAAATACAGTTAACCAGAATTGAAGAACAAATAAATCATATTAATGATAATTGTCAAGTTGTTCCTCAACAAATAGATCTTCAATCCGTAACCATTAAACCACCTTTAGAAGTTAGTAATTTCAAAATAAAATCTTCTAAAGCTGATAATGAATTTATTGATAATCTTTTAAATAAAATGAAAGATTTAAAGCTTACAACTGCATCTTCTTCTCAAATTAATATGATGTCTGGACAACCTTCTTCTCATACTAGTAATAATAATACTAATAGTGATGGAGATAGTACTAATGGTATTTCTCCTATTCATATTTTGGAAATCCAAAATAATTTTCAAGAAATGCAAAATATCAATAAAACTACTTACAGTCAAAAACCTATAGCTCGTATGGCTTTATCTGGACCTAGTAGATACTATTACCCTAGACCTACTCCCCAGGATATTCTGTATGAAGAAGACTTTCTTCATTCTCAAAAGTCTTACCATGGAAAAACCATTTATGAATGGAATATTGATGGTAAAACTAAATACTAAATTTTTGAGACCATCCATCATATGATGATGTATACAACAGTCTGCAAACAGAATGATAATACAGACCATCAGATCTGTCGTTTCTTAGTAAATGGATTTACTGGCATTCTTAAAGGATGGTGGGATAATGCACTTACTGATAACCAACGAACTGAAATTCTCCAATCCTATAAGAATGAAACTAACCCCATTACTAAAACTGAAACAAAAAGAGAAGATGCTTGCTACACCTTAGTTAATGCTATCCTTCATCATTTTGTCGGACCGGGACTCATGAATAATGATAGAGGTAGAGAACTCTTACAGAATCTTCGTTGTCCTTCCCTAACCCATTTTAGATGGTATAAGGATGTCTTTCTAATGAAGGTTATGCAAAGAATAGACGCCAACAGTGAACATTGGAAAGCCAAGTTTATTGATGGTCTTCCTACCTTTTTTGCTGAAAAAATCCGTAAAAAACTTAGAGATAAACATGACCGTATGAGCATTCCTTATGACCAATATTCTTATGGCCATCTTATTTCAGTAATTATTGAAGAAGGATTATCATTATGTAATGATATGAAACTTCAACAATTAATGAAAAAATAGAATCTTACTAAAAGACATGAAATAGGAGAATTTTGCGACCAATTCTCTTATGACACAAAATTACAGTATCCCCAAAATTCTAAAAAATAACAAAGTTCTAGACCCTCTAGATCTTACCGAAGACGTTCTTCTAAGAAATCTAAGAACAAAACCCTTGAAAAATCTACTAAAAAGAGAAAGAGCAGTAACAAAAAAGATAAGTCTAAAATACAATGTTATAAATGCGGAAAAATAGGACACTTCACTAATAAATGCAAATCAAAATTAAAACAGAAACTTAATGAAATGTCCCTTGATGAGGAAATTCAACAACAAATTCTTAATTGTTTATCTAATAGCAGTTCAGAATCAAGTTCAGATGATGATTTAAATAAAATCTATTACGAATCTAGTAATGATTACGGTAATGAACAATGCCAAACACATGCAATTAATAAGCGTAATACAACTTCTTTGAAGCTAATTATTGGAAAGCTATCGTCGAGATGAATGGTTTAGATATTGGTAGCCCCAGTATTAATATCTTAACCGACACTCAAAAAATCACTCCTCCACTTAGCCGATCAAATTAAAGATCCCGAAATAAAATTAAAATTTTTAGAAATCTGTTATAAAAATCAAAAAACAGAAGCGGTTCTTCCCATCAATCAGTACAATATGAAAGAAGTCTTGAAACGTATACAAGATGTTTCTACCACTGACAAGCCTACTACCATTCAGGATCTCAAAGGAGAAATCAATATTTTAAAATCCGAAATAAAACAATTACATAATACTAATGTTATTATCTTCCAGGATTTAAATAATATTAAACAACAGTTAAATCATAAACAAGATAATAATATTGGATCCTCCAAACCTGAATCTTCTGATAAACCAGATTCTTCTGAACAATATTTGATGTTTATGAATCAAGTAGTTTTTTAGAAATGGTATATTAGAATTTCTTTTATTATCAAACCGGATTTTATTATAAAAGACGCCATTGCCCTAGTTGATAGTGGTGTTGATATGAACTGTATCCAGGAAGGATTAATCCCTACCAAATACTTTCGAAAAACCACTCGATCTTTAACTAGTGCTGAGCGAAAATATCATGAATATTAAATATAAAATTCACGAGAAGCCTTAATCTATAATCAAGGTCTTTGTTTACCTACTTCTTTTGTTCTTATTAAGTAATATGAATCAAAGTATCATCCTAGGCACCCTTTCTTATGTCTTTTAATGCCTATTTCAAAAATTGATACTTTAGGAATTCATACCACTCTTAACAATGAGACATATTATTTTTGAATTCATAATAAAACCCTATACCAAAAAACTAAATCAAGTTAAACACATAATTTATTCCAAAGAAAAAGCAGTTAATTTTATTCAAAAGGAAATAAAATTTCTTACTACGAACAAAGAATTTTACAACCTTCTCTACGGAAAAAATAAAATTAATCCATAAAACTCTTAAACTTTGAAATCAGTAGTGATGTCCTAATGCTTTACGGAATAGGAAGAAGCATATTATTTCTCTTCCTTATATCCCTAATTTTAATGAGAAAATATTCCTACTAAGTCTCGACCCGGTCGGATGAAGAAAGAATATTTACTTTTTGCAAAAGCTGAAATTGAGTCTCTTCACGGAAAAAAAATTAATAAAACCTAGTTTCTCTCCTTGAGTCACATCTTGCCTTTTATGTTAATAAAATTCGAAAATTGAGCGAGGAACTCCACGACTCGTTATCAATTATAAACCACTTAATGAAGCCCTTGATGGATTAGATATCCATTAGAATTAAAAGGATCTTCTTGGCCAGACTTCATGATGCCACTATTTTCTCTAAATTGATATGAAATCAGGATTTTGGCAAATTCAAATTAGAGAACAGGATACTTATAAAACTTCTTTTACAGTACCTTTTGGTCACTATGAATGAAATGTCATTTCTTTTGGAGTAAAAAATGGACCTTCAGAATTCCAGCACATCATGAATGATATTTTTAATCCTTTTACTAAATTTATTATTTGTTACATTGATGATGTCTTAATTTTCTCTTCATCAATTGAACAGCACATTAAACATTTAAATATTTTTAAAAATGTTACCATAAAAAATGGTTTTCTAGTTTCTGCCCTAAAATGAAACTTTTCGAACAAAAATCGATTTCTTGGACATAATATTTCTAATGGAACTATTATTCCAATTGATAGATGTATTGAATTTGCATCTAAATTTTCGGATGAAATTAAAGACACTAATCAACTGCAAAGATTTTTGGGAAGTCTAAATTACATTACGTGATTATTATCCAAATCTTTCCCAAGATGCTTCAATACATACACTCGCGTACTACGGAAAAATCCTTTACCACAGGATAGTAGAACATATTGATGCGATGAAAGATTAAATCTAGAGTTAAACAGTTACCTTGTTTGTCCCTACCAAATCCCGAATGGAAAAAGATCGTTCAAACCGATGCTTCTAATACAGGATATGGTGGTATTTTAAAACAATTTAATCCTAATAGTAAAAAAGAAGATCTTATTCGTTTTACTTTAGGAACGTGGAAAGGACCTTTTTTAAATTATCCAACCATAAAGAAAGAATGCCTTTCAATTGTTAAATGTGTTTTAAAATTTCAGGATGATCTTTTAAATCAGCACTTTTTAATTAGAGTTATTTGTTAAATTTAAAGCAGGATATTTAAAAGGATGTTCAAAATTTAGCATCCAAACAGATATTTCTTTACTTGGCAAAGTATTTTATCGATGTTGACTTTGATATTGAGTATATCAAAGGAAAATGCAAATTCTTCTTAGGATTTTCTAACCAGAGAATATTTGCGAGAATGACCAGATGAAAGTAGTGGCCGTGGTCATCGGTAGTAATAGAAACTAACCTTTACAATCTGAAATTTCCTAGCACGAATACTCAAATCCGAGAATTCTTGACTTCTTCCAATTCGACCCTACGATAAAAGATGTTCTTCTTTTACCAGAACAGTACATTCTAAACAAATATGTGGAAGAAATAGTATTATTTATTGAACAGAATGATGAAAAATGGATGAAAGATCCATGGGAGATCAAAAGACGTTATTTAACAACTCAATAGTCTCCTCCTCACTTCAACCAGTATCGCTGTGTGTATGAGCAGATCATCATTGAAACAGCATCAATGGACATAAAGCATACACTTCATGATCCATCAAAACCAACAAGCCCAATTCAATACAGTAAAACAACCATTAAGAGCATTATGCCTCTTGCTAATTGGGGTATTAATCCTCATACTACCCGTACCATTGAATCCAGCCATTTAACAGAAACCAGATACAGCTATTGGGTTTATATTAATTCCTTTACGCAAGTATTTTATTATCAGAATCCTATTCATAACCATACTTGGTTCATCCGTATCTGTCCCGATGTTTTACGAAACGAAATTCCCAATTGGTTTTTCGTTTGGTGGGATAAAATCGGTATCACTATTGACACCTTGCGAAATCGGTTCAAACGACATTCAGGAATGGCAAGTAGCTTATTCCCATATACCAGTAAACAAAGATCTATCTATGCTGAAATTACTTGCCCATTTCATAATCCGTTTCGGAATCCCTTGGATCTGGAAGTGGGATTTCCAATGTGATTATCAGAATAAAATCCCTCGCCTTAAAAGGGTATTTTTTACCAAGTGGTGGGATAAAGGACTTAATCTGACACTACCATAACTCCTTATGACCATAAAGAATCATACCCAGGCTTGCTTAGATGTTATCCCTCAGAGCCTTCCAGCACCAACACCAGTTAATCCTTTAATTAAAATTCAAATAGATTTAAAACAAAAGTTTCCAAACCTAACTGAAACAGAATTATTAGTTAAAACTATGAATTATATGAAAACATAATTCTTACAATCCTTAGTCCAGGATGATGATTTTTCCATGAAAACTGTTAACAGTGATGAAGGATCTGAACAAGATGATAATCAATTCAGCGTCTTAGCAGGAGAAAGTCTAGAACCGGAGCCTACTATGGGAGACTTATGGGATTCTCTCACCTCAATGATCTCTGAAAAATGGAACAGGACAAAAAAGGAAAAGGAAAAGCATAAAGCTATTCTTCACTACAGCATCAATAATCAGAAAATGACAACCACAGTGTTTCCACCAGCAATAAAGCATATCCAGTTGCCCCTCAATTATCAGAAGAAGTCACCAGCTGTCCTCAATAATGCACCACTCAACCGACAGTTTGTCTCATGCTATTCAACTTTCTACGGCTGAGAATTAAAGAAGAAAAGGAGTTCCTCGTTCAATTTCTGAATTTTTATTAACATAAAAGGTAGTACAGCTCCAGGGAGAGGTACTAGGTTTTATTAATTTTTTCTTACTACAAAACAAATAATTTTACAACCTTCTCTACAGGAAAAAACTCTTCAAACTGAAATCTGTAGTGATGTCCCGAATGCTTTCTGAAATAGGAAGAAGCATATTATTTCTCTTCCTTATATCCCTAATTTTAATGAGAAAAATATTCCTACTAAGTCTCGACCCAGTCAGATGAAGAAAGAATATTTACTCCTTTACAAAACTGAAATTGAGTCTCGTCGATATTTCTGAAATACCCCATCAACAAGAAGAGGTTAAGATAAAAGACATTTTACCTTTATCTAAGTAGAATAATTATACTAATTTATTCCTTCAAACTGTAGGAAAACAGTTAACCAGAATTGAAGAACAAATAAATCATATTAATGAAAATTGTCAAGTTGTTCCTCAACAAATAGATCTTCAACCCGTAACCATTAAACCACCTTTAGAAGTTAGTAATTTCAAAATGAAATCTTCTAAAGCTGATAATGAATTTATTGATAATCTTTTAAATAAAATGAAAGATTTAAAGCTTACAACTGCATCTTCTTCTCAAATTAATATGATGTCTGGACAACCTTCTTCTCATACCAGTAATAATCTTTTAAATAAAATGAAAGATTTAAAGCTTACAACTGCATCTTCTTCACAAATTAATATGATGTCTGGACAACCTTCTTCTCATACTAGAACAGCATATCAAACTGCAACAGACAACCATAATCGTTCTTATTTTTTAGAACAGTTTTATAAATTAGAACAATTTATTGTTTCAACTAAAAACGCTATACAGGAAGAAACCTACAGGCTTATAGTTTTGGGTAGACCCCCAAATCAACTTATTATTATTATTATTATTATTATTATTATTATTATTATTATTATTATTATTATTATTATTATTATTATTATTATTACTACTACTACTACTACTACTACTACTACTACTACTACTATTATTATTACTGCTATTGTTATTATTATTATTAGTACTATTATAATAATAATAATAATAATAATAATAATAATTATTATTATTATTATTATTATTATTATTATTACTACTACTTTATTATTATTATTATTATTATTATTATTATTATTAATGTTATTATTATTATTATTATTATTATTGTTATTAGTATTATTATTATTATTATTATTATTATTATTGTTGTTGTTGTTATTATTATTATTATTATTACTACTACTTATTATTATTATTATTATTATTATTATTATTATTATTATTATTATTATTATTATCTTAATTTAAGGAAACATTTTAATAGTCATTGCAAAAGGTTGTATAAACTTTCATTGCCCACGAATTTCTAACGAATTTTGTTTCCAAATTTTGCAACTACTTATGAATTTTGTTGTAAAAAGTGAAAGTCTGACACAATCTACAACGAAGGACAAGTTTCGTTGCTAAACATACACTTTTAGCAACAACTTATAAAGTGGTTGCCTAAAAATTGTTGCTAAAGCCCCATTTTAGCAACAAAAAAAACTTCATTTGCCTACGATGACGGAAAGCAAGTGGTAAAAATTTTGCAATCGAATTTCCAACAAAAATTTTTCCCGCCAATGAATTAGCAACGAATTTTTGCAATGACTTATGAATTTCGTTGCAAAAAGTGAAAGCCTGACACAATCTGCAACGAAGGACAAATTGCATTGCTAAACATATACTTTTAGCAATGACTTATAAAGTCGTTGCCCGAAAAATCGTTGCTAAAGGCCCATTTTTTTGTAGTGAAAGGTGGAAGTGGAATCCAATCCAATCACTACCTTTGGAGTTACCTTAATCAAATATGATTAGTGTGACACCCCCAAAATAGGTATACATCACCCATCTTGAGTCGCCAATTATATGGTACTAAATTCAAATACAACTTAATAATACAACTGTCGTGTACAATACGACAAAACATAAACTGAGAGTTTTAATAAGAATATTTTCATCTAGACAATATCCACACTCAAAGGAGTCCTCATTACATTTATTGTCACAATATTTAACAGAATAGTGAGGACTACTAATCTTATCACTGAATGATCACTCCATTCCCCGACTAGTCCATTTCGTTCTCATTTCCTAAAGAGAACAAAGGAAGAAAGGTGAGCTTAATTAGCCCAAAGAAGAAATATTATGACTAAGATAATACGAATAAATTATCATTAGTCTTCAACAATGTTAAACCGATAAAATACAATAGACATCAAGTTTAACTGCGGTGGAATAATGCAATCCATTAGAAGAGTCTTAGGTTTGTAATATTCAAGAACGCAATCAAATTGCAAAATTAAGCGAGCGAGATAAATCGAGTTTAAAATTTTTACAAACCATATACCGGATCACCCTTTATGCACAATTATTAATTAAAGGAAAAGATAACGAATAAGAATCATACCCTTGAAGATCGAGCTTCCTCAGGTACAAGTTCACCTCCAATCCTTTTCGCGTTCAACTTGAATCCACCGGGTTTGGTTCCTTCCTTTGATCAACGTTAGCCACCCAAATGTTTGGCCTCTGAGGTGATCCACCAAGGAAAAAGAATTTTCAAGAAGAAGGTATTGGCTCAAACCCTAGTTTTTCCTATCCAGTATAGAAAAGGGCGTCTCTCCAACTATTGGAATTATTACGTATGTTGTAAAAAGTCAACAACCACATCACCCATAATAAGACTCCTCTTATTTATAGATGTGGGCAACCCACCTTAACAATTAAGGAATTAGGATTTATTTAATTAATTAAATTCTTTTAATTAATTAAGCTCCTAATCTTATTAGGGATAATTAATTAAACTCCTTTAACTAATTTTCCTCCTAATCCTATTAGGAATAAATGAGAGTACTTATATTAAATTAATTCCTAAACTCTTTAGAAATTAAAATAATAATAATTGTAATAATATTAATAAGACTCCTCTTATTAATTTATATTTAATATTTCTAAAATATTAAATAATAAATATTAAGCTATTTAATTTATTCTATCACCATAGATTAAATTAAATATACTTAACATATTATTACGATTATGCCATTAACTTCTTAAATAATTATTCTTCCTTTTATGGTGTGACCCTTTAGGTTCTCCATATAAACCCGGTTGTGAATAAATCAATTAGAACAATTCTAATCTTATTTAAATAAATAAATTAAACAATTAATTTATTTAAATAAATAATATTTATTCTACTGATAGGGATAAGCCTTCCTAGCGATCATCAACGACTTTCTAGATAATATAGATTTCAACATTAATCATAAAAGAACCTTTGAGTAAATAGTTACAAATATATTCAATCCTTCCATCATACAATGTCCCAATTAAATATAAGACATGGAATTCTCATCAAGTCTTATTTTATTTAATTATATATATTTTGATCCTTAAATGCACAACTTCAAATAATGCAAATTAGAAACTCCTTTCTAATTTCATTACGCCTTAACCCAGGACTACTTTGGGTTGTCATTTATCGAATCACATAGGACATTTCTCTTCTTTTATTAAAGTGGTAGATTCTTTATTGATCATATATTATCTCCACGTATACTGACTTGTTATACCCAAGCATACCCTTTGATATACCCTAAGAGTCTTAAGGAATAAGTCAAAGTATAACTCATCATACACAAGATATTATGATGATCTCAAGTCCAAGGATCACTTGTCTTACTATCACTACAGAATTCCTATTGACAGTAAGTAAAACTCCATTAGGTATTCCTTAGCGAGCCACGTTCAATTGAACTTATTCTCTAATAAGAACCTACATACTTGCTTTAGTGTCTCCACACAAATGATCATGAGATCAATCATCCTCATCCAATGAGCAAGCAACGTATGTACCAATCTATCCGGATTCACTAATCCCCAATTTAGTAATCCAACGATTGGGAACTATTTTAGTTTTAAGCTTTCAAAGAATTTAGATCTCATTAGAATGATCATCATCATTATTCTAAAAGCATTGCTTAAAACTATGGGTTTATCACATATTATAAAACAGCATCATGTAAATAATTAAAAGCCTTTAATAAATTAATACTTTTTATTAATAAATGAATAAAATTGTTTCAAAGTATATGCTTTATCATCAAACATGATTGGCTTGTGTGCATACTACTTTCAGAGTCAAGTAGAGCATGATATCTACTATCTTCTATGATTTAAAATGTTTTCATCAATTTTTATCGCTGAGACTCAGCTTAATAAATAAACCACATCATCGAATCATTCACACTACTACGGGCGAGGATATTCATTAAATCATCAATGGTCATGACTATCTGAATAATCCACAGTCATAATCATACCAAAAACTATCCATCGATGCATTACTGAAGCCACTGAGGACTTTTACCACATCATTTATAACATTATAGGTCATGATTATACCGAATGATCCCTGGTCATAATCATACCAAGTCCATCTATGCACGTAAGCCAAGATGACTTTCATCACAATATAAACATGAGGATGATGACAATGATATAAGCATTAATCAACGCGAAATAAGGATAAATATTAAAGACTTTAAATTTATCCAAATATTATCAATCACTTAATAAACTCATAATCTAATATTATTAATATAACAATATTTTAATCACTTCTTAAACTTATAAACAATTTATTTCAATTGTTTACACTTTACCAAATAATACATTTAATCATTCAAAAATGCCATACTCATAAGATTTCATCACCAATGATCAAATCCCTTATCAAAAAATCTGCATATACCCTATATAGGATTTCCAAGCCATAAAATCCTATTTTCCAATTTTGTTGCTTCACATAACATATTTAATTCATTTACTCATAACTAGTTCATTTTCATGAAAAATATCAAATCGAGTCCAAAAATATTTCTTTTAAGGGATTTAGCGAGAATATAGTCCCATATTGAACATATATTTTTCTAAAATTTTTAAAATTCATTTACTATTTTTTCATATGGCCAAAACTCGCGAATATTTAGACATTTATCATAAATTGTACTTTTTGTCCAAAATTCCAAAATTTACAGTGGTATACTCTTGTTATATACATATACTCCCAATAAAAATTTCACCAATTTTGGAGTTAACCACAAAGAGTTATAAGGGTTTACTTTTAAAATAGTCTTTTCCCATAAAATCCATAACTCTTAATCTATATATCTAAAAATCGCCATCTTTGGACACAATATAGAAATCTCATAAAATTATCATTTCAAATTTTTCCAGAATTTTTTAGGGTCAGAAAAATTACGAAACTGCAAATGGATTTTCATTCGCCATGCAAATAATCCATGTAAAATGCATCATTTCCATAATTTAATAAGGAATGAATACAAAGGATCATTCACCATGCATGTGGTAATCCATATAGGCAGGTTATTCCAATGTAATAATAAAGAATGGAATAACGTAAGAATTCACCATGCATGCGATAGATCGCATGCATGTGTTATTCCCAATGAATAATAAATAATGGAACCAGTGTCATGCGTAAACGTATGAGACAAGATATTAAGCGAATAATGAAGAATGGAACCGGTCATGCGTAAACGCACGTACATACATGATATTTCGACGTAATAATAAAGAATGGAATAATAGAAGAATTTCACCATGTATGCGGTACTTGGCATGGCGAAAAGTTATTCAACATAATAATAAAGAATGGAATAACGATGTAAGAATTTCACCATGTATACTAGTGAGTCCTCAGTATCAAGTTATTCCAATGAATACTAAGGAATGGAATAACAATAGCTCTCTTCATGAATCTGAAAGAAATAATACCCTTACCTTAGAAGAAATCGAATATTGGAATAGTGAGGTAGCGGACTTCTCTTCTTCTTTCTCTCTATAATTTCTCTCTATAATAATTGCTCTAAAGCTTTAGTGAATTGGTGAAAATGAAGGAAGAATGAGCTTCTATATATAGGAAAATATAGTTTCGATAATTGCACGCTTTGGGCTCGAAATATTATAATCTGACAATACCTCCAACTTTTCTTTCATTTTTAATTTAGTCCTGCAAGTATTATCAAACTTGCACCACCTCCCCTAATAGTAAATAATGTGAATCAATAGTTCAATCATGTGAATCAATAGTTATAATCATGTGAAAATACGAATTACAGTATAGTACCTCCATCTATACCTCCATTTTTAACTTAGTCATGCAAGTATTATCAATCTTGCACCAACTCCCCTAATAGTACAAGAATGTGATTCAATAGTACACACATGTGAACAAATAGTTATATAAGCATATGAATTAGTAGCAATTAATTTCTCATTTATCCGATTAATTACCCGATTTATCAATATGACCCCCAGACATCAATTATCATCGGAATAAATGTCGATTTTCACTAACACTAATAATTTCAACACAATGGAACTATCAATTTCATCTTTAATCAACACAATCTTATTCATCATTAATATTATAATTCACAATATTTAACAACTAGGTCGTTCCCAGGAAAGAGGGGGCTTTCAGATAAGGATTTCTCCTTATTGGCGGCCAAGATTAGATGACGAAACCTCTCTCTTGTAACTTCTAGACATTGTAAATATCGCAATTTAATAATATGAATAACTTTGTCATCTCAATTATTGATTTAATAATATATAAAATATTTTGCGGATGATAATGTGACAATAATCAAATCAATAATATGAGAGATATGATCGTGAATTATCACGTAGCAATAATTGAGTATAACCGGTGACTTCTCACGTAAGCATCAATAATCAATACCGTGTGCTACTTTATCAACCACCGCATAGCGACATCGTACTTTTACTACCGGGTAGTTCAACAGTTTTAACGGTAACACTTTCGCCGTTATTTTTATAAAAAGATAATTTTGTCGTTTTCTAACTACGACAATACTTCCAATGATTGTGCTTGTAAGACCCCAACTTTTATGAATAAAGATGAATTTTCTATAATTATCATTTTTGAATATTATGGAATGAATTTGGTATAATGTTATAGTTGTGGGTAATAATTATAAATTTTGCAAAATACGCAAGTTGTTATATAATATTCGATTGGTAGGGGAATATTCATTTTAACAGGGAATATTCGTACGATGACACAATCATTGGTGGACCCCACAACGAAATTATTATCAGATTGAGTAAACGACAAAAATATTTTATGAAAATAACTGCGGAAGTTTTATCGTTAACTGTTTAAACACCCGATGTTAAAAGTACAGGAATACGCGGGGTCGCATAAGAGTACACCTGCTTTGATTATTGATGCTTACGTGAGAAGTCATCAGATTTGTTCAATTATTGCTTCAATAATTGTTGCATAATATCTCACGTTAATTGATTCAATTATTGTCGATATTTTATATATTATTAAATCAATAATTGAGATGACGGTTATTAATATTATTATTTGTAATATTAATGATGTCTAGAAAGTTCTGCCAAGGAGGGGTTTGGTCACCTAATCATGCGCGAATAGGAGAAATCCTTATTGAAAGCCCCTCTTTCTTAGGAACGACACAGTCGATTAATAGTGTGAATTATAATAATGATGATGAAGTTTTGTTTTATTAGTATTATTAATGTAATAAAACAAAAAGCTTTTTATATAAAATAGAATACTTTTATAAAATTATTCGCTTTATTAGACTATAAATAGAATATATTATATTTTATTATGCATAAGTATTTGCATAGTGCTCGCATAGTATTTGCATACTAAAATCTTTTTATATAAAACAAAAATACTTTTATAAAGTTATTCGCTTTATTAAATTAGAAATAAAATATATTATATTTTATTTAAAAGATTTTGTTTTATTAGAATATTTTATAATAAACCAACTGGACCGTCTGCTTAAAAGTAAATCAATCTGGACCGCTTCAGAATTAGTTACTATTCACCCCATTCTCTTATAAATAAAGCTCATTCCTTCATTATTTCTTACAATTTCTTTGAAACTCTGAGAGAGAAACTATAGAGAAAGAAGAAAAGTATTCTGCTACTTCACTACTCCTATATCCAGCTTTGTTCTAAGGTAAGGGTATTATTTTTCTTTCATTTTCATGAAGAGAACTTCATTATTCCATTTTTTTATTTCATTGAAATAACTCAGATACGCTGGCTACCCTATACTTGGTGAAATTCTTACATTATTCCATTCTTTATCATTATGTTGGAATAACTTTTAATATGCTAAGTACCACATACATGGTGAAATTCTTCATTATTCCATTCTTTATTATTCTCGTTGGAACATCCCGTCTGCTACGCTGCACGACCGGTTCCATTATTTATTATTCTGTTGGAACATCCTTTCGGTGCAAATTTCGCATGACCTGGTTCCGTTATTTATTATTTTGTTGGAATATCCTGTCTGTGCGTTTACACATGACCTGGTTCCATTATTTATTATTATGTTGGAATAACCTGTCTGTGCGGCCTATCGCATGCCTGGTGATTTCTTTTGTTATTCCATTCTTATTTATACTCAGTTGGTTAAAGTTTTTGACTTCTATACTCCATGAAATTAGTGGAATATCCTTGATATTTGCGCTTCATCCAGTATATTTTCATGGAAATATTCTTCTGAGCATTCTTGAATTTTACTCTACAAAGAAGTATCATGTTGACAATTTATACGTTATTAGTTCCTAGATAAATTAATTCTTGAACTTGTTTTATTGAATTCTTATTCATTGTCATCATCCTAATGTTTATATTATGTTGAAAGTCATCTGTGGCCTGTAGTGCATAGATGGACTTGGTATGATTATGACCGAGGATTAATCTATAATCATGGCCCGTAATGTTACAAATGATGTGGTAAAAGTCCTCATTGGCCTCAGAGTGCATTGATGGACGAGTTGTTGGCATGATCATGACCATTGATGAATCTGTGAATATCCTTTTGCCCCGTAGTGCATGGATAATTTGTGGTTGTGATACTAATGAATATCCTCGGTAGTAGTGCGGGATGATGTGGATTATTTATTAAGGTGAGTCTCGTGATAAAAGTGATGAAAACCTTTTAAATCATAAAAGATAGTAGATTTTATTCTCTACTTGACTCTTTTAATGGATTGCTTGTTCATTGCAGATTAAACTTGATGTTTGTTATATTGTATCGCTTTAATATCTTGTTGAAGGCTAACAATAATTTATTCTATATTATCTTAGTCATAATATTTCTTCTTCGGGCTAGTTGAGCTCACCTTTTACTTTCATTGTTCTCTTTGGGAAATGAGAACAAGCGAGGGACTAGTCGGGGAACGGAGTGACGGTCCATATAATAACATTAGTAGTCCTCACTATTCTGTTAAATAGTGTGATAATAAATGTAATGAGGGCACAATTGAGTGTGGATATTGTCTAGATGACAATATTTGTATTAAAACTCACAAAGATATGTTTTGTCGATTTTACACGACATTGTATATAATTAAGTTGTATTTGAATTTTATACCATGTATTTGGCGACTCAAGATGGGTGATGTATACCTATTTTGGGGGCATCACAGTTGGTATCAAAGCTTAGGGATATGATCCCTAGATGAGATGTGAGACAAGAACTAGGAGGGGAGAGATGGAGAATTCCTTCGCTAGTATGACCTACCTAAGTTTATTTGGCATTTAATTGGTCGGTCAGAGTATAGGGATAATATATTGAATGTCAATTAACCTTTATTTTGTGGCAGTATTTGAAAATGGCATTCGAGAATGTTGAGATTAGCAATGGAGCACAGGAGACCGCTGAGTCTCCACGGATCGATGTCGTGATAATGTTCATCATGAAGGCGACAATCCTCAAGCAAACAACAACACCGACCGGATGATGAACGATGGAATGTTCGGAGGCTTTATGCAATTCATGCAACATCGCAAAGAGCGGCTCTGTACAAAATACAGTGGAAACACTGGCAACTCTCGACGGTCACGCTAAGCGCTTCAAGGAACTGGGACCACCGAGTTTTTTTTGGGAGCAAAAAGCACTTAAAGCGGAGACGTGGATAAAGTCGATCCGAAAGATATTTGATGTCGCTGGGATGCTCCGAGGAGCAAAAGGTTCCTTTGCCACCTTCATGTTAAGTCGGCAGAGGCGATTCTTGGTGGAAATCAGAAACGTACTCAACCTGCCGCACTAAAGATGACTTGGGAGAAGTTCCAAGAATTGTTCAACGACAAGAATTTTCCCGAAAATATTCGTCACATGAAAGAGGTAGAGTTTATCAAGTTGGAGCAAAACAACATAATTGTGTCGCAGTACGAAGCCAAGTTTGCCGAGTTGTCCCGGTTTGCGTCCCATTTGGTTGATAATGAAAAGAGAATGACGCGAATGTTTCTAAGAGGTTTGAAACCTGAGATACGTCAATATGTTATCTCTCATAAACTATGTTTGTATTCAAATGTTGTTAATAGGGCTCAATTATTGGAGCGCGATAATGAGTCAACCCAACCAAAAGTAAGCAGCCGGCAAAATGATAATACTAGTGATAGCAGTCATCGAAGCGGTGACAATAAGCGTGGAGGGAATCAACATGCCAGAAATGGTAAGCACTTCAGTGGTAATCATGGCCTAAACAATAAGAATGGACATTTCAAGAAGAGGAGATTCAACAATGATGGAAAGACGTCAGCACCAGCACCCATTGTTAAGGAATGAGAATGACCACCTATCATATGCTTCAAATGTGGAGGGGAGGGACACATCAGTCCAAACTGTGCGATGCCGTCCAAAGCATGTTATAATTGTGGAAGAGAAGGTCACCTAGCCCGATTTTGTCATTCACCGAAGACAAGTTCAGCTAGGATGGAGGCACCAAAGGAAGCCCCAGAAAGCAAGGAACCCGAACGAGGTCATCACTGGTAAGCTTATCATAAACTCTAGCAAAGTTTATACCTTATTTGATACCGGTTTTACCCATTCTTTTATTTCTCCTACTTGCGCTCAACGTTTAAATTTGACTTCGGAGAAATTAGACTTTGACTTATCTGTTGAAACTCCATTGGGAGAAACCTTCATTACATCCACTGTTTATAAGTCTTGTTTGGTTCAAATCGGTACCCTCACATTACACTCGTCGATCTTATTTCATTGAAAATACTTGCATTTGACGTAATTTAGGGATTGATTGGTTAACTACTCATCATGCAAAAAATTGATTATTTTAAATAAGGTTGTTAGCTTTCATATTCCTAACCAACCTATTATGCGAATTCAAGCAACCAAACCATTAAAATCAATCACTATCATCTCGAAGCCATAAAGCTATTCATTTATTGAAAAAGCGAATGTCAAGCTTTCTTAGCTCATGTCACGGATCTAAACAAAAATACGCCGCTTTTGAATGATATTTCTATTGTTAATGAATTTCCTGACGTATTCCTCGAAGAACTTCCTGGTTTATCCCCAGAGCGTGAAATTAAATTTTGTATCGACCTTGAACCCGGTACAAAACCCATTTCCAATGCCCCATATTGAATGGCTCTTATTGAACTTCAGGAGTTAAAGACCCAACTACAGGAATTATTAGACATCGGTTTCATTCGTCCTAGTACGTCTCCTTGGGGTGCTCCTGTTCTATTCGTGAAGAAGAAAGATGGGAGTATGCGACTTTGTATTGATTATCGGGAGTTGAACCATGTTACTATCAAAAATAGATATCCATTGCCTCGCATTGATGACCTGTTTGACCAGTTGCAAGGCACCAATTTTTTTTCAAAGATTAATCTTCATTCCGGATATCACCAATTGAAGATTAGAACCGATAACATTCCAAACTGCTTTTAGAACTCGGTACGGGCATTTTGAATTCCTAGTCATGTTTTTTGGATTGACTAATGCTCCTGCTGCCTTCATGGATATGATGAACCGAGTATTCAAGGAATATTTGGATCACTTTGTGGTCGTCTTTATTGATGACATCCTTATTTATTCCAAAAGTCGTGAAGATCATGAAAGCAACACTTGAGGTCGATACTTCAAAAGCTTCGTGAATATAAGCTTTATGCTAAGTTGAAGAAATGCGAGTTACGGCTTAAGGAAGTAGCATTCCTTGGACGTGGTATCAAGTCATGGAATCTCTGTTGACCCAACAAAGATAGAAGCTATTCAAAGCTGGGAGCAACCTAAATCAATGACCGAAGTACGTAGCTTTCTCGGCTTAGCTGGTTATTATCGGAGATTCGTAGAAGAGTTTTCTCGAATTGCTAATCCCTTAACTCAGCTGACTCGGAAAGATTTAAAATTCAGTTGGAACGAGGAATGTGAGAAGAGCTTTCAAGAACTCAAGAGAAGACTCATTTCAGCACCTGTTCTAAAAATACCATCTGGCTCGGAGGGATTTGTCATCTACAGTGATGCTTCAGGCAAAGGGTTAGGATGTGTTCTCATGCAACATGGGAAAGTCATAGCCTATGCCTCTCGAAAACTCAAAGAATATGAGAGGAATTATCCTACACATGATCTAGAGTTGGCAGCTTTTGTCTTCGCACTTAAAATTTGGAGGCATTACTTGTATGGGGAGAAAGTGAAGATCTTTACGGATCATAAAAGCCTCAAATATTTCCTCACTCAAAAAGAACTCAACATGCGACAACGACCTTGGCTTGAACTGTTGAAAGATTATGATCATACCATCCAATACCATCCTAGAAAAGCAAACGTGGTAGCTGACGCATTGAGTAGAAGATCATATGCTGGTACGAGTGCGATATTATCAACGCAAAGGCCCATTTTATATGACTTGCAAAGGATGGAGATAGAGATAAAGACTCCAGGGACCCGCGTGATGATGGCGAATATATGAGTAGAACCGACTTTAATCGATAAAGTTAAAGTTGCTCAAGCTATAGACCTAGAGTTGATGCATATGAGGAAGAAAGTACAAGAAGGTGCTATGCCGGAAGCAAGAATCGATGAAGAAGGAATACTTCGAGTCAACTCCAGACTTTGTGTTCTTAACGATCCTGAGTTAATGTATAAAATCATGATGGAGGCGCACAACACACCGTTTTCAATACATCCTGGGAGTACCAAAATGTATTATGATCTTCGACATACATTTTGGTGGGGCAATATGAAGAGAGAGATAGCGCTGTTTATCTCAAGGTGTTTAACTTGTCAACGAGTCAAGGGAGAGCATCAAGTACCAAAAGGTCCATTGCAACCACTTGAAATTCTAGAATGGAAGTGAGATCACATTACCATGGATTTCGTTATTGGTCTTCCCAAGGTTTCTCAAGGCATAGATGCAATTTGGGTCATTGTTGATAGATTGACCAAGTCTGCTCATTTCTTACCAATACGAGAAACTTATACACTTGAACGTCTTTCTCATATGTACATAAACGAGATTGTAAGACTGCATGGTATGCCAGTATCCATAGTTTCTGATCGAGACCCAAGATTCACTTCACAATTTTGGGTTAGTTTACAAAAAGCTATGGGCATGGATTTACATTTATTTAGTTCTAAGATATCATCCTCGATTTTACGGACAATTAGAGAGGATTATTCAAACTCTTGAAGATTTATTAAGACTCCGTGTCCTTGACTTTAAGGGAAGTTGGGACAAGTTCTTACCATTGGTGGAGTTTTCTTACAACAATAGTTATCAAACAAGTATTGGCATAGCTCCATTCGAGGCGTTGTATGGAAGAAAGTGTTGTTTTCCAGTATGCTGGGATGAGGTGGGTGAAGCAACATTTTTGGGAGTGGAGTTGGTACGTATGACTACGAAAAAGATTCAAACGGTCCGACAACCTATAAAAACCTCACAAGACCGACAAAAGAGTTATGCTGATCTTCATCGAAAGGATGTGGAATTCGATATTGGAAATCATGTGTTGTTACGTGTTGCTCCATGGAAAGGAGTTACGAGATTTGGAAAGAGAGGAAAGCTCAATCCTCTATTCATTGGCCCATTTTTAATCCTCGATCGAGTAGGGACTGTAGCCTATAGACTCGTTTTACCACCAAGTATGTCTCGTGTTCATAACGCTTTTCATATATCCATGTTACGTAAATATGTGAAAGACCCAAACCACATTATTGAGTTAGAATCGACGAAATAGTAGAAGATTTAACGTATGAAGAGGTTCTGTTCAAATCTTGGATAAGAAGGAACATATTCTACGCTTCCAAGGTTATACCTCAAGTCAAAGTTTTATGGAGGAACCACGATGTTGAGGAAATGACCGGGAGTTAGAATCTGAAATGAAATCAAGGTATCCTTACCTCTTCGATATACCAGGTACGTAGCCTAATTTCGAGGGCAAAATTTCATAAGAAGGGGAGATTCTAAGACCCCGACTTTTATGAATAAAGATGAATTTTCTATAATTATCATTTTTGAATATTATGGAATGAATTTGATATAATGTTATAGTTGTGAGTAATAGTTATAAATTTTACAAAGTACGCAAGTTGTTATATAATATTCGATTGGTCGGGGAATATTCGTTTTAACAAGGAATATTCGTACGACGGCACAATCATTGGTGGACCCCACAACAGAATTATTATCGGATTGAGTAAAAGACAAAAATATTTTATGAAAATAATGGCGGAAGTTTTATCGTTAACTATTGAAACACCCTTGTTTAAAGTAATAGAATACACGTGGTTGCATAGTAATACCAGTGATTGATTATTGATGCTTACGTGAGATGTCACTCAGCTTTTGTTCAATTATTGCTTCATAATTATCGTGCATAGTATCTCACGTTAATTGATTCAATTATTGTCGATATTTTATATATTATTAAATCAATAATTGAGATGACAAAGTTATTAATATTATTATTTGCAATATTAATGATGTCTGAAGTTCACCAGGAGAGGTTTAGTCACCTAATTAAGGCTACCAATAGGAGAAATCCTTATTGGAAAGCCCCTCTTTCCGGGAACGACACGGTCGATTAATAATAGTGAATTATAATAATGATGATGAAGTTTTGTTTTATTAGTATTATTAATGTAATAAAAGCGTAAAAGATTTTTATATAAAATGTAATACTTTTATAAAGTTATTCATTTTATTAGACTATAAATAGAATATATTATATTTTATTATGCATAGTGCCTGCATAGTATTTGCATAGTAAAATCTTTTTATATAAAACAAAAATACTTTTATAAAGTTATTCGTTTTATTAGATTATAAATATAATATATTATATTTTATTTAAAAATTTTTGTTTTATTAGAATATTTTATAATAAACCAATCTAGACCGTCCGTTTAAAAGTAAATCAATCTGGACCGTTCAGGAATTAGTTACTATTCAATCCATTCTCCTATAAATAGAAGATCATTCCTTCATTATTTCTTACAAATTCACTGAAACTCAAGAGAGAGAAACTATAGAGAGAAAGAAGAAAAGTATTCTGCTACTTCACTACTCCTATATCCAGTTTGTTCTAAGGTAAGGGGTATTATTTCTTTCATATTCATGAAGAAAACTTCTGTTATTCCATTTTTTTTTATTTCATTGAATAACCTCAGTATAATGCTGGTCTACCCTATACTTGGTGAAATTCTTCTGTTATTCCATTCTTTATCATTATGTTGGAATAACCTGTTTATGCGAAGTACCGCATACATGGTGAAATTCTTCTGTTATTCCATTCTTTATTATTCTGTTGGAACATCCTGTCTGTGCGTTTACGCATGACCTGGTTCCATTATTTATTATTCTGTTGGAACATCCTTTCGGTGCAAATTTCGCATGACCTGGTTCCGTTATTTATTATTTTGTTGGAATATCCTGTCTGTGCGTTTACACATGACCTGGTTCCATTATTTATTATTATGTTGGAATAACCTGTCTGTGCGGTCTATCGCATGCCTGGTGATTTCTTTTGTTATTCCATTCTTATTTATACTCAGTTGGTTAAAGTTTTGACTTATATACTCCATGAAATTGTGGAATATCCTTGATATTTGCGCTTCATCCAGTATCTTTTCATAGAAATATTCTTCTGAGCATTCTTGAATTTTACTCTATAAAGAAGTATCATGTTGACAATTTGGACGTTATTAGTTCCTGGATAAATAAATTCTTAAACTTGTTTTATTGAATTCTTATTCATTGTCATCATCCTCATGTTTATATTATGTTGAAAGTCATATGTGGCCTGTAGTGCATAGATGGACTTGGTATGATTATGACCAGGGATTAATCGGTATAATCATGACCGTAATGTTACAAATGATGTGGTAAAAGTCCTCATTGGCCCGTAGTGCATTGATGGACAGTTGTTAGCATGATCATGACCATTAATAAATACACGGATATCCTTGGCCCGTAGTGCATGGATAATTTATGGTTGTGATACTAATGAATATCATTGGTCGTAGTGCAGGGATGATGTGAATTATTTATTAAGCTGAGTCTCAACGATAAAAGTGATGAAAAACATTTTAAATCATAAAAGATAGTAGATTTTATTCTCTACTTGACTCTTTTAATGGATTTCTTGTTCTGCTGCAGTTACACTTGATGTTTGTTATATTGTATCAGTTTAAAACTGTTGAAGGCTAGCGATAATTTATTCTGTATTATCTTAGTCATAATATTTCTTACTGGGCTAGTTAAGCTCACCCTTTTACTTTCATTGTTCTCTTCAGGAAATGAGAACGTAGCAGGGACTAGTCGGGGAACGGAGTGATGGTGCAGATAATAGCATTAATAGTCCTCACTATTCTGTTAAATAATGTGATAATAAATGTAATGAGGACTCAATTGAGTGTGGATATTGTCTAGATGACAATATTTGTATTAAAACTCACAACATATGTTTTGTTGTATTTTACACGACTATTGTATAATTAAGTTGTATTTGAATTTTATACCATGTATTTGGCGACTCAAGATGGGTGATGTATACCTATTTTGGGGGTGCCACAGTGCCGTCGTACGGATATTCCCGACAAAAAGAATATTACCCGACCAATCGAATATTATATAACAACTTACTTACTTTGCAAAATTTATAAATATTACCCACAACTATAACATATATCAAATCCACACCATAATATTCAAAAAAATATTTCGAGAAATTTAAATATTTATTCATAAAATTTGGGGTCTCACAATCTCCCATCCATATGAAATTTCGCCCTCGAAATTTACGTACGTACCTGGTATGCCAAAGAGATGAGGATACCTTGACTTCATTTCAGATTCTAACTCTTGAGGAATAACCTTTGAGTGTTGAATACGATCCTTCTTATCCAAGATTTTAACACGTATCTCCTCATACGTTAAATCTTATGTTATCTCGTCTAGTTCTAATTTAATAATGTGGTTCGGGTCATCCACATATTTACGTAACATCGATACATGAAAAACGTTATTAACATGCGATATACTTGGCGGTAAAACAAGTCTATAGGCCACAGTTCCTACTCGATCAAGGATTTCAAATGGGCCAATAAAATCGAGGGTTGAGATTTCCTCTCTTCATCGATTCTTGCTTCTAGAATAACGCCCTCTTAAACCTTCTTCTTCACATTCATCAGATTCGGGTGTGTAGCTTGAGCGGCTTTAACTTTATCGATTAAAGTCGATTCTACTCTTATATTCGTTATCTTCACGTGGGTCCCTAGAGTCTTTAACTCTATCTTCGTCATTTGTCAGTTATACGAAATGGGTTTTTGTTTAACAACATCACACTCGCAAACGCATACGTTCTTCTACTCAATGCGTCAGCTACCACGTTCGCTCTTCCACGATGGTATTGAATGGTATACTCGTAATCTTCAATAGCTCGAGCCAACGTCTTTGGCACATGTTACGTTCGTTCTAGGTGAAGAAAATATTTGAGGGTTTAAGAAATGGGTTTTGTACTGTCAATACAAAATTCGATTTCATGCTTTAGGGTTAGGCTAAGAAGTCTTCAAGAATACGTCAGGAAATTTATTAACAATAGAAATATCATTCAAAACTGTGACACACATCTAAGACTTGGATAAAACGTCACATTGATATCTATCAACTTGCCACCATTATCCATGACTGATAAGTGATATTTTTACCTACTTATTGAATACCAATTCATGCGAATTGTGCCCATCTCAAGTACATTTTATTGTGTTTTAGTTGCATTTCACGTTATTTTGCATTGCATTTCCTTAAAACTCTTTTTGGTGAATAAGTGCAGGAATCAGCTTAATTTTGGTGGTATTAGAGGGCATGAGGCCAATGGATACGTGAAGACGAGGCACAAGCGGGGATGTCCATGGCATGGAGGTACAATGAAGTATGGAGACCAAGCAAACAAGAGGATCAAGCATGGAAGAGCGAGATAGCGCAGGTCAGCAAAGAAACCAGTTGATCTTTGTAATTTTGTTTTAATTTTAAATTTTAATTAAATGATTTATAATTGGTTTTTAAAACGATTCTGACTGGTGTCAGACGGAGGAGAGATTTTTTTAAGCGTATTTTCATCATAGTAACTAGGGTTTACACCTTGGAAGAGATTCCAACGTAGAACGAAGCCTTAACGTCTACTTTTCCAATTCTTCTTGGGATTATCTACCATTGTGGATTTCTATTCTTATTTACTGGATTTCTATGAGGATTTAAACGTTGATCATTGATTTCTATTCAACGATTGGGTTTGATTGTTCTATCTTTCTTATTTCAATTGTTTGCTTATTGATCATGTTTAGCGTTGATCCCATAATGGCTTTTGGTTCAGCCATGAACTAAATTCCATTATGGGATTCTAACGGATTTTAATATATAGTTTGGTTGCACATTTAAATGCTAGGATTGTTTTGCATATCATATGGAATATCTATCATGGTTGTTTTACATGTATGAATGCTTGATCACCATTCGTCTCAGTACTTGTATGGAATTGACAATGAACATATAGGTATGGATTGTAATCATGATAGCATGCGAATATGGGGCTGTTGTATATGGCTTGCGTATTTTGTGAACCAGATAGACATATATTGTTTCACCGTATGAGCTAGAATAAGGGCTTGAGCTTAAAATCAATATAATTGCAATTTCACATAGACATATAGTGATTTTGGTTGTATTGGTGATTACATAGAGTCTAACATCTGTAGATGCTGTGTAAGTAGGTTATAGTGCATTGAAAAATGGTTATAACTCTATTCGTGCTCTTGGCTATTTTCTGTGATATGTGAACACTTCTTGCATGATAGTGGCGATTAGATGAAATATTAAATGAAGTTAGGGTCCCATTATTTCCAGTTATATTTATTCCATTTGTATTCTTATTTTTAGATTGTTATTCACAATTAGTTTAATTCAACACTTTTAGTCATTAGTCTAGGCATATAAATTTGGTGAGTTAATTGATGCGTGATAGTTTAAATTTAACAACTTTCTCGTGGGATCGATACTCTACTTACTCTGTATTACTTGTTGACGTGTGTATGCTTGCATGAGTTAGAGCTCTTTTATTAGAACTATAAAAGAAATGACAAGTTTTTAAGCGCGCGTTTCTTTGGGGAAGGCGTTAATTTAGATAATTATCATCAGTTTAAAGCTAAATTGTATAACTTAGACAATTCTGATCATTTCTCATTTCTATTTTTGTTTTGTTTTTCATTTTAGGTACTTGTGAATTTTTATGCACACACGATCATCCAACTCAGAACTAACACCAGCACAGGACAACATAAGTGGAAGAGGTCGAAAAGCAAGTGTGCAAAGAAATTTGCAAGTGCAGTTAGAGAGTACTACAGTTAGTATGGCGGAGAACCAAGGATTAAGCAAAGAGAAGAGTATCGGGCTCTAAGGGAATATTCCATGCCAAACATAAATGGGCTACAGTCAAGCATAGTCAGACCGGCGATAGCAGCAAACACTTTTGAGATTAAACCAGGCACTATTCAAATGGTGCGAAACTTCGATTCGATTTGGGGTCTTTTCTACGGATGATCCAAATGAACACTTATTGAGTTTCATAGAGATTTGTGATACATTCGATCTGATGGTGTGACGGAGGATGCCATCGGACTACTGACTATTTCCATTTTCATTGAGAGATAAGGCTAGAAGTTGGTTACACTCTTTGCTTGCTCGAAAATTGATAACCACATGGGAGGACTTAGCGCGAAATTCTTAGCCAAGTTTTTTCCCAATGGCTAAGCTTGCAAAAGATGAGGAATGCTATCTCTCGATTCGAGAGCAACAATGAGGCGAGTCCTTATATGAGGCATGGGAGCGTTACAAAGAGATGCTTTCGAAAATGTCCGCATCACGGTATGCGGTGGATGGTGATAAATTCCTTTTACAATGGGTTAGGATGGCGGTCGAGGCCAGATTGTGGATCTGCGGCCGTAGGAGGGGCATTATAGGACAAGAGCTATGACGAGGCCTATATGCTTATTGAGACTATGGCTGCGAATGATTATCAGAATCCTACAGCTCGGATACCCATGACCCGAGGTTGCGGTGTTGGAGGTTGATGCCATTACTCAGTTGTCGGCACAGATGGCAGCTATGGCTAAGAAGATAGATACTTTGGCAAAAAGCAAAGTGAAAATAGTTGCCTTCGTTTGTGAGATTTGTGCGGGGTCACACTCCACGGATCAATGTGCCATCATTTCGAGTCGATCGATATGTGAGCAATTACGGAAAAAGACCAAGGTCGATTCGAACACATACCACCCCAACAACTGCAATCATCCAAACTTTAGTTGGTCAAATAACCAAGGACAACAACAACATCAGTTTCAGCCGAACCAACAGTTTCAACCACAGTCATCTCAACCACAGTTTTCACAAAACCCACCGTTTCCACCGGGATTTTCTCAACAACAACAACACCACGCTCCAGCTACACCACAGCCAGAGAAGAAATCAGAGATGGAGGAGATGATGTTGAAATACATGGCAAACATTGAAGTCATGATCAAAAGCCAAGCAGTGGCTATCAAGAATCTGGAGACGCAGATGGGGCAGATGGCGAGCATGCTTAATAATAGGCCCCAGGGTGCATTGCCAAGTAACACAGAGATAAATCCTAGAAGAGACGGGAAGGAGCAGTGTCAAACAATCACATTGAGATTTGGGAAAGACTTGACGAGACACCTTTGCTGCAAGTCGCGGCGCCCGCGTGAGTTACAAGGGACATCGCGCGGTGCAGCGCGAAAAAAAACGATTGGATGATGATGAAGAAAAGTTAAAAAATCGAGGTTCGGCGGAAGAGAAGAACAAAGCGAGTTCGAAGAGAAGGTCGAGAGTCGATACAACCAATGATACCCTCAAGTACCATATCCGCGAGAGGTTAGTTAAGCGAAGGAAGAAGACAAAACGATTCGATAAGTTTTTGGAGGTGTTCAAAAAGCTGCGAATCAACATACCATTCGGCGAGGCATTGGAACAAATGCCAAGCTACACAAAGTTCATGAAAGGTATATTGTCGAGGAAGAGGAGATTAGATGAGTTTGAAATGGTAGCCTTGACGGAGGAATGCGATCACGGTGCTCAATGAAATTACCTCCAAAATTTGAAAGATCAAGGCGACTTCACAATTCCATGCACCATTGGGAAGATGAACTTTATCAAGTGTTTATGTGATGCGGGGCAAGTATAAACTTGATGCCCTTGTTAGTGTTCAATCGGTTGGGATTTATTGGCTCCAAGACCCAACAAAACATATCACTCTGACTAGGTAGCGGATCCATCACATATCCACGGGGAATTGTTGAAGATGTGTTGGTAAAGGTGGACAAGTTCATTTTTTTACCTGACTTCATCATTCTAGACTATGAAGAGGACAAAAGTATACCAATCATACTAGGGAGACCATTCTTAGCCACGGGCAAGACTTTGATAGATGTGCAGAAAGGGGAGCTCAGGATCAGGAGGTCACCTTCAATGTCTTCAAAGCCACGAAGTTCCCAATAGATGAAGAAGAATGTTCTCTGGTTGATTTGGTGGATCGGATCGCAAAGAATAAGGTGCAAAGTTTTGCAGACTATGAACCTTTGAAGAATATCTCTAATGAGAGTTCAAATGTGGAGGATGAGAAATTCGATGAATCATGCAATATCTGGATCTGACCTCACAATTCAGGAGATTTAGATTACCTGCAGAGCCATTGACAATAGCTGGGGAAGCCTCAGAAAAGTTAAAGCCATCTCTTGAGTCACCTCCAGAGTTGGAGTTAAAACCACTCCCCAAACATCTCAGGTATGCATTTTTAAGTTTAGATTCAAAATTACCTGTGATTATCGCATCTGCACTAACATCTTGTCGGGAGGAAAAAATTGCTACGAGTGCTTGACGAGTTCAAATCGGCTATTGGATGGACTATAGCGGATATCAAAGGATCGACCCTTCTATTGCATGCACAAGATCACGATGGAAGATGGTAGCAAGCCAGCAGTTGAAGCAACAAAGGAGGCTTAATCCGATAATGAAAGAAGTGGTTAAGAAGGAGGTCTTTGAAATGGCTAGATCACGAAATAATTTATCCGATCTCGAAGACGGTTCATGGGTGAGCCCGATGCGGTGTGTTAGAAAAGGGTGGTATGATGATCGTGACCAATGAGAATAATGAGTTAATTCCAACACGAATATAATAACGGGTGGAGAGTTTGCATGGATTACTGTAAGCTCAACAAAGCTACGAGGAAAGATCATTTCCCACTCCCATTCATTGATCGGATGTTGGACGAGTTAGCGGTCGTGAGTATTATTGCCTTACGGGCGGATATTGAGCTACTGATCAAATTATGATAGCTCGAAGACCGGAAAAGACTACCTTCACATGTCCGTATGACACTTTTTTTTTCGAAAGGATGTCTTTGGACTATGCAATCATGTCATCCACGTTTGAAAGAGATGCGTGATGGCTATATTTTTAGACATGGTGGAGCAGAATGTGGAGGTATTTATGGATGATTTCTCGGTCTTGAGGACTCATTTGACCTATGCCTTGAAAATCTGGTTATGGTTTTGAAAAGATGTGTTGAAATGAACTTAGTGCTAAACTGGGAAAAATGTCACTTCATAGTACAAGAAGGAATCATATTAGGACACAAAGTTTCAAAGATGGGACTTGAGGTGGATAAGGCGAAGCTGGAAACTATTGAGCACTTGCCACCACCCACTTCAGTAAAAGGAGTTCGCAGTTTTTTACGGGACATGCGGGTTTCTCTACCTGAGATTCATTAAGGATTTCTCCAAAATAACTAAACGCTATGCGATCTATTGGAGAAGGATGCATGCGATTCAACTTCGATGAAGCACATATGTTAGACATTTGAACACTTGAAGAGAAACTTATTTGACACCGATGATTCTTGCACAGTTGGACTTTGCCATTTGAATTGATGTGTGATGCCAGTAATTACGCCGTAGGAGCTGTTTTGGGGCAGCGAAAAGAAAAGATATTTCATGTGATTTATTATGCCAACAAGACCTAACGGATGCACAATTGAACTATACCACCACGGAGAAAAAGAACTATTGGCGATGGTATCGCCTTTGATAAGTTCGAGCATATCGATTGGCACAAAAGGTGATAGTGTATCTGGGATCACGCGGTGATTCGACATTTAATGGCAAAGAAGGATGCAAAACCTCGGTTGATTAGATGGATTTTATTATTGCGAATTTGATTTGGAAATCAAGGACGAAAAGGGGATTTGAAACCAGTGGCGGACCACTTGTCGCGACTCGAGAATCCGAGACGGGGAAGTAAACAACAAAGTTACGATCAGCGATTCCTTTCCGGATGAGCGGTTGTTTGTGGTGAAAGGTGAAGTGCCATGGTTCGCGAGACTACATGAAATTATCTGGTAAGTAAGATGGTACCTTGACTTGGTGGGTTATCAAAGAAGAAATTTACGCACGATGTCAAATGGTATATATGGGATGAGCCATACTTATTTAAATAGATGCTCTAATCAAGTGATCGGAAGGTGTATTCCATATAAGCGAGGCCAGGAGATTTTGCAAGAGTGTCATTCTACGGTGTATGGAGGTCACTACGGTGGAGAGAACGAGCAGCGGCTAGAGTCTTACTGGCCGGATTCTCTTGGCCGACAATTTTCAAGGATGCATCTGATTTTTGTCCGGTGATGTGATAGATGTCGTGAGTGGGCAACATCTCTAAAAGAAATGAAATGCCATTGAATACAATCCTCGAAGTAGAAATTTTTTGATGTATGGGGATTGATTTCATGGGACCCTTAAATCTCTTCTGTGGAAATCTCTACATCTTGCTCATGATGGACTATGTCTCAAAATGGGTTGAAGCTGCGGCTCTTCCACTAATGATGCCAAGGTCGTACTCAGATTTCTACACAAAAGCATTTTCACGAGGTTTGGGACCCCAAGGGCTATCATTAGTGATGAAAGGCGGTCATTTTACGCAACAGGCGGTTTCTGACCTTCTTTGGCTAAGTATGGGGTGAATCATCGCATTGCTACTGACGTATCACCCATGAATAAATGGTCAAGCTGAAGTGTCGAATCGCGAAGTAAAAGAATCACGGAAAAAGTTGTGAATCCCACACGGAAGGGCTGGTCGTTGAAGTTAGATGATGCCGTATGGGCTTATCGAGCAACATACAAAAACTCAGTTAGGCATGTCGCTTTTTCAACTCGTGTATATGGCAAAGCTTTGTCACCTCCCTATGGAGCTAGAGCATAAGGCGTATTAGGCGTCTGAGCTCTCAATTTTGATTTGACATCTGCGGGGAGAAAGCGTCTACTCCACTCGATGAGTTAGATGAATTTAGATTACGGCATATGAGAATTGAAGTTGTCTGAGGAGAAAGTGAAGAAATGGCATGACCGAAAGATCATCGAAATGACATTTGAACCGGGACAAAGGGTTTTGCTCTATAATTCTAGACTTAAACTTTTTCTCGGAAAGCTGAAATCGAGATGGTCAGGTCCATTTACAGTGAAGACTGTCTTTCCACATGGTGCAATTGAAGTATATGATCAGTTTCCAGACAAGCCTTTTAAAGTAAATGGCCAGCGATTGAAGCATTACTTTGGTGGCGAGGTGGACAAACAAAACGTCACCTCAATTCTCTCGTCGACATGAGATTCAGAGACAGTCAAGCTAATTGACTATAACTTAGCGCTGGATGGGAGGCAACCCATTATTTTCACTCTTACTTTCTTTTCATTCCTTTAGTAGAGTAGTAGTTAAATCAATTCTATTCCATGCCTGATGAATAATTTGTGGTGCATTCTTGTTCATGTAGGTGTTTTCAATTGTACTCATCACTAATATATAAATTGGGCGTACACAGTGTGCATTCATGCGATTACATCGTCTTGGCATGTGCAAGCCGGTACTTACAAGTCGATAGCTTCATAATTCCAGAAAGTTACTTTCATTGCGCTTGCGTACATGATATAAGAAAATTAGATGTACGCCTTGCGCGTGACGAGGAGGTTGAAAAATTTTTAAGTTTAAGAATCCGAGTGGTGGTCTACTTGGTCTCTCACGTGCCATAATATAAGCGTATTCTTCTATTCTCCCATAATCATACAACTCTCTTCATCGCTCATATACACAGTTCTCTCTCCATTAGCATAAATCTAGGGTTTTTTTTGAGGGAGTGTCACAAACAAGTTTGGGGTACTCTCATCTGTAGTAGAGCATCTATATTCTCTACCTATCATCTGCTTATAGGACCAAAAAGGATACGTTCCATCTCCATCTCTTCATCATCCGACTCATCATCCAGAAATCACGACGAGGATATCATGGAACACAAAAAATTTATCAGCCGGGAAGCTTAGCAAGATTATTACCACCTCTTGACGAAATCATTTGTGAAGGAACGAGGATTTAAACCTGATAAGAAAGATGGACACCTATGGAATATCTTTGCGAGAAAGAGGTTGGGTTAGCTTTAGCTGCAACGCTATACTATTCCATGGGAGTTGTTAAGGGAGTTCTCTGAACCATGAAAGGAGATGGAGCTGAAAGGAGGGATAATTATTTGGTTCACCAAGTGCAAGTGGATTTTCGTCCCTCGACCATCGAGAGCGATGTTTGGAATAAGCGATACACCATAGACTGGGTGTGCGAATTGGGTTCTGGTGCACATTTGATGACGGACTTGGGCGTAGTAATTTTGGTTTGTGCATCCCGGGAACCAAATGGAATTATAAACCGAGGGGCGACAAAGCCTCAATCTTTTCCAACGTCCTCCTTGAATCGTTATGCCCAAGCATGGAATACATTCATATGCACCAAATTAATTTCGTCCCCTCACAAGCATGAAGTACCTACTGAGAGCGATCATTTTATGGGGCATTATCACCGCAAGTATATCGGCGTCGACCCACTTAATTCATCAAAACATGCTTTGCGTTATTGGCGGGAGAGCATGGTAGGGAGTATCCCGCATGCATCGGTGGCGCCATACTTTATATCAACGAGGAGTCCGTGGAATGACAAGCAACTGCGAAGCGAGCCACGCGACATCACTACGACCACAATCGCCAAGTTCAAGGAGTGGGCGGGTGGTGAACCACACCCGCCATGAGGATTGGGTTTTATCATCCACCCCACCTTCCCGGCGCCATCTCGGACCCCCTCGGCCCGATGATGTGGCCCCCCATCCACCCGAGCACACCCGTTCCTAGCGATCGGCGACTTGAAAGGTCGAAAGCGCAAAATCGATGCCATGTATGCCAATCTTGGAGCGTTTGCCGGGGGACTCACAAGGGCCTTGGCGAAGCATTCGCGTGTGACAAGGAACAATGCTAGAGTGGCCCGCAGTTTGGCCTTTGCGATGCCATATCCACCACCAGTTCACCACAGGGGAGGGGTGGTCAATGCCGATCATTAGGGGAGTTTTACATACCCTTTACCTTCATTCAATGGGGACATTGAATATTTTAAGTTTGGGGGTATTGGGGAGCATAGCATAGTAGTTTAGTTTTATTTAAGCTGTTTGCATGTTTATGTGTTTAGTTAAATTTTGTAGAAATTTTTTAATTTTTATTCATTATGGATTGTGATAGTATGTTTTAGTTGCATGTCTCACATATTCTTGCTTAATAGAAATTTTTGCCTAACCAATGATGATAGTGAATTGTGAAGGATTTTAGAATGTTTTGGATAACATGGTTGAGATATAATGTTTTACGATGAGATTCATGTTCTTTGTTTAAATGCTTTGGTATGCACAAACGTGTTCACAATTACTTGTAGGTTTAAGAAGTGTGTGTTGCATTGCTTGATAGAACATGTAGTTTTAAAAAGAAAACATGTGGAAAGTGTTGTAGGTGTATGAGCCATTGACATGCAAATTTTGGGAAAACATGGGTATGCTATGTATATAAAAAAATCAAATAGCAATAATTGGCTAGTCTTAATTGGGGCCCAGCTACTTGAGTAAAAAATGCATGGGGGATTGTCTCTACACTAGCACCCTAAGGTCTTTCATGGTGCAGGAGTCGTTGGTTGAAAGCTTCGCTAAGGGGTAGTAGCATGTGCCTAATGGATTGAGACATTGCACTGCGGTCGTGTGAAAAAAAAAAAAAAGAAAAGAAAAGAAATATAAATAAACACTGCGGGAAAGTCTTTGAAATCTCCCTCGTGAGTAGCAATAAAGCAATAAACCCATTGTTGAACCTTAGTTTGTGTTGATATATGTTAAAACGATCTGCGTTACATGAATATACATGAATCTTGCTTTAGACTATAATTTTTTGTTTGGAGAAGTGTGGCATATGTATTCTTTGCTTAGATCAAGTTTTGGTGAACATCACACACACACACAGCATCTCTATAGCATATATGAAATTATCTAAGTGTATGATGTTATGTTTATAGTTTGGTTTGAAATCATATTCTTGGATCTCGATGATTCATTTGAGGTAATTTGGGCTAAAAATTACATTATGGCGGGGATTATGTGAGACTAATTTGCATCATAGAGTAGTTGCATATTTTTTAGTTGCATTTTCATTATTCATTAGTATGCATTGCTTGAGGGCAAAACAGAGTTCAAGTTTGGGGTATTTGATAAGTGGTATTTTTACCTACTTATTGAATACCAATTCATGCAAATTATGCCCATCTCAAGTACATTTTATTGTGTTTTAGTTGCATTTCACGTTATTTTGCATTGCATTTACTTAAAACTCCTTTTGGTGAATAAGTCGAGGAATCGGCTTAATTTTGGTGGTATTAGAGGCACGAGGCGAATGGATGCGTGAAGGCGAGGCAAAAGCGAGGATGTGCATGGCATGGAGGTGATGAAGCATGGAGACCAAGCAAACAAGAGGATCAAGCATGGAAGAAGCGGATAGCGTGAAGCCAAAAAAAAGAACCGAACTTGCGAGCGATGGCCAGCTGCGCGCATAATAACTTTGGGAGCGTGCGCGCGTGCTGAGTACCCGACAGAACGATGATGACCTACTTGCAAGTTCTTGTGGCGGCGAAAGCGGAGAGCAGCGCAGCGCGTGCGAGAGGAGGTTGGTTTGGACAGGCGGACGATTACATAAAGTCTCGCGCCTTGCATGAGACATATAAATTTGGAGAGCGCAGCGGCAAGCGTGTGCGATCTTGATCTTTGTAATTTTGTTTTAATTTTAATTTTTAATTAAATGAATTGTAATTGGTTTTAAAGCGATTACGGCGGGTGTGTCGAGACGAACAACTTGATAACTTTAAGCGTATTTTCATCATAGTAACTAGGGTTTACACCTTGGAAGAGATTCAACGTAGAAGCGAAGCCTTAACGTCTACTTTTCCAATTCTTCTTGGGATTATCTACCATTGTGGATTTCTATTCTTATTTACTGGATTTCTATGAGGATTTAAATGTTGATCATTGATTTCTATTCAGCGATTGGGTTTGATTGTTCTATCTTTCTTATTTCAATTGTTTGCTTATTGATCATGTTTAGCGTTGATCCCATAATGGCTTTTGGTTCAGCCATGAACTAAATTCCATTATGGGATTCTAATGGATTTTAATATATAGTTTGGTTGCACATTTAAATGCTAGGATTGTTTTGCATATCATATGGAATATCTGTCATGGTTGTTTTACATATATGAATGCTTGATCACCATTCGTCTCAGTACTTGTATGGAATTGACAATGAACATATAGGTATGGATTGTAATCATGATAGCATGCGAATATGGGGTTGTTGTATATGGCTTGCGTATTTTGTGAACCAGATAGACATATACTGTTTCACCGTATGAGCTAGAATAAGGGCTTGAGCTTAAAATCAATATAATTGCAATTTCACATAGACATATAGTGATTTTGGTTGTATTGGTGATTACATAGAGTCTAACATCTGTAGATCTTTGTGTAAGTAGGTTATAGTGCATTGAAAAATGGTTATAACTCTATTAGTGCTCTTGGCTATTTTCTGTGATATGTGAACACTTCTTGCATGATAGTGGCGATTAGATGAAATATTAAATGAAGTTAGGGTCCCATTATTTCCAGTTATATTTATTCCATTTGTATTCTTATTTTTTCGGTTGTTATTCACAATTAGTTTAATTCAACACTTTTAGTCAATTTTAGATCTAGGCATATAAATTTGGTGAGTTAATTGATGCGAGTGATAGTTTAATTTAACAACTTTCTCTGTGGGATCGATACTCTACTTACTTGTATGCTTGCATTACTTGTTGACGACGTGTATGCTTGCATGAGGATAGAGCTCTTTTCTTTTATTATTGACTTTAAAAATAAAAGTTCAAGAAAACAAAATCCATTTTATCTATTTTGGCCTTATTGGATCGGGCGTCTTTTTCTCTACAATATCTACGCCGTCAAATGCTTTCTACCCATGCATCATCTATTCTCCTTCGTTTAGTTGTTTCTTCTTTCATCAGAACTTTGATCATAGCATTCTCAGATTCCAGCTCTAATATCTTATACTCTGCCAAAGAGTGCTTCTGTTCAAGCATCACACATCGGGTAACACAATTTTGAATTGTTACATCTCTTTTCTCCACGACCGCCTGCCGTTCTTCAGCCTGCTCTTCTAACTCATGAATACGATTTTGTAATTCTAAATTTTGATCATAAAATTCTTGTAATAAATTCTCCTCAGGTTCCTCTTCTTCGCTGCTACCTCTGCAATTAGCTCGGGTGCAACTATTAGTTTTTCACTCACCACGTAGATATCTCTAATTTCTTCTTCGTTTGTCATCACATTAACCTGGTTAGTGATTAAAGGTGTCTCAACGGTCTCATTCACTCCATTGTGAACATTTTCAGCTGTCATTTTCAAACACTGCCACAAAACAAGGGTTAATTAACATATCACATATTATCCCTATACTCTGACCGACCAATTAAATACCAAATAAACTTAGGTAGGTCATACTTGCGAAGGAATTCCCCGTCTCTCCCCTCCTAGTTCTTGTCTCACATCTCAGCCAATGATCATATCCCTAAGCTTTGATACCAACTGAGACGCCCCCAAAATAGGTATACATCACTCATCTTGAGTCGCCAGATACATGGTACTAAATTCAAATACAACTTAATAATACAACTATCGTGTAAAATACGACAAAACATAAACTGAGAGTTTTAATAAGAATATTGTCATCTAGACAATATCAACACTCAAAGGAGTCCTTATTACATTTATTGTCACACTATTTAACAGAATAGTGAGGACTACTAATGCTATCATCTGGAGCGTCACTCCAATCCTCGACTAGTCCCGGCTACATTCTCATTTCCTGAAGAGAATAGTGAAGAAAGGGTGAGCTCAACTAGCCCAGTAAGAAATATTATGACTAAGATAATGCAGAATAAATTATCAGTAGTCTTCAACAATGTTAAACTGATAAAATACAATAGACATCAAGTTTAAGCTGCGGTGAATAAGAAATCCATTAGAAGAGTCGAGTAGGCGTGATATACTATCTTCTATGATTTAAAATATTTTCATCAATTTTTATCATTTGAGACTCAAATTTTAATAAATAAACCACATCATTGAGTCATCCACACACTACTGGTAGAGGATATTCATTAAATCATCAATGGTCATGACTATCTGAGAATAATCCCCAGTCATAATCATACCAAAAAGCTGTCCATCAATGCACTACTGATCTCATCGAGGACTTTTACCACATCATTTATAACATTACAGTCATGATTATACTTAAGAATGATCCACAGTCATAATCATACCAAGTCTATCTATGCACGTAAGCCAAAGATGACTTTCATCACAATATAAGTATGAGGATGATGATGATGATGATATAAACATTAATCAAACAATAACAAAGATAAATATTAAAGACTTTAAATTTATCCAAATATTATCAATCACTTAATAAACTCATAATCTAATATTATTAATATTATAACAATATTTTAATCACTTTTTAAACTTATAAACAATTTATTTCAATTATTTACACTTTACCAAATAATGCATTTAATCATTCAAAAATGCTATACTCATAAGATTTAATCACCAATGATCAAATCCCTTATCAAAAAAATCTGCATATACCCTATATAGGATTCCCAAGCCATAAAATCCTATTTTCCAATTTTGTTGCTTCACATAACATATTTAATTTATTTACTCATAACTAGTTCATTTTCATGAAAAATACCACATCAGTCCCAAAAATATTTCTTTTCTGGGATTTAGCAGAATATAGTCCCATATTGAACATATATTTTTCTCGGAATTTTTAAAATTCATTTACTATTTTTCATATGGTCAAAACTGTCGAATATTTAGACATTTATCATAAATTGTACTTTTGTCCAAAAATTCCGAAATTTATAGGGTATACTCCTGTTATATACATGTACTCCCAATAAAAATTTCACCAATTTTGGAGTTAACCACAAAGAGTTATAAGTGTTTACTTTTAAAATAGTCTTTTCCCATAAAATCCATAACTCTTAATCTATACATCCAAAAATCGCCATCTTTGGACACAATACAGAAATCTCATCAAATTATCATTTTAAATTTTTCCAGAATTTTTGAGGGTCAGAAAAATTACGAAACTGCAAATGGATTTTTACTCGCCATACGGTAATTCACGTAAACAGATCATTCACCATGCATGTGGTAATCCACATAGATAGGTTATTCTAACAGAATAATAAAGAATGGAATAACAGAAGAATTCACCATGCATGCGATAGATTGCACAGATAGGTTATTCCCAACAGAATAATAAATAATGGAACCAGGTCATGCGTAAACGCACAGACAGGATATTCCGACAGAATAATAAAGAATGGAATCAGGTCATGCATAAATGCACAAACAGGATATTCCGACAGAATAATAAAGAATGGAATTAGGTCATGCGTAATCCGCACAGACAGGATATTCCGACAGAATAATAAAGAATGGAATAATAGAAGAATTTCACCATGTATGCTGTACTTTGCGTAGACAGTTTATTCCAGCATAATAATAAAGAATGGAATAATAGAAGAATTTCACCATGTATACGGTAGTCCGCGTATACAAGTTATTCCAACAGAATAATAAGGAATGGAATAACAATAGCTCTCTTCATGAATACGAAAGAAATAATAACCCTTACCTTAGAAAAAACTGGATATTGGAATAGTGAGGTAGCAGACTTCTCTTCTTCTTTCTCTCTATAATTTCTCTCTATAATAATTGCTCTAAAGCTTTGGTGAATTGGTGAGAAATGAAGGAAGAATGAGCTTCTATTTATAGGAAAATATAGTTTCGATAATTGCACGTTTTGGGACTCGAAATATTACGATCTGAATATCTTCACTTTTCTTTCATTTTTAATTTAGTTACTCGCAAGTATTATCAAACTTGCACCACCTCCCCTAATAGTAAATAATGTGAATCAATAGTTCAATCATGTGAATCAATAGTTATAATCATGTGAAAATACTGAATTACGATTATAGTACCTCCATCATACCTCCATTTTAACTTAGTCATACAAGTATTATCAATCTTGCACCAACTCCCTAATAGTACAAGAATGTGATTCAATAGTACACACATGTGAACAAATAGTTATATAAGCATGTGAATTAGTAGTAATTAATTGCTCATTTATCCAATTAATTACCCGATTTATAAATATAACCCCCAGACATCAATTATCATCAGAATAAATGTTGATTTTCACTAACACTAATAATTCCAACACAATGGAACTATCAATTTCATCTTTAATCAACACAATCTTATTCATCATTAATATTATAATTCACAATATTTAACAACCAATGTCGTTCTAGAGGAAAGAGGGGCTTTTCAGATAAGGATTTCTCCTTATTGGTAGCGATTTAGATGACCAAACCTCTCCTTGATGAACTTCTAGACATTGTAAATATTATAATTTAATAATATGAATAACTTTATCGTCTCAAATATTGATTTAATAATATATAAAATATTATGCAGATGATACTGTGACAATAATCGAATCAATAATATGAGAGATATGATGCAGCAATTACTGTAGCAATAATTGAGTATAACTGAGTGACTTCTCACGTAAGCATCAATAATCAATATCGTGTGCTACTATGCAACCACGTGTATTACTGTACTTTTACTACCGAGTAGTTCAACAGTTTTAACGGTAACACTTTCGCCGTTATTTTTATAAAAAGATAATTCTGTCGTTTTCTAACTATGACAATACTTCCAATGATTGTGCCGTCGTACATATATTCCCAACAAAAAGAATATTCCCCGACCAATCGAATATTATACAACAACTTGCTTACTTTGCAAAATTTATAAATATTACCCACAACTATAACATTATATCAAATCCACACAATAATATTCAAAAAAATATTTCGAGAAATTTAAATATTTATTCATAAAATTTGGGGTCTCACAATTAGGATTCCAGACTACTTGCCGAGACAACCCAACGTCTGAGCCTAATCCAATGAAGCTTTTACGGACCGGACCTTTACCCCAAAAGGCTTGAAGGCCTGGCCCCGAACATCATCCTTCCCGAAGGTCGGGTTCCGGCCCAAAGGACTCGAATACCCGAACCCGAACATCATATCACGAATGGGACCCCGGTCTAGAGGACCCGGATGCCCGAACCCCTTCATCACCCTTGAGGACTTCGGCCCGATGGACTTAACATTCCCTTCTAGCACCAGGCCTTCAGCCCATTTTCAGGTCGGTAAAATACTCCCGAACAATCACATATCACATTTTTTTTCAGTCTCTTAAAATAGACATTGATGTGATCTCGTTTCTCTTCTCTGAAGATGATGACCAATCAGATGTGGATCTGTATTGAGGGCAGCTGTACCTGTTGAATTTTTTATATATAAGTATAGAGGTAGGGCATATATTTAAATTAATAAATTTAAGGGGGCAGATTAATGGAAGAGTTAAATTTAGAGAGGGTAATTTTTTTTTTCATAAATCAATTCTAAATACAAGTACAAAAATCTTCTTATTTAAAAGTTTGATGAAATCTTAGAAGTATTTTTTGTATAATTTTTAGTTTTGAATGTCAACGTGTGAACTGTGAGGGATTTTTTGATTTTTCTTTTTTTTGTTATTGATTTTGTTGAATGTGGTTACTTTTTGTTTGGTCTGATTGAGTTTTTATTTTTGGGTTGTTTGATCTTCAATTGAAAATGGAATCATTTTTGTTGATAAGTTTCTACATGTCTTTTATTGTGATAGCTTAGCTTTTAGTAGCCCCTTATTTCTAGTTGTTATAATTAATTTACTTCCCTGCATCTAACTAATGGACCCTGTATAATTTTTTTGTGTCATGAGTATAAATTTTGGATAGTTTGTTTCTCTTATTTGAAGTAAAACTTATTTGAAACTTATAAAAATATACCAAAACTAGTTTATATTTTGAAATTAATTCATGGTTTTCTTTAAATATAAAAAGTAAATTTGATTTGAGACTTTGAACATTTGAGGAATAATTCAAATTGAACTATGACAAGTAACCAAAGTAAGTTTCTAAATTGTATCTAAATTTTTTTATTTGAAATTCTTTCTTTAGTTTGGATTATGAATATTTATTGCAATTTGTAAACATTATTATGATAAAATAATATTATGATTAGTTCAATTTTTTTTATTTAACATAAACAAAAAAATTAATTAAAATCAGTCTCTACTTATAAATTTTTTTTCTAAATCCGCTCCAAGAACCAACCCGTATTGATATTCATAAAAGCGCACCATTGATCCTACCATGCTAAAGGTCTATTCAATTTATTAGGATTTGGGGTTTTTGTTTGGTGCTTAAATGTTATGATGATGGTGGATCTCATTTCCAACTTTGGAGTTTATTTTTGGGGTTGGGGGAAAATATGTAATGGAGGAAAAAGAAGGATCCATGTCATGATACACGTATGGAAAAAAAATTCATGTATGCAAGTCATTTTACACATTAGAAAGTTAAATAACAAAAAGCACTTTTACACCATTGTGGTTGTAGTATTTTAAACAATTAGCCATTGTATTTTTAAAATATTCAATTAGCCCACTGTATTTTTTTAAAATGTTCAATCAAGTCATTACATCCAATTTCTTGGATGGACGTCAAATAATTACACACGTGGCATTGAAAAAAAAAACAAAAAATTATTATTTCCTACGTGGTAAGCCAGTCAGCCAAATTCTTTTTTTCTTATTGAGCCAACGCTTTAAAAAAAATACAATTGGCCCATGGGTTTTAAAATAAAAATATTTTTATATTTTATTTTCTTTATCTTTCTTTACCTAAATATTTATAATATTAATAAAAATTAATATTATAATATTTATAATTAATATGTATGTTTTATTTTAAAAATAAAAATAAAAATACTTTTATGTTTTAAAATACTTATAAAATTTGTAAAAATAAAAATATTTTTATGTTTTATTTTTTTCTTTTTTACCTAAATATTTATAATATGTATAATATTAATAAAAATTAATATTATAATATGTATATTTTATTTTAAAATAAAAATAAAAATACTTTTATATTTTAAAAACTTATAAAATTTTTAAAATAAAAATATTTTTATGTTTTATTTTTTTCTTTTTCTTTACCTAAATATTTATAATATGTATAATATTAATAAAATTAATAGTATAATATTCATAATATGTATGTTTTTATCCTCAACCCCAATTTGAATGGTGGCAACAGCACCATGAAATCCTACATTACAAATGAGAACAACAGAATATCTATCCTCAACCCCAATTCAACTAATTTGGACTTAACACAGTGAACTCCCAAGCAAAAACCCGTGAATCCAGTTAAAAGCGAAATACGAGAGATCGGTGTCCCTTAGAGAGAGAGAGAGACATAGGTGGAATTAAGGGAATCGAGAGAGAAAGCGAAGAAACCATGGTTGGGCGGAGATCGGTGGAACTAGCGAGTCTTGGAGAGACTTATGCTAGGGGTTGGTGAAGCCATTTGAGCTCAATTTTTCGAGAGAGAGAAACCGAGAGATAGAAATTGGGGATGCAATTGAGATCGTGAGGGAACACCGACATTTGACCCTTTTAGAATGTGTATGCGGTTGGGGTTGACCTAACCGAGGAAGAAGATGAGCCACAACAACATTTACATGTCATTTCTTTTATTTTTATTTTACTTTTAAACTGCCACGTAGGATATTTTTTAACGTCTGTCTGCAAAATTGGACGGAATGAGTTAATTGCACATTTTTAAATAGTATAGTGGGCTAATGGAATAAATTAAAAGCACAGTGGCTAATTAGTTAAAACACTATAACCACAGTGGTGAAAAAGTACTTTTTGCCAAAGTCAAATTAAATATCAGGAAAAAAAATATTACACATGTGTGACGCCCCCAAAATAGGTATACAACACCCATTCTGAGTTACCAAATACATGGTACAGAAAGCAAACTACAACTTCAATAATATAATTGTCGTGCAAAATATGACAACACATACTGTGAGTTTAAATACAAATATTATCTTTTAGACAATATCCACACCCAAATAAGTCCTCATTACAATTATTCATACACTATTTTATAGAAATAGTGAGGACAGCTAAAACATCTTTCTAGAACCATCACTCCATACCCCGACTCGATCCTGCTATGTTCTCACTGAAAGTAGTATGCACACAAGACAATCATGTTTGATGATAAAGCATATACTTTGTAACAATCTTATTCATTTATTAATAAAAGGTATTAATTTATTAAAGGCTTTTAATTATCTACATGATGTTGTTTTATAATATGTGATAAACCCATAGTTTTAAGCAATGCTTTTAGAATAATGATGATGATCATTCTAATGAGATCTAAATTCTTAGAAAGCTTAAAACTAAAATAGTTCCCAATCATTGGATTACTAAATTGGGGATTAGTGAATCCGGATAGATTGGTACATACGTTGCTTGTTCATTGGATGAGGATGATTGATCTCATGATCATTTGTGTGGAGACACTAAAAAGCAAGTATGTAGGTGCTTATTAAAGAATAAGTTCAATTGAGCGTTGCTCTCGCTAAGGAATACCTAATGGAGTTTTACTTGCCTATCAATAGGAATTCCTGTAGTGATAGTAGTACAAGTGATCCTTGGACTTGAGATCATCATAGTATCTTGTGTATGATGAGTTATACTTTGACTTATTCCTTAAGACCCTTAGGGTATATCAAAGGGTATGCTTGGGTATAATAAGTTATACATGGAGATAATGTATGATCGATAAAGAATCTACCACTTCTATTAAAAGAAAAGAAATGTCCTATGTGATTCGATAAATGACAACCCAAAGAGTCCTTGGCGAGTAGAATGAAATTAGAAAGGAGTTTCTAATTTGCATTATTTGAGTTGTGCATTTAAGGATCGAAATACATATAATTAAATAAAATAAGACTTGACGATAATTCCATGTCTTATATTTAATTGGGACATTGTATGGTGGAAGGATTGAATTGTGCGGTAACTATTTACTCAAAGGTTCTTTTATGATTAATGTTGAAATCTATATTATCCGGAAAGTCGTTGATCGCTAGGGAGGCTTATCCCTATTGTAGAATAAATATTATTTATTTAAATAAATTAATTGTTTAATTTATTTATTTAAATAAGATTAAATTGTTCTAATTGATTTATTCACAACCGGGTTTAATATGGAGAACCTAAAGGGTCACACCATAAAAGGAAGAATAATTATTTAAGAAGTTAATGGCATAATCGTAATAATATATGTTATGTATATTTAATTTAATCTATGGTGATAGAATAAATTAAATAGCTTAATATTATTATTTAATATTTTAGAAATATTAAATATAAATTAATAAGAGGAGTCTTATTAATATTATTACAATTATTATTATTATTTTAATTTCTAAAAGAGTTTAGGAATTAATTTAATATAAGTACTCTCATTTATTCCTAATTGGATTAGGAAGAAAAATTAGTTAAAGGAGTTTAATTAATTATCCCTAATAAGATTAGGGAGCCCCTTTAATTAAAAGGGTTTAATTAAATAATACTTTATTTTTAATAGGGTTACTTGATATCTTTATAAGAAGAGTCTTATATCAGATATTAAGACGACGTTATAATTCCAATGGTTGGAGAGTACGCTCTTTTTTTATAGAGATAGAAAAACTAGGGTTTAGCCAACCACCCATCTTCTTGAATTCTTCTTCTTCCTTGGTGGATCACCTCTAGAGGCCAAACACTTGGGTGGCTAACGTTGATCAAAGTAAGGAACCAAACCCGGTGAATTCAAGTTGAACGCGAAAAGGATTGGAGGTGAACTTGTACCTGAGGAAGCTCGGATCTTCAAGGGTATGTTTCTTATTCATCTTTTTCGTTTAATTAATAATTGTGCATAAAGTGTGATCCGGGTATATGGTTTGTAAAATTTTAAACTCTGATTCTTACATGTTTCCGCTTATTTATGCAATTTGATTGCGTTCTTGAATATTACAAACCTAACAGTGGCATCAGAGCCAAACCTTTATGCGAATTATTAATTGTTAAATTTGATATGTATATTGATATGTGTTTACAACAATTTAATTGGGCATAATTTTATTGTATAAAATTAAAAAAATAAAAATTAAGCTTATCTGTCTGCGAACTTTTTTTTTTTTTTTTAAAAAGCGAATCTGATTTCATCTTTGGTAGCTCTTTACCGTGATCAAAATATCATATAGTATAATTATTGTATCACGTGGCCCACTCCCATATTCTCATTCACGTGAATTAGCTTATGAATTTAATATATATATATATATATATATTGAAGTTATCGATTTATATATATATTATACTGTATATAATAGTTTTTTAGATTAATATATATATATATATATATATATATATTATATATATATTAATAATTTTATAATTAAAATAAAGGTTTATTTTAATTTTAAAATTAAATTTCATGATAACTAATTAGAGTTGGAATTGGATTCCATGATAACTAATTGAAGTTGAAATTGAATTTTATCTTTCCCTAAATAAAGGAGTTTATTTGTGAATAGGAAAGCGAATCCTAATTTCCTTAAATAAAGGAGTTTATTTAGATATGGAATAAGATTTCATATTATTCAAAATAAAGGAGTTTATTTTTGAATAAGAAAAAGAATCGATGTTTCCTTTAATAAAGGAGTTTTATTTATTTTTACATGGAATTGGATTCCATAATTAATTAAAATAAAGGAGTTTATTTTGATTAAAAATTTTGATTAAAATAAAATAGTTCATTTTATTCAAAATTGGATAAATTAAAATAAAATAGTTTTATTTTGATTTAAATTTGGATTAAAATAAAGGAGTTTATTTTGATTCAAAATAGATTTTATACTAACTAAATTTGCCCATTAAATGATATCAATATATATATTGAATGTTTTATTATTCATCGGATGAATGTTATGTATTGATGCGTATGGTGATATGTATGATAATAAATGAGATTGATTATGGACAATTGACGATGTGATTGGATTTTATTTTAGTTAGATGCATGAATGTATGGGTTTTATTAAATTGGGTTACTGCAGTACTCGTCTTCTCTAATTTTTTCCGAATGTAAATTCTATCTCCTCCTATGTACTTCCCTTGATTTAGCGATCAAGGTTTCTATTTATTTTAATTAGTTTTGTAATAGGAATAGTTAGAATTAATTTTGAAAAATTGGAGATCAAGGAACGAAGGAGCACTTGAAGACCCGTTTGTAATGGAGCCCGGGTTTAAATGTAATAGTTATATTTAAATATTATTTCTTGCACCCCTAGGGTTTGACCTTTTGGTTCACTTGGTGACTCTAGTGAACCACACTAGAATAAAAGTCCATAATCAATCCGGGTAGAATATAGTATTCTATATGTGCATGCTTATACTATATATATTATATATTATGCAAACATGCTTCCCATGTTAATTAATATGACGCGTATTTTATATATATATGTGCATGTGCGCTAAACAAGATGAAACATTTAATAATAAATCCCTCAAATTTTTTTTATATTAAGTCCTAAGCGTTCAAAGATATTTGGAATATCGAGCGTCAGCCTTCTAGCATGATAAAATTAATAGAGTATTAAATATTTAATATGAGTTTGTTGTGTCACCACAAGGCAATTATTAAGTATTTAAGATGTTAATTTATCACATTTGATGCTTATAAAGAAAATTGAACAATATTATTTTGTTGTGTCACCACAAGGATGATATTTTCTTTTTTGAATATATGGAGTGCTAGGTTGGACTTAACTTGGATAATTTTGATTCGGATGTGCCACCACTTGATCAAAATAATCTAAGAGGCAAAAATACTGAGAGTTGCATAGTTGATGTAATTGACAAGAGTTGTCTACCTATTTATTTATATATAGTTTATTGTGTCACCACAAGGCTATATACATTTGAAATGGGATCCTTATTCTCACTAGCGGATCTTTAATTAGATTTTGCCGAACTATATATATTGAGGTAATATAGTTTGAAGAAAATAGTGGGAGATACCAATTTAAAACAAGACCTAATTTATTTTGGTAATTAATAAAAGAATGTATGTTAAAATGTTGTTAATTACAAATTCATTTACGAAATTTTACAATGTCTAAAATTACTATCAACTTAAAAGCATATTAGATGCTAAATTAACGGGGCAAATTAAACGGATTGGTTAAGGAATTTGAGAATAGTTCTCATAGGTGAAAAAGCTATCTTATGTCCTTAATCGCTTATCCTCCGTAATGGTTGCGACAATGCCTCTGAGGAAGAGATTACTACTTTTAGAAAGTGGCAAGATGATGCACAGTTGGCTCAATGCATCATGCTCGCATCCATGAGTAACGAGCTTCAGCGTCAGCATGAAACTATGGAAGCTCCTACTATATTCCTGCACATCAAGTAGTTGGTGGTGAGGAAAGTAGGACTAATAGATATCAGATATCTAAGGAGCTCTTCCGATCTAGAATGACCCATGACATTACAGTACAGACACATGTCCTTAACATAATCAATTTGATTGATCAATTAGGACAACGAGTTTTGTCATGGAAGGAGAGTTGAGCCAAGATTTGATCTTGCACTCACTCCCGGACTCCTTTCACAATTGTTGTGAATTTTCATATGAACAAGCTAGATATCAGCCTCGCTGATTTGCTTAACATATTGAAAAATGTTGAGAGTCACTTTCCAACCACGAAAGATCAAGTCTTACTGGTAGGGGCCAAAGGATCTTACGAAAGAAGAATGATTCAAAGAAGGTAAATAGAAAGGCATAAACAAAGGATAATAAGAACAAAAGCGATACGGATAGCAAAGGAGCTTGCTTCCACTGCAATAAGCACAGACACTTTGGAAAGAAGCTGCGAAGCATCTTGCGAGGCAAACCAAAGAAGCTTAGTGAAGTTTGGTTTACAATCTGATTTTTGTTCATGATTGAAATGAATTTTTCTTTAAGTCGAGGTTCTACTTGGGTATCGGATACTGAACTTTGGTTATCATAAATATAGATTTATGAAGGGACCAAGCGAGTAGAAAGCTAAACAAATATAAGTAATCCTATATGCGGAAAATGTAACAAAGGTTGTCATATTAGCCATAGAAACTTATAGTTTAGCAATGCTACTACGAAGCAAATCTATTAAGTCGATAAGTTGTTATTGTATTCCGATTCTTGTTAAAAATATTATTTCCATTTTATTGTTGGACAATGAAATCTTTGGTATTATAATTAAGAACAATTGTTGTTCTATTTATAATAATAATGTTTTGTATAAATGGAATATTACTAATAAATTTTGTATACTTGACTTACATGAAAATAATTTTGCATATTGAACAAATTAGTATAAGAAAAGAGATGATCATTCAAAGAGTTGAATGTGTGTATTTGCTAAAATACAAGTGTGAATTATTTGAAAGGTTCAAAGAATTGAAGTGAAACAAATTGGCAATGTATTAAGATTCTTTGATTAGATCGAGGAATAAATACTTGTGTAATAAGTTTCTAGATCATCTCAAATGGTTTTCTCATAATGGACACATCCACGATACTCGATAATTGATTGATGTATCTGAATGAAAAATCGTACCTTGTTGGACATAGTGCGGTCCATAATGATTTTACCGACATTCCAAAGATCCTTACGGGATAATGTCCTAGAAATGGATGCATATCTACGAAAATGGTAACCTCAAAATCCATTTGAAGACTCCATAAAAGTTATGGACGGGGAGGATTCCTAATCTTAAGTATGTTAAGATAAGGAGTTGTCGAACTTATGTGAAAAGGTTTCAAAGGATAAGCTTGGCATAAGATTTTATAAGTGTAATAGATTTGTGGGACATCCTAAAGTAAGTTTAGGGTATATGTTCTATAATCTTAGTTAGCAAAAGGTGTTTGTTGCAAAATACGCTGCCTTCTAAGATAAAGATGTTTATCATTGAAGGGGCTAGTGGGAGGATTATAGATCTTGAAGAGTTCATGATCCACAAAATACTATAAGTCAAATAAGAGGAACACAGATAGATAGACCTATTGTACCTGGCAACCAATCATAAATGCGGAATAGTCATCAAGATACCTAGGAGGTATGGATTCATCATGGATGATGATGATGATGATGATGAGGTAAGCATCATAGAAGATGATGATCCAGAGTTACATACGATGAGGTAAGAGTTCTAGTGTGTACAAAAGGGTCAGTGGGAGCGTCGTGAAATTTCTAGTATTATATGTTGATATACTACGGATGAGAAATTACATACCAATGCTACAATCAGTAAAGATAAAGTTGTCTAAACAATCCTTCATGAATGATTTGGGAAGAGTATCATTATTGGGGACGCAAATCTATATAGATAGATTTAAAAGGATGCTCAACTTAACCCAAGGAACGTATATTCATTTGATACTAAAGTTGTTTAGCATGGCAAACTCCAAGAGATGTCTCATGTTGATGAGCTATGGAGTGTATCTCTCTTTATAGTCCCCACAGACTCCTGAAAAGAGAGATCGCATGCGTGACTATCATGTATGCAATGAAATATACAAGATCTAATGTTGATCGGTCATATTCTGGAGAAGATCACTATAAGATAGTGAAAAACATCTTAAAGTTCTTAACCGGCACTAAGGATGTAAGCATACATGGTGGGTCTGAATTAAAACTAGAGGGCTTTACAGACTCAAGTTTTTCGAGACGGACCCAAGACGACCAGAAAATCCACTTTAAGGTAAAGTGTTACCTTGAGCGATGGTGTAATGAATTTGAAAGGTTCCAAATAGCAAAATGTTCTTTGGTTTAATGATAAAGACAAAGTATATAGGCTATAAATGAAGGCTGCAAGTTGATTGTTTGGATGATAAGTTCATTCTGAGAACTAGGAATAGTTCTAAGTCTCATCTTGGATCTAAACATGTGTTGTAGCACTTTCATTTGATTATAGGAATCATTGAAGATGGGAAATCACTATAGAGATAGTGAACTCTCAAAAACAACATTACATATCCATTAACTAAAGCTTATACAATGAATGGGATAATCGTCACTTAGAGAAGAAGAGTATGAGATACCATGACGATTGACTTTAGTGCAGTGGGAGATTGAAAGTAGTATGCACAAGCCAATCATGTTTGATGATAAAGCATATACTTTGTAACAATCTTATTCATTTATTAATAAAAAGTATTAATTTATTAAAGGCTTTTAATTATCTACATGATCTTGTTTTATAATATGTGATAAACCCATAGTTTTAAGCAATACTTTTAGAATAATGATGATGATCATTCTAATGAGATCTAAATTCTTAGAAAGCTTAAAACTAAAATAGTTCCCAATCATTGGATTACTAAATTGGGGATTAGTGAATCCGGATAGATTGGTACATACGTTGCTTGCTCATTGGATGAGGATGATTGATCTCATGATCATTTGTGTGGAGACACTAAAAGCAAGTATGTAGGTGCTTATTAGAGAATAAGTTCATTTGAGCGTGGCTCGCTAAGGAATACCTAATGGAGTTTTACTTGCCTATCAATAGGAATTCCTATAGTGATAGTAATCTAAGTGATCCTTGGACTTGAGATCATCATAGTATCTTGTGTATGATGAGTTATACTTTGACTTATTCCTTAAGACCCTTAGGGTATATCAAAGGGTATGCTTGGGTATAATAAGTTGTACATGGAGATAATGTATGATCAATAAAGAATCTATCACTTATTAAAGAAGAGAAATGTCTATGTGATTCGATAAATGACAACCCGATAGAGTCTTGGCAGCGGCGAATGAAATTAGAAAGGAGTTTCTAATTTGCATTATTTGAGTTGTGCGTTTAAGGATCGAAATACATATAATTAAATAAAATAAGACTTGTGATAATTCCATGTCTTATATTTAATTGGGACATTGTATGGTGAAAGGATTGAATTATACGGTAACTATTTACTCAAAGGTTCTTTTATGATTAATGTTGAAATCTATATTATCCGGAAAGTCGTTGATCGCTAGGGGAGGCTTATCCTATTGTAGAATAAATATTATTTATTTAAATAAATTAATTATTTAATTTATTTATTTAAATAAGATTAGAATTATTCTAATTGATTTATTCACAACCGGTTTAATATGGAGAACCTAAAGGGTCACACCATAAAAAGGAAGAATAATTATTTAAGAAGTTAATGGCATAATCGTAATAATATATGTTATGTATATTTAATTTAATCTATGGTGATAGAATAAATTAAATAGCTTAATATTATTATTTAATATTTTAGAAATATTAAATATAAATTAATAAGAGGAGTCTTATTAATATTATTATAATTATTATTATTATTTTAATTTGTAAAAGAGTTTAGGAATTAATTTAATATAAGTACTCTCATTTATTCCTAATTGGATTAGGAAGAAAAATTAGTTAAAGGAGTTTAATTAATTATCCCTAATAAGATTAAGGCCCCTTTAATTAAAAGGGTTTAATTAAATAATACCTTATTTTTAATAGGGTTACTTGATATCTTTATAAGAAGAGTCTTATATCGGATATTAAGACGGCGTTATAATTCCATGGTTGGAGAGTACGCTCTTTTCTATAGAGATAGAAAAACTAGGGTTTAGCCAACCACCCATCTTCTTGAATTTCTTCTTCTTCTTGGTGGATCACCTCAGAGGCCAAACACTTGGGTGGCTAACGTTGATCAAAGGAAGGAACCAAACCCGGTGGATTCAAGTTGAGCGAAAAGGATTGGAGGTGAACTTGTACACGAGGAAGCTCGGATCTTCAAGGGTATGTTTCTTATTCATCTTTTTTGTTTAATTAATAATTGTGCATAAAGGGTGATCCGGGTATATGGTTTGTAAAATTTTAAACTCTGATTTTTACACGTTTCCGCTTATTTATGCAATTTGATTGCGTTCTTGAATATTACAAACCTAACACTCACCTCTTGAGAAGAAATATGAAACAAAAAGGAAAAGGGTGAGCTCAACTAGCCCAGTAAAGAATATTATGACTAAAATAATATACAACAAATTATCCTTACTCTTTAATAGGGAAAAATCTGATAGAATATAATAGACAACAAGTTTTAGATCAACAAATACAGCGGAAACAGCAATCCATTAGAAGTCACGTAGAGAATGAATTCTACTATCTTCTAAGATTTAAGAGTCCATCATCAATATTTTATCCCTGTAACAACAATCAATATACATCTTTGCACTACAGGCCAAAGATATTCATTTGTATCACCAGTTGGTCATGTTCATCTCAACACCTGTTCATCTTTGCACTACGGGCCAAAGATATTCATCATTTAATCATTCATCTTTGCACTACAGGCCAAAGATATTCAGTAATAGCATCATTTAGGACTGAGAATGATGAAAAATATTTTAAAGAAAACGAATCCAGTGAGACAGAAGAACAAATATTAGGGATTCGTATAACAGTTTATCCAAGATCAATAATACTTCATAATAACTAATTGTGAAACAGAATTCAAAATAAAGATCAAAACATGGATACAATCAAAGATAGTAACCATAATAGACATCTTGGACAAAAAGAAGAAAATTTCATTTTTCGGTGAATAATTTCGTATTCGTGAATAGTGCCGTATACGTGATGTTAGGTTTGTAATATTCATAACGCAATCAAATTGCATAAAAAGTGCGGAAGCGTGTAAAAATCAGAGTTTAAAAAATTTACAAACCATATACCCGGATCACCCTTTATGCATAATTATTAATTAAACGAAAAGATAAAGAATAAAATCATACCCTTGAAGATCGAGCTTCCTCAGGTACAAGTTCACCTCCAATCCTTTTCGCGTTCAACTTGAATCCACCGGGTTTGGTTCCTTCCTTTGATCAACGTTAGCCACCCAAATGTTTGGCCTCTAGAGGTGATCCACCAAGGAAGAAGAAAATTCAAGAAGATGGGTGTTATGGCTAACCCTAGTTTTCTATCTCTATAGAAAAGGCATACTCCCAACAACTTGGAATTATTACGTACTTTATTAAAGTCAACAACCCATACCACCCATAATAAGACTCCTCTTATTTATAGATGTGGGCAACCCACCTTAACAATTAAGGAATTGGGTTTTAATTAATTAATTCTTTTAATTAATTAAGCTCCCTAATCTTATTAGGGATAATTAATTAAACTCTTTTAATTAATTTAACCTCCTAATCTTATTAGGAATAAATGAGAGTACTTATATTAAATTAATTCCTAAACTCTTTTAGAAATTAAAATAATAATAATTGTAATAATATTAATAAGACTCCTCTTATTAATTTATATTTAATATTTCTAAAATATTAAATAATAAATATTAAGCTATTTAATTTATTCTATCACCATAGATTAAATTAAATATACATAACATATTATTACGATTATGCCATTAACTTCTTAAATAATTATTCTTCCTTTTATGGTGTGACCCTTTAGGTTCTCCATATTAAACCTATTGTGAATAAATCAATTAGAACAATTCTAATCTTATTTAAATAAATAAATTAAATAATTAATTTAATTAAATAAATAATATTTATTCTACATAGGGATAAGCCTCCCTAGCGATCAACGACTTTCCGGATAATATAGATTTCAACATTAATCATTAAAGAACCTTTGAGTAAATAGTTCTGAAATACAATTCAATCCTTCCACCATCTGATGTCCCAATTAAATATAAGACATGGAATTCTTGTCACAAGTCTTATTTTATTTAATTATATGTATTTAAACTCTTAAATGCACAACTCCAAATAATGCAAATTAGAAACTCCTTTCTAATTTCATTACTCTTAACCAAGGACTCTTTGGGTTGTCATTTATCGAATCACATAGGACATTTCTCTTCTTTTATTAGAAGTGGTAGATTCTTTATTGATCATACATTATCTCCATGTACAACTTATTATACCCAAGCATACCCTTTGATATACCCTAAGGGTCTTAAGGAATAAGTCAAAGTATAACTCATCATACACAAGATACTATGATGATCTCAAGTCCAAGGATTACTTGTACTACTATCACTACTGAATTCCTATTGACGAGCAAATAAAACTCCATTAGGTATTCCTTGGCGAGCCACGTTCGATGAACTTATTCTCTAATAAGCACCTACATACTTGCTTTAGTGTCTCCACACAAATGATCATGAGATCAATCATCCTCATCCAATGAGCAAGCAACGTATGTACCAATCTATCCGGATTCACTAATCCCCAATTTAGTAATCCAATGATTGGGAACTATTTTAGTTTTAAGCTTTCTAAGAATTTAGATCTCATTAGAATGATCATCATCATTATTCTAAAAGCATTGCTTAAAACTATGGGTTTATCACATATTATAAAACAAAGATCATGTAGATAATTAAAAGCCTTTAATAAATTAATACTTTTTATTAATAAATGAATAAGATTGTTACAAAGTATATGCTTTATCATCAAACATGATTGGCTTGTGTGCATACTACTTTCAATCTCCCACTTGCACTAAAGCCAATCGTCATGGTAACTCATACTCTTCTTCTCTAAGTGACGATTATCCTGCTTGGATAAGCTTTAGTTAATGGATATGTAATGTTGTTCATGAGAGTCCACTATCTCTATAGTGATTTCCCATCTTTCAATGATTCTAATAATCAAATGAAAGTGCCACAACACATGTTTAGATCCAAGATGAGACTTAGGAACTATTCCTAGTTCTGTAATGAACTTTTAATCCAAACAATCAACTTGTAGCTTCATTTATAGCTATATACTTTGTCTTTATTACTAAACCAAAGAACTCTTTCTTTGTTTGGAACCTTTCCAATTCACTTTGCTTAACTTTTTCAAGGTAACCCTTTACCTTAAAGTGGATTTTTCTGTCGTCTTTGTCTGTCTGAAAAACTTGAGTCTGTTAAGCCCTCTAGTTTTAATTCAGATCCACCATGTATGCTCACATCTTTAGTGCCGATAAGAACTTTAAGATGTTTTTCACTGACTCATAGTGAACTTCTCCAGAATATGACTGATCAACATCAGGTCTCGTATATTTCATTGCATACATGATAGTCACTCATGCGACCTCTCTTTTCAGGAGTCTGTGGGGATTATTAAGAGAGATACACTCCATAGCTCATTGACATGAGACATCTCTTGGAGTTTGCCATGCTAAACAACTTTAGCATCAAATGAATATACGTTCCTTGGGTTAAGTCGAGCATCCTCTTGAATCTATCTATATAGATTTTATCCCCAATTAAGATACTCTTCCCAAACCATTCATGGAGGAATGTTTAGACAACTTTATCATTTACTGATTGTAGCATTAGTATGTCATTCATTATCCGTAGTATATCAACATATAATATTAGGAATGTCACGACGCTCCCATTTGACCCTTTTTGTACATTGTTCACACACTAAACTCTTACCTCATCGAATGTAACTCGGATCATCATCTTCTATGATCGTACCTCATCATCATCATCCATGATGAATCCATACCTCCTAGGTATCTTGGTACTATTCGATTTATTATTCTATTAGGTTGTGGTACAATAGGTCTATCTACTGAGTTCCTCTTATTTGACTTATAGTGTTTTGTGGTTCTTGAACTTTTCAAGATCTATTATCCTCCCACTAGCCCCTTTTAATGATAAACACCTTTATCTTAGAAGGAAGCGTGTTTCAGTAACAAACACCTTTTGCTAAGTAGAATTATAGAACATATACCTAAACTTACTTTAGAATGTCCCACAAATCGACACTTGTCAAATCTTGTCCCAAGCTTATCCTTTGAAACCTTTTCACATAAGTTGGACAACCACTTATCTTAACATACTTAAGATTAGGAATCCTCCACATCCATAACTTTTATGGAGTCTTGGGCCGGATTTTGAGGTTACCATTTTAGTAGATATGTCACGACCATTTCTAGGACATGACCCTGAAGGATCTTTGGAATGTCGGTAAAATCATTATGGACCGCACCATATGTCCAACAAGGTATGATTTTCATTCGGATACATCAATCAATTATTGTGTATCAGGATGTGTCCATTATGAGAAAACCATTTGAGATGATCTAGAAACTTATTGCACAAGTATTTATTCCTTGATCTAATCAAAGAATCTTAATACATTGTCAATTTGTTTCACTTCTGAATTCTTTGAACCTTTCAAATAATTCACACTTGTATTTTAGCAAATACACACATTCAACTCTTTGAATAATCATCTCCTTTTCTTATACTAGTTTGTTCAATTTTCAAAATTATTTTCACGTAAGTCAAGTATATAAAATCCATTAAGTAATATTCCAGTTCTATACAAAACATTATTATTATTATAAATAGAACAACAATTGTTCTTAAATATAATACCAAAAGATTTTCATTGTCCAACAATAAAATGGAAATAATGTTTCTAACAAGAATTGGAATACAATAACAACTTATTGACTTAATAGATTTGCCCGTAGGCATTGTTAAACTATAAGTTTCTATGGCTAATGTTGCAACCTTTGCTTCATTTCCCACACATAGGATTACTTATATTTGTTTAGCTTTCTACTTCTGTTTGGTCCTTTCATAAATCTATATTTATGATAACCAAAGTTGGTATCCAATACCTAAGTAGAACCTTGACTTAAAGAAAAATTTATTTTAAATCATGAACAAATTTGTATTTGCAAACGAAACTTCACTAAGCTTCTTTGGTTAGCCTCTGCAAAGACGCTTCTCGCAGCTTTCTTTCCGGTGTCGAGCTTATTGCGAAGTGGAAGCAAACTCCTTTGCTATCCAAGTATCGATTTTTGTTCTTATTATCCTTTGTTTATGCCTTTCTATTTACCTTCTTTGAATCGTTCTTCTTTTCAGAAGATCCTTTGGCCCCTACTAGTAAGACTTGGTCTTTCTTGGTTGGAAAGTGACTCTCAACATTTTTCAATATGTTAAGCAAATCAGCGAGGCTGATATCTAGCTTGTTCATATAAAAAATTCACAACAATTGTGAAAGGAGTCCGGGAGTGAGTGCAAGATCAAATCTTGGCTCAACTCTCCATCCATGACAAAACTCGTTGTCCTAATTGATCAATCAAATTGATAATGTTAAGGATTTTTGTCAGTACTATAGTGCCATTGGCCATTCTAGATCGGAAGAGCTCCTTAGATATCTGATATCTATCAGTCCTACTTTCCTCACCATCAACTACTTGATGTGCGGGAATATAGTAGGAGCATCCATAGTTTCATCTTGACAGCTGAAGCTCGTTACTCATGGATGCGAGCATGATGCATTGAGCCAATCATGCATCATCTTGCCACTTTCTAAAAGTAGCAATCTCTTCCTCGGAGGCATTATGCGCAACCATTGCGAGGATAGGCGTATTAAGGACATAAGATAGCTTTTCATTATGAGAACTATTCTCAAATTCCTTAACCAATCCATTTAATCCTATTGCGGTTAATTTAGCATCTAATATGCTTCGCGATGATAGTAATTTTAGACATTGTAAAATTACGTAAATGAATTTATAATTAACAACATTTTAACATACATTCTTTTATTAATTACCAAAATAAATTAGGTCTTGTTTTAAATTGGTATCTCCCACTATTTTCTTCAAACTATATTACCCTCACTTATATAGTTAAATAAAATCTAATTAAAGATTTGCTAGTGAGAATAAGGATCCCATTTCAAATGTATATAGCCTTGTGGTGACACAACAAACTATATATAAATAAATAGGTAGACAACTTTTGTCAATTACATCAACTATGCAACTCCTTGTATTTTGCCTCTTAGATTATTTTGATCAAGTGGTGGCACATCCGAATCAAAATTATCCAAGTTAAGTCCGACCTAGCACTCCATATATTCAAAAAGAAAAATATCATCCTTGTGGTGACACAACAAAACAATATTGTTCAATTTTCTTTATAAGCATCAAATGTGATAAATTAACATCTTAAATACTTAATACTTGCCTTGTGGTGACACAACAAACTCATATTAAATATTTAATACTCTATTAATTTTATCATGCTAGAAAGCTGACGTTCGATATTCCAAATATCTTTGAGCGCTTAGGACTTAATATAAAAAATTGAGGGTTTTATTATTAATTGTCTCATCTTGTTTAGCGCATGCATTATATATATATATAAAATACGCGTCGTATTAATTAACATGCGAAGCATGTTTGCATAATATAATATATATATATAGTATAAGCATGCACATATAGAATACTATATTCTACCCGGATTGATTATGGACTTTTATTCTAGTTTGGTTCACTAGAGCCACCAAGTGAACCAAAAGGTCAAACCCTAGGGGTGCAAGAAATAATATTTAAATATAACTATTACATTTAAACCCTGGGCTCTATTACAAAGCGGGTCTTCAAGCGCTTCTTGTCCCTTGATCTCTAATTCTTCAATATTAATTCTAAATATTCCTATTACAAAACTATTTTAAAATAAATAGAAACCTTGATCGTGATCGAGGGAAATACATAGGAGGAGATAGAATTTACATTAAGAAAAATTAGAGAAGGCGAGTCTGAAGACCCCATTTAATAAAACCCATACATTCATGCATCCAACTAAAATAAAATCCAATCGCATTGGTCAATAATTCCATAATCAATCCCATTTATTATCATACACATCACCATATGCATCAATAAATAACATTCATCTCATGAATAATAAGCATTTAATATATATATTGATATCATTTAATGGGCAAAATTTAGTTAGTATAAAATCTAATTTTTGAATCAAAATAAACTTCTTTATTTTAATCCAAATTTAAATCAAAATAAAACTATTTTATTTTAATTTATCCTATTTTGAATAAAATAAACTATTTTATTTTAATCAAAATCTTTAATCAAAATAAACTCCTTTATTTTAATTAATTATGGAATCCAATTCCATATATATAAAAAAATTTTAATTAAAATAAACTCTTTTATTTTAATTAATTATGGAATCCAATTCCATGTAAAAAAAAAAAACTTTTATTAAAGGAAACACTTGATATTCTTTCCTATTCACAAATAAACTCCTTTATTTTGAATAATATGAAATCTTATTTCATATTTAAATAAACTCCTTTATTTAAGGAAATACGGATTTTCTTTCCTATTCACAAATAAACTCCTTTATTTTGAATAATATGAAATCTTATTCCATATTTAAATAAACTCTTTTATTTAAGGAAATTAGGATTCTCTTTCTATTCACAAATAAACTCTTTTATTTTGAATAATATGAAATCTTATTTCATATCTAAACAAACTCCTTTATTTAAGGAAAGATGGATTTACTTTCCTATTCACAAATAAACTCCTTTATTTTAGGAAAAATAAAATTCAATTTCAACTCCAATTAGTTATCATGGAATCCAATTCCAACTCTAATTAGTTAGCATGAAATTTAATTTTAAAATTAAAATAAACTTTATATTTTAATATTAAAATAAACCTTTTATTTTAAGATTAAAATAAACTTTTATTTTAAAATTAAAATTATTAAGAATATATATATATATATATATATCTCCGTTCCTTAATTTTTTTTAAAATTCCGTGCGCCATGCATAGCTCCTGCCGAATCATTATTTTCCTGCTGGCCAAAAAATTTTTTTTCATTGATTTCCGTGTATTTCATATATGGGACGGTTTTTGGTCCAGCAGCCCCTTAAGATCAGCAACATGCAAATGTATATATAAGTACTATTATTTAAATCCAAGAAAAACAGCAAATCATATAGGACATCATGCAAGTCTGCTGCTGATCATGCACGGAAATTTTTTTAAACCTGCTGCCATCTCGATTTCTGTGTATGGCCAGTTCACTTTCTTGTTGATTTACGTGCTCAGCAACTTTAATAACAGGTTAATGCCAAGTCCGTGGGCACGGAAACAGGAGTTCACGCGGTAATTTTTTTTTTTTTTTTATTAAATTTTATACAATAAAAATTATGCCCAATTAAATTATTCAAAATACATATCAATATACATATCAAATTAAACAATTAATAATTCGCATAAAGGTTTGGCTCTGATGCCACTGTTAGGTTTGTAATATTCATAACGCAATCAAATTGCATAAAAAAGTGCGCGAGCGTGTAAAAATCGAGTTTAAAAATTTACAAACCATATACCCTTGATCACCTTTATGCATAATTATTAATTAAACGAAAAAGATAAAGAATAAAATCATACCCTTGAAGATCGAGCTTCCTCGGTACAAGTTCACCTCCAATCCTTTTCGCGTTCAACTTTGAATCCACCGGGTTTGGTTCCTTCCTTTGATCAACGTTAGCCACCCAAATGTTTGGCCTCTGAGGTGATCCACCAGGAAGAAGAAAATTCAAGAAGATGGGTGTTATGGCTAACCCTAGTTTTCTATCTCTATAGAAAAGGCATACTCCCAACAACTTGGAATTATTACGTTTTTATTAAAGTCAACAACCTATACCACCCATAATAAGACTCCTCTTATTTATAGATGTGGGCAACCCACCTTAACAATTAAGGAATTGGGTTTTAATTAATTAATTCTTTTAATTAATTAAGCTCCCTAATCTTATTAGGATAATTAATTAAACTCTTTTAATTAATTTAACCTCCTAATCTTATTAGGAATAAATGAGAATACTTATATTAAATTAATTCCTAAACTCTTTTAGAATTAAAATAATAATAATTGTAATAATATTAATAAGACTCCTCTTATTAATTTATATTTAATATTTCTAAAATATTAAATAATAAATATTAAGCTATTTAATTTATTCTATCACCATAGATTAAATTAAATATACATAACATATTATTACGATTATGCCATTAACTTCTTAAATAATTATTCTTCCTTTTTATGGTGTGACCCTTTAGGTTCTCCATATTAAACCTAGGTTGTGAATAAATCAATTAGAACAATTCTAATCTTATTTAAATAAATAAATTAAATAATTAATTTAATTAAATAAATAATATTTATTCTACAATAGGGATAAGCCTCCCTAGCGATCAACGACTTTCCAGGATAATATAGATTTCAACATTAATCATTAAAGAACCTTTGAGTAAATAGTTACTTGATGCAATTCAATCCTTCCACCATACAATGTCCCAATTAAATATAAGACATGGAATTACCATCAAGTCTTATTTTATTTAATTATATGTATTTCGACTCTTAAATACATGACTCCAAATAATGCAAATTAGAAACTCCTTTCTAATTTCATTCTGCTTTAACCAAGGACTCTTTGGGTTGTCATTTATCGAATCACATAGGACATTTCTCTTCTTTTATTAGAAGTGGTAGATTCTTTATTGATCATACATTATCTCCATGTACAACTTATTATACCCAAGCATACCCTTTGATATACCCTAAGGGTCTTAAGGAATAAGTCAAAGTATAACTCATCATACACAAGATACTATGATGATCTCAAGTCCAAGGATTACTTGTCTTACTATCACTACTGAGAATTCCTATTGACGAGCAAATAAAACTCCATTAGGTATTCCTTAGCGAGCCACGTTCGATGAACTTATTCTCTAATAAGCACCTACATACTTGCTTTAGTGTCTCCACACAAATGATCATGAGATCAATCATCCTCATCCAATGAAGCGAAGAAACGTATGTACCAATCTATCCGGATTCACTAATCCCCAATTTAGTAATCCAATGATTGGGAACTATTTTAGTTTTAAAGCTTTCTAAGAATTTAGATCTCATTAGAATGATCATCATCATTATTCTAAAAGCATTGCTTAAAACTATGGGTTTATCACATATTATAAAAACAACATCATGTAGATAATTAAAAGCCTTTAATAAATTAATACTTTTATTAATAAATGAATAAGATTGTTACAAAGTATATGCTTTATCATCAAACATGATTGGCTTGTATGCATCTACTACTTTCACGTGAATAGTCTTGATATCGTGAATAGAACCCCGACACAAAAAGTTCCAAATTTGATTAAAAAGTTCACCAATATTTGGATAATGATATTGAAGAAAATAATATCATTTAAGAAGAAAATAACATCCCTTACCTCAAAAAATAGCATTTCCGATCGGAATATCTGGATAGAAAGTCAAGGAAACTTGTCATTAAACAACAACTCTCAAAGTATCAAAATACTCATAAAAATACGCTCGATAATTTAGAGAGAAAGAAAACTTATTTCTGGTGTGATTTTCAATTCTAACCTAAGCGTCTATTTATAGAAAAATGCTAGAACGCCATAGGAGACTAAAATAATAAAATATTATTATTTTAAACAAAATTCTTACGCAAACCTTGGAAAACAATTTCAAGCATGCCAAATCTGAAAATTCCCAGCAGCCAACATGTATTCAACACCAACCAAAAGTGGGTCCCACCCATAAATTAATAAAAATTATTTTATTTTTTGAAACTTCAATAATTCATAAAAAATATCCCGTTTATCAGAAAAAATACGAATTTTATGTCCATTCTACCTGAAATCGAATTCTCTACAACTTTGCAGAAGAAAGTTTTTCCAAATTCCCAACAGAAAATATCCGAAATCCACAAACGGATGATTTTTAATACCTCAAATCCGACAAAATAATGATAAAATACCTCAGCATTAATTCCTTCATTTATAACCACATAAATAAATCCATTATTTATATCCATATCAAATAAATATTTCATTATCATATAAATCAATAATTAATTATTCACAAATAATATTACAGAATCACAATTATGATGATCGGTAGTTCTCCTCAGAAAGAGGGGCTTTCCAATAAGGATTTCTCCTTACTGGCGCGTAATTAGGTGACCAAACCTTTCCTTAGACAGAATTTTCTAGACATTGCGAATAATGTTATCTAATAATATTATTCAAATAATAAGAATTATTGATCTGATAATGGAAAATACTGTGCAGTGACAATTATTGAAACAACAATAATATTAAATATCAACGCAATAATTATTGAATCAGTAAAATAAAATATTGAACAATAACTACTGTAACAATTATTGAGTAGTGCCTTCTTACATACGAATCAATAATTCAATAATTTGTAATACCGCTGGTATCTTCTTGTATGCGACAGACATCGTATTTTTTATTTTAACCACGGATATTCCAACGATTATTAACGATAACAACTACTGCCAGTTATTTATAAAAACCCATACTTTGTCATTTTTTCATCCGATGGTTATTCATTATGAGCCTCCCCACGAATGGCTACTGTGCAAATGCATTTATATTCCCCACAAAAAAAGAATATTCCACGACCAAAAGAATATTCCTCGACAAAAATAAATATTTTATAACCACTTGTCTATCTTGTAAAATTTGCACATTTCACCCATAACCAAAGCATTATATCAAATTAACACCTTATTAATTTAGAATAATGAATAAAGAAAATTTAATTTTATTTATAATAAGTTGGGATCTTATAACTTCCCCTCCTTATAAAATTTCGTCCTCGAAGTTGACGTACGTACCTGGTGTTTCGAAAAGGTGAGAGTACCTCGCTTTCATTTCTGATTCCAACTCCCAGGTCATTTCCTCAATAGCATGGTTCCTCCACAAAACCTTAACTTGTGGTATAACCTTGGTGCGTAGGACATGCTCTTTCCTATCCAAGATCTTAACATTTACCTCATCGTATGTTAAATCTTCGGCTATCTCGTCTGGTTCTAACTCAATAATGTGGTTCGGGTCTTTCACATATTTACGAAGCATAGATATATGAAAAACATTATGAACACGAGACATGCTTGGAGGTAATGCGAGTCTATAGGCCACATTTCCTATTCGATCAAGAATCTCAAATGGACCAACAAATCTTGGATTGAGCTTTCCTCTCTTTCCAAATCTTGTAACTCCCTTCCATGGAGCAACACGTAATAATTCATGATCCCCAATATTAAATTCCACGTCCTTTCGATGAAGATCAGCATAACTCTTTTGTCGATCTTGTGAGGTTTGAATACGTTGTCGAATCATTTGGATCTTTTCTGTAGTCACGCGTACTAATTCTGGTCCCAACAACGTTGCTTCACCCACCTCGTCCCATCATACTGGAGAATGACACTTTCGTCCATACAACGCATCAAATGGAGCCATGCCTATACTTGCTTGATAACTGTTGTTGTAAGAGAATTCTACCAGTGGAAAGTACTTATCCCAACTTCCTTTGAAATCTAGAATACAGAGTCTTAATAGATCTTCAAGGGTTTGAATAGTCCTTTTCGATTGCCCGTCCGTTTGAGGATGGTATCTTTGAATCAATCGTAAACCGCGCCCATAACTTTCTCAGAAGCTAACCCAAAATCTTGAAGTGAATCTTGGGTCACGATCCAAAACTATGGATACTTGGCATGCCATGCAATCTCACAATCTCATTCACGTACATACAAGTAAGACGTTCAAGGGAATAAGTCTCACGTATAGGCAAGAAATGAGCAGACTTGGTTAATCTATCAAAAATAACCCAAATCGCATCTATGCCTTGAGAAACTTTGGGAAGACCTGTAACGAAATCCATGGTAATGTATTCCCACTTCCATTTCAGAATCTCAAGTTGTTTCAATGGACCCTTTAGCAGTTGATGCTCCGCCTTTACACGTTGACAAGTTAAACATCTCGAGATAAACTTTGTTATCTCTCTCTTCATATTGTTCCACCAAAATGTGTGTCGAATATCATGATACATTTTGGTACTCCCAAGATGGATTGCAAATGGGGTGTTGTGTGCCTCCATCATGATTCTATGCTTTAAGTCAAAATCGTTAGGAACGCAAAGTCTAGAGTTGAATCGAAGTATTCCTTCTTCATTGATTCTTGCTTCTGGAATAGCACCTTCTTGTACTTTCTTCTTAATACGCATCAGCCCTAGGTCCGTAGCTTGAGCAGCTTTAACTTTATCTATTAAAGTCGGTTCTACTCGTATATTCGCCATCATCACGTGGGTCCCTGGAGTCTTTAACTCTATCTCCATCCTTTGTAAGTCATACAAAATGGGCCTTTGCGTTGACAATATCGCACTCGTACTTGCATATGATCTTTTACTCAATGTGTCAGCTACTACGTTCGCTTTTCCAGGATGATATTGAATAGTGTGATCGTAATCTTTCAACAGCTCAAGCCAACGTCGTTGTCGCATGTTGAGTTCTTTTTTTGTGAAGAAATATTTGAGGCTTTTATGGTCCGTATAAATCTCCACTTTCTCCCCATACAAGTAGTGTCTCCATATCTTCAACGCGAATACGACTGCTGCCAACTCTAGATCATGAGTAGGATAATTCCTCTCATATTCTTTGAGTTGTCGCGAGGCATAGGCTATGACTTTCCCATGTTGCATGAGAACACATCCTAATCCTTTCCCTGAAGCATCGCTGCAGATGACAAATCCATCCGAACCAGATGGTATTACCAGAACAGGTGCCGAAATGAGTCTCCTCTTGAGCTCTTGGAAACTTTTCTCACATTCCTCGCTCCATACGAATTTTGTATCTTTCCGAGTCAGCTGAGTTAATGGAGTAGCGATTCGAGAAAATCCTTCCACGAATCTCCGATAATAACCAGCTAAGCCCAGAAAGCTACGCACTTCGATCACCGACTTCGGTTGCTCCCAACTTTGTATTGCTTGATCTTCACCGGGTCAATGGATACTCCATGTTTTGACACCACGTGCCCAAGGAAGGCTACTTCCTCAAGCCAGAATTCGCATTTCTTCAGCTTGGCATATAGCTTGTTTTCACGAAGCCTTTCAAGTATCAGCTTCAAATGGTGCTCATGATCTTCACGGCTTTTGGAATAAATGAGGATGTCATCAATAAAGACAACAACGAACTGATCCAAATATTCCTTGAATACTCGGTTCATCATATCCATGAAAGCGGCGGGAGCATTAGTCAATCCAAAAGACATGACTAAGAATTCATAATGCCCGTACCGAGTTCCGAAGGCAGTCTTTGGAATATCCTCAGTTTTAATCTTCAACTGAAGATATCCAGAACGAAGATAGATCTTTGAAAAGAATTTTACTCCTTGTAACTGGTCGAACAGGCCATCAATGCGAGGTAACGGATACCTATTCTTGATGGTGACATGGTTTAATTCTCGGTAGTCAATACAAAGTCGCATACTCCCGTCTTTCTTCTTTACGAATAAAACAGGAGCACCCCAAGGAGATGTACTAGGACGAATGAAACCGATGTCTAATAACTCCTGTAGTTTGACTTTTAACTCCTGAAGTTCAATAGGATCCATTCGATATGGGGTTTTAGAAATGGGTTTTGTACCCGGTTCAAGATCAATAAAGAATTCAACATCACGTTCTGGGGGTAGACCGGGAAGTTCTTCCGGAAATACATCAGGAAATTCTCTTACAACAGAAATTTTATCTAAATTTGACTTGTCTTTATTCAAATCCATAACATGGGCTAAGAAAGCTTGGCATCCGTTTTTCAATAAATGAATAGCTTTGTGGCTTGATATGACGATGACTGATTTTAGTGGTTTAGTTGTTTGAATTCGTATGACAAGTTGGTTAGGAATATGAAAACTAACAACCTTACGAAAATAATCAATTTTGACGTGATGAGTGGTTAACCAATCAATTCCTAAAATCACATCAAAAGCAAGATTTAAACTGTAGATGTAACGAAGGTTTCAACCAACGGAGTTTCAACAGATAAATCAAAGTCCAATTTCTCCGGAGTCAAGTTTAAACGTTGAGCACAAGTAGGAGAGATAAAAGAATGGGTAGAACCGGTATCTAGTAAGGTATAAACTTCGCAAGAATTCAAGATTAGCTTACCTGTGATCACCTCGTTCGGGTTCCTCACGTTTTGGCCAGTTACGACAAACGCTCTTCCAGGAACCGCTGATTTTGACTTATCCGGGACAGCCTTTGGAGTCACCATCCCTGCTGAACTTGGTTTTGCTACAGAGCAGTCTTGAGCTATATGGCCCTCCTTTCCACGCTTATAACATACCTTGGATTGTTGTGGGCCAATTTGGGCATATGTCCCTCTTTCCGCATTTATAACATCTAACCGGTGGTCGATCTCCTCCCTAGAATTTGTTGTTGGTCTTTGGTCTGTCTTCTTGATGTCTTCCCATCATTGTTGAATCTCCTCTTTCTAAAATTTCCACTGACTCACCTCTCCTATTATCATAGCCACGATTACCACCCGAGTGGTTACCGCTTTGTCCGTATTTTTCCTCCTCGTCAAGTTATCATCGTTCGATGATTTGTTGTCACCCAGAGTATGACCACAGTTGTGGTCCCTCGGTTGAGTATACTCACTATCTCGCTCTAATAATTGAGCCCTGTTGACAACATTTGAATACAGAGAAAATTTATGAGAGATAAGGTATTGAAGAATCTCGGGTTTTAGACCTCTTAGAAACATCCGCGTCATACGTTCCTCATTCTCTACCAAATGAGGTGCAAACCTGGATAACTCCGTGAACTTCGCCTCATACTGAGACACCGTCATGTTGTTCTGTTCTAGTCTAATAAACTATACCTCCTTCATATGATGAATACTTTCAGGAAAGTACTTGTCATTGAACAGTTTCTAAAATCTTTCCCAAGACATGTTGAGTGCGGTATTGGTGGAGTACGCTTCATGATTTCCACCAAGAATCGCCTCTCCACTAACAACATAAAGGTGGCGAAGGAACCTTTCGTTCCTCCGTGCATCCCAAGACATCGAATATCTTGGTAATTTGCTTGACCCATGTTTCCGCTTTTAATCGGACGGGCTTTCCCAATCTGGTGGTCCCAACTCCTTGAATCGCTTGGTGTGATGAATATCAGCGTTGTCATCATTTCCACCTGTATTTTGTACACGAGTCTCCCTCGTCTGATTTTGTATGAACTGTAAAAAGCTACTAAACATTCCATCATTCATCGTTTGCTCGGTAGTGTTGTTTATATGAGGAATATTGTCTTCCTATTGCACGTTCTCCTAGTTTGTGACTAATTTCTTGGACGGACGTCAAATAATTACATACGTGGCATTGAAAAAAAAACAAAAAATCATTATTTCCTACGTGGCAAGCCAGTCAGCCAAATTCTTTTTATTATTGAGCCACTGCACTTTAAAAAAATACAATTGGCCCACTGTGGTTTTAAAAATAAAAATATTTTTATTTTTTATTTTCTTTACCTTTCTTTACCTAAATATTTATAATATTAATAAAAATTAATATTATAATATTTATAATTAATATGTATGATTTATTTTAAAAATAAAAATAAAAATACTTTTATGTTTTAAAATACTTATAAAATTTGTAAAAATAAAAATATTTTTATGTTTTATTTTATTTCTTTTTTTACCTAAATATTTATAATATATATAATATTAATAAAAATTAATATTATAATATGTATATTTTATTTTAAAAATAAAAATAAAAAATACTTTTATATTTTAAAATACTTATAAAATTTTTAAAAATAAAAATATTTTTATGTTTTATTTTTTTTCTTTTTCTTTACCTAAATATTTATAATATGTATATTATTAATAAAAATTAATAGTATAATATTCATAATAGGTATGTTTTTATCCTCAACCCCAATTCGAATGGTGGTAACGGCAGGTACCATGAAATCCGGGACATTACACAACAGAACACAACAAAATATCTATCCTCAACCCCAATTCGAACTAATTTGGACTTAACACAGCAGAACTCCCAAGCAAAAACCCAAGAATCCAGTTAAAACGAAATACAGAGATCGGTGTCCCGGTCAGAGAGAGAGACATAGGTGGAATTAAGGGAATCAGAGAGAGAAACGAAGAAACCATGGTTGGGCCAGAGATCGGTGGAACCAATGAGTCTTGCAAGATTTATGCCAGGGTTGGTGAAGCCATTTGAGCTCAATTTTTTCGGAGAGAGAAACCAGAGATAGAAATTGGGGATCTGAATTGAGATCTCTGTGAGGAACACCAAAGATTCGACCCTTTTAGAATGTGTACGGGTCGGGTTGACCTGACTGAGGAAGAAGATGAGCCACATCAGCATTTACATGTCATTTCTTTTATTTTTATTTTACTTTTGAACTGCCACGTAGGATATTTTTTAACGTCTGTCTGCAAAATTGGACGGAATGGGTTAATTGCACATTTTTAAATAGTATAGTGGGCTAATTGAATAAATTAAAAGCACAGTGGCTAATTAGTTAAAACACTATAACCACAGTGGTGAAAAAGTACTTTTTGCCAAAGTCAAATTAAATATCAGGAAAAAAAATATTACACGTGTGACGTCCCCAAAATAGGTATACAACACCCATTCTGAGTTGCCAAATACATGGTACAGAAAGCAAACTACAACTTCAATAATATAATTGTCGTGCAAAATACGACAACACATACTGTGAGTTTAAATACAAATATTATCTTTTAGACAATATCCACACCCAAATAAGTCCTCATTACAATTATTCATACACTATTTTATAGAAATAGCGAGGACAGCTAAAACATCTTTCTAGAACCATCACTCCATACCTCGACTCGATCCTGCTATGTTCTCACCTCTTGAGAAGAAAAATGGAACAAAAAGGAAAAGGGTGAGCTCAATTAGCCCAGTAAAGAATATTATGACTAAAATAATATACAAAAAATTATCCTTACTCTTTAATAGGGAAAAATCTGATAGAATATAATAGACAACAAGTTTTAGATCAATAAATACAGCGGAAACAACAATCCATTAGAAGTCACGTAGAGAATGAATTCTACTATCTTCTAAGATTTAAGAGTCCATCATCAATATTTTATCCCTGTAACAACAATCAATATACATCTTTTCACTACAGGCCAAAGATATTCATTTGTATCACCAGTTGGTCATGTTCATCTCAACACTGCTCATCTTCAGACTACTTCTGCCAAAGATATTCATCGATTAATCATTCATCTTTTTGCACTACAGCCAAAGATATTCAAGAATATTATCATTTAGGACCTGAGAGGATGATGAAAAATATTTTAAAGAAAATGAATCCAAAGTGAGACGGAAGAACAAATATTAGGGATTCAGTATAACAGTTTATCCAAGATCAATAATACTTCATAATAACCAATTGTGAAATGTAATTCAAAATAAAGATCAAAACATGGATACAATCAAAGATAGTAACCATAATAGACATCTTGGACAAAAAAAGAAGAAAATTTCATTTTTCTTGAATAATGTCGTGATTCGTGAATAGTGTCAGATATCGTGAATAAAGGCCAGATATCGTGAATAAGAACTCCCAACACAAAAAGTTCCAAATTTGATTAAAAAGTTCACCAATATTTCGGCATAATGATATTGAAGAAAATAATATCATTTAAGAAGAAAATAACATCCCTTACCTCAAAATAACTAAGATTTGATGGGAATATCGGATGAAAGTCAAGGAAACTTATGTCAACAACAACTCTCAAAGTATCAAAATACTCATAAAAATACGCTCGATAATTTAGAGAGAAAGAAAACTTATTTCTGGTGTGATTTTCAATTCTAACCTAAGCGTCTATTTATAGGAAAATGCTAGAACGCCATAGGAGACAAAAATAATAAAATATTATTATTTTAAACAAAATTCTTATGCACACCTTGGAAAACAATTTCAAGCATGCCAAATCTGAAAATTCCCAGCAGCCAACATGTATTCAACACAACCAAAAGTGGGTCCCACCCATAAATTAATAAAAAATATTTTATTTTTTGAAACTTCAATAATTCATAAAAAATATCCCGTTTATCAGAAAAATACGAATTTTATGTCCATTCTGCCTGAAATCGAATTCTCTACAACTTTGCAGAAGAAAGTTTTTCCAAATTCCCAACAGAAAATATCCGAAATCCACAAACGGATGATTTTAAATACCTCAAATCCGACAAAATAATGATAAAATACCTCAGCATTAATTCCTTCATTTATAACCACATAAATAAATCCATTATTTATATCCATATCAAATAAATATTTCATTATCATATAAATCAATAATTAATTATTCACAAATAATATTACAGAATCACAATTATGATGATCGGTAGTTCCTGGAAAGAGGGCTTTCCAATAAGGATTTCTCCTTACTGGCGCGCAATTAGGTGACCAAACCTTTCCTTAGACAGAATTTTCTAGACATTGCCAATAATGTTATCTAATAATATTATTCAAATAATAAGAATTATTGATCTGATAATGGAAAATATTGTCTTGATGACAATTATTGAAACAACAATAATATTAAATATCAACTTAACAATTATTGAATCAGTAAAATAAAATATTGAACAATAACTATCAGTAATAATTATCGAGTAGTGCCTTCTTACATACGAATCAATAATTCAATAATATCATGCAATACTGGTAAGCTTCTTGTGCAACCACGACATCGTATTTTAAACACCGCGTATTCCAACAAATGTTAATTCAGAATAACTATGTCATTATTTATAAAAACTCATACTTTGTCGCTTTCTTCATCCGACAGCTTATTATATTTATGAGCCCCACGAATTGGCTACACGCCGTCGCATTTAATATTCTCCAACAAAAAGAATATTCCACGACCAAAAGAATATTCTCCGACAAAAATGAATATTTTATAACCACTTACTTATCTTGTAAAATTTTCACATTTCACCCATAACCAAAGCATTATATCAAATTAACACCTTATTAATTTAGAATAATGAATAAAGAAAATTCAATTTTATTTATAATAAGTTGGGGTCTAACAACATGTGCACTTTTGTTAACATTTGTAATAGAAATATCTAAACACAAAGGAAAAATTAGACAAATGATGTAACTAGATTAAAAAAATTAGATATAAGGGATAAACTTGAAAAAGTGAAATAGTTTAAGGACTAAGTAGTAATTTACCTTAAAAGTAAAATACTAGGTTTGTAAACTGTATCCTATATAACCCTTCTTTTTCTTGCATCGCCGCTCTCTGTCTTCCCGGCTCCCCATCTCCCCTTCTCCCCTATTCAAATATTCTTTCTTCTAAAATAATGTCATTTTCTTTTGGAATAATCTACCTATAACATTCGGTAGCTCTCTCTCCCAGCTTATTAGAGTCCTCAATAAATCATACTACCTCCGTCCCATAATAAGTAATTTTTTAGTTTAAATCACATATACCAATACACAAACTAAAATGACAAAAATATTCTTAATATATTTTTTTTGAAGTTGAAGAGTTAATGAGTGTCATTTAATCAGAAATGATTGCAGAGCATTTGATAAATACCATTAGTTGCATAAGGGCATATATGGGAAAATATTGTAAAAATTGTATTGGAGTTCTAACACATCACTTATTTTGAGAAAAAATATTAAACCTAAAAAAGCACTTATTATGAGACGGAGGTAGTATCAATTTTATTGGATGTATTTTCAATATATCTATATGTATTTACATATTTTCTATATATGTTGATGTATTTATATGATCGTTTTTTTTGGTTTATTTGATGGTTTACATCATATTTTGAATTAAAATATAAGTGTCCTATGAATACATAAATGATTATTTTGCAGGGAAAAATGAAGTGAAATGATGATTTTGTTTAATCATCTAAGTGTTGGGCTGGGTGAAAACAAACATGTAAGTATGAGGCTAGAAAAGGAGAGAGCGCTCACCAGCTTTGCGATCCCGAAAAGACCAAGTTGGATAAAAAATTTGAATCCTAAAATTTATCCAGTACAGGTAAAATGTGTATGAGATAAATTTATTGCCGTAAGTATAAGATTTTTTTCCCCAATATAGCTTTTAATTCTATTTTTTGAAATATCTCTCTTCTTTCATCTGGCTGTGTAGGTTATTGTGTACACACATTTTGATCAATTTCATTATGTTGCTGTTAAGGTTGTTGCTCATGGCATTTCATTAGAGGTGATGTTAATTGTGGCTATTCGGGTAAGAATTGTATATTTATTAATTTTGAGTATTTTATTTTTACTTATATTTGCTTGAAATATGACTTTTTGTTAGATATTTTTTGAGAATCAATATCAACAGAGCAATAAAGATAAGCACAACGCCGCCTTTATTTTTTTTTTGGATTAGTTTCCTTTTTTCCCTCTTTATCTTTTTTTGTCTATTTTTCTTTTCTCACGCTTGTTTTCTTGTCCTGCATATTCTGTCTCTTTCTTCCCATACCATTTACCACCATTAGAGTCCGTTCACATAGATATTTTGGTTTTCTACTTTATGCTCTGTTTCTGAGTTTTTAAATGGACAAAAAAGAAAAGAAATGAACAGAAAATGTAAGTTTTTTTTTTCAATTCTTACGTTTTTGAGTTTTTTAATAAACGTAAAAGAAAAGAAATGGATACAAAACTTGGTCACTTTTCCTGCTAAAGTTTTTCGTCCAAAATTGGCTTTTGGACGGAAAAGAAATTGGAATAAGTAATATTTTTATAATTTCCATATTATCCTCAACTTTTAATATAATAAATTTTAAATTACAATTCATGTCCTCAATTTTAAATTTTCTATTCTTTTCTATTAAAAATTCAGAAACAACACGGAAAACTTTAAGTTTTCTATTCTTTTCTTTTCTGTTCTAATTTAAGTTTTTTATTTTTTTTTCTGTTCAAAACTCAGAAACAGAGTGTTAAACTCTTAAATTTTTAAAACTCCAATGACACTTTTATCTCAATGACACTTTTATCTCTCTAAGTTGTCATCGAATGTCAAAATCATCCCTTAAAATTCATTGTTCATTAACCGAGTTCTTAAAGTAGCAAGTTTGTGTCATTTCTGTCCATTCTCAATTTTCACTTAAATCCGCCCCAAAGTCTGACCTGACCCATTTTCTTAATGGCAAATTTGTCAATACAAGTATTAATACATTAAAATACAAAACAAAAAAAATTAAACATTCATTAAGACCAATTATTAAAATACAAAGAAAATCTTCTATGTTATAATATTTTATAACATAATAAAACATTTATTAACACAAATAATTTAAAAAAAGAGACTCAAGTTATAAAATATAATAAATGAAAATAAATAAAAGAATAAATTTAATTTCTCTCTCCAAATTATAACAAGAACCCATCAATATCTCCCTAAAATCACCCCCAAAAACTTATTAATCCCTCCCTAAAATTCACCCACAAAACCCATCAAACAATACCAAATGGCAGATTACACGAAAGAAATAATGGCAGATTATAATAATACTGTAAAGAATAGGAGTTGGTCAGTAATTAATTCGTATAGTCTTATTTGATTGTAGCTCATCTAAATGGATATTATAATAATTGCCTGGATATTAATGTAGACTCTTATTTGTTTGTACATGGATTCAAATGTATCAGACCTGAGGGGACCTCCAATACTAAGAGCGAAACATTACATCAAATTGGTGGAGAACGCGAAGGAGAAATGTGTGTCTTAAGATCAGGCACCGTTGCAAACCGAGTGCAACTCAGTTGAAGGGGGTGAACAGGAGGAGGATGAGTTTGTCCCAAAGGCCCGGAACTTGAGGCCTCGAAACCCTCTCAAAGCCTCAAAAAATTGCACCCTCATAAAGCCTTCAACAAGATATCTACCATAGATCCTAAAAACTCCCTCAACACAAGAGAAGAACCTTGTAGGGATTAATTGACTCATACTTCTGCGGGTTCGACGAATTATCACTACGACAGGGTAGTTAGGTGTCTTGCTCCCCGGTGAGCGAATGGCTGTCCAGTTTGTGATATCCCGAATATTAGTAATATTTCTTTTAAGGGAAATATTAAATAATTCAATAAAGGTTGAGAATTTAACTTAATTTTAATAAGCGAAATGTGAAAAGAGTGAATTTTTTTTTTTTTATTATTTATTATCTATATGCTATAAAAAACTCATAGGGTATACAATAATTGTGAAGAGAGAGACTTTTAAGATAAAAGGCTCTAACTAAGAATGTATTTAGAGATATTATAAATATTACTTATTCATAATGAAGAGAAAATAATATGAGAAATTAAATAAATTTTATGAGACATGGTAAGTAAATGTATTGTTAAAAATATACATTATTATTCAAAATGAAAAGAAAAGCCAACATGGCTTAATTGTGAAATATTTTTGACATAAATCTACCTATTAGATCAATGAAGTAATTATATCATAATATAACTAATTTCATTGATAAGTATATTTTGGTGACAAATAAGGGAAATGGTGGATACTACTACGAGTTATTTAAATTACATGAAACCATCATTTTTAATGATGTAGGTGCTAACTGTGACGCCCCCAAAATAGGTATACATCACCCATCTTGAGTCGCCAAATACATGATATAAAATTCAAATACAACTTAATTATACAACAGTCGTGTAAAATACGACAAAACATATGCTGTGAGTTTTAATACAAATATTGTCATCTAGACAATATCCACACTCAATTGAGTCCTCATTACATTTATTATCACACTATTTAATGTAATAGTGAGGACTACTAATGCTATTATCTGGACTGTCACTCCGTTCCCTGACTAATCCCTGCTACGTTCTCATTTTCTAAAGAGAACAATGAAAGTAAAAGGGTGAGTTCAACTAGCTCAGTAAGAAATATTACGACTAAGATAATACAGAATAAATTATCGTTAACCTTCAACAGTGTTAAACTGATACAATATAACAAACATCAAGTTTAACTGCAGCGGAACAAGCAATCCATTAAAAGAGTTAAGTAGAGAATAAAATCTACTATCTTTTATGATTTAAAAGGTTTTTCATCACTTTTATCGCTGAGACTCAGCTTAATAAATAATCCACATCATCCCTGCACTACGACCAATGATATTTATTAGTATCACAACTACAAATTATCCATGCACTACGGGCCAAGGATATTCGTGTATTCATCAATGGTCATGATCATGCCAACAACTGTCCATCAATGCATTACGGGCCAATGAGAACTTTTATCACATCATTTGTAACATTACGGCCACGATTATTATCCGATTAATCCTCGGTCATAATCATACCAAGTCCATCTACGCACTCACAGCCACATACGACTTTTCAACATAATATAAACATGAGGATGATGACAATGAATAAGAATTCAATAAAATAAGTTCAAGAATTAATTTATCCAGAACTAATAATGTCCAAATTGTCAACACGATACTTCTTTGTAGAGTAAAATTCAAGAATGCTCGTAAGAATATTTTCATAAAAAGATATCGGATGAAGCCTTGAAATATCAAAGATATTCCACTAATTTCATGGAGTATAGAAGTCAAAACTTTAACCAACCGAGTATAAATAAGAATGGAATAACAAAAGAAATCACCGTGCATGCGATAGACCCCACGCATAAAGTTATTCCAAAAGAATAATAAATAATGGAACTGTGTCACGCGAACGCAGCAGAGATAGGATATTCAAATGAATAATAAATAACGAAACCAAAATCAAAGTAAATTAAGACCGACGGGATGTTCCAACAGTAATAATAAATAACGGAACCAGGTCATGCGTAAAAGCACATACAAGATGTTCCAACAAAATAATAAAGAATGGAATAATGTAAAATTTCACCACGTATGCGGTACTTTGCAGATAGACAAAGTTATTCCAACATAATGATAAAGAATGGAATAATGTAAGAATTTCACCAAGTATAGGGTAGATCATGAGACAAGTTATTCCAATGTAAATAAAAAAATGGAATAATGTAAGTTCTCTTCATGAATATGAAAGAAATAATACCCTTACCTTAGAACAAATCCTAATATAGGAGTAGTGAAGTAGCGAGAATACTTTTCTTCTTTCTCTATATTTCTTCTCTCTAGTTTTAGTGAATCCGTAAGAAATAATGAAGGAATAAGCTTCTATTTATAGGAGAATGGATCTGAATAAGAACTAATTCTAAATCCGATCCAGATTGATTTACTTTTAAATGTATTTCCATTGGTTTATTATAAAATATTCTAATAAAATAAAATCTTTTAAATAAAATATAATATATTCTATTTATAATCTAATAAAACGAATAACTTTATAAATATATTCTATTTTATATAAAAAGATTTTAATATGCAAACACTATGCAGGCACTATACAAACACTATGCATAATAAAATACAATACATTCTATTTATAGTCTAATAAAACGAATAACTTTATAAAAGTATTCTGTTTTATATAAAAAGCTTTTCTATTTTATTACATTAATAATACTAATAAAATAAAACTTCATCATCATTATTATAATTCACACTATTAATCGACCAGGTCGTTCCCAAGAAAGAGGGGGCTTTCCAATAAGGATTTCTTCCTATTGGCGCGCAATTAGGTGACCAAACCTCTCCTTGGCAGAACTTTTAGACATCGTTAATATTGCAAATAATAATATTAATAACTTCGTCGTCTCAATTAATTAATTTAATAATATATAAAATATCGACAATAATTGAATCAATTAACGTGAGATACTATGCAACAATTACTGAAGAAATAATTGAACAAAACTGAGTGACTTCTCACGTAAGCATCAATAATCAATACAGGTATTGCTACTATGCAACCACGCCAGATTCCTCGTATTTTTTAACACCGGTGTTTCAATCGTTAACGATAAAACTTCCGCCGTTATTTTCATAAAATATTTTTGTGCTTTACTCAATTCGATAATAATTCCGCCAGGGTCCACTAATAATTGTCTGCCGTCATTTAATATTCCCCTGTTAAAACGAATATTCCCCACCAATCAAATATTATATAACAACTTGCGTGATTTTGCAAAATTTATAACTATTACCCACAACTATAACATTATATCAAATTCATTCCATAATATTCAAAAATGATAATTATAGAAAATTCATCTTTATTCATAAAAGTTGGGGTCTTACAGGCGCAATCATTGGAAGTATTGTCGTAGTTAGAAAATGACAGAATTATCTTTTTATAAAAATAACGGCGAAAGTGTTACCGTTAAAACTGTTGAACTACCCGGTAGTAAAAGTACAATAATACGCGTAGTTGCATAGTAGTACACGGTTTTGAATATTGATGCTTATGTGAGAAGTCACTCAGTTATACCCAATTATTGCTACAGTAATTGCTGCATCATATCTCTCATATTATTGATTCGATTATTGTTACAGTATCATCTGCATAATATTTTATATATTATTAAATCAATAATTGAGATGACAAAGTTATTTATATTATTAAATTACAATATTTACAATGTCTAGAAGTTCTGTCAAGGAGAGATTTGGTCATCTAATTACGCGCTAATAAGGAGAAATCCTTATCGGAAAGCCCCCTCTTTCCTGGGAACGACCTGGTTGTTAAATATTGTGAATTATAATATTAATGATGAATAAGATTGTGTTGATTAAAGATGAAATTGATAGTTCCATTGTGTTGAAATTATTAGTGTTAGTGAAAATTGATATTTATTCCGATGAAAATTGATGTTTGTGGGTTATATTGATAAATCGGGTAATTAATCGGATAAATGAGCAATTAATTGCTACTAATTCACATGCTTATATAACTATTTGTTCACTTGTGGGGTCCACCAATGATTGTGCCGTCATACGAATATTCCCTGTTAAAACGAATATTCCCCGACCAATCGAATATTATATAACAACTTGCGTACTCTGCAAAATTTATAACTATTACCCACAACTATAACATTATATCAAATTCATTCCATAATATTCAAAAATGATAATTATAGAAAATTCATCTTTATTCATAAAAGTTGGGGTCTTACACTAACTATTTTGCTAGCTTAAATAAATGTGATGGACGAAATGTATAAATATTTATATGTATGTTTAAGACCCCAACTTTTATGAATAAATATTTAATTTTTTTGAAATATTTTTTTGAGTATTAAGGTGTGGATTTGATATAATGTTATAGTTGTTGGTAGTATTTATAAATTTTGCAAAGTAAGTAAGTTGTCATAAAATATTCGATTGGTCGGGGAATATTCGTTTTATCAGGAAATATTCGTACGACTACACAATTATTGGTGGACCTCACAACGGAATTACTGTTGGAGTTAGAAAACGACAGAAATATCTTTTTATAAAAATAATGGTGAAAGTTTTACCATTAACTGTTGAAATACCCGGTGATAAAAGTACAGTAATACACGTGGTTGCATAGTAGCACACGGTATTGATTATTAATGCTTACGTGAGAAGTCACTCAGTTATACTCAATTATTGCTACAGTAATTACTGCATAGTATCTCACATTATTGATTCAATTATTGTCACAGTATCATCAACACAATATTTTATATTATTAAATCAATAATTGAGACGACAAAGTTATTCATATTATTATTTGCATTATTAACAATGTCTAGAAAGTTCTGTCAAGGAAAAGAGTTTAGTCACCTAATTGCGCGCTAAAAAGGAGAAATCCTTATCGAAAAGCCCCCTCTTTCCTAGGAATGATATGGTTGTTAATATTGCAAGTTATAATATTAATGAATAAATGTTTTTAAAAATATATTTTGTGAAGCCAAGTGAGTTGAGATAAATAGAGTGGATTTTTATGAAGTATTTATTGTAAATTTTTCTTATTATATGGACCCCCCACTTACCCATTTTTTAAAATCATCGGAGAAAGTTATCTAAGTTTTGTTTTGTTTATATATATATATATATATATATATATTATAATAAGTTTTATTTTTTTATGAAAAATAGAATATATTATATTTTATTTAAAGTTTTTGTTTTATTAGAATATTTTATTGCATAGTACAACATAGTAAAATCAATTTTTTATCGAATTTCATCCGTGACTGCGCCCGTGATTTTCCCTTTAATGTGCTTCCAAATAGTTCCCAGCCATTCTCTTATAAATAGGATGCTCAGTTTAGAAATGAAAATCACACCTAGAATAATAGAATTCTTCTTCTATAATATTGAGCGTATTTCTTTAGAATTTAAGGAAGCTTTGAGTGCAGAAAATAGTGAAAGTTTTCTTCAAAAATATATCCTCTATACTAGTCGGAATTTCTCTCTTTTTGAGGTATGGGTATTATTTGTTTTATATTCGCTTACGATATTATTTTTCGTATTCGTAAGGAATTTTATTTTCGTACAATATTCATAAGAAATATTATTTTCGTTTAATATTCATAAGTAATATTACCTTCATTCAATATTCGTAGGAAAATTATTTTTTGTTCAATAATCGTAAGAGATATTATTTTTGTTCAATATTCGTAAGAAATAATATTTTCTTCCATACTCTGTAGTATGTAAGTAATATTATTTCGTTTCAGATTCTGAATTCTACACTCATTTTGATAAGTATTGCTTCTATACTCCGTAAAATTAGTGAAATATCCTTGAAATTTGTGCTTCATCTAGTATCATTTCAGAATGATATTTTTCTGAATATTCTTATTAAAGTTTAATTTTTTATGCCGGAGTATATTCACGGGGTACTATTCACTCGAGTACTATTCACGCGAGGTACTATTCATGACAAAAATTGATTTTTTTTCTGTCCAATTTATTTTTGATACAATATTATTCTTGAATTTTACTCCACAAAGCAGTATCATGTTGACAATTTGGACATTATTGAATTCTGGATAAATTGATTTATAAATCTTTAAAATTTATCCTTGCTCTCATTTAATTGAATTCTTATATCACTGCCATCATCCTCATGCTTATATTGTGATGAAAGTCATGTTTGGCCCGTAGTGCATAGATGGACTATTGATTGGTATGATTATGACTAGGGATTATTCGGTATAATCATGACCTGTAATGTTACAAATGATGTGGTAAAAGTCCTCATTGGCCCATAGTGCATTGATGGACAATTGTTGGTATGATCATGACCATGCGTTCTCTTCGGCCAAGGGTGCAAAGATGAATTATTGTTTGGCATGATCATGACCATTGATGATAATACGAATATCGTTGGCCCGTAATGCATGGATGATTCGTGGATGTGATAATAATGAATATCCTTGGCCCGTAGTGTATGGATAATTCAGTGATGTGGATTATTTATTAAGCCGAGTCTCAGCGATAAAATTGATGATAAACTTTTAAATCATAGAAGATAGTAGCTATCATGCTCTACTTGACTCTTCTAATGGATTGCTTGTTCCGCTGCAGTTGTTGATCTAAAACTTGTTGTCTATTGTATTCTATCAGTTGTTATATTGTTGAAGGCTAACGATAATTTATTATGCATTATCTTAGTCATAATAATATTTACTGGGCTAGTTGAGCTCACCCTTTTCTTTCACTATTCTCTTCAGGAAATGAGAATATAGATGGGACTAGTCAGGGAATGGAGTGACGGTCCGAGATGGTTGCTATATTAGTCCTTACTATTATATGAAATAGTGTGATAATAATTGTAATGAGGACTTATTTTGAGTTTGGATATTGTCTAGAGATAATATTTGTATTAAAACTCACAGCTTATGTTTTGTCGTATTCTGCACGACACTTAATAGTTGTATAAATTAAGTTTGTATTTGAGTTCTGTACCATGTATTTGGCGACCCAAAATGGGTTGTGTATACCTATTTTGGGGGCATCACAGTTGGTATCAAAGCTTAGGGATATGATCTGCGGCTGAGATTTGAGGCTAGAACTAGGAGAGGAGAGACGGGTAGTTCCTTCACTAGTATGACCTACCTAATCTTATTTGTTATTTAATGGGTCGGTTAGAATATAGGGATAATATGTATTATTTCAATTAACCCTTATTTTGTGACAGTAAAATGGCATCTGAAAATGTTGAGATAAGCAATGGAGCACATGAGACCGTTGAGTCACCGCTGATCAATAACCAAGATAATGTGCAACAGGAAGGCAATAATCCTTCTGTAAACAACAGCACCAATGAAATGACGAACGATGGTATGTTTAAGAACTTTCTATAATTTATGCAAAACCAAATCAGAGAGACTCCTGTTCATAATGCAGGTGGAAACACTGGCAACTCACGGATGGTCACCACTAAACAGTTCAAGGAGCTAGGACCACCGGAGTTTTTGGGAAAGCCAGAACCACTTAAGGCAGAGACGTGGATTAAGCAGATCACCAAGATATTTGATGTCTTAGAATGCTTAGAAGAGCAAAAGGTTCCCTTTGCCACCTTTATGTTACGAGAAGAGGCATATTACTGGTGGGAATCTGTAAAACGTACTCAACTATCCGCACTGAAGATATCTTGGGAGAAGTTCCAGGAATTGTTCAATGACAATTACTTTCCCGAAAGTATTCCTCACATTTGGAAGGTGGAATTCATCAAGCTGAAGCAAAATAATATAACCGTGTCGTAGTACGAGGCTAAGTTTCCTGAGTTGTCCCAGTTTGCATCCCATTTGCTTGATAATGAGGAGTGAATGACGCGAATGTTTCTGCGAGGTTTGAAACCCGAAATACGTCAATACCTCATTTCTCGCAAACTTTGTTTGTATTCAGATGTTCTGAATAGGGCTCAATTATTAGAATGTGATTATAAGTCAGCTCAACCAAAAGGCAACGACCAACAACACGATAATAATCTTACCAGTGACAACGGCCATCGGAACAACGATAACTGTAACGACCCCAAAATTCATACAATTTAATTCTCAACTTTGGTCGTTAATAACACATCTACCTTTTGATTCTAAATCATTATTCAATGTTAAACTTTATAAAATGCGAAATAATTTAAACTTTTATGTCTTCTTACTTTAATTCCCTGAATCAAAACCTTTACCATCTACATGACTTTGAATCAATCTTGTTTTTATGATTCACATTATCACTGTTAGTATATAAACGTTTACATTTCAATCTGATAACCTTTACATATAAGATAACACATTAGCTTTACAACTCAACATAAAACTATACATCATAAAACGTTTAATACATTCATGAATCCTCATCATGGTATAAGGAAATATCAACTTTAGCTAAAATATTAATCTTCGTGTATTATTTTGGATCCACATCATTCAAGTAGCACATAGTGTTACCTTCAATCCTTAACCTGCAAAAATAGTTATTTGCAAGGTTGAGCTCGACAGCCCAACAATATCTAACAGTTTTCATGCATCATGTAGCACATAATAACATGCTCAACATATATCTCATAAACATTAGACTAACTTAACATACATGTTACAGTTCATATAACAAATATAAAGATTGAGTTCCTTACTCAATCAACATGCTTTACTAAATCCATGTAGTCATAAGTTGACTTTAAAATTTCATACATTTAACATATATATAAGACATCATGCTTTTTCAATAAAGATTTAAAATAGTTAAATTCACATAGCAAATAGGAACTGAAAGACTTTCCTTGATCGTTATTTACCAATAACAGTTTAACAGCTTATAGATATCTGCACTTCACGTGCCCTACACAATTATATAATCATACACATCAACTATTAGTCACATAGCAACACATAGTAGTTGTAATGTAAACTTTAATTTACGTCTCATAACCCTTCCTATTATTAATACACAATGTTCAGTTTTATTGTGTTACTTTCGACTTATAGCTCACTATATTTCATATTCGAAGTAAGTCCTGCTTGGAATCATTATTGGTTTTATATTAACCCTATTCAATATCTTATAATATTCATTTCATTTGATTTAAAACACTTTTTATGTTCATTAACACTTATCACGGCGTTTCGACATTTATTCGTCACACGCCCAATTTGTCTCTCTTGTGTGTGCTTAGTATGCATATTCAACTTATCTAATATGTCATTTATTAATGTTAAGCATCATTATACTTCACAATATTCATGTTCTATAACTTAGAACAACATCTATTATCGTCAAGAGCACTACACTTGCATACGTGCATGCCCGACGCCCTCCGATTGCCTCTAAAAATACAACAGTCCTAAAGATGACCATTTTGACCCTTCTTAAAGACCTCAAAATAAAAACCTTAAATACCAAACGTTGTAGGTCTATTCGTTCTCGTTCTGGATCATCTTGAATCATCTTAATCGGAGTTCGTATGAAAACGTTATGGTCGTTTTACCAAACTAGGTCAGCAAACACAATCAATGAAATGGGCGCGCCACGCTTCTTTTTCCATGAGCCCACGCGACCTAGCGAAAGGCCCAACTCACGCGCCGCTCCCGGCTTCACACATAAACAATTTTCTCAATGTACAAACTTCAAATCTTCATAACTTCTTCGTTTTAAGTCGGAATTAGTTGGTTTTCGATTCTATAAACTCGTGAAACACTGAACTACTCATCTACAGAATAATTTTAACATTTCAAAAACTTTAACAAATTAATCTAAGGGTTCCAATTCAATGTTCATGCTATATTTTCATGTTTTAAACATATTTAGCGAATTCGATCGCTACGGCTTCGTTTTTTAACCAATTGACATGATTCAAACTACGCCGCTTTCGTTTCTTAACATACTAACGTAATCCAACATCAATTCGCAGATTATAACAAGTATTAAGCATGAAATTTTGTACTTTCTAAGCCATATTCTATAATATAAACACTGTTATTTTACCTTTCTTCCTACAAACCAATTCTCACGAATTTGAACATCAACCAAGGATTATAGATGATAACTAACAAGTTTAGCAACAACATACAAACATAGAATTCAACATCTTAACCTTATCCAATGAAATTTCCAATTAACAGTGAATAGGTATTGCAAAGAAAATTAGATAAATTATACCTTTAATCCTCTAGATTATAGGTTTAGCAAAAAGATGGTGAATCTCCTTCCTCTTGGCCAAAATCTCATAGTCTTAATCTCTCAATTTCCACTGTATTTGCTCTCTTCTTCCACGCCTTCTTTCTAAACCTCTGTTATTTCTCCTTAGAAAATAAGATGAGTATAAGAAACTGGCCACCCCACGTACTCTTCCGTTAGAAAATAACAAAAGATGTTAGTTGAACAAGCCAAATGCCACAAGGCCTTGTTTGGCTACCACCTTTTTCCCCCAAACTAAATTATTTTTATATTATCTTATATTATATAGTTTCATGTCACACCCTTAGTTGATTAATTTAAATAACATAGTTTAGTTAATTTAAATAACTCATATTAATAATAAAAATCTTATTATCATTATACTTAGAATTAATAAATAATTATATATCTAATTTAATTAATAAATTAGAAACATCACTTTATTTAATTTATTCATTCCATTTAATATTAAACAATTCATTTAATTTAATTAATTCATTAAATTAAATCTTCAAAGAATAAAATTTACCTTTGCTTTAATTTAATTATTATACACACATAACTAAATTATTATACCACGCTTTCATAAATTATTTATTTTTCTCAATAAATAATTTATTTAATTCAATAAATATTTAAAATAATTACCAAATTCATTTAATTTCTTCAATAGTTAACTTAACTATTAAACCTCACTTTCCCAATATATGAATATATATATCTCTTCACACCAGATCACACATTTCAAAATATATAGCACATATATATACCTACTCAAACTCAAACATCTCATAATAAGAATTTTAATTATTAAATTCTTATTTTAATAATTTATAAAAAATTTAGGTTGTCACATCTTTCCCCCCTTATAAGGATTCCATCCTCGGAATCACCGAAACCCTCCCTTACTCAGGTTTTCATCAAATCTCTTCGTTGAATAACTTCAACACATTACCTTAATATATGTTTTATATTTCCTCCTCCCACCATTCTTTATAATAAATTCTTGTAAGTTTTATTTCATAACCTTTACTTAGACTCAATTATATTTGAGTATTACATATTCTTTGACCCGTTCATTATCTTTCCCTAAGGATCATTATCATATACTATATTCTCAAACTCTCGGGACATTACATTCACCCCTTCTTTTAAGAATTTTGTCCTCGAAATTTTTGACTTACTAATTTTCATTCATTCCATTTATCAAAATAGATTTTATGTTAATATCTATTTATTCATTAGGTTCTGCAACCAAATTCTTTTTTTAAGGATCATTCTAAGATCATCATATTCCTCACCTCATCCTCTTTTAAGTGTTTCACCTTTCTCTTCTTTCTGGAATTTTATTTCTTTTTTGAAATTATTATGCTTTGCTTAATTTTCTCATCCTTTCCACTTTCACCTTTCAGAATAATAAGAATCTTCCACAATTGCTCAATAATTGGGAAGCGACATGAATAACAGGAATTTCAAAGATTCCAAATCATGCTGAGGGGTCACAAGACCGTGAACTCTATTCTCGGTTTACCAGTGCTTTAACTCAATCCTTCACACTGCAAACCAGAGTGTTTATCAATCACAAATACTAAAACACCCTCCACACGCATAATTAGGTGGCCACTTATTGTACCACTACGTTAGGCATCAAGCGTAGTGTTTTTTGAACGATTATATGCTACGCCTAACCATTGTCCCCGAAAACATGTCCCCTTATAGGGTTGTTCACCTCATCTTTTCAACATCTGAATCCGCACCAAAATAATTTGGTTTGTCATAACTTTTCAATAAACGCTTGAATTTCATGAACATCTTTCAATATCCATCTAGCTGAATCAAATAGCATAGACTTCTACAATAATTCGGACATCAATCGAAATATACATATACATATATATATATATATATATATATTCACATATCTTAAAGAAATCTCAAATATCTTTTTATGACGTCATGATACCGCACTATATTTACAGTCCGTTTGAGGATTCCGTTATTTGGTGATTTTATCATACTACATCATACCATAGTGGGATGACGATCCATAGATCACATCCAACACTAAGTAATACTGCATTGATGACTCCATCGTTTTTATCATCTCTGCACTAGGTTCCATGATGCATTGATGATATATAAAAAAAATATATTTTGATATATTTCAAATCATTTTTATCTATCCAAAGCGATTAGCATAGACATACGAATAATAACACTATTTTTAAAAATTCTTTGGTTCACTAGTGTGACCCAACAATTTTTTTTTTCCAAAAATCAAAAGTATAACCATCGGTACGAAGTCAATAAATTTCGAAAGTCTAGCTTAGCTAGTAGATTTAGAATATCCAAGTATCCATCAACTTCAATCATTACCCCCTTACTTCATTACTTAACCATTCTATCAATCTTCAACTTCATCAATGCTCTCTATACTATAACCATTTTCTTCCCAATATAGTTCATCAAACTTATCGCACATTGGAAGTTCAGGAACTTGCCATAATAATATGAGTTTAAGAACTTATCCTAGTCAGACCATAGGCATCCATTCGCTGAGGGGTTCAAAACATACCATATTATTGTGAGTCACGAACTTACCATATGCATTAGTTTTAAGAACCGCACCTAATCCTAATAACATCTGACTAATTTTAATAGTTTCTAACTATCAAATATACACATGAGAAAAGAATCACCTTTTTGCCACATATACATTGATAGCGCGACACCAACATTCCAATTATTATGAATGTGATAAACTGAGTGCCAGCACAAAATCCTCGCCCATACAAAGATTTGTACAACTCAGCCATCACATGCGTCCTCAATTGAAATCCCACCTAACTCTATCTTACTCTTAACTTGCTCTTTGCTCGATACGAATTCCTCGCACCACATCTGAAAGTAGTATGCACACAAGCCAATCATGTTTGATGATAAAGCATATACTTTGTAACAATCTTATTCATTTATTAATAAAAAGTATTAATTTATTAAAGGCTTTTAATTATCTACATGATGCTGTTTTATAATATGTGATAAACCCATAGTTTTAAGCAATGCTTTTAGAATAATGATGATGATCATTCTAATGAGATCTAAATTCTTAGAAAGCTTAAAACTAAAATAGTTCCCAATCATTGGATTACTAAATTGGGGATTAGTGAATCCGGATAGATTGGTACATACGTTGCTTGCTCATTGGATGAGGATGATTGATCTCATGATCATTTGTGTGGAGACACTAAAGCAAGTATGTAGGTGCTTATTAGAGAATAAGTTCATCGAACGTTGGCTCGCTAAGGAATACCTAATGGAGTTTTATTTGCATGTCAATAGGAATTCCTATAGTGATAGTAGTACAAGTAATCCTTGGACTTGAGATCATCATAGTATCTTGTGTATGATGAGTTATACTTTGACTTATTCCTTAAGACCCTTAGGGTATATCAAAGGGTATGCTTGGGTATAATAAGTTGTATACATGGAGATAATGTATGATCAATAAAGAATCTACCACTTCTAATAAAAGAAGAGAAATGTCCTATGTGATTCGATAAATGACAACCCAATAGTCCTTGGTTAAAGCGTAATGAAATTAGAAAGGAGTTTCTAATTTGCATTATTTGAGTTGTGCATTTAAGGATCGAAATACATATAATTAAATAAAATAAGACTTGACAAGAATTCCATGTCTTATATTTAATTGGGACATCAGATGGTGGAAGGATTGAATTGTATTTGAACTATTTACTCAAAGGTTCTTTAATGATTAATGTTGAAATCTATATTATCTCGGAAAGTCGTTGATCGCTAGGGAGGCTTATCCCTATCAGAGAATAAATATTATTTATTTAAATAAATTAATTGTTTAATTTATTTATTTAAATAAGATTAGAATTGTTCTAATTGATTTATTCACAACCTGTTTAATATGGAGAACCTAAAGGGTCACACCATAAAAGGAAGAATAATTATTTAAGAAGTTAATGGCATAATCGTAATAATATATTATGTATATTTAATTTAATCTATGGTGATAGAATAAATTAAATAGCTTAATATTTATTATTTAATATTTTAGAAATATTAAATATAAATTAATAAGAGGAGTCTTATTAATATTATTACAATTATTATTATTTTAATTTCTAAAAGAGTTTAGGAATTAATTTAATATAAGTACTCTCATTTATTCCTAATTGGATTAGGAAGGAAAATTAGTTAAAAGAGTTTAATTAATTATCCCTAATAAGATTAGGGAGCTTAATTAATTAAAAGAATTTAATTAATTAAATAAAACCCAATTCCTTAATTATTAAGATGGGTTGCCCACATCTATAAATAAGAGGAGTCTTATTATGGGTGGTGGGGGTTGTTGACTTTTTCAACATACGAGATAATTCCAATTGTTGGAGAGTACACCTTTCTATATAGTAGATAGAAAAACTAGGGTTTAGCCAACCACCCTTCTTCTTGAATTTTCTTCTTCCTCGTGGATCACCTCTGAGAGGCCAAACATTTGGGTGGCTAACGTTGATCAAAGGAAGGAACCAAACCCGTGGATTCAAGATTGAACGCGAAAAGGATTTGGAGGTGAACTTGTACCGAGGAAGCTCGATCTTCAAGGGTATGATTTATTCTTTATCTTTTCGCTTAATTAATAATTATGCATAAAGGGTGATCCGGGTTTATGGTTTGTAAATTTTTTAAACTCTGATTTTACACGCTTCCGTATTATTTTTGCAATTTTGATTGCGTTATGAATATTACAAACCTAACAGTGGCATTAGAGCCAAACCTTTATGCGAATTATTAATTGTTTTAATTTAATATCTATATTGATATGTGTTTAGAACAATTTAATTGGGCATAATTTTATTGTATAAAATTTAATAAATAAAAAAAAAAAAAAAAAAGGACGTGAATCATGAAAAGTGGCCAGGATCAATTTTTTTTTTTTGAAAAGGGCACCATTTTATCACGTGGCCCAAGAAAAACCGGACTGGCGAATTTTTTTTTTTTTTTTGATTCAAGCTGGCACGGATTTCAAGAGAAACAGAATTTTTTTTTTAGAGTGCACGAAAATCAATGACTGCATGATTGGTTAATGATTGCATGATTGGTTAATGATTATCACGGAAATCAAGGATAGATTAATCATTATCTATTGATTATATAATGATTATATATATATATATATATATATATATATATAATACTGTTATGCACGGAATTTAAAAAAAAGGTACAAGTTGCCGTTTTTTTTTTGTTCAAAGGATGGCACGGTTTTATATATATATATATATATAATAGTTATATATATATATACACTATATATATATATATTATTCTTTATTATTTTATAATTAAAATAAAATATTTATTTTAATTTTAAAATAAAAAGTTTATTTTAATATTAAAATAAAATGTTTATTTTAATTTTAAAATTAGAATTTCATGCTAACTTATTGGAGTTAAAATTGGATTTTATTTTTCTAAAATAAAGGAGTTTATTTGTGAATAGGGAAGTAAATCCATCTTTCCTTAAATAAAGGAGTTTGTTTAGATATGAAATAAGATTTTATATTATTAAAAATAAAAGAGTTTATTTGTGAATAGGAAAGAGAATCCATGTTTCCTTAAATAAAGGAGTTTATTTAAATATGAAATAAGATTTCATATTATTCAAAATAAAGGAGTTTAATTGTGAATGAAAAAGAATATCCGTGTTTCCTTTAATAAAAGATTTTTTTTTACATGGAATTGGATTCCATAATTAATTAAAATAAAAGAGTTTATTTTAATTAAATTTTTTTTTTACATGGAATTGGATTCCATAATTAATTAAAATAAAGGAGTTTATTTTGATTAAAGATTTTGATTAAAATAAAATAGTTAATTTTATTCAAAATTGGATAAATTAAAATAAAATAGTTTTATTTTGATTTAAATTTGGATTAAAATAAAGGAGTTTATTTTGATTCAAAATTAGATTTTATACTAACTAATTTTGCCCATTAAATGATATCAATATATATATTAAATGTTTATTATTCATATGATGAATGTTATTTATTGATGCATATGATGATATGTGATGATAATAAATGGGATTGATTATGGACTATCGACCCGTGCGATTGGATTTTATTTTAGTTGGATGCATGAATGTATGGGTTTTATTAAATGGGGTCTCACAGTATTGCCTTCTCTAATTTTTCTTAATGTAAATTCTATCTCTCTCCTATGTACTTCCCCTTGACTGCTGATCAAGGTTTCTATTTATTTTAAATAGTTTTATAATAGGAATAGTTAGAATTAATTTTGAAAAATTAGAGATCAAGGAGCAAGGAGTGCTTGAAGACCCATTTGTAATGGAGCCCGGGTTTAAATGTAATAGTTATATTTAAATATTATTTCTTGCACCCCTAGGTTTTGACCTTTTTGGTTCACTTGGTGGCTCTAGTGAACCAAACTAGAATAAAAGTCCATAATCAATCCGGGTAGAATATAGTATTCTATATGCATGCGTACTATATATATATTATATATTATGCAAACATGCTTCGTATGTTCATTAATATAATACGCGTATTTTATATATATATACGCAATGCTAAAACAAGATGAGACAATTTAAATAAATCCTCAAATTTTTATATTAAGTCCTAAGCGTTCAAAGATATTTGGAATATCGAACGTCGCCTTCTAGCATGATAAAATTAATAGAGTATTAAATATTTAATATGAGTTTGTTGTGTCACCACAAGGCAAGTATTAAGTATTTAAGATGTTAATTTATCACATTTGATGCTTATAAAGAAAATTGAACAATATTGTTTTGTTGTGTCACCACAAGGATGATATTTTTCTTTTTTGAATATATGGAGTGCTAGGTCGGACTTAACTTGGATAATTTTGATTCTTGGATGTGCCACCACTGATCAAAATAATCTAAGAGGCAAAAGAAAAGGAGTTGCATAGTTGATGTAATTGACAAAAGTTGTCTACCTATTTATTTATATATAGTTTGTTGTGTCACCACAAAACTATATACATTTGAAATGGGATCCTTATTCTCACTAGCAAATCTTTAATTAGATTTTACCTAACTATATAAGTGAGGGTAATATAGTTTGAAGAAAATAGTGGGAGATACCAATTTAAAACAAGACCTAAATTATTTTGGTAATTAATAAAAGAATGTATGTTAAAATGTTGTTAATTACAAATTCATCTATAGAATTTTACAATGTCTAAATTACTATCATCTGCGAAGCATATTAGATGCTAAATTAACCGCATCAATTAAACGGATTGGTTAAGGAATTTGAGAATAGTTCTCATAAATGAAAAAGCTATCTTATGTCCTTAATACGCCTATCCTCGCAATGGTTTCGATAATGCCTTTGAGGAAGAGATTGCTACTTTTAGAAAGTGGCAAGATGATGCACGATTGGCTCGATGCATCATGCTCGCATCCATGAGTAACGAGCTTCAAATCGAAGATGAAACTATGGATGCACCTACTATATTCCCGCACAACAAGTAGTTGATGGTGAGGAAAGTAGGATCGATAGATATTAGATATCTAAGGAGCTCTTCCGATCTAGAATGGCCAATGGCACTACAAAGATGATAAAAGTCCTTAACATTATCAATTTGATTGATCAATTAGGACAACTGGTTTTGTCATGGATGGAGAGTTGAGCCAAGATTTGATCTTGCACTTCACTCCCTGACTCCTTTCACAATTGTTGTGAATTTTCATATAAACAAGCTAGATATCGCCTCGCTTTATTTGCTTAACATATTGAAAAATGTTGAGAGTCACTTTCCAACCAAGAAAGATCAAGTCTTACTGGTAGGGGCCAAAGGATCTTCTGAAAAGAAGAACGATTCAAAGAAGGTAAATAGAAAGGCGTAAACAAAGGATAATAAGAACAAAACTGACATGGATAGCAAAGGAGTTTGCTTCCACTGTAATAAGCCTGGACACTGGAAAGAAACTGCGAGAAGCATCTTGCAGAGGCTAACCAAAGAAGCTTAGTGAAGTTTCAGTTATAAATACAAATTTGTTCATGATTTAAAATAAAATTTTCTTTAAGTCAAGGTTCTACTTGGGTATTGGATACCGACTTTGGTTATCATAAATATAGATTTATGAAGGACCAAGCGTAAGTAGAAAGTTAAATAAGGTAAGTAATCCTCATGTGTGGGAAATGAAGCAAAGGTTCTTTGCATATTAGCCATAGAAACTTATAGTTTAGCAATGTCTGGGAAAATCTATTAAGTCAATAAGTTGTTATTGTATTCCAGTTCTTGTTAAAAATATTATTTCCATTTTATTGTTGGACAATGAAATCTTTGGTATTATAATTAAGAACAATTGTTGTTCTATTTATAATAATAATGTTTTGTATAGAACCGGAATATTACTTAATAGATTTTGTATACTGACTTACATGAAAATAATTTTGCATATTGAACAAATTAGTATAAGAAAAGGAGATGATCATTCAAAGAGTTGAATGTGTGTATTTGTTTGAATACAAGTGTGAATTATTTGAAAGGTTCAAAGAATTCGTAAGTGAAACAAATTGGCAAAGTATTAAGATTCTTTGATTAGATCAAGGAATAAATACTTGTACAATAAGTTTTAGATCATCTCAAATGGTTTTCTCATAATGGACGCCTCTCGATACATAATAATTGATTATGTATCTGAAAGGAAAAATCGTACCTATTTGAACATGGTGCGATCCATAATGATTTTACCGACATTCCAGTATTCTTCTAGGATAATGTCCTAAAAATGGCTGCATATCTACGAAAATGGTAACCTCAAAATCCATTGAAGACTCCATAAAAGTTATGGATGTGGAGGATTCTAATCTTAAGAATGTTAAGATAAGGGGTTGTCCAACTTATGTGAAAAGGTTTCAAAAGGATAAGCTTGGGACAAGATTTGACAAGTGTCGATTTGTGGGACATCCTAAAGTAAGTTTGGGGCATATGTTCTATAATCCTACATAGCAAAAGGTGTTTATTATGAACACCCCGCCTTCTAAGATAAAGGTGTTTATCATTAAAAGGGCTAGTGGAGGATAATAGATCTTGAAAAGTTCAAGAACCACAAAACACTATAAGTCAAATAAGAGGAACCTCAGTAGATAGACCTATTGTACCACAAATCAAATCATAACCGAATAGTACCAAGATATCTAGAAGGTATGGATTCATCATGGATGATGATGATGAGGTACACGTCATAGAAGATGATGATCCAGAGTTACATACGATGAGGTAAGAGTTCAAGTGTGTACAAAAGGGTCAGTGGGAGCATCGTGACATTCCTAGTACTACATGTTGATATACTACGGATAAGGAATGACATACCAATGCTACAATCAGTAAAGATAAAGTTGTCTAAACATTCCTTCCATGAATGATTTGGAAGAGTATTTTAATTGGGGATAAAATCTATATAGATAGATTTAAGAAGATGCTCGACTTAACCCAAGGAACGTATATTCATTTGATGCTAAAGTCGTTTAGCATGACAAACTCCAAGAGATGTCTCATGGCGATGAGCTATGGAGTGTATCTCTTTAATAGTCCCCATACGACTCCTAAAAAGAGAGGTCGCATGAGTGACAATCATGTATGCAATGAAATGTACGAGACCCGATGTTGATCACCATATTATGGAGAAGTTCACTATGAGTCGTTGAAAACATCTTAAAGTGCTTAACCCAAGACTATGGATGTGATCATATTCATGGTGGGTCTAAATTAAAACAAGAGGGCTTAATGCACTCAAGTTTTTTCGTGACAGACCAAGATGATGAAAAAATCCACTTTAAGGTAAAAGTGTTACCTTGAATAATGTTGTAGTGAATTGAAAGGTTCCAAATAGCAAAGAGTTGTTTGGTTTAGTGATAAAGACAAAGTATATAGCTATAAATGAAGTCGCAAGTTGATTGTTTGGATTAAAAGTTCATTACGTAACTAGGAAATAGCCTCCCAAGTCTCATCTTGGATCTAAACATGTGTTGTGGCACTTTCATTTGATTATTAGAATCATTGAAAGATGGGAAATCACTATAGAGATAGTGGACTCTCATGAACAACATTACATATCCATTAACTAAAGCTTATCCAACAAAGCAGGATAATCGCCACTTAGAGAAGAAGAGTATGAGTTACCATGACGATTGATCTTTAGTGCAAATGGGAGATTGAAAGTAGTATGCACACAAAGCCAATCATGTTTGATGATAAAGCATATACTTTGTAACAATCTTATTCATTTATTAATAAAAGTATTAATTTATTAAAGGCTTTTAATTATCTACATGATGCTGTTTTTATAATATGTGATAAACCCATAGTTTTAAGCAATGCTTTTAGAATAATGATGATGATCATTCTAATGAGATCTAAATTCTTAGAAAGCTTAAAACTAAAATAGTTCCCAATCATTGGATTACTAAATTGGGGATTAGTGAATCCGGATAGATTGGTACATACGTTGCTTGCTCATTGGATGAGGATGATTGATCTCATGATCATTTGTGTGGAGACACTAAAGCAAGTATGTAGGTGCTTATTAGAGAATAAGTTCAATCGAACGTTGACTCGCTAAGGAATACCTAATGGAGTTTTATTTGCTGTCAATAGGAATTCCTATAGTGATATTAGTACAAGTAATCCTTGACTTGAGATCATCATACTATCTTGTGTATGATGAGTTATACTTTGACTTATTCCTTAAGACCCTTAGGGTATATCAAAGGGTATGCTTGGGTATAATAAGTTGTATATGGAGATAATGTATGATCAATAAAGAATCTACCACTTCTAATAAAAGAAGAGAAATGTCCTATGTGATTCGATAAATGACAACCCAAAGAGTCCTTGGTTATAATGAAATTAGAAAGGAGTTTCTAATTTGCATTATTTGAGTTGTGCATTTAAGGATCGAAATACATATAATTAAATAAAATAAGACTTGACAAGAATTCCATATGCTTATATTTAATTGGGACATTGTATGGTGGAAGGATTGAATTGTCTTGAAACTATTTACTCAAAGGTTCTTTAATGATTAATGTTGAAATCTATATTATCCGGAAAGTCGCTGATCGCTAGAAGGCTTATCCCTATTGTAGAATAAATATTATTTATTTAAATAAATTAATTGTTTAATTTATTTATTTAAATAAGATTAGAATTGTTCTAATTGATTTATTCACAACCTGCTTAATATGGAGAACCTAAAGGGTCACACCATAAAAGGAAGAATAATTATTTAAGAAGTTAATGGCATAATCGTAATAATATGTTATGTATATTTAATTTAATCTATGGTGATAGAATAAATTAAATAGCTTAATATTTATTATTTAATATTTTAGAAATATTAAATATAAATTAATAAGAGGAGTCTTATTAATATTATTACAATTATTATTATTTTAATTTCTAAAAGAGTTTAGGAATTAATTTAATATAAGTACTCTCATTTATTCCTAATTGGATTAGGAAGGAAAATTAGTTAAAGGAGTTTAATTAATTATCCCTAATAAGATTAGGGAGCTTAATTAATTAAAAGAATTTAATTAATTAAATAAAACCCAATTCCTTAATTATTAAGATGGGTTGCCCACATCTATAAATAAAGAGGAGTCTTATTATGGGTGGTGGGGTTGTTGACTTTTTCAACATACTGAGATAATTCCAATTGTTGGGAGAGTACACCTTTCTATAGAGATAGAAAAACTAGGGTTTAGCCAACCACCCTTCTTCTTGAATTTTCTTCTTCCTTGGTGGATCACCTCTAGAGGCCAAACATTTGGGTGGCTAACGTTGATCAAAGGAAGGAACCAAACCCGGTGGATTCAAGATTGAACGCGAAAGGATTTGGAGGTGAACTTGTACCTGAGGAAGCTCGATCTTCAAGGGTATGATTTATTCTTTATCTTTTCGCTTAATTAATAATTATGCATAAAGGGTGATCCGGGTTTATGGTTTGTAAATTTTTTAAACTCTGATTTTACACGCTTCCGCATTATTTTTGCAATTTTGATTGCGTTATGAATATTACAAACCTAACAACATCATCTATAACTCCTGATGAGATATCTCATACTATTTCATAGTACATCAACTTTATAGCATCAAGCTATAATTATTCAAACATTACAGACCATCTTTCCTTTATAACTTAAACAGATCACGTTGTGATCTTATTCTATAATCATCTCCCTTAAAGTCTTTCCTTAACTCGTGATCGTTTTGTTTTACAATCCTCTTTCTTTCCTTTTTCATCATACGTATCCATTTCTATACTTGGTACACATCGAGTCTCTAACAGTTCCAATATGGTACGCTGAGTGGTTTCCCACAAACAACCAACAAACTATGTTTCGAGTTGCTAGTTCGTATATACCTCCGCTCTATGAAGGAATCGTTTAGCCTAGATACCACACATCAACTATTAAATAGTACAATTGTACCATACTTAAATATAACTTTTTAATTCTTAACTTCTTTATCACTCTCTTGTTATAGACATTGTCTAATTATTATCACCTTACATTCTTATTATTGGAGTTGGGTAACCCCACATTCATATTCCTTATAACTCTACGAGATTCTTCTTTGAATGCTTTCACGCATGTTTTAATCCCTTCTTTATAAGTTTCTTAAATTATTTCTTATTGTTCAAACTCTATTTGAGCGTATTCGTTCATTATCTTCACCTCTCTTCTCTAAGGTTATAGCCTAAGGTACTCTTACTTAAGGTTTCTAACCTATCAGCTTTGATACCAACTGTAACGACCCCAAAATTCATACAATTTAATTCTCAACTTTGGTCGTTAATAACACATCTACCTTCTGATTTTAAATCATTATTCGATGTTAAACTTTATAAAATGAGGAATAATTTAAACTTTTATGTCTTCTTACTTTAATTCTCTGAATCAAAACTTTTACCATCTACATGACTTTGAATCAATCTTGTTTTTATGATTCACATTATCACTGTTATTATATAAACATTTACATTTTAATCTGATAACCTTTACATATTAGATAACTCTAACTTTAGCTTTATAACTCAACACATAACTATACATCATAAAACGTTTAATACATTCATGAATCCTCATCATGGTATAAGGAAATATCAACTTTAGCTAAAATATTAATCTTCGTGTATTATTTTGGATCCACGTCATTCAAGTAGCACATAGTGTTACCTTCAATCCTTAACCTGCAAAAATGGTTATTTGCAAGGTTGAGCTCGACAGCCCAACAAAATCTAACAGTTTTCATGTATCACGTAGCACATAATAAAGTGCTCAACATATATCTCATAAATATTGGACTAACATAACATACTTGTTACAGTTCATATAACAAATATAAAGATTGAGTTCCTTACTCAATCAACATGCTTTACTAAATCCATGTAGTCATAAGATGACTTTAACATTTCATACATTCAACATATATATAAGACATCATGCTTTTTCAATAAAGATTTAAAATAGTTAAATTCACATAGCAAATAGGAACTGAAAGACTTGCCTTGATCGTTGTTTACCAATAACAGTTTAACAACTTATAGATATCTGCACTTCACGTGTCCTACACAATTATTTAATCATACACATCAACTATTAGTCACATAGCAACGCATAGTAGTTGTAATGTAAACTTTAATTTACGTCTCATAACCCTTCCTATTATCAATACATAATGCTCAATTTTATTGTGTTACTTTCGACTTATAGCTCACTATATTTCATATTCGAAGTTCATTCAAGTGATTAAGTCCTGCTAGGAATCATTATTGGTTTTATATTGACCCTATTCAATATCTTATAATATTCATTTCATTTGATTTAAAACACTTTTTATGTTCATTAACACTTATCATGACGTTTCGACATTTATTCGTCACACGCCCAATTTGTCTCTCTTGTGTGTGCTTAGTATGCATATTCAACTTATCTAATATATCATTTATTAATGTTAAGCATCATTATACTTCACAATATTCATGTTCTATAACTTAGAACAACATCTATTATCATCAAGAGCACTACACTTGCATATGTGCATGCCCGACGCCTTCCGATTGTCTCTGAAAACACAATAGTCCTAAAGATGACCATTTTGACCCTTCCTAAAGACCTCAAACTAAAAACCTTAAAGAAAAAAAGTTGTAGGTCTATTCGTCTTCGTTCCGGATCATCTTGAATCACCTTAATCAGAGTTCGTATGAAAAAGTTATAGGCGTTTTACCAAACTAGGTCAAAGCAATCACAGTCAGCAGACATGGGGCGCGGCCGTGCCCTTTTTCTGCGTGCCCGTGCGACCTAGCAGCGCCCAGCTTCGCGCCTGGCTTCACACAGAAACAATTTTCTCAATGTACAAACTTCAAATCTTCATAACTTCTTCATTTTAAGTCGGAATTAGTTGGTTTTCAATTCTATGAACTCGTAAAACACTGAACTACTCATCTACAGAATAATTTTAACATTTCAAAACATTTAACAAATCAATTTTAAGGGTTCCAATTCAATGTTCATGCTATATTTTCATGTTTTAAACACATTTAGCGAATTCGATCGCCATGGCTTTGTTTTTTAACCAATTGACATGATTCAAACTACGCCGCTTTCATTTCTTAACATACTAACGTAATCCAACATCAATTCGCAGATTATAACAAGTATTAACCATGAAATTTTATACTTTCTAAGCCATATTCTATAATATAAACACTGTTATTTTACTTTTCTTCCTACAAACCAATTCTCACGAATTTGAACATCAACCAAGGATTATAGATGATAACTAACAAGTTTAGCAACAACATACAAACATAGAATTCGACATCTTAACTGTGACGCCCCCAAATCCAGGTCCCTTCGAACCTCGAATCCGGTCCGCCACGATACTATTATCGTCAAACTATTTATATTTTATATTCATAACTTAATGAATATAACTTTACTTATTAAAATTTAGAATATAAATTCTTTCCATTTCCAAGATCTGTGTAATGACCCCAAACTTTTATAAGTTTCAAATCTTGGTCATTTACCATTCCTGTTTTACATCATATTCGATGTTACAAAAATATGCAAAATAATTTAAACTTTTTCAATCTCCTTTGAAAAATAAATCTTTTATTGATATCTTAACTCGAATCAATTACAAATCCCTGAATCAAATTATTCTATGATTCACTTTATTTAATTTTCGTATAAATATTCACATCTCAATTCGAATTTCACTACATACCGCCTAGTACAACTTTACAACTTAACATGTATTACACATTATAAACTACTATCATGTATATCTACTAGGACCTAAACATGGTTCAAGAGAATCTAGTTAAATATTAAATCAATCTCCTTCGATACCATTGAACTTTATCAATCAAATAGCACGTAACCTTTACCGTGTATCCTTAACCTGCAAAAGTGGTTATTTGCAACGGTGAGCTCGACAGCCCAGCAATTCTAATAGTTTTCATGCAACACATAGCATATAATAGCATATTCAGTTCATGCATTCATAACCGATTAATATTTACTACGCATGTTACTTCTCACATAACAGGCATAGAGGTTTATATCACAAGCATATCATCAAAGATAAACTTCCACATTTCATACATATTTCATATGCATTTCATATATATATATATATATATATATATATATATACATCAACATTTGCATAGCATAATATAGATCAACTAACAGTTATCGAATTCATATAGCAAATAGGAACTAAAAGACTTGCCTGATTCGTAGTTTATCAACTACGACTTAACTGCTTATAGTTATCCGCACTTCGTGTATTCCTACACAGTTATATAATCATGGATTCACATCCATTAGTTACATAATTCATGCATTCTCAATGTAATAACAATGTTATATTGTTTCCTAACTAGGTTTGTAAGACCTACACTTTACTTCCTCATTATACTCTTAGAATAGCTAGGTATGTCTAGGTATACCTTAACCACTCGTATATGACATCAACATTCATATATAGCTACCACACACTTGACTCGCTATGTGTTCGACACATATTTAAAGTTTATAGATACGCGATCCACATCGTTCTTATATTTTGCAAACTTTAATAGAATTAGCAAATTTGGGTTTTATATAACCATTACATGCTCACATGCTTAAAACATCATTTATGTCAAGTTTTATAGCTTAGGATAGTACTATAAGTAAGTTGCCAAAATCAGAAAGCAAATAAAATGTCCAAACCAAACTGTCCTCTACAACGCAATTTCATTGCTGATGTTATGCTTGGGATCATGTGAATGTGTCTATCCCCAGCTGCACTAAAGTCCATGAAATCATGAGGTTAACTATATTATCCATCAATTCATACGAGAGGGTTATATAATGCACGTTCGCAAGTATTCATATCATTTATACATAACTAGTTTTGTCCATCACTTTAAATTCTTATAAATCATGTTCCAATGACTTACATTGTGTCAAACTATGTGTTTGCACTTATATGCCATATTTAAAGACTAAAAAGATACTAGTATGCCATCCTACAAGTTTAGAAGTTTGGACCACACAATGCTCACGAATAATGTTTTCAAAGCGTTTAAGTTTCTTTTATTCAAATCTATGTCATGCCAACCAAATCATGCAAGACAACTTTGAATCCTATGTCATATTCATTTGAGCATATTTCTACACATTTTTACAAGGTAGAAATGTAGGCGACACCATACTCATCATTATTAGTTTTCAAAACTTGAATTTCTCTTTGAAAACACATACTATCCACGCTATACAAGTTATCTTATACAAAGTAACTTAAGATCACATTTTATGCTTGCATGACTCCACCATATGCTCATTACAAATTCAGAACTCAAATGACTTAAAGTTCGTCAAGGTTTGCTTTCGAAATCTTCAAGTTTCCTTTTAGAACACACGCTAAGTCACGCTAAAGTATTCCATTATGAGTATGGTAATCTTATATGTCATGTCTAATATCATTCATTTTCATGTTATATCACTTAGAATAACATATTCCATCGTCGAGAGTACTCTACTTGCGTATTTGCTCGCTCGACGCCCTCCGATCGCCTCCGAATACGTAACAGTCACAAAGATGACTATTTTGACCCTTCCTAACGACTTCAATTTGAAAACCTTAAAGAACAAAAGTTGTATTTCTATTCGTCCTGGTTCTGGATCATCTTCAATCACCTCAATCGGAGTTCATATGAAAATGTTATGCCTAATTTACTACAGCAGGTCAAACCAGTCCATCAGTTACTGATGTCCGACGCAGCTGCGCTCTAAATGGCCTTGGGGACAGTGCAGCTGCATCCCAAGTCGCAGAATAGGCCCTCAGGCTCTGCTCTTCGCGATTACACATACCAAACCTCCTTCCAATGATCCTAACATGAGTTATACTCATCCAATTCAGTCTATTTTTGATTCTATGGGTTCGTAACTCATAAAACTACAACATGCCAATTACCCAACAATTAACATAAACATTAACTAAACCAAATATGAATCTATAACTCATGTTCATGCTCAGTTTTCTGGTTTTGAAAAGTTTAAGGAATTCATTCACTACGAACTCGTTCCTCAACCAAATTGGTTCGTTTAGCTTTCGTTGTTTTTGTATTAAACTATATTAATAACATCTAACAGAAATTCATGGATTGAAACAAGATTTAGCCATCCAATTTGTGACTCAAAAGCACTATTTCTTGACATTGCTTAGAAATTGAAAACTTAGAAATCAAGATCATATAAGTTGATGTTATTACCTCTTGATTGCTTGAAGTTATTAACTATAGCTCTTCACTTCTCCAATTGCTCCTCAACTCTTCAATTCTACTGACTCTCTATGGCTAACTTCTCAGACAACTAAACAAACGAGAAAGAAGAAGGAGTCTCTATCTATAGAGAACTCTTTACACAGACAAAGCATTTACATTATGTTTTGATCTACTAGGAAGAAGAAGCATACACTGGTTAACAATGGGTTGTTCAACCACCTACCATTAGCTATCTCTGTAGCCAATGATCACTGCTTGGAAGTTATGTAAATAGGAGATAGGTTACTGTTCATGTACCTTGCTCAACTGATAAATTTTATATTGCAGCAACTTGCTCTAATTTGGTCTAGTTGGTTACTTTAATTCCCAAATGTAATTTTAATGTGTAAATACTACTACACCAAGTAAAGTTAGGGATTATTTATGTACTCACATCATATAGTCCATATACATTAGTCTACACATTTTAATCTTTAAAACATGTGTGGACTTAATTTAATTGCTCACTAATAACTTAATATCTCTTTTTACTATTTACTTACACATTAGTATTGAAATAAATATTTTAATAACACATATTTATTACTCCCATCTTTTAGGGTACATATATAATTATCTCACCCCCTAGGATGAGATAACAAAACTTATTTAAATCAACTCTATGATTTAATCATTTTTATCATATGTATATCATTAGTCCCAACTAAATGTCACACTTCATGAAATCTTAAGCCATATATATTATATACTACTACTCATATCTTTCCCATGTTACACATTATTTAGTATAAAGTTTGTGTGACACACTTTACCTCAATGCTAATTTATTTAGCTTACCTAAATAATTACATACTTATAATATGTACAACCTTTACACTTGAATAATTAATATTTACCCTATTAATTATTTAAATTATACATTATACGTATAATTACACGATTGTCCTAAGACAACTTCTTCCATCTTTAACCAATAATTATTTATAACTATATTGGTCCTTTTCTTTCATTAACCGATTATCTTTAAAATATTACAATACTATGTAATATGTTTAGAATATCAAATATTAATTAACATATTTCTTTCACTCCTCTTATGCTAATTAATCCATTCATGGTCAACTAAATCACCATTTATGACCTTACAAGAGTTATTAGTATACATGGCTTGAAATCACATATCATAAACTGACTCAGAGTTTTCTACAGACCGGCGTAGCTGCGCTGGTCATAGGCTTGGAAATGGTGCAGCTGCGCCATACTAAATATCCAGGCAGACAAATTCTGCATCAGTAGAATTGAAACCTTACGCTTCCAAAATGCTTTACACATCCTCGGTTACTATTTTCCTTAATAATTTAAGAATCACACTTCGAGTTTTAAAACTCTATCTCCCTTATTAGTTTAACCATCTATACATCTCCTTTACGGTTTCATACCACCAACAACACAACACTCAAATATAACACATACATGCATACCTTTAATCCTCACTTCTCGCCGTGTATCAATTCACTCAATAATTCTCTAACCACTTTAAAGGTATATCGATTCTCTCTCTCTCAATCAACAACGTACATATATACAAGTCCAAACCTAACACACCTCAAGTCTTTAATAGTATTCAATATAGTACACTGAGTGGTTTCCCACAAACAACCAACAAATCAGTTTCCGTCTCGTCTACACTGTTTTCACAGTGAGTTAGATCGGTTACCAATTCGTATATACCTCCGCTCTCTGAAGGAATCGTTTAGCCCAGCTCCTATACGTCAATCATTAAAGAGTAAGATTGCACTACCTTAGGCTTGATATTCACTCGTACATATACTCAAGAAATTGGTGATTATCAAAGATATTATAATGTCACCAACTTACTACTATAAAATAATTCTATAAATTATTTAATGTCGATAGATAAATCTTATCCATCTTCATATAACTTCATCTCTACAATTTCTAACAAATATATAATAATGGTATATATTTATTAAACACAACATTACATATTACATAGCTCATATTACCCTATTAACACCATACCACATACCTCGTAACACATTATATATTTTTATTTGAACCCTTCACATGCCTTAAGAATTTTATTCACTAAATTCTTATTTTAATATTTTCTAAAAAATTCGGGTTCTTACATTAACCCTATCCAATGAAATTTCCAATTAACAGAGAATAGGTATTGCAAAGAAAATTAGATAAATTATACCTTTAATCCTCTAGATTATAGGTTTAGCAAAAAGATGGTGAATCTCCTTCCTCTTGGCCAAAATCTCATAGGCTTAATCTCTCAATTTCCACTGTATTTCCTCTCTTCTTCCAAGCCCTCTTTCTAAACCTCTGTTATTTCTCCTTAGAAAATAAGATGAGTATAAGAAACTAGCCACCCCACGTACTCTTCCGTTAGAAAATAACAAAAGACGTCAGTTGAACAAGCCAAAGGCCACAAGGCCTTGTTTGGCTTCCACCTTTTCCCCCCAAACTAAATTATTTTTATATTATCTTATATTATATAGTTTCATGTCACACCCTTAGTTGATTAATTTAAATAACATAGTTTAGTTAATTTAAATAACTCATATTAATAATAAAAATCTTATTATCATTATACTTAGAATTAATAAATAATTATATATCTAATTTAATTAATAAATTAGAAACATCACTTTATTTAATTTATTCATTCCTTTAATATTAAACAATTCATTTAATTTAATTAATTCATTAAATTAAATCTTCAAAGAATAAAATTTACCTTTGCTTTAATTTAATTATTATACACACATAACTAAATTATTATTCCACGCTTTCATAAATTATTTATTTTTCTCAATAAATAATTTATTTAAAATATTTATTTAATTCAATAAATATTTAAAATAATTACCAAATTCATTTAATTTCTTCAATAGTTAACTTAACTATTAAATCTCACTTTCCCAATAAATGAATATATATATATATATATATATATATATATATATATATATATATCACACACCGCATCACATATTTCAAAATATATATGCGTATGTATACTACTCAAACTCAAACACCTCATAATAAGAATTTTAATTATTAAATTCTTATTTTAATAATTTATAAAAAATTCAGGTTGTCACATCTTTCCCCCTTATAAGGATTCCGTCCTCGGAATCACCGAAACCTATTAAAATCACGTATGAGGTGATACCTGTTAAAATCTTAGAAAAGAAGGAACATATTCTACGCTCAAAGGTTATATATTAAGAGTTAGAATCTGACGAGGTATCCTCACCTCTTCGACATACCAAGTACGTACGTTAATTTCGAGGACAAAATTTCATAAGAAGGGAGGTTGTAAGACCCCAACTTTTATGAATAAAGATTTAATTTTATCAAAATATTTTTTTGAGTATTAAGGTGTGGATTTGATATAATGTTATAGTTGCTAGTAGTATTTAAAAATTTTGCAAAGTAAGCAAGTTGTCATACAATATTCGATTGGTCAGGGAATATTTCGTACGATGACACATTCATTGGTGGACCCCATAATGGAATTACTGTCGGAGTTAGAAAACGACAGAAATATCTTTTTATAAATATAACGGCGAAAGTTTTACCATTAACTGTTGAAATATCTGGTGAAAAAAGTACAGTAATACGCGTGGTTGCATAGTAGCACACGATATTGATTATTGATGCTTACGTGAGAAGTCACTCAGTTATACTCAATTATTGCTATAGTAATTTCTGCGTAGTTTGTCACGTTATTGATTCAATTATTGTCACAGTATCATCTGTACAATATTTTATATTATTAAATCAATAATTGAGACGATAAAGTTATTCTTATTATTATTTGCATTATTGACAATGTCTAGAAAGTTCTGTCGATGAAAGGGGTTTGGTCACCTAATTGCGCGCCAATAGGGAGAAATCCTTATCGAAAAGCCCCCTCTTTTTTGGAAATGACCTAGTTGTTAATATTGCAAGTTATAATATTAATGAATAAATGTTGTTAAAATCTATTTTGTGAAGTCAAGTGAGTTGAGATAAATAGAGGAATTTTTATGAAGTATTTGTTGCAAATTTTTCTTATTATATGGACCCTCCACTTATCCATTTTTCGAAATCGTCGAAGAAAGTTTTCTAAGTTTTGTTATATATATATTTGTGATAGAAGTGATTTATATATAAATAAGATATAAAGAAGAGCTGAGTGGCGCATACAAACAACACAATTTAATTACTAAAACATAATAATTTTATTGATAACTGAAAATATTTATAAAATTAAAAATAAAAGTGACTTACAAGTTTACTCAGAACATTGGAATGATAGATGAAGAGAGAGAGAACATAGGCTAAAGATTGGTCAAAGAAGGAACTCTGAGTCTTTCTAAGTCTACCTCGATAACTAAGTTCAAGTTCCTTTATAGAATAAGGAAAGAACTATTACAAATTTATTATTACATAAAGTAAACGATTACTGACAATATTTACTATTGATGAACAGTAAAACAGTGCTGACTTTTTACTATGCATGGACACTTTTGGCAACTTTTGATGAAGTGGCCGAGTCTTTTAACTTGGCGGATGCTTTCGGTGGAAAAGCAGGAACATGCGCATGTGACAGAGGACTGCTTTTGGTGGAAGAACATCTTTTGACTGAGTGGCTATAGGAGTAGGTGCATAAGACTGAGATGTCAGGCAAATGGGTCTTGAGCATCTTGCAGATTGATGGTGCCATATGGGTCATCATCATCATCTTCAAATTTACTGGTTGAATCATTTCTAGAAGAGGAAGAGGAACATGCAGATGCCTCTTCGTGTAACTCATCGATTCTTTCATGAATGGCTTGGGCAATTAACTTTAGGTCTTTATTGGAATAATTTTTGATATTGGAAATATCAAGGGAACAAGCTAAGCCAGATGGACTGACTTTTGACTCTTTTGGTTTATTGAAGATCCTTTGGCTGGGATCGATATAACTGGCATAACAGGAAGAGGGATAGAGGGAAATTCTTTTTGAACTTGACCTATAATCCTATTAACATCAAATTTATCCCACCATTTGACAAAGAAATGACGGGAAACATGAGTAATTGATGAAATGGTGGTTTGAGTGGCCAAATAACTATATTCTGGAGACTGAAAATCTTTTACCTTGGTTGGTGCTTTAATGTCGTACTGCCATTTAAGAATCCAAGGAACTTTATATTTACTAATAAATTGAAGAAGAACGGGGATACCGTCATATTTTGGTTGATGTTTACTATGGTTACAAAAATGACTGAGTTGAACCTGTAGAAGGTCAGGAAGTAGGTCGAAAGAAGACCCAAATCTTGACCACCAAAGGGTGAACCAGAAAGGAATCGGACTTTTGAATTTGTTGTCAAATTATAAGAACCACGAGTGACTATGTGACTCATTCTGGTAGAGGAAGATTTTTATTCTAGGACTCCATATAATCGAAATAACAGAAAGAGTTATTTTGATTGGAGAACAGTCGAAGATCAGAGGGATGATTTCCCTCGTCTGTGACTTGAATGATTTGTTTAATGTAGAGTGAATGATAGAGGACTTTAGATTCATCGTCCCTAGTATAAATAGGTTTGATGAAGATTGACTCAGTTTTTAAAAGGATATCCTTATAATATACAAGGGATTTATAAGGAGCAAGAGGAATAAAGTGCCATCCAGTAGGAAAATACTGGGAAGCAAGCTTAATGGGGTTATCTTTTGGCTTTATATGAGGTTCAATATGAAATAAGTGATTTTCCCACCTAAGTATGTACTGAGAAGAAGGATGACTAGGATTTGAGGAGGAAGAAGCCCTAGTTTGATTGCTGAACGGATCAACTGGTCTAGGGTTACTGGCTATAACAGAACTATAGGGCTTGGGAATAGTACCAAGGACCTGGAAATTATTAACTGGGTTAGGTTTAGGAACTGGGTTAATTGAATGAGGAACCAAAGTTCCTCTTGGCTGATTACTTGGGCTTGAAGGGCGACCCGGTCCACGAGAAGATGATCCTCCTCGGACACTCATTTTGACTGTATAGTAACTGTATTAATGAATTCCCAAGTGAGAAAGTCAGGAATGGAATTGTTACTGCCTTTGATATATTTAATTTCAAAATAAAAAATGCTTAATAGGGCTTGCTATCTCGCAAAAGAATGTTTAGAGGCGATATTTTCAACATCTTTCTCTAAAATATATTTTGCAGATTTAAAATTAATTCAAATTTTTTTTTTGATTTAATAAGTCACTTTAAAATTTATTAATACATAGAACTAAAGAAAGTATTTCCTTTTTAATATTTATGTAATTTAACTGTGTAGGATTCCATGCACCTGAATGAAATCGAACAATTTATTCAGAATAATTGAGGGTTAACTTTTGCTTGAGAATACCCACGAACCCAATATCCGAGGCATCAGTTTCAACAATTTTGAAGGCTGAATCATTGGAAATGCTAAGGCAGGGCAATGCCTTAACGTAATTTTTAACTTGCTAGACGACATAAGTGTGAATGTCAGTCCAAGGAGGAGGATTATCTTGCAAACGCTGAAAGAGAGGTTTACAAATTTTTCTGAGATTTTTATAGAACTTGCCAATATAATTGAGCGAGCCTAAAAATCTCTAAAGTTGGGTTTTATTGGTAATCTTATCAGGAAATCTGTCAGCAAATTGAATAGCTCTATCAATAGGCTGAATAAGTCCTTGATAAATATTGAGACCAAGAAACTGAACTTTAGTCTGGAATAAATTGCATTTGGAAGGAGACAGGACGAGTCCATTATCTTTAACCATTTTGAAAAAATATTTCAAATGTTTAATGTGTTCTTCAATAGATTTGGAAAAAATAAGAATATCATCAATGTAAATGACAACAAAATGACTGAAAAGATTCAAAATGTCATTGAGAATATTCTGAAATTCACTGGGGGCATTTTTCAAACCGAATGCCTGCACATTCCATTCGTAATGACCGAATGGGGTGGTAAAGGCTGTTTTGTACCTATCATTGGGATGAATGGCAACTTGCCAGAATCCAGATTTGAGGTCAAACTTACTGAAGATAGTGACATTGCTTAATCTATTTATGAGGTCTTCCTTATTGGGTAAAGGATACCTAATCCATTCTAGGACCTTGTTTAATGGCTTGTAATTGATAACTAGACGGGGGACACCTCTCTCATTTTCTGCTTCATTTTTGACATAAAAGGCAGGGCAAGACCAGGGAGATTTACTAGGTTTAATTAATCCTTTACTAAGGAGATCATTAAATTCCTTTTTATATAACTCCATTTGTTCGTGGTTCATTTGTATTGGCCTAGCCTTAGTAGGAATCAAATGTTCTTTGAATTCCTTAGCGTAAGGAAGCCTTACAATATGCTTCTTCCAATGCAAAAAGGCATTAGGAGAGTCAGAACAAAGGTTATCCTTTAAATAAGTTTTTAACTCTTCAATTTTTTCTTGAACCCCTTTATTTTTAATCTGTTCTTCAATATGTTTATATTTAATCTCTTCTTTTAAGCAGTTTAAATGGATAGATTTTCAATTTAACAGATTCAAAGATTTATAAATAGATTCATTTAGAATAAATCTTAAATCTCTTTCTTTTGGTTTAATAAGAAATTTAAACGTTATTCTTTTTCCCAAATGTTTACAACTTAATCCTTCATTACTGGTAGTAAAAGGATACAATAAATATATAAAAGGTAACCCCAAGATGATCTTATCTGTAAGACTGTGGATTAAAACAAATGATGTTTCAAAACACATACTATCTTGACAAATATGAACTCTAGGTAGTTTGTATTTTATTTCCATTTGACTACCATTAGCTGAATTCAATTTTTCACAAGTTTTCTTATAATACTTGGTTGGGATTAATCCTTCCTGAATATAATTCAGATTTGTGCCAATATCAACTAGGGCAGGAAGTTGTATTGAGAAGGTTTTATCAATAACCAAGTTAATAGAGATATACCATTTCTGAATGGTAATATCTTTAATTCTTTTAAGAGAAAGACCTTGAACAAAAAGATCTGGTTCCTCTTTAGTACTTGATGATTCTGGCTCATCGTGATCTTCATCACTAGAAGAGGAATTATGAACTTGAAGGTCAGATTTTTTGTCTTCAAACTCTTTTCTTTAATTAGAAACATCTAACTTTAGGCTAGAAATTTCTCTTTTAAGTTTATTAACTTCTTGATTTAATTCTGGAAGGGTGACTTCTTTAACTGGAGCTTTAAATCTTTCAAGGGTTTTGTTAAGGCTGAAAATTGGTTTTTCTTTAGCTTTAATAATCTTATCTTTAACTCTATTATCTTTAGTTAACAAATCCTTTAACTATTTTGTATATTGAACCTTTAGCTCAGGATCAAAATTTTTACTAATTAAATCAATTAACAAAGAGCTTTCTTCATCTTCTTTGGTAATTACATTTAATCTTTTATTACAAAAATTTTCGTTGTAATTATCAGCACAAATAGTAACTTATTCATTGTCACTATCTGTTTCATTGTTACTAATACTACCATTAGAGGAATAAGGAATGTCAGAACCTTCATCATTACTGATGTTGTTCTCAATTCTCATTAATTCCAATAGTTGTTCAGTATCTTCACTTGAAACATTTAATTGAGATAATTTTTGTTTTATTTTGCATTCATTTTTGTAGTGGCCCTTCTGTCCAAAATTGTGCCAAACAATTTTAATTTTATCAAATTTTTTAGATTTTCTATTGTATTTTTTAGCTGAGGTTTTAGGTTTAGTGTAATAACTATCTTGATTTTTATCTTTGTTATAACTTCGTTTCTTTGTATGACGTTTGTGACTTCTATGGGAATCAATATGTTTATGTCTGTGCTTTCTTCTAGAGGGAGCAATAGGGGGTAAACCATATTGTTCACAAAAAGTTCCTAACTCATATTTAGCTTTGTTTTTATCTTTACTAGCTTACTTAGCTAGTTTAAAGTCTATACACATTTTTAATCCAATTTTTTGAATATAACTGATAATATCACCATAGGTTAAATTATCATAATCAATATAACCTAGATTTTTACTTAATTCTTCACGAACCTTATGAGAAAATAATGAAGGTAAACCATTAACGAATTTTTCTTTCCAAAATGGTTTATTGCTATTATTACGCATCATAACTCGAGAAGTAAACACATCTTTGTACCACCTAAAATCACTTAGAGTGGGACAAGTGAGATTACTTAACTGATCGTGAATTCTCTCAGTGATATTACTAGGAGTTCAAATAAAATGTTTAATTATGGTAAATATTAAAGTATTAACTCCATCAGGCGGACCAACACCAACATCTTTATCAAAGATAGAGTTGCCGTCATCATCCAATTGAACAACATGGATTATTGATAACCTAGTATCTTCTGTGAGATGTTTCTCCCACCAAGATCTAAGAATACCAGTAAATCCACTAGCTATTAACTCAACAATGACTGGTTGAGTCAGATTGTTAAATTTAGTGATATAGCTATTAGCTACCATGGACATATGATTTAACTTGTTTAAAATTTCCTGTTCACTGAAACCATCTATGTTCCATTCATAAATTTTATTAGAAGAAACAGAGAATTGTTTATCTAGATTTCTCTCTTCGAATTGTAGATCCGGAGGAGTAGGTCTAGAATACCAATTTCTGGTTATACTAATGTTTTTAACTGTTAATTTATTTAGCTGATCATTAAAATCTGTGACTGAAATAGTATCAGACTGATCTGATTGGCTATTGCTCTCATTGTCAGTTTTAACTTGATCAATAATAGTTATAGTGCCACTTGTTCCAGGTTCAGTTTTTAATTTTTTAAATAACTTATCAATTGTACGGGTAAGTTCACCATCTTTATTAGGTAAACCTAATTTATTTCTATTCTCTAGTAGTTTTAATAAAGGTTGTTCTATTTTTGAATCGGGGTTTTTAATAATTGTTTCTTCAAAATTTTCTTCAATTTTATCTAGCTGCTTACCTAAGGTTGCTAGATACTGATTTGTGAAATTGTTCTGTTCAATAATTTTCTTTTCATCTTTATTACCATCTGAAATTTTGAACGGACTAGCAACAACAGATGACTGATAAAAGAACAATTTTAAGAGGAGGATGACTAGAAGAAACTTTTGATTTATCTTCTTTAACCCACTGTGTTTTAGTTATAACATTACATTTTTCCTGATACTAGTCATACCAATCGTAAAAAGTAATGTTCATATGTTCATTGTTAATAAATCATTTCCATCTATTAACTATCTTATCTCGATCTTTATTAGTTGGATGATTAGAACGAAATAAATATCTTTTTTTCCCTATTGGATTTGGAATTAAAATCTTTAACAAGATTATCTCAATCCAATTTAAATTCCTTTTTAATAACTCTTAATTGATTATTAACGAGAGCTTCAAAATCAGATTGAGTAGGAAACTCAAAAAGAGCAGGAGAAGAAGAACCTTCTTCTTTAACTGGATCATTTTGAGTATAGCAAGGATGACTAGCATGACCCTGATTAAGGAAACCTTTCATTTTTATATCCCTGATAGAAGGGTTACTTAGAACTCCAGTATCTCTTCGAGTGTGAACTGAAGGTGCTGAAGAACTAGTAAAATCTTCTATAATAACGGGCTTTCTAGTACGTTCAAAATTTATTTTAACCGTTCTATTAGAAAATTGTCTAACATTTTCAACATTCAACAAGTTGTTAACTACGGGTTGTTGATATATTTCACTGGATAAAGTCCATTGACTAGGTAACATAATGTCTTTCCAGAGGATGGTTCTCGGGATCTGAACATTAACATCACTAGTTAAACTTTGAATTAAAACAGTTTGATCTTAAGGACTTTTATTAAGAGCATGAAAATTTAAGTTCGTCTTCATGGTCTTATAATATATCCTATAAATCAAAGCTAGAGGCTGAGAACCCTCAATCATTTGAGTAATTTCTCCAGCAGTTTTAATGTTTAAAATTAAAGCTTTTAATAAATTATGATCACTTAAGCTTAATGTGAAATCAGGAAAGCAATTGAAATAGATAGGTCCATTATGCAGGCTTGATTCAATAATGCCTATAATGCTAGGGTGATAATTAAGAAATCTAGCATCTCTAAGGCAGAGGTAGATACTTGAATTGATTCCTTTAATGTTTAATAGTTTAACTGCAACTTGAACAAGACCAATATGGATAAAATTATAACCCTTCTTCCTATGTTTTTTAATAACATCAGGAGATAAAAGACTACAATTTTCATATTCTTTGTTAATGGCGTAAACCTTTTCAACTGTTTTTACATTGTAATCCGTTTTGAAGTTATCCAAAAAGGTTGACTGATATATTTCTCTAGGAGAGACTCTGGGTATATTCCAATTATGTAAAACTTGACTAATGTTTTCATAACTATGTTCTTCTTAGTTAACTATGTCTGGAACAAGAGGCAAAGCTGAACAGTTACTAGCTGAGGAGTTAGATCTAAATAATCTATTCATCTTTTATCGATTTCAAAATTAAGTTTTATTGATTGTTCATTCATGCATACCCTCTTACCTTAAGCAGACTCATACCTATGTTCTATAACTAGACACTGCTCACCCAAGAGACTTACAAAGGTTAGACACGAACAAGGTGGACTACAGTAAGTTAGGTGACTTTAGAACAAGAGAAAAAGAAAATTTTGAAAAGGGTTTGAGATAAATGAATACTGAGATCCTACCAGCAACTAAAAGGGCTAACAACTTGGCTTTGATACTTATTATAATAAGTTTTGTTTTTTTATGAAAAATAGAATATATTATATTTTATTTAAAGTTTTTGTTTTATTAGAATATTTTATTGTATAGTACAACATAGTATAATCAAATTTTCGTCGAATTTCATCGATTAAATTTACTAGTGATTTTCCTTTTCTTGTAAGTCCCAAATAGTGCCCAACCATTCTCCTATAAATAGGATGCTCAGTTTAGAAATGAAAATCACACTAGAATCGGAGAATTCTTCTTCTATAATATTGAGCGTATATCTTTAGAATTTAAGGAAGCTTTGAGTGTAAAAAATAGTGAAAGTTTTCTTCAAGAATATATCCGCTATACCAGTCAGAATTGCTCTCTTTTTGAGGTAAGGGGTATTATTTGTTTCATATTCGCTTACGATATTATTTTTCGTATTCGTAAGGAATTTTATTTTCGTTCAATCTTCGTAAGGAATATTTTTTTTTTTAATATTCGTAAGGAATATTATATTCGTTCAATATTCGTAGGAATATTATTTTTCGTTCAATATTCGTAAGGGATAGTATTTTTGTTCAATATTCGTAAGAAATAATATTTTCTTCCATACTCTGTAGTATGTAAGTAATATTATTTCATTTCAGATTTTGAATTCTATACTTATTTTGATAAGTATTGTTTCTATACTCTGTGAAATTAGTGGAATATCCTTGAAATTTGCGTTTCATCTAGTATCGTTTTACAATGATATTTTTCTGAACATTCTTGTTAAAGTTTAATTTATTTATGCCGGAATACTATTCACGGGGTACTATTTGCGAAGTACTATTCATGAGGTATTATTCACTCGGGTACTATTCACCCGGGATACTATTTGATAAGTGGATTTCATATCCATGAATTGTTGTCCATTTCACGCTTAATTGTTGCTATTTTCTTGTTTTCATGTTCGTTTTTATTTGTTTTTGTGTTCTTTTATGTGTAGGGTGGTTGTTGTGGCATTTGACAAGAATTAGAGTCATTTGGAGCATTTCTTGAAGTATTCATGAAGCAAGTAAAATCAATCAGCAGAATAGATGCTCGCCGGGGTGGGCTTGTTTGGCCTACATACCCCCGCCGGGGCGGGCTCATATTAGGCACGCGGGGGGTCTCGATTGGTGAAGTCTTCTGTTTGGTTTTTGGACTGTGCTGGGACATGGATTCTAGTATTTGGGTGGCAAGTGAACTCTAATGAGTGTGGAATTATTTAGAAAAACGTGTGTTGGATGTTTATTACTCAATTAACAACAAATTAAACAAGACACAAGGCATAATACGAAGATCAATTCCAGTTTTTCATAGCAAGCATTGGAGGAAGATTTTGAAGCAATTTTTGGGACAATTGCAAATTTAGGCTACGTGAAGGGTGTTTTTCACTATTATTCTCCTTAGTCTTTTATTTGTAATTAAAAGAATGTTATCTTTGAAATATTCAGTTGTTATTTCATTTATGATGAAATAATTCACTTTTTAGGCTTATGATGGATCCGTAAGTGAAACGATGATTTTGTAAACTTTGATTTCTAGTTCAATAAGCTATTTTCCAGTTTATCTATATTAATTTGAGCTTGAATTTATGAATTTCCTGATCAACAATTCTTTGTGGATTTGTATGGAATCGAGAGAGGATATTCGAATCTAGACTTAGTTAATATAACATGTGTTCATGAATTTTATGAATAGCAGAATCTTAATGAATGTTAAGGTAGAGATATGCTTGACATCACATGTGATCGTATAGAGAACTTAATCTTAAATCTTCTTTAATGATAATTCACATATAGATATAGTGAGTTAGTTGATTAAGGTGTTTAACTTATTTCTATCTAATTTGTGGATTTAAGTTAATACGGTATTAGTGCATTGAGAGGTGGCTAATACTACATTCCTGTTCTTGATTAATAAACTGGGATAATGAATTGAATTGGAATAAAGGTGTAGAAATCAGAGTGAAGCTTAGGGTGAAGACATAAGTCTAATTCTCCATTAATTGTTTGAAATTCCATATTTTGATATTTGTGATTGTTTAGTGATAGTTTAATTATTTATTAATTTAGTTTCTATAATTTTTAATCATTGAATTGAATAGTTTAATAAAATTAGGATTAATAGGAATTTGGTAATTGTAAGGTTAAGTTTCTTACTAATTTGTCTCTGAGGGAACGATACTCTACTCATTACTTTATTACTTGTTAACCACGTATACTTGCGTGTTGTGCGTATATAGATTTTACCCAACAAGTTTTTGGCACCGTTGTCGGGGATAATTTAGTATAGATCTTAATATTTTTATAATATCAGTTTAATTAATCCAGTTTTACTTAAACATTTTTATTTTTGTTTTGTTCCTCTTATCTCAGGTTTTTGAAGTGGTTTATGCAAACTCGGTCCAAAAATCTAGACTTGCTGCCTTTTGAGGACGACATTGAGAAACGGTTCCAGAGGTTAAGTAAGTGGATCAAGGAAATGAGGTAAGACTTTGAAAATTCTGAGAAAGAAGAGGCAATGGCGCGCCAGTACGGAGAAATCCTTATTATGATTCTGTAATATTATTTGTGAATAATTAATTATTGATTTTTATGATAAGGGAATATAAATTTTTATGTGGATATAAATGAAGGAATTAATGTTGAGGTGTTTTGTCGGATTGGAGGTATTAAAAATCAAATCAGTGTTCTTAAAGCTCTATCGCGTGAGTTATAATTTTAACCGACCGTTGGATCGTTGTGATTTTTGGATATGTTATACATATATAAGTTGAGTATATGTCCACAAATTTTGAACCATTAAAAATTAGAGTATGATTTGTTATGAATTTTAAGAGGTGTTGAAAATCATCCGTTTGTGGATTTCAGATATTTTTTGTTTGGAATTTGGAAAAACTTTCTTCTGCAAAGTTGTAGAGAATTTGATTTCCTATAAAATGGACATAAAATTCGTATTTTTCTAATAAAAGGGCTATTTATTATGAATTATTGAAGTTTCAGAAATTAAATATTTTTATTTAAAAACATGGTGGGCCCCACTTTTGGTTGGTGTGGAAATCTGATTTTGGTGGGCCCCACTAGTGGTGATTGAATTTTGGGTCAAAAATGTGTGCGTAGAAATTTTGAAAAAAATTATTATTTTATTAATTTAGTCTCCTATGGCTTTCTAGCATTTTCCTATAAATAGGGTGCTTAGTTAGAATTGAAAATCACATCAGAATCACAGAATTCTTCTTCTATAATCTTGAGCATATTTCTTTCGAGTTTTAGAAAGCTTTGAGTGTAGAAAATAGTGAAAGTTTTCTTCAAGAATATCCCCGCTATACCAGTTGGAGTACTCTTCTTTTCAAGGTAAGGGATGCTATTTTTGTTCAATATTCGCTTGAAATAAATTTTCTTCCATACTCTGTAGTATGTAAGTAATATTATTTCGTTTCAAATTTCGAATTCTATACTCGTTTTGTTAAAATTTTGGCTTCTATACTCCATGGAATTAGTAGAATATCCTTGATATTTGCGCTTCATCCAGTATCTTTTCATGGAAATATTATTCTGAGCATTCTTGATAAGTTTTAACCTTTTCATGCCGGAGTACTATTCACTGGGTTACTATTCCTGAAGTACTATTCATGGGGTACTATTCACTCGAGTACTATTCACCCGGGGTACTATTCATGATAAAAATTGATTCGTTTTTGGTCCAAATTATGTTTGGTACAATATTATTCTTGAATTTTACTCCACAAAGCAGTATCATGTATACAATTTGGACGTTATTGATTTTTGGATAAATTAAATTATAAATCTTTAAAAATTTATTCTTGAACTTGTTTTATTGAATTCTTATATCGTTGTCATCATCCTCATGTTTATATTCTATTGAAAGTCATTTGTGGCCTGTAGTGCATAGATGGACTTGGTATGATTATGACCAGGGATTATTCAGTATAATGATGACCATAATATTACAAATGATGTGGTAAAAGTCTTCATTGGCCCGTAGTGCATTGATGGACAGTTGTTGGCATGATCATGACCATTGATGAATACACGAATATCCTTGGCCCGTAGTGCATGGATAATTGTGGTCGTGATACTAAAGAATATCCTTGGCCGTAGTGCAGGGGTGATTCAATGATGTGGATTATTTATTAAGCTGAGTCTCAGCGATAAAAGTGATGGAAAACCTTTTAAATCATAGAAGATAGTAGATTTTATGCTCTACTTGACTCTTCTAATAGATTGTTTGTTCCGCTGCAGTTAAACTTGATGTTTGTTATATTTTATCAGTTTAACACCGTTAAAGGCTAATGATAAATTATTCTGCATTATCTTAGTCATAATATTTTTTACTGGGCTAGTTGAGCTCACCCTTTTGATTTCATTGTTCTCTTCAGGAAATGAGAACGTAGCCAGGACTAGTTAGGGAACGGAGTGACGGTCCAGATGATAGCATTAGTAGTCCTCACTATTCTATGAAATAGTGTGATAATAAATGTATTGAGGACTCCATTTGAGTTGAATACTGTCTAGAAGACAATATTCATTTTAAAACACTCAATTTATGTTTTGTCGTATTTTACACGACAGTTGTATTATTAAGTTGTATTTAAATTTTGTACCATGTATTTGGCGACTCAAGATGGGTGATGTATACCTATTTTGGGGGCATTACAAAAATCTCCCCAGCAGGGATCTTGAAAACATCTCAGCAACATGACGTCAAATTAGTCTCGATGGCACTGACAGACATTTTAAACCATTGGTTTTAACCCAATGTAGCACCGGTAAAGATTCGGTGATGAGAGCTTTATAAACTACCGTTCGTGTAGACATCAACGCAGTTCATGGGAGACTGCCATTGACAACACCATCCCTAACAGAAATGGCTAGAGCAGTCATGCCGTTGGAAGTAGTTCTAAACAAAAACGGTCAGAGTACATAACATCATATTATGCTGAATTGCATGACATCATTTAATCTTGTCATATTTAAAGTGTCTAGTAATCTTTATCCTGTTCATTCCATTACATTGTATAAACATGGTAAAGAGGGGCATATGTAGACACTCAAAATTTTTCATTCCTGTTACTAACTACACAGGAGGGCAAAATCGTCTTTTATCTTCTAGAGATAACCCTGGAAGTCAAAATCATCAAACTAAAACCATGGCGACAACCACGGGAGATCAAATAAAACCCCTGTGAGAACCCCGGGAGGTCAAATCAAACCCCGATGATAACCCTGGAAGATCAATTCAAACCCCGACGACAACCCCGGGAGATCAATCCAAACCCCGGTGATAACCCTGGGAGATCAATTCAAACCCTGACAAAAATCTTAGGAGATCAAGATAAGACCTAGTGACAACCCCGCGAAATAACAAGCCAACCTAAGAGACAACCTTAAGGACTGAAAAAGGACAACAACAGTCTAATCTCAAAGACAACCTTGAGAAAAGACAGCTACAACTGCATCAAGCCCAAAGATAACCGTGAGGGGTAAAATAGTAATTTTTCTAACTCAACATCAATTCAGCCCAAATGATGAGTGAGTTTTATATTCATAATTGAGTGCATTTGAGCTTAATCTTTTGGATGTTTTTAAGTGTTTGTGTCTATTCATGCATGTTTTACATTGTTTTATAGGAATTGGGACAAAAGTTACTTTGATCGACGTTTGGGGTGGCTAGATTTGCATTTTCGGCTTGCCATTTACACAGCAGTCACTTCAGAGCCACTTTGATTATTTCTTCGGACCTTGTTTCGAAAAATTTAAAGAATTAAAGTTGTAGATCTAGGTCTCCTCTTTTCGGAACTTCTTGAATCATCGAAATCGGAGTTCAGACGAAGAAGTTATGGCCATTTTCCTAAAGGATGTCGGAGTAGAAAATGTCAAAAAAAATGGCCAGTGGCAAAGGCGCTCATTTCGAGCTTATTTACAGCACCGGCACTAACTAATGGGCGTTGTTCCAGCCCGTGCCCAACATCAAGGCTTGGGAAAGGTCCCGCAAGGCTTGGACGTGTTTTTGGACGAATTTTGACACCTATTTGACTCCAAATTGGATTGGGTTTGTTCCTAAGCTAAAAATTGGACTTGTAACCTATAAATACGTGATGTAAGACAGAAAATAAAGGGGGATTACATAGATTAGACTAGATAAAATACTCCATTAGATTAGAATATAAACCCTTGTTCTTAATTAGCCATTGAAGATTGAAGTAAATTGAAGAACACTGAAGATCAAGAGCAAGAGCAAGAGCAAGAGCAAGAGGGGAGCATCAGATTTGCTGACAATAGATTCTATTCTCTTCTCTTCTCTTATCATACTTTTATCTTTTAATGTCTATTCAATTGTGGATTCTTAGTTTTAATTCATTAATTATGAACTAACTCTTTTATTAAGATTTCAATTGAATCTTTTATGGCTATAAATTAGTTATTTGATTTATTCCAATTATTTGTGTCAAAGTGAGTTGTTTATCTTGCCTTATGCTTATTGATTAATTATCTGATCAGTAATTACCTTGTTACTCTAGAAGGAATTGAAAGAGGAATTCCAGGGTTAGAACTGGGCATGATATCACGTGACTTAGTTATTTGCAAAGTGAATAATTAGGTTTGTGAATTGAATGGAAATATCTGTTCACTGCATGTAACACGTAAGGAATTGGGATTGAAAAGAGTTTAATTCAATTGTTTTGTATAGGAATATAGCAAGATTAATCTGGATTAAATAGAAGATAATTGATCACTTGGAAAATGACTTTTGGCATTTGAGAATTATTGTTAACAATTCAGTAGGCATAAATATTGGGATAATTGGATAATTGATTTAGAGTTCATAATTGGGGATATTGAAGTCTTAACCTTATTTATCTAAATTCAATCAAATCTTAGTTTTGTTTATTTGCTTTATTTTAGAATAATCTCTTTTAATTATTTTAATTTAGTTTTCTTAATTAGAAAAATCATGATTTGAGATTGTTTAAATAAAATTAGTTTGGTTAAGAATTAGTACTTGGTAATTTTTATTAAATAATTCCCCGTGGGAACGATACTCTACTTTCACTTTATTACTTGTTGACCGTGTATACTTGCACGTATTCATTGATTATGAAATCGATCAACACCAAATCACTGCCATGAAGGTCACGAAGGACCATAACATCAATCCCGTGCGAACAATTACACAAGACAACTCAACGGACTAACTGCGAATACTTGAAGATTTGGTTATGGACCCATCTTCCCAGATTTAGAAAAGTTCAAATCTCATGTCATTGTGTAGTTCTCGAAAAGGGATTTCTAGAAAGGTATAGCACGCCTCCATCGGATTCCCGGATCGAAAGTTATGAAGGTTCGAACAGAATGCGTATTGGTCTGAATGCACGTACTTTGAGATAACGGACCCACGGGCTCGGGCTCGGGCCCACCCAGGTCAGCCGCGGGTAGACCTGACCTGAGGCTACCTAGACATGGAGCACCTTCGCTGCTGTTCTGTGTCCACCAAAATGACCACCATAATCAGATGTATGGCAATGATGAAGTACATCTTCAATTTCTTCGCTAGGTAGATACCTTCTGAGAATCTGATCAGCACACTGTCTAAATAAATAGGTTTCATCCCACAAATAGAATCGCACATCCTTTTGGAACTTTTTCTTCTGCTGATAGCCCAAGTCTGGAGGGTACACACAACTTACAATGTAGTTGGCATAGTCATCATACCAAGGTGCTTCACTCTGAATAGCAAACAATTGTTTGTCAAGGTAGAAATCCTTAATCACCTCATCATTACATCCATTTTGCTCATTTTCCTCAAGCCTAGACAAATGATCTACTACCTGATTTTCTATACTTTTCTTATCTCAAATTTCCAAGTTAAACTCTTGGAGTAGAAGGACCCATCTGATTAAGCATGGTTTAACATCCTTCTTTGCTATTAGATACTTGATAGCAGAGTGACCTGTATAGAAAATAACCTTTGTCCCAATGAGATAGGAGCAAAACTTATTAAAGGCTATAAAAAAGCAAGGAGTTCCTTCTCTATGGTGGTGTAGTTTGACTGGGCACATGTCAGCATTTTGCTGGCATAGTAAATGGTGTGGAACAATTTATCCTTGCATTATCCCAAAACTGTACCAATGGCGTAATCTCTTGCATCACACATAAGCTCAAACGGTAGACTCCAGTTAGGGGCAACTACAATAAGTACTATAATGAGCCTATGTTTAAGCAGCTCAAAAGATTCGAGAAAGTCTTTACCAACCCTAAATGGCGCATCCTTTTCTAATAGGTTGCATAGGGGCTTTGTGATTTTTGAGAAGTTCTTTATAAAACGTCGATAGATCCTAACGTAACCCAAGAAGCTTCTGACTCCTCTCACAGATGATGGAGGTAGAAGTTTTTCAATAGCCTTTATTTTTTCCTTGTCCACCTCTATTACCTCAACAAATATTCTATGCCCCAATATGATGCCCTCTTGAACTATGAAGTTATATTTCTCTCAGTTCAATACTAAGTTCGTTTCCACACACCTCTTTAGCACTAGATCCAAGTTTGCCAAGCAAGAATCATAAGAATTATCAAACACTGAGAAGTCGTCCATGAACACCTCCAGTGTCTACTCAACTATATCAGAGAAAGTAGACATCATGCACCTTCGAAATGTAGCAGGCGTATGGCACAACCCGAATGACATCTGCCAAAAGGCAAAGGTTCCATAAGGGAATGTGAAGGTCTTCTTCTCCTGATCTTTGAGTACGATTTCAATCTAAATATATCCTGAGTATCCATCCAAGAGATAATAAAATTTGTGTCCTGCCAATATATCCAGCATCTGATCAATGAAGGGTAAAGGAATGGTCTTTTCAAGTAGCTTTATTAAGCTTCCTATATTCCATACAAACTCTCCATCCTTTAACTTTTCTTGATGGAATCAAATCGTTATTCTCATTAGTTAAAACATTTATGCCCCCCTTTTTTGAGACACATTGAACATGGCTTACCCAAGCACTGTCAGAAATCGGATAAATGATGTCAGCATCAAGTTATTTGATGATCTCATTTTTCACCACCTCCTTCATTATATGATTCAATCGTCTTTGGTGTTTAATGGTAAGATTTGAATCATCCTCCATGAGGATCTTGTGCATACAGATGGATGGATCGATTCCTTTGATATTTGTAGCATCCACCCCAAAGAAGTCTTATTATTTTTCAGAACTTGCAATAACTTACTTTTCTGTACTTCATCCAGTAATGCACAAATGATGATAGACAATGTAGATGATTCTCCTAGATAAGCATAACGTAAATGGCTCGGTAAAGGCTTTAGTTCCAAAGCAGGAGCTTATTCCTTCAATGTAGAATCTGGTTGGACTAATGATTCAACTTTTTATTTGGAGCTAGTGAATCGTGGGTAATTATTCAACAATTTTACATACTCGAGATGAGTAGGATCTTCCAAATCATAAGCACTAATTAGAGTTTCCTCAAGTGAATCTGAAATGAAGTTTTTTTAGAATACCTCACTTACTGCCTTGTCAACCAAGTCAACCCAAAAGCAGCCTTTAGAATCACTGGGAAACTTCATTTCCCTGAAGTAATTAAAAGTTAATTCTTGGTCTTGAACTCTCATCGTGAGTTCTCCCTTTTCCACATTAATAAGCATTCTTCTTGTAGGTAAGAATAGGCGGCCCAGAATAATAGGCACCTCTTTGTCTTCCTTGAAGTCCTGAACAATAAAATGCATAGGAAAGATGAACTTGTCCACCTTGGCTAGCACGTCTTCCACTATCCCTTTTGGATAAGTTAATGATTTGTCTACCAACTACAATGTAACAATTATAGGCTTTACCTCATTTAAACCAAGCTTCTTGTAAATATATAATGGCATTAGATTAATGCTAGCTCCTAAATCACATAAAGCTTTACTGATGAACTGGTCCCCGATGGTGCACATTATAGTGAAACTTCCAGGATCTTTAAGCTTGGGTGGAAGCTTTTTTTGAAGTAAAGCACTAAATTCCTTTTTCAGTGCTACATTCTCATAATCTCCCATCTTCCTTTTTTAGATAGAATCTCCTTTATAAATTTGGCATAACTGGGAATTTGTTCCAATGCCTCGTCAAATGGAATGTTAATATGAAGCTTCTTGAAAACTTCTAAAAATTTTGAGAACTATTTGTCAAGCTTTTGTTTCTGCATGCGATGTGGAAATGGCGTAGGGTTTATTAAAAGACTTTTCTTGCTACTGTTAGGAGCTAGTGTTTTGATTTTTGTTGTTCCACCTTCCTTACCCACATCCTTGTTCAAATTATTCTCAACACTGCCTTTAACTTCAATAACCTCTGGTGGCACTGTTGAGGTTTCTCTATTAACTCATTTAATTCCTTACCACTATAGAATGTGACTGTTTTACATTCCTCCTTGCCTTCCCTTTTGGGGTTTGCTTCGGTGTCACTTGGCAAGGTACCTTGGGGACAACTATTTGTGGCAGTGGCCAACTATCCCATTTGGTTCTCTAAGTTCCTGATGGATACCTCTTGGCTATTTATTCTCATCTCATTCTGCGCTATGTATCTAGAGAGAAGCTCTTCTAAGTTAGACTTCTTTTCCTGATACGGTGGAGGTTGGTATGAGCTTTGAGGTGGTTGAGCTTGAGATTGAAAACCTGGAGGGTATTACGGTCTTGGAGTAGAAGATTGAGCTTGGTTGTTGTTGCTCCATGAGAAATTCGGATGATTTCTCAAGACAGGATTATAATGTGTAGGGATATTGTTATTTTGTTGCTGGCCATAGTTGGAAACATACTGGACTGATTCGGGGCTAATTGCACATTGCTTAGTAGGGTGATTCCCAACACACAATTCACATGGCATGACCACACTTTGCACTGATTGCACCCGCATAACATCAATTTTCTTAGTAAAGGCAGGGACCTGTGCAGATAATGCAGTCACTGCATCAACCTTATATACCCCTACCACTTTCTGCGGTGCTTGCCTATCAGTTGACCATTGATAATTATTTACAGCCATTATTTCCAATAACTCATAGGCTTCATCATACTTCTTTCCCATGAATGATCCACCAGCCGCGACATCAATACTCGATCTAGTATAACCCGCTACTCCGTTATAGAATGTCTGAACGTGTAGCCAATTGGGTAGGCTGTGGTGTGGACATCATCTTAGTAAATCCTTAAATCACTCTCTAGCTTTGTAAAGAGGCTCGGAGTTTAGTTATGAGAAGGTTAGGATGTTGTGTCTGAGTTTTGCAGTTTTCGCTGACAGAAAGAACTTCACCACGAATTTCTGAGCCAAATTAGACCATGTCGTAATAGAGACCGATGGAAGCGAATGCAACCAACTCTTTGCCTTGTCTCAAAGAGTGAACAAAAATAATCAAAGTCTAATAGCGTATTTAGAAACTTCATTATATCTAAAAGTGTCTTTGGCATCCCCCCCGAATTGCAAATTATTTAGGATCATTTGAATCATGTTTTCAAAGTTGTTTGCTTGAATTACGGGTCTTTGTATACCCGCTTGAATATATGTGACATACGACATAGCATATTCTCGTAAAGATTTTTACTTCTTCAGCCATGATCTTTTGATTGAGTATACCCCGAACTCTTTCCTTTCTCAGTCTTCGAAAAGTACTTTCAACCTCAAGATTAAGAGGGATTAAATTCGAATCTTAACGAGGTCTCATACAAGATCAAGCGTAGCTATTAAATTGAAACAGAACAATATGTCTAAATCAAGGTAATCTTGAATTTGTATTAATACTAAAAAACATAGATAATAAAGACTCTAGCAACGATGCAAAAAACTTGTTGGTCAATTTCGCAATCAATAAAACACGCGCAGGTATACGCAGTCAACAAGTATTATAATGATAAGTCGAGTGTCAAACCCTCGAGGAATTACTATCAAACCTATTCAAGTATTAAAATTATATCAATGCAATCTTATTTAACCAACTGAGTAATGGTAGATTATCCAGTGAAATTTAATTAACAAAGTAAATTGAGAGCAACAAATGATATCAAGTAAGACAAGCTAAGATTATAATTCCACTAAATGCTTCGTTTAATCTCCTAACTCTCCCTTTTATCAACAAATCACTAGAATTGTTAACCGAGAATTCTTTGTATACATAACTCTATTTCCAAAGGGTATGAATATCCCCTATCCAAATAAATCACTATATTCCTATGTGTAAACTATTCTTATTCTATATGCAAACTATGCATTCAATCTTAAGAAGAATTGTCATAACATGTGTCATCATATTTAGGTCTAAGATTTATAATACATTTTCCAATATCATATAAATATTAACAATAATTACTTGGCTAAGCAATTAATACATGAAGCTTTAAATATAATAACCAATTCACATGTGCTTAATTATAATAATAAAGAGAAAATTTTATTTAACTATACATCTAGTTTCATTGCAACCTTAGAAAGGAAGTTTAGTTCATAACTATAGAAATAAACTTCATTAACAATATAGTCAACATATTTAGATTACACAAAGTGAATGAAAGATTTAGAGAAGGAAAACCCCTTTGAAGCAATATTCAAACTCTAATTCTTCTCTTCCAAGTGTAAAATCCAAGCTAGTTGCAAGATTTGCTCTTCTCCTTTCTTAAGCTTCAAACTATGCTCTTGGCTTTCCCAAAAGTGGTCTATCCTTTTAGGATGGAGGCTGATATATAAGACAATCCCTTTTTATTAAGTTAGCTGGATTAACCTTGTTTGCCTGAGAACCGACATCGACGCTGCGTGGCCTCATTTTGGCCTGGTTTTGGTGCTACAGCGCTTGGGCGACCGGAGTGATTTAATAGAAGGCGTTATGACGCCACAATACAAAAGGAATACGGCGCTGCGACGCTGCAATAAGGTTGGGCTACTTTGTTAAATGGCGCAGCGTTGCCATAAATGTACTATGAACCGGCTTTGCGGCACCGATAAGGAGAAAATGACTCTCTTGCCCTTTCATAGGTGGAAATGACCTAAAAGCCCTTAAAATGCAATTTTAACTAAAATAATAACAAAACACTCTAAAAGCAACATAAAACATGATGGACATACAATTTCTCAAGAATTAAAGTATCTGCTTTGCGGGTATAAAACCCACTCATACTAATGACCCCTAACCAAGTCTAAAATATATCACATTAATTACACAATAAATACTCTCCCTCTCCTCTCATTTGGAAAAAAAATAGATAGTATTTTTATTACAATTTTCATTCTCTCTCTCATTCTCTTTCTCTTCCCCAAAAGAGTTTTTTATTGTAATTTTCATTGAAATGGGACTCAATTGATACATGTATTCCAAACTCAAATAATATAATTGAACACTCTCTTTGATGCAACTTTTGTTTAAATTTTAAAATCTAAAACATTTTGTGAGTTCAATGTCAAATATAGGACTTAAAAGATAAAATCGTTATACTCAAACCCAAAATTTATTACAATTTCCAATACCTTAAAGGTTGATAAATTAATCAATTAACATCTATACAATTACCATTGATTTTTTTCAGAATCGTGAATATCAAAAAATCAAGTAATCTACCTTTTGTGGGTGTTGCTTGTCATATATTACTGTTGAGTTTATGTTTTTTGGTAAGAGCTTATGAATAATAAGTGATTCATAAAAACAAGAGCTAAATACACATATGTTACACGAAAATATCATAAAAGTCATAATTCGACCCTCAAAGTAATTGAGCTTACGAATTACTACATAAACTACCTAAAATACAATGTTAATCCCGAAATCATTTTTTGGGGAAAATTAGTTGGAATACCCTACCTGGGCAACAATTTGATTAGTTTTATATGGTTTAATTCAGATACAGATTGATTTTATTAAAACATTAAAATACTTCTAAATACAATTAACTCTAAATTAAAATACTTCTAAATACAATTATTATTAAAAATAATAACTTAACTAATATATTTCATAATCATTAACGTTAAATATTGTATAAAAAAATAATTTATAACAAAAATAAATTGATTTTACCCTTTTAATCATTAGTGTTGCTTGTCTAATTAATTATCAACCCAAGCACCAGTAGCAACAATTCACCCACCAACACCACTAATTTGACCATACACCACCAACACCATCACCGCCCGTCCACCCAACCCCACTACAAACACCATCCCCAACAGTATGGCCATGCACCACCAACGCCATCCCTTTCCTCTACCTCCTGCTCTTATCCCATATATGCTAGCTCCTCTCCCTTCTCTCTCTATACTAAAAAGTCTATCATATATTCAATTGGAGATAGATCAATATTTTCTAGAATGAGATTGTTGATTTTGTGCTCAGATCTATATATTTAAAGGTAAATTTTTTTAATATTGTGTTGTGATTGTGAAGTTGGAGATAAGATTGGAGAGTGAGATCTATATTCGCATAAATTTTGAAAATCTTAAGTTGGAGATTGTGATAATGGTGGTTTTGATTTGAAGGGTTTCAAGAGATGAGGATGATGTTGATTTCTATTTTAAGGGTTTTGATGGTGAGGATGATGGTGGTTGTGATTTTAAAGGTTTTAATAGGTGCAAATCACTCTCACGGTTGTCTGTTAAATCTCTCCTTCAATTTGGTATTGTTTGCAAGTCATTCCATGGTTGTTGTGATGATGGTAGTTTTTTTAATTTTTTAAATATTATTAAGTCTTTAAATTAGATATTATAAAAATAATTCTTTAAATTAATTTTTTAATTGTTTAGCACTACAAGAAAAAGTGTTAAGATCGACGAAAATATCATCGATGGATGACATTTCGTCGAAAGTAGCTTATTTTTGACGAACTAATCCGTCGAGGATAATTCCCTCAAAAATAATGTAATTCCGACAGAAATCCGCCAGAAGTAGGAGACCCTCATTAGCGTCAAGCTTTCTGCTAGCACAAAACCTAATTTCGACGAAACATTAGTTAGTCTCGAGGGATTTTTCGTCGAGATTAACATAATTCCGAGAGAATTATTTCTGATAGAAGAAATTTCGTCAGAAGTAACTTATAAAACCTAGTCAGACTTTATTTTCTTCGGCCGTCGCTCATTTCATTTCTCTCTCTTCTCTTCTCCTCACTAGCTCATTCATCTCTTTATCACTCCCTCACTCTCTCGTCTCTCACTCTCACTCTCTCATTCTCATATCTCCACTCTCCCACTGTCAACACTCACCGCCTCTAACAACGCCTCCGCCGCCTCCGGTTCACTGTCAGCCATTGTTAGATAGATTGAAGCCTTTAATTAAAGGTTAGTTCAAGTTAAATTTGTAATTTAATTTTGTATTCGAGTATGAATTTTGTATGTGTATTTGGGTCTGAAATGAGTTCAACCATTGTTTTTAAGGTTAATATAGATGGTTTTGAATATGAGAATAGTAGGACATTTGAATGTTTTGTTGCCAAAATTTTGAAATTTTGGATATATAATTTGAGATTACTACTAATTTGGATACTTTGAGATTACTAAATATATATGTTGTAGCTTATTTGTGTTTAATGTTTTGAGTTGTTGATATTGCTGAATTGGGAATAATTTTTGAATTGTTCATGTTTCTGAAATTGGGAATAATTGTGGACTTTTTGTTTTTGTTTATGCAATTGTGATAAATTTTTGAGTTTCATGTTTCTGAAATTAGGATTACATTTTTCTGAATTAGGATAAATATGCTAAAATTGGGATTCACATTCTTTGATTTGAGACTTCATATTATTTTTTGGAACTTCAGATCATTGATATTAGGGTTATGTTTGTATTTTATGATGTATTTATTATTTCTGACAAAATTTTCAACTTAAATTTTGTCAGCATTGTTCAATTGCAATATGTGGACTATGTTGATTAATAATGTATTTTACTTAATTAACTTCCCAATATTAAAATAAACTAAGTAGCATTTACTTAGTTTTGACACTACTAAAATAAATAAATTAATATAATAACATAAACTAAATTTACATAAATATAAGATAATATAATATAAAATAATAAAATTAAATTCCATATGATAATTAAGATAAATTGAAATAAATTTAATTTACTTTAATAAATTAAATATGATTTAATAAAATATAAAAATAAAAATTATACAATAATATAATACAAAATAAATAAATTCAAAAATTCAAAATCAAATATAATAAAATAAAATAAAATAAAATAATATAATAAAAATAAAATAATTTAATGAAAATAAATTATAATAAAATAAAAAATATAATATAACGTGATACAAATAAAATTAAAGAAAATAAAATAAAACTAAATAAAATAACTTAAATCATATCTAATTAATAAGTAAATAAAATAAAATTAATTGTAATATAATATAATATAATATAATACAATACAAAATAAAATTAATAAAAAATAAAATAATGTACTTATGACAAAACCGATTCCTAGATACGCATTTTAGAGACATGTTAACTCTTTAGGACTTTGTAGGGTTTAATGTACTTATGACTTTTTAATGTATCACTTATTGTTTGTGTTATATTAGAAATTCATATAGTTGAATATTGTATTGGAATTATTTATCATTTAATTCAAAAGACTTTTTATTTCCCACATTGTCTTTATTGGCATATGATAAATTGAGTTCACATAGTTATTAACAAAAACTACATATTATATATGTATTTTAAAATTATGTCTAACAAGTTTATTTACTCTCTCCCACGAGAAATCACCTTTGGCACTTTGGATAGCGAGCAATTGATGTTTAGATAACAATCAATTGGCACTGAAAAGCAAACAAAGATGAGATATTTCATTTAATTTCTCTTTGGATTGCAAGCTAAAGGGCGATCAATATATTGACACTTAGTAGCGAAAAAAAATGATATTTTTAATGCATCGCCTTGGTAAGAACCAAGATGAGGTTAAATGTGTTTAACCGAATATGGTAAGTCCCAGTATCCATATTAACCTGGTAAATAACCGGATGCAAAATCACAGAGTTGGCGCTTATAGAAGCGAGTAATTAAAGTATTCGAGTTAGGTACTCGAGGAGTGACTTAACTGAGATCTGCGCGACATGACTATAAGACATATGCTCACAATAGTGAGATTGTTTGCCGTGACATGTTATATGAACCCAAAATTTCAAAAATGGCGCTTTGAAAAGCTAGCAATTTAAAAATTTGAAGTTAGGCACTCGAGGAGTGACTAGATTGAAGTTCACACAACAAGACTGTGAGTCCCCCAAAATAAGTATACATCACCCATTCTAAGTCGCTAAATACATGGTACAAAATACCAATACAAACTTAATTATACAACCGTCGTATAACATAAGCTGAGAGTTTTAACACAAAAATTGTCTCTTAGATAATATCCAAACTCAAATAAAGTCCTCATTACAATTATTATTACACTATTTCACAGAATAGTGAGGACTACTAAAGCAACCATCTAGACCGTCACTCCATTCCCCGACTAGTCCCAGCTATATTCTCATTTTCCGAAGAGAACAATAAAAGCAAAGGGTGAGCTCAACTAGCCCAGTAAAGAATATTATGACTAAAATAATGCAGAATAAATTATCATTAGCCGTCAACAGTATTCAACTAATAGAATATAATAGACAACAAGTTTAACTGCAGCGGAACAAACAATCCATTAGAAGATCAAGTAGAGCATGATATCTATTATCTTCTATGATTTAAAAGTTTATCATCAATTTTATCGCTGAGACTCAGCTCAATAAATAATCCACATCCCTGAATTATCCGTGCACTACAGGCCAAAGATATTCATTATTATCACCTCATCGAATTATCCATGCACTACGGGCCAAGGATATTCGTTAGTATCACCAGTGGTCATGATCATGCCAATAACTGTCCATCAATGCTACGGGCCAATGAGGACTTTTACCACATCATTTGTAACATTACAAGTCATGATTATACCGATATATAGTTATAATCATAACAGGCAACAATCCATCTATGCACTATGGGCCAAAGATGACTTTCATCACAATATAAGCATGAGGATGATAACAATGATGTAAGAATTCAATTAAATGAGAGCAATGATAAATTCTAAAGATTTATAATTCAATTTATCCAGAGTTCAAGAATGTCCAAATTGTCAACATGATACTGCTTTGTGGAGTAAAATTCAAGAATAATATTGTATCAAAAATAATTTGGACATAAAAGAAATTAATTTTTTTCATGAATTGTACCCCGGGTGAATAGTACCCGAGTGAATAGTACCCCGTAAATAGTACCCCGACAAGAAAAGATTAAAAATTATCATGAATGTTCAAAATAATATTTTCGTGAAAAGATACTAGATGAAGCGCAAATTTAAAGGATATTCTTCTCATTTCAAGGAGTATAGAAGCAATACTTAACAAAATGAGTGTAGAATTCAGAATCTGAAATGAAATAATATTACTTACATACTACAGAGTATGGAAGAAAATATTATTTCTTACGAATATTGAACAAAAATAATATCCCTTACTTTAAAAGGAGAGTAATCAAATATTTTATGACAACTTGTTTACTTTTTGTAAATATTACCCACAACTATAAAATTATAACAAATCCACAGCATAATATTGAGAATGATATTTAGAGAAAATTAATCTTTATTCATAAAAGTTGGGGTCTTACAACCTCCCATTCTTATGAAATTTTGTTCTCAAAATTGGTGTACGTACTTGGTATGTCGAAGAGGTGAGGATACCTTGATTTCATTTTAGATTTTAACTCCCAGGTCATTTCCTTAATATTGTGATTTCTCCAAAAATTTTTGACTTGAGGTATAACCTTAGAGCATAAAATATGTTTCTTTTTATCCAAGATTTTAACAGGTACTTCTTCATACGTTAAATCTTCTGCTATCTTGTCTGGTTCTAATTCAACAATGTGGTCTGAGTCTTCCACATATTTACGTAACATAGATATATGAAAAATATTATGAACACAAGACATAGTTGGCGGTAAGACGATTCTATAGGCCACAGTTCCTACTCGATCGAGGATTTCAAATGGTCCAATGAATCGAGGATTGAGCTTTCCTCTCTTTCTAAATCTCGTAACTCCTTTCCATGAAGCAACACGTAACAACACATGCTCTCCGATATTAAATTTCACGTCTTTTCGATGAAGATCAACATAACTCTTTTGTCGATCTTATGAGGTTTGTATATGTTGCCGAAGCATTTGAATTTTTTCTGTTGTCATGCATACCAATTCCGGTCCCAATAACGTTGCTTCACCCACCTCATCCCAACATACTAGAGAACGACACTTGCGTCCATACAATGCATCGAATGGAGCCATGCCAATACTTGCTTGATAACTGTTGTTGTAGGAGAATTCCACTAATTTCAAGAACTTGTCCCAACTTCCTTTGAATTTAAGGACATAGAGTATTAATTGATCTTCCAGAGTTTGAATAGTCCTCTCTGACTGCCCGTTCGTCTGTGGATGATATGCCGAACTGAATCGTAAATCCGTGCCCATAGCTTTCTGCAAACTAACCCAAAATCGTGAAGTGAATCTTGGGTCTCGATCAGAAACTATGGATACTGGCATACCATACAGTCTTACAATCTTATTTATGTATATACGAGCAAGACTTTCAAGTGAATAAGTTTCTAGTATAGGTAAGAAATGAGCAGACTTGGATAATCTATCGATAATGACCCAAATTGAATCTATGCCTTGAGAAACCTTGGAAAGACCAGTAATGAAATCCATGCTAATATGCTCCCACTTTTATTATGGAATTTCAAGTGGTTGCATGGACCTTTTGACACTTGATACTCCTCCTTGACACGTTGACAAGTTAAACACCTTGATATAAACTCCGCGATCTCTCTCTTGATATTAACCCACCAAAATGTATGTCGAAGATTATGATACATTTTGGTACTCCCAGGATGGATTGTAAACGGTGTGTTGTGCGCCTCTATCATGATTTTATACTTTAAATCAGAGTTGTTAGGAATACAAAGTCTGGAGTTGACTCAAAGTATTCCTTCTTCATCGATTCTTGCTTCTGGAATAGTATCTTCTTGTACTTTCTCCCTCATACGCATCAGCTCCAAGTCTGTAGCTTGAGCAACTTTAACTTTATCGATTAAAGTCGGTTCTGCTCGTATATTTGACATCATCACGGGGGTCCCTAGAATCTTTAACTCTATCTCCATCCTTTATAAGTTATACAAAATGGGCCTTTGAATTGACAATATCGCACTTGTACCCACATATGATCTTTTACTCAATGCGTCAGCTACCACGTTCGCTTTTTTCAGGATGGTATTTAATGGTATAATCGTAATCTTTCAATAGCTCGAGCTAACATCATTGTCGCATGTTGAGTTCCTTCTGGGTGAAGAAATATTTGAGGCTTTTATGATCTGTAAAGATATCCACTTTCTCCCTATACAGGTAATGCCTCCAAATTTTAAGTGCAAAAACGACTGTTGCCAACTCTAGATCATGAGTAGGATAATTCCTCTCATATTCTTTAAGTTTTCGTGAGGCATAGGCTATGACTTTCCCATGTTGCATGAGAACACATCCTAACCCTCTTCTTGAAGCATCGCTGTATTTGATAAATCCCTCCGAACCAGACGGTATTGTCAAAACAGGTGCTAAAATGAGTCTCCTCTTGAGTTCTTGAAAACTCTTCTCACATTTCTCGCTCCAACCAAATTTTGTATCTTTTCGAGTCAGCTGAGTTAACGAAGTGGTGATAATAACTGATAATAACTAGTTAAGCCCAGAAAACTACGTACTTCGGTCACTGACTTAGGTTGCTCCCAGATTTGTATTGCCTCAATCTTCACTGGGTCAACAGATATTCCTTGATTCGATATCACGTGCCCAAGGAATGCTACTTTCTCAAGCCAGAACTCGCATTTCTTTAACTTGGCGTATAGCTTGTTTTCACGAAGCTTTTGGAGTATCAGCCTCAAGTGTTGCTCATGATCTTCATAGCTTTTGGAGTATATGAGGATGTCATCAATAAAGACAATCACAAAATGATCTAAATATTCCTTGAATACTCGTTTCATCATATCCATGAAGGCAGCAGGAGCATTAGTCAATCCAAAAGACATGACTAGGAATTCTTAATGCCCGTATCGAATTCTAAAAGTAGTCTTTGGAATGTCATCAGTCTTACTCTTTAACTGATGATATTTGGAACAAAGATCGATCTTTGAAAATAAATTGGCACCTTCCAACTAGTCAAATAGGTCATCAAAGCGAGGTAACGGATACCTATTTTTGATGGTGACATGATTCAACTCCCGATAGTCAATACAAAGTCGCATACTCCCATCTTTCTTCTTTACGACTAGAATAGGAGCACCCCAAGGAGACGTACTAGGACGAATGAAACTGATGTCTAACAGTTCTTGCAGTTGGGTATTTAACTCTTGAAGTTCAATAGGAGCCATTCGATATGGGGTTTTGGAAATGGGTTTTGTACTAGGTTCAAGGTCGATACAAAATTCAATTTCACACTCTGGGGGTAGGCCAAGAAGTTCTTTAGGGAATATGTCAGGAAATTTATTAACAATAGAAATATCATTCAAATCTGACGTATTTTTGTTTAAATCCGTGACATGGGCTAAGAAAGCTTGATATCCGTATTTCAATAAATGAATGGCTTTATGGCTTGATATGATAGTGATTGACTTTAGCGGTTTGGTTGGTTGAATTCACATAATAGGTTGGTTAGAAATATGAAAGCTAACAACATTCCGAAAATAATCAATTTTAGCACGATGAGTAGTTAACCAATCAATCCTTAAAATCACATCAAATGCAAGTATTTTCAAAGAGATAAGATCGACAAGTAACGTGAGGGTGCTGATTTGAATCAAACAAGATTTATAAATAGTGGATGTAATGAAGGTTTCTCCCAACGGAGTTTCAACAGATAAGTCAAACTCTAATTTCTCCGGAGTTAAATTTAAACGTTAAACGCAAGTAGGAGAAATAAAAGAATGGGTAGAATCGGTATCAAATAAGGTATAGACTTCGCAGGAGTTTATGATTAGCTTACCCGTGATAACTTCGTTCGTGTTCCTCACTTTTTGGGAGATAACGACAAATGCTCTCTCTTGAGCTACCGGCTTTGACTTGTCTGGGACTGTAAGTCCCCAACTTTTATGAATAAAGATTTAATTTTCTCTAAATATCATTTTGAGTAATATAGCGTGGATTTGATATAATGTTATAGTTGTGGGTAATTTTTATAAATTTTGCAAAGTAAGCAAGTTGTCATAAAATACTCGTTTGGTAGGCTAATATTCGTATGACGACACAATCATTGGTCGACCCCACAACAGAAATACTGTTGGAGTTAGAAAACAAAAGAAATAACTTTTTATAAAAATAACGACAAAAGTTTTACCGTTAAATGTTGAAATACTCGGTGATAAAAGTATAGTAATACGCGTGGCTACATAGTAGCACATGGTATTGTACAGTATCTTTGATTACTGATTCTTACGTGAGAAATCACTCAGTTATACTCAATTATTGCCACAATAATTGCTGCATAGTATCTCACGTTATTGATTCAATTATTGTTAGAATATTTTATATTATTAAATCAATAATTCAGACGACAAAGTTATTCATATTATTATTTGCATTATTGACGATGTCTAAAAAGTTCTGTCGAAGAAAGGGGTTTGGTCACCTAATTACGCGCCAATAAGGAGAAATCCTTATAGAAAAGCCCCCTCTTTCCCGGGAATGATTTGGTTGTTAATATTGTGAGTTATAATATTAATGATGAATGTTATTAAAAAAGTATTTTACGAAGCCAAGTGAATTGAGACAAATAGAGGGGATTTTTATGAAGTATTTTTCGTAAATTTTGCTTATTATATGGGCCCCCTTTACCCATTTTTCAAAACTGTCGATAGAAGTTATTTCAGCTTTTTGTTATATATATATATAAGTACTATATATATAATAATGATTGGGGGGAAATTGAATCGGGGAGTATTATTACTATTATATATATATATATATTATATAAAGTTTATTTTTATTATTATTATAATAGTAATTAAATAGAAAACTTTTTATATAAAACATAATACTTTTTATAAAGTTATTCTTTTTATACGAGGCTAAGTTTTATATAAAACATAATACTTTTTACAAAGTTATGCGAATTCAAGCAACCAAACCATTAAAATCAATCACTTTCATCTCAAGCTATAAAGCTATTCGTTTATTGAAAAACAGATGTTAAGCTTTCTTAGCTCATGTCACGGACTAAAACAAAAATACGTCAGTTTTGAATGATATTTCTATTGTTAATAAATTTCCTGATGTATTCCCTGAAGAACATCCTGGCCTACCCCAGAGCGTAAAATTGAATTTTTTATCGACCTTGAACCCGGTACAAAACCCATTTCCAAAGTCCCATATCGAATGGCTCCTATTGAACTTCAGGAGTTAAAAACCCAACTGCATGAATTGTTAGATATCAGTTTCATTCATCCTAGTACATCTCTTTGGGGTGCTCCTATTCTATTTGTAAAGAAGAAAAATGGGATTATGCAACTTTGTATTGATTATCGGGAGTTAAATCATGTCACCATCAAAAATAGGTACCTATTACCTCGTATTGATGACCCCGTTTGACCAGTTGCAAGGTGCCCAGTTCTTTTCAAAGATCGATCTTCATTCCAGATATCATCAGTTAAAGATTAAAACCGATGACATTCCAAAGATGACTTTCAGAACTCGATACGGGCATTATGGATTCCTAGTCATATATTTTGGATTGACTAATGCTCCTGCTGCCTTCATGGATATGATGAACCGAGTATTCAAGGAATATTTGGATCATTTTGTGGTTGTCTTTATTGATGACATCTTCATTTACTCCAAAAGCCTTGAAGATCATGAGCAACACTTGAGGCTGATCCTCCAATAGCTTCGTGAAAATAAGCTTTATACCAAGTTAAAGAAATGCGAGTTCTGACTTGAGGAAGTAGCATTTCTTGGGCACGTGATATCAAATCACGGAATATCTATTAACCCGGCAAAGATTGAAGTAATACAAAGCTTGGAGCAACCTAAGTCAATAACTGAAGTACGTAGCTTTGTCGGCTTAGCTGGTTATTATCAGAGATTAATAAAAGGGTTTTCTCGAATTGCTACTCCATTAACTCAGCTAACTCGAAAAGATACAAAATTTAGTTGGAGCGAGGAATGTGAGAATAATTTTCAAGAACTCAAGAGGAGACTTATTTCAGCACCTGTTCTGATAATACCATCTGGCTCGGAGGGATTTGTCATCTATAGTGATGCTTCGGGCAGAGGGTTAAGATGTGTTCTCATGCAACATGGGAAAGTCATAGCCTATGCCTCATGACAACTCAAAGAATATGAGAGGAATTATCCTACTCATGATCTAGATTTGGCAGTTGTTGTCTTCACACTTAAAATTTGGAGGCATTACCTGTATGGGGAGAAAGTGGAGATTTATAAGGATCATAAAAGTCTCAAATATTTCTTCACTCAAAAAGAAATTTAACATGTGGCAACGACGTTGGCTCGAATTGTTGAAAGATTATGATCATACTATTCAATACCATCCTGGAAAAGCGAACGTAGTTGCTGACGCATTGAGTAAAAGATCATATGCTAGTACGAGTGCGATATTGTCAATGCAAAGGCCTATTTTATATGACTTGCAAAGCATGAAAATAGAGTTAAAGACTCTAGGGACCCACGTGATGATGGCGAATATATGAGTAGAATCAACTTTAATCGATGAATTTAAAGCTGCTCAAGCTACAGACCTGGAGTTGATGCGTATGAGAAAGAAAGTACAAGAAGGTGCTATCCCGAAAGCAAGAATCGATGAAGAAGAAATACTACGAGTCAACTCTAGACTTTATAATCCTAACGACCCTGATTTAAATTATAAAATCATGATGGAGGTGCACAACACACCGTTTGCAATCCATCCTGGGAGTACCAAAATATATCGTGATCTTCGATATACATTTTGGTGGAGCAATATGAAGAGAGAGATAACAGAGTTTATCTCAAGGTGTTTAACTTATCAACGAGTTAAGGCGGAGCATCAAGTGCCAAAAGGTCTATTGCAACCACTTAAAATTCCAGAATGGAAGTGGAAGCACATTACCATGGATTTTGTTACTGGTTTTCCCAAGGTTTCTCAAGGAATTGATGCAATTTGGGTCATTGTTGATAGATTGACCAAGTCTGCTCATTTCTTACCTATACGGGAAACTTATACACTTGAACGTCTTGCTCGTATATACATAAATAAGATTATAAGACTGCATGGTATGCCAGTATCCATTGTTTCTGATCTAGACCCAAGATTCACTTCACGATTTTGGGTTAGTTTACAAAAAGCTATTGGCACAGATTTATGATTTAGTTCGGCTTATCATCCTCAAACGGATGGGCAGTCGGAGAGGACTATTCAAACTCTTGAGGATCTATTAAGACTCTGTGTCCTTGACTTCAAAGGAAGTTGGGACAAGTTCTTGCCATTAGTGGAATTCTTCTACAACAACAGTTATCAAGCAAGTATCGGCATGGCTCCATTCGAGGCATTGTACGGATGCAAGTGTCGTTCTCCAGTATGCTGGGACGAGGTGGGTGAAGCAACATTGTTGTGATCGAAATTATTAAGCATGACTACGGAAAAGATTCAAATGATCCGGCAAAGTATCAAAACCGCACAAGATCGACCAAAGAGTTATGCTGATCTTCATCAGAAGGACGTGAAATTTAATGTTGGAGAACATGTGTTGTTACGTGTTACTCCATGGAAAGGAGTTACAAGATTTGGAAAGAGAGGAAAGCTCAATCCTTGATTCATTGGCCCATTTGAAATTCTTGACTGAGTAGGAACTGTGGCCTATAGACTCGTGTTCATAACATTTTTCATAATGTTTTTCACATATCCATGTTACGTAAATATGTGGAAGACTCGAACCACATTATTGAGTTAGAACCGGACAAAATAGCTAAAGATTTAACGTATGAAGAGGTTCCTGTTAAAATCTTGGATAAGAAGGAACATATTCTACGCTCTAAGGTTATACCTCAAGTCAAAGTTTTGTGGAGAAACCACGATGTTGAGGAAATGACCTGGGAGTTAGATTCTGAAATGAAAATAAGGTATCCTCACCTCTTCGACATACCAGGTACGTACCCTAATTTCGAGGGCAAAATTTCATAAGAAGGGGAGGTTGTAAGATGCCAACTTTTATGAATAAAGATTAATTTTTATCTAAATATATTTTTGAATATTATGGTGTGGATTTGTTATAATATTAAAGTTGTGGGTAATATTTATAAATTTTGCAAAGTATGCAAGTTGTTATAAAATTTTCGATTGGTCGAGGAATATTCATTTTAATAGGGAATATCCGTACGACGGCACAATCATTGGTGGACCCCACAACGGAATTATTATTGGAATGAGAAAATGACATAAATATCTTTTTATAAAAATAATGAAAATTTTTTAACCGTTAATTGTTGAAATACCCGGTGGTAAAAGTACAGTAATACGCGTGGTTGCTTAGTAGCACACTGTATTGATTATTGATGCTCACGTGAGAGGTCACTCAGTTATACTTAATTATTGTTACAGTAATTGCTGCATAGTATCTCACGTTATTTGATTCAATTATTGTCGATATTTTATATATTATTAAATCAATAATTGAGACGATATAGTTATTCATATTATTATTTGTAATATTGACGATGTTTGGAAAGTTCTGTCGAAGAGAGGTTTGGTCACCTAATTACACGCCAATAGGAAGAAATCCTTATTGGAAAGCCCCCTCTTTCTTGGGAATAATCTGGTTGTTAAATGTTGCGAATAATAATAATGATGAATAAATGTTGTTAAAAAAATTGAGAGGATTTTTATGAAGTATTTGTTGTAAATTTTACTTATTTTATAGACCTCCCACTTACTCATTTTTCCAAATAATCGGTAGAAAGTTATTTAGTATAAGAAGTGGGGCCCATATGTGATGATGACATGGGTGGGGCCCACGTGTGTTGAAAAATGAATTTGGCTGGGAGGGAGGTTTATTCACAGGTGTTTGATTTATATTATATATATATATATATTATATAAGTTTTGTTTTTTTATGAAAAATAGAATATATTATATTTTATTATGCATAGTGTTTGCATAGTAATTTATAAAAAAAAAATTCAGTCGATGTTGCGCGCCCATGAACTTTCCCACTATGCACACGTGATTTCCTAAATTCAAATAGTATCCTTCCATTCTCCTATAAATAAGATGCTTAGTTAGAATTGAAAATCACACCAGAATCAGAGAATTCTTCTTTTATAATATTGAGCATATTTCTTTCGAGTTTCAGAAATCTTTGAGCGTAGAAAATAGTGAAAGTTTTCTTCAAGAATATCCTTGCTATACCAGTTAGAATACTCTCCTTTTTAAAGTAATGGATATTATTTTTGTTCAGTATTCGTATGAAATAATATTTTCTTCCATACTCTGTAGTATGTAAGTAATATTATTTCGTTTCAGATTTCGAATTCTACACTCATTTGGTTAAAGTTTTAGGCTTCTATACTCCATGAAATTAGTATAATATCCTTGATATTTTCGCTTCATCCAGTATCTTTTCATGAAAATATTATTCTGAGCATTCTTGATAAGTTTTAACTTTTTCATGTCGGAGTACTATTCATGGGATTACTATTCCCGAAGTACTATTCATGGGGTACTATTCTCTCGATTACTCTTCACACGAGGTACTATTCATGAAAAAAATTAATTTTTTTCAGTTAAAATCATTTTTGATACAATATTATTCTTGATTTTACTCCACAAAGCAGTATCATGTTGACAACTTGGACATTATTGAATTCTAGATAAATTAAATTGTTAAAATCTTGAAAAATTTATCCTTCGCTTTCTTTTAGTTGAATTCTTATATCATTGTCATCATCCTCATGCCTATATTGCTATGAAAGTCATCTTTGGCCCGTAGTGCATAGATGGACTTGGTATGATTATGACCAGAAATTATTCGGTATATTCATGACCGTAATGTTACAAATGATGTGGTAAAAGTCCTTATTATCCCGTAGTGCATTGATGGATAGTAGTTGGCATGATCATGACCATTACTGAAAACACGAATATCCTTGGCACATAGTGCATGGATAATTCGTGGTCGTGATACTAATGAATATCCTTAGCCGTAGTGCATGGATGATTCGATGATGTGGATTATTTATTAAGCCGAGTCTCAGCGATAAAATTGATGATAAATTCTTTTAAATCATAGAAGATAGTAGATATTATGCTCTACTTGACTCTTCTAATGGATTACTTTTTCCGCTGCAGTTAAACTTGATGTCTATTGTATTTTATCATTTGACACTGTTGAAGGCTAACAATAATTTATTCTGCATTATCTTAGTCATAATATTTCTTACTGGGCTAGTTGAGCTCACTCTTTGATTACATCGTTCTCTTCAGGAAATGAGAATATAGCTGGGACTAGTCGGAGAACGTAGTGATGGTCCGAGATGGTTGTTTAGTAGTTCGAGATGGTTGTTTAGTAGTCCTCACTATCTAGTGTAATAATAAATGTAATGAGGACTGAATTTGAGTTTAGATATTGTCTAGAAGACAATATTCGTGTAAAAACTCTTAGCTACGCTTTTGGTCGTATTGTATAATTAAGTTTGTATTTGAATTTTGTACCATGTATTTGGCGACTCAAGATGGGTGATGTATATCTATTTTGGGGGCGTCATAACTATTCATGTCAAAAATTAATTTCTTCTCTGTTCAAATTATTTTTGATACATGAATATTATTCTTGAATTTTACTGCACAACGCAGTTATCATGTTGTCATTTTTGACATTTTTAAACTCTAGATAAATTTAAAGTCTTTAATACTTATCCTTGATTTTGTTTGATTGATACTTACTTATATCATTGTCATCATCCTTATGCTTATATTGTGATGAAAATCATCTTTGGCCTGTAGTGCATAGATGAACTGTTGATCGGTATGATTATGACCAAGAATTATGTATCGGTATAATCATAACCCGTAATGTTACAAATGATGTGGTAAAAGTCCTCATTGGCCCGTAATGCATTGATGGACAGTTGTTGGTATGATTATAACCATGGGTTTTCTTCGGCCAAGGGTGCAAAGATGAATTGTTGTTTGGCAAGGTCATGACGAATATCCTTGGCCCGTATGTGACGCCCCCAAAATAGGTATACATCACCCATCTTGGGTCGCCAAATATATGATACTGAATACAAATACAAACTTAGTTATACAACATGAGCTGAGAGTTTTTACACGAATATTGTCTTCTAGACAATATCCAAACTTAAATGGAGTGCTCATTACATTTATTGTCACATTAAATAGTGAGGACTACTAAAACAACCATCTCGGACCATCACTCCTTTCCCCGACTAGTCCTGGCTACGTTCTCATTTCTTGAAGAGAACAATGAAAGCAAAAGGGTGAGCTCGACTAGCCCAGTAAGAAATATTATGACTAAGATAATGCAGAATAAATTATCATTAGTCTTCAACATTGTTAAAATGATAAAATACAATAGACATCAAGTTTAACTGCAGCGGAACAAGCAATCCATTAGAAAAGTGAAGTAGAGCATGATATCTACTATCTTCTATGATTTAACAAGTTTATCATCAATTTTATAGTTGGGACTCAGCTTAATAAATAAATCACATCATTGAATCATCGTGCACTACGAGCCAAGGATATTCATAGTATCACGTCCACAAATTATTCCTGCACTATGGGTCAAGAATATTCGTGTAATCATCAATGGTCATAATCATACAGAATTATCCCTGGTCATAATCATACCAATCAACAGTCCATTTATGCACGTAAGCCAAAGATGACTTTCATCACAATATAAGCATGAGGATGATGACAATGATATAAGAATTCAATTAAAAGAAAGCAAATGATAATTTTTTAAAGATTTATAATTTAATTTATCCAGAATTCTATAATGTCCAAATTATCAACATGATACTGCTTTGTGGAGTAAAATTCAAGAATAATATCCATGTATCAAAAATAATTTGGATAGAAAAGAAATAAATTTTTTAGTGAATAGTACCCCATAAATAGTACCTTGTGAATAGTACTTCAGGAATAGTATCCCGTGAATAGTACCCCGACATGAAAAGTGCCCCGAATACCCGAGTGAATAATATTTGAGTGAATAGTAATCAAGTAAATAGTATCTCGTGAATAGTAACTCGTGAATAGTACTACGACATGAAAAGTGCCCCGAATACCCGAGTGAATTATATTTTAGTGAATAGTAAATAGGTGAATAATACCCCATGAATAGTACCCCGGGTGAAAATATTGATATTTAATAAGAAAGTTCAGATCAATATTCCAATGAAACGATACTGGATGAAGCGCAAAACTCAAGGATATTCCACTAATTTCAAGGATTATAGAAGCAATACTTACCATAGTAAGTTTAGATTTAAAAAAATGAAAAGAATTAACATACGAAACTGCAAATGGATTTGTACCTGTCATATGCTACGTCATCCGCGTAGATAGGTTATTCTGACATATTAAAGGATGAATATGAAAAATAGCATTCCTTATGAATACGAAAGAAATAATACCCTTTACGAATACAATAAATAATATCCCTTAATGTGACACCCCCAAAATATGTATACATCACCCATCTTGAGTCGCCAAATACATGGTACAAAATTCAAATACAACTTAATAATACAACTGTTGTGTAAAATACGACAAAAATACAAACTGAGAGTTTTAATAAGAATATTGTCATCTATACAATATCCACACTCAAAAGTGTCCTCATTACATTTATTTTCACACTATTTAACAAAATAGTGAGGACTACTAATACTATCTTCTGGACCGTCACTCCGTTCCCCGACTAGTCCCGACTACGTTCTCATTTCCTGAAGAAAACAGTGAAAGAAAGGGTGAGCTCAACTAGCCCAGTAAGAAATATTATAACTAAGATAATGCAGAATAAATTATCATTAACCTTCAACAATGTTAACCTGATAAAATATAACAAAGATCAAGTTTAACTGCAGCGGAACAAGCAATCCATTAAAAGAGTCAAGTAGAGAATAAAATCTACTATCTTTTATGATTTAAAAGGTTTTTCATCACTTTTATCATTGGGACTCGACAATAAATAATCCACATTATACCTGCACTACGACCAAGGATATTCATTAGTATCACAACCACAAATTATCCATGCACTACGGGCCAAGGATATTCGTGTATTCATCAATGGTCATGATCATGCCAACAATCATCCCATCAATGTACTACGGGCCAATGAGGACTTTTACCACATCATTTGTAACATTACGGTTATGATTATACCGAATAATCCCTGGTCATAATCATACCAAGTCCATCTATGCACTACAGGCCACAGATGACTTTCAAAAAATATAAACATGAGGATGATGACAATGATATAAGAATTCAATAAAACAAGTTCAAGAATTAATTTATTCAGAACTAATAACGTCCCAAATTGTCAACATGATACTTCTTTGTAGAGTAAAATTCAAGAATGCTCGTAAGAATATTTCCATGAAAAGATATTGGATGAAGGGCAAATATCAAGGATATTCCACTTATTTCATGGAGTATAAAAGTCAAAACTTTAACCAACTGAGTATAATAAAGAATGGAATAACAAAAGAAATCACCATGCATGCGGTGCCAGATAGATGTGTTATACCAATGTAATAATAAATAACGTAACCGGGTTAGGTGAAATTTGCAATCGGCTGGGATGTTCCAACGTAATAATAAAGATTTTAATCAGTCCCACAAAAAAAAGCATGCATGGATATTCCAATGTAATAATAACGAATGGAATAATGTAAGAATTTCACCAAGTATAGGGTAGCAGCATGATACAAAGTTATTCCAACAAAATAATAAAGAATGGAATAACAGAAGTTCTCTTCATGAATACAAAAGAATAATACCCCTTACCTTAAGAACAAGAGTACTGGATGTAGGAGTAGTGAAGTAGCAGAATACTTTTCTTCTTTCTCTTTATAATTTCTCTCTCTAGAGTTTCAGTGAATTTGTAAGAAATAATTAAGGAATGAGCTTCTATTTATAGAAGAATGGACTGCATAGTAACTAATTCATGAATGATCCAGATTGATTTACTTTTAATCGGACGGTCCATATTGATTTAATACAATATTCTAATAAAACAAAAATTTTTAAATAAAATATAATATATATTATACATAATATATAAATATATAACATATGCTTATATTGCACATTCACGGGATGGAGATTTTGAAGAAACACGTATGCTTCATCTAACAAAACAAAAAAATACAATACCTTTATATATATAAATAATATAAGTTGGCCACTTATATATATAAATATATATATATAACATATATACATCCTGCTAGATTTCTCCCCCCCCCCCGTGACTATCTCTGCCATTCCTTTTTAAACACATGGGCCCCACATATGGCCCCACTTTTATTATATAAAAAATTTTCTGTCGATTATTTTGAGAAATGGGTAAATGGGGGTCCATAAAATAATCAACATTTACACAAATACTTCATAAAAATCTCCTCAATATTTTTAACAACATTTATCATCACTATTATAATTCACAATATTAATCGACTAGGTCGTTCCTAGGAAAGAGGGGGCTTTCCAATAAGGATTTCTCCCTATTGGCGCGCAATTAGGTGACCAAACCTCTCCTTGGCGTAACTTCTGACATCGTTAATATTGCAAATAATAATATTAATAACTTCGTCCTTAATTATTGATTTAATAATATATAAAATATTGACAATAATTGAATCAAATAACGTGAGATACTATGCAGCAATTACTATAGCAATAATTGAACAAAACTAAGTGAATTCTTACGTAAGCATCAATAATCAATACTGTAGTGCTACTATGCAACCACGCCAGACATCTTTGTACTTTACTACCGAGTAGTTCAACAAGATAATAACGGTAAAACTTCCGTCGTTATTTTTTCTCAATCGACAATAATTACATTGTGGGGTCCACTAATGATTGTGCTTGCCGTCATTTAATATTCCCTCGCTACTGACGAATATTCCTGACCAATTGAATATTATATAACAACTTGCATACTTTGCAAAATTTATAAATATTACCCACAACTATAACATTATATCAAATTTATTCCATAATATTCAAAATGATATTTATAGAAAATTCATTTTATTCATAAAAGTTGGGGTCTTACAATCTCCACTTCTTATGAAATTTCACCCTCGAAATTAGGGTACGTACCTGGTATGTCAAAGAGGTAAGGATACCTTGATTTCATTTCAGATTCTAACTCCCAGGTCATTTCCTCAACATCGTGGTTCCTCCATAAAACTTTGACTTGAGGTATAATCTTGGAGCGTAGAATATGTTCCTTCTTATCCAAGAATTGAACAGAACCTCTTCAAACGTTAAATCTTCCGCTATTTCGTCCCGGTTCTAACTCAATAATGTGGTTCGGGTCTTCCACATATTTACGTAACATGGATATGTGAAAAATGTTATGAACACGAGACATACTTGGCGGTAAAGCGAGTCTATAGGCTACAGTCCCTACTCGATCGAGGATTAAAAATGGGCTAATGAATCGAGGATTGAGCTTTCCTCTCTTTCCAAATCTTGTAACTCCTTTCCATGGAGCAACACGTAACAACACATGATCTCCAATATCAAATTTCACGTCCTTTCGATGAAGATCAGCATAACTCTTTTGTCGGTCTTGTGAGGTTTTTATACGTTGTCGGATCGTTTGAATCTTTTCCGTAGTCATACGTACCAACTCTAGTCCCAACAACGTTGCTTCACCCACCTCATCCCAACATACTGGAGAACGACACTTTCTTCCATACAACGCCTCAATTGGAGCCATGCTAATACTCCCTTGATAACTGTTGTTGTAGGAAAACTCCACCAATGGTAAGAACTTATCCCAACTTCCCTTGAAGTCAAGGACACAGAGTCTTAATAAATCTTCCAGAGTTTGAATAGTCCTCTCTGATTATCCGTCCGTTTGAGGATGATATGCCGAACTAAATCGTAAATCCGTCCCCATAGCTTTTTACAAACTAACCCAAAATCGTGAAGTGAATCTTGGGTCTCGATCAGAAACTATGGATACTAGCATACCATGCAGTTTTATAATCTCGTTGATATACATACGAGCAAGATGTTCAAGTGTATAAGTTTCTCGTATTGGTAAAAAGTGAGCAGACTTGGTCAATCTATCAACAATGACCCAAATTGCATCTATGCCTTGAGAAACCTTAGGAAGACCAGTAAAAAAATCCATGGTAATGTGCTCCCACTTCCATCCTAGAATTTCAAGTGCTTGCAATGGACCTTTTAGTACTTGATGCTCCGCCATGACTCGTAGACAAGTTAAACACCTTGAGATAAACTACGCTATCTCTCTCTTCATATTGCTCCACCAAAATGTATGACGAAGATCACGATACATTTTGGTACTCCTAGGATGGATTACAAACGGTGTGTTGTGTGCCTCCATCATGATTTTATACTTTAAATTAGGGTCGTTAGGAACACAAAGTCTGGAGTTGACTCGAAGTATTCCTTCTTCATCGATTCTTGCTTCTGGCATAGCACCTTCTTGCACTTTCTTCCTCATACGCATCAGCTCCAGGTCTGCAGCTTGAATAGCTTTAACTTTATCGATTAAAGTCAGTTCTACTTGTATATTCGCCATCATCATGTGGGTCCCTAGAGTCTTTATCTCTATCTCCATCCTTTGCAAGTCATACAAAATGGGCCTTTGTGTTGACAATATAGCACTTGTACCAGCATATGATCTTCTACTTAATGCGTCAGCTACCACGTTCACTTTTCCGGGATGGTATTGGATGGTATGATCATAATCTTTCAAAAGTTCAAGCCAACGTCTCTGTTGCATGTTGAGATCCTTTTGAGTGAAGAAATATTTGAGGCTTTTATGATCCGTAAAGATCTCAACTTTCTCCCCATACAAGTAATGCCTCCAAATTTTAAGTACAAAGACAACAGCTGCCAACTCTAGATCATGAGTAAGATAATTCCTCTCATATTCTTTGAGTTGCCGAGAGGCATAGGCTATGACTTTCCCATGTTACATGAGAACACATCCTAACCCTTTGCATGAAGCATCACCAGAGATGACAAATCCCTCAAGGCGATGGTATTGTCGAACAGTCTTGAAAAGAGTCTCCTCTTGAGTTCTTAAAAACTCTTCTCACAATCCTCGCTCCAACTGAATTTTGTATCTTTCTGAGTTAGCTGAGTTAGTGGAGTAGCGATTCGAGAAAATCCTTCCACGAACCTCCGATAATAACCAGCTAAATCAAGAAAGCTACGTACTTTGGTCACTAATTTAGGTTGCTCCCAGCTTTGAATAGCTTCAATCTTTGCTGGGTCAATAGATATTCCATGACTTGATACCACGTGCCCAAGGAATGCTACTTCCTCAAGCAAGAACTCGCATTTCTTCAACTTGGCATAAAGCTTATATTCACGAAGCTTTTGAAGTATCATCCTCAAGTGTTGCTCATGATTTTCACGGCTTTTGGAATAAATAAGGATGTCATCAATAAAGACGAGCAAAAAGTGATCCAAATATTCCTTGAATACTCAGTTCATTATATCCATGAAGGTAGTAGGAGCATTAGTCAATCCAAAAGACATGACTAGGAATTCATAATGCCCGTACCGAGTTCTGAAAGCCGTCTTTGGAATGTCATCGGTTCTAATCTTCAATTGGTGATATCAGGAACGAAGATCAATCTTAAAAAAAAATTTGGCGCCTTGAAACTGGTCAAATAGGTCATCAATACGTGGCAACGGGTACCTATTTTTTATGGTGACATGATTCAACTCCCGATAATCAATACAAAGTCGCATACTCCCATCTTTCTTCTTCACGAATAGAATAGGAGCACCCCAAGGAGAAGTACTAGGACGAATGAAACCGATGTCTAATAATTCCTGCAGTTGGGTCTTTAACTCCTGAAGTTCAATAAGAGCCATTCGATATGGGGCTTTGGAAATGGGTTTTGTACCGGGTTCAAAGTCGATACAAAATTTAATTTCACGCTCTGGGGATAGGCCGAAGAAGTTCTTCAGAATACGTCGGAAATTCATTAACAATAGAAATATCATTCAAAAGCGATGTATTTTTGTTTAGATCCGTGACATGAGCTAAGAAAGCTTGACATCCGTTTTCAATAAACGAATAACTTTATGGCTTGAGATGACAGTGATTGATTTTAATGGTTTGGTTGCTTGAATTTGCATAATAGGTTGGTTAGGAATATGAAAGCTAACAACCTTACGAAAATAATCAATTTTTGCATGATGAGTAGTTAACCAATCAATCCACTAGAATTACGTCAAATGCAAGTATTTTCAATGAAATAAGATCGACAGGTAATGTGAGGGTACCGATTTGAACCAAACAAGACTTATAAATAGTGGATGTAATAAAGGTTTCTCACAACGGAGTTTCAACAGATAAGTCAAAATCTAATTTCTCTGGAGTCAAATTTAAATGTTGAGCGCAAGTAGGAGAAATAAAAGAATGGGTAGACCCGGTATCAAATAAGGTATATACTTCACTAGAGTTTATGATAAGCTTACCGGTGATGACCTCGTTCGGGTTCCTTGCTTTTTGGGAGGTCACGACAAACGCTCTCCCTTGCACTACTGGCTTTGACTTTTTTGGGACGTCCTTTGGTGCCTCCATCCTAGCTGAACTTGTCTTCGGTGAATGACAAAATTGGGCTAGGTGACCTTCTCTTCCACAATTATAACATACTTTGGACGGCATCGCGCAATTTGGACTGATGTGTCCTTCCCCTCCGTATTTGAAGCATATGATAGGTGGTCGTTCTCCTTGCTTAACCACGGGTGCTGGTGCTAACGTCTTTCCATCATTGTTGAATCTCCTCTTCTTGAAATGTCCATTCTTATTGTTTTGGCCATGATTACCACTGAAGTAGTTACCATTTCTGGCATGTTGATTCCCTCCACGCTTATTGTCACCGCGATGATCATTATCACTGGTATTATCATTTTGCCGGCTGCTCTCTTTTGGTTGGGTTGACTCATTATCGCGCTCCAATAACTGAGCCCTATTAACAACATCTGAATACAAACACAATTTATGAGAGATAAGATATTGACGTATCTCGGGTTTCAAACCTCTCAAAAACATTCGTGTCATTCTCTCCTCATTATCAACCAAATGGGATGCAAACCGGGATAACTCGGCAAACTTGGCTTCGTACTGTGACACGGTCATGTTGTTTTGCTCTAACTTGATAAACTCTACCTCTTTCATGTGGCGAATACTTTCGGGAAAGTACTTGTCGTTGAACAGTTCTTGGAACTTCTCCCAAGACATCTTCATTAGACGGAGTTGAGTCGCTTTACGATTCCCACCGATGTCTGCCTCTGCCTCATAACATGAAAGGTGGCAAAGGGAACCTTTTGCTCCTCGAGCATCCCAAGACATCAAATATCTTGTTGATCTGCTTTATCCACGTCTCGCTTTAAGTGGTTTTGGCTCTCAAAAAACTCTCGTGGTCCCAGCTCCTTGAACTGCTTTGGCGGTGACCGTCAGAGTTGCTAGGGTGTTTCCACCTGCATTTTGGACAGGAGCTGCTCTCGCCTGATGTTGTATGAATTGCATGAAGCCTCGGAACATTCCATCGTTCATCATTTGGTCAGTGTTGTTGTTTGTATGAGGATTGTCGCCTTCCTGATGCACATTGTCCTGGTTATTGATCTGTAGAGACTCAATGGTCTCCTGTGCTCTATTGATGTTCTCAACATTCTCGGATGCCATTTTCAAATACTGCCACAAAACAAGGGTTAATTAATATATAACATTTTATCCCTATACTCTGACCGACCAATTAAATACCAAATAAACATAGGTAGGTCATACTAGCGAAGGAATTCCCCATCTCTCCCCTCTTAGTTCTTGTCTCACATCTTAGCCAGGGATCATATCCCTAAGCTTAGATACCAACTGTGCCACCCCCAAAATAGGTATACATCACCCATCTTGAGTCGCCAAATACATGGTACAAAATTCAAATACAACTTAATAATACAACTGTTGTGTAAAATACGACAAAAATATAAACTGAGAGTTTTAATAAGAATATTGTCATCTAGACAATATCCACACTCAAAAGAGTCCTCATTACATTTATTTTCACACTATTTAACAGAATAATGAGGACTACTAATACTATCTTCTAGACCGTCACTCCGTTCCCCGACTAGTCCCGGCTACGTTCTCATTTCTTGAAGAGAACAGTGAAAGAAAGGGTGAGCTCAACTAGCCTAGTAAGAAATATTATGACTAAGATAATGCAGAATAAATTATCATTAGCCTTCAACAATGTTAAACTGATAAAATATAACAAACATCAAGTTTAATTGCAGCGGAACAAGAAATCCATTAAAAGAGTCAAGTAGAGAATAAAATCTACTATCTTTTATGATTTAAAAGGTTTTTCATCACTTTTATCGTTGGGACTTAGCTTAATAAATAATCCACATCATCCCTGCACTACGGCCAAGGATATTCATTAGTATCACAACCACAAATTATCCATGCACTACGGGCCAAGGATATTCGTGTATTCATCAATGGTCATGATCATGCCAACAACTGTCCATCAATGTACTACAGGCCAATGAGGACTTTTACCACATCATTTTTAATATTACGGTCATAATTATATCGAATAATCCCTGGTCATAATCATACCAAGTCCATCTATGCACTACAGGCCACAGATGACTTTCAAAAAAATATAAACATGAGGATGATGACAATGATATAAGAATTCAATAAAAACAAGTTCAAGAATTAATTTATTCAGGAACTAATAACGTCCAAATTGTCAACATGATACTTCTTTGTAGAGTAAAATTCAAGAATGCTCAGAAGAATATTTCCATGAAAAGATACTGGATGAAGCGCAAATATCAAAGATATTCCACTTATTTCATGGAGTATAAAAGTCAAAACTTTAACCAACTGAGTATAATAAAGAATGGAATAACAACAGAAATCACCATGCATGCGGTGCTTGATGTAGATAAGTTATTCAACGAATAATAAATAATGGAACCAAAGTTAAGTAAAATTAATTGCCGAAGCGGGATGTTCCAATGTAATAATAAAGACGAAATGCAGTCCGGTGTAAAACGCATGAGCGGGGATATTCCAATAGAATAATAACGAATGGAATAACAGAAGAATTTCACCAAGTATAGAGTAGCCCGCGTATACAAGTTATTCCAACAGAATAATAAAGAATGGAATAACAGAAGTTCTCTTCATGAATACAAAAGAATAATACCCCTTACCTTAAGAACAAGAGTACTGGATGTAGGAGTAGTGAAGTAGCAGAATACTTTTCTTTTTCTCTCTATAATTTCTCTCTCTAGAGTTTTAGTGAATTCGTAAAAAATAATGAAGGAATGAGCTTCTATTTATAGAAGAATGGACTGCATAGTAACTAATTCATGAACGATCCAGATTGATTTACTTTTAATCGGACGGTCCATATTAATTTAATAAAATATTCTAATAAAACAAAAACTTTTAAATAAAATATAATATATATATATATATTATATAAATATATAACATATGCTTATATTGCACATTCACGGGATGGAGATTTTGAAGAAACACGGATGCTTCATCTAACAAAAAAAATAAAAATACAACACCTTTATATATATATATAAATAATATAAGTTGGCCACTTATATATATAAATATATATATATATATTACATATATACATCCTGCTAGATTTCTCCCCCCGTGACTATCTCTGCCATTCTTTTTTCAACACAAGGGCCCCACATGTGGCCCCACTTTTATTATATAAAATAATTTATAGTGATTATTTTGAAAAATGGGTAAATGGGGGTCCATAAAATAATCAACATTTACACAAATACTTCATAAAAATCTCCTCAATATTTTTAACAACATTTATCATCATTATTATAATTCACAATATTAATCGACCGTGTCGTTGCCTCCGAGAAATAGGGGCTTTCGATAAGGATTTCTCCCTATCAAGCGCAAATTAGGTGACCAAACCTCTCCTCGCGTAACTTCTGAACATCGTTAATATTGCAAATAATAATATTAATAACTTCGTCGTCTCAATTATTGATTTAATAATATATAAAATATTGACAATAATTGAATCAAATAACGTGAGATACTATGCAACAATTACTGTAGCAATAATTGAACAAAACTAAGTGACTTCTCACGTAAGCATCAATAATCAATACTGTGTGCTACTATGCAACCACGCGTATTACTGTACTTTTACTACCGAGTAGTTCAACAGTATTAACGGTAAAACTTCCGCCGTTATTTTCAATAAAATATTTTTATCGTTTTCTTAATTCGACAATAATTACATTGCTAGGGGTCCACCAATGATTGTGCCATCGTCGCATTTAATATTCCCCGCTTTCTGACGAATATTCCCCCACCAATCGAATATTATATAACAACTTGCGTACTTTGCAAAATTAATAAATATTACCCACAACTATAACATTATATCAAATTTATTCCATAATATTCAAAAATAATATTTACAGAAAATTCATTTTTATTCATAAAAGTTGGGGTCTTACACTTACCTTAGTAGAAGACTGGATACTGCAATAGTAAAGTAGCAGCATACTCTTCTTCTTGCTCTCTATAATTTCTCTCTCTATAGTGTCTCTTGTGAATCTCAATGAATTGGTGAGAATAAAAGAAGAATTAAGCTTCTATTTATAGGAGAATGAACTAAATAGTAACTAATTCATGAACGGTACAGATTGATTTACTATTAGAACAGACGGTTCATATTGATTACTATTAAAACCACAATCGACGGTCCAGATTGATTTACTTTTAAAACCTCCACCGACGGTCCATATTGATTTACTTTTAAAACCACCACTGATGGTCCAGATTGATTTACTATTAAAACCACCATCAATGGTCCAGATTGATTAACTATTAAAACCACCATCAATGGTCCAGATTGGTTATCTATTAAAACCACCATCGACGGTCCATAAAATTAGTAAATCTTCCCATGGAATACTAAGTCAAACTTACAACAAACGCCTCATAACAATCCCTATATTTATATCAAAAATTGAATAAATATTTATCACAAATCATTTATCCTTAATAAACACATTTTTTAATCTATTAACAATTATTCATTATTTATAACTCACAATATTTAACAACTAAATTATTCCCAGGAAAGAGGGGGCTTTCCGATAAGAATTTCTCCCTATTGGTGCGCAATTAGGTGACCAAACCTCTCATCGATAGAACTTTCTAGACATCGTGAATATTGCAAATAATAATATAAATAACTTTATTGTCTCAATTATTGATTTAATAATATAACATATTGATACTGTGATAATAATTGAAACAATAATATGAGAGATATTATCGCAAAGAATTATCAGAGCAATAATTGAGTATAACTGAGTGACTTCTCACGTAAGCATCAATAATCAATACCGTGTGCTACTATGCAACCACGCGTATTACTATACTTTTATCACCGGGTAGTTCAACAGTTTAACGGTAAAACTTTCGCCATTATTTTTATAAAAAGATAATTCTGTCGTTTTCTAGCTACGATAATACTTCTGTTGTGGGGTCCACCAATGATTGTGCCATCGCACGAATATTCCCTATTAAAACAAATATTCCCCGACCAATAGAATATTTTATAACAACTTGCTTACTTTACAAAATTTATAAATATTACCCACAACTATAACATTATATCATATCCACACCATAATATTAAAAAATATATTTCTAGAAAAATTATTCTTTATTCATAAAAGTTGGGGTCTTACACCATAGTGCATGGATGATTCGTGGATGTGATAATAATGAATATCCTTGGCCCGTGGTGCATGGATAATTCAGTGACGTGGATTATTTATTGAGATTAGTCGAAATGATAAAATTGATGATAAACTTTTAAATCATAGAAAATAGTAGATATCATGCTCTACTTGACTCTTCTAATGGATTGCTTGTTCTGCTGTAGTTAAACTTGTTGTTTATTATATTCTATCAGTTTAACATTGTTTAAGGCTAACAATAATTTATTCTGCATTATCTTTGTCACAATATTCTTTACGGGGCTAGTTGAGCTCACCCTTTTCTTTCATTGTTCTCTTCAGGAAATGAAAATATAGTTGGGACTAGTCGGGGAATGGAGTGACAGTCTAGATGGTTGCTTTAGTAGTCCACACTATTCTGTGAAATAGTGTGATAATAATTATAATGATAACTTCATTTAAGTTTGGATATTGTCTAGGAGACAATATTCGTGTTAAAACTCTCAGTTTACGTTTGTCGTATTGTGTAAATTAAGTTTGTTTTTGAATTCTGTACCATGTTATTGGCGACTCAGAATGGGTTATGTATACCTATTTTGGGGACATCACAAGGACAGTCTTTGGTGCCTCCATCCCAGCTGGACTTGACTTCACTACACGACAAAATTGGGCTAGGTGACCTTCTCTTCTGCAATTGTAACACTTTTTGGATTGCTACGTGCAGTTTGGACTAATGTGTCCCTCCCCTCCGCATTTGTAGCATACGACCGGTGGTTGTTCTCCTTCCTTAACAACGGGTGTTGGTGCTAATGTCTTTCCATCATTATTGAATCTCCTCTTCTTGAAATTTCAACTTCTATTATCTCGGCCAGGATTACCACCAAAGTGATTACCATTTCTGGCATGTTGATTTCCTCCATGTTTGTTGTCACCGCTTCGATGACTTCTACCACTGGTATTATTGTTTTGTCGGCTGCTATCTTTTGGTTGGGTTGACTCATTATCGCGCTCCAATAACTGAGCCCTATTCACAACATCTAAATACAAGCAAAGTTTATGAGAAATGAGGTATTGGCGTATTTTGGGTTTCAAACCTCTTAGAAACATTCGCATCATATGCTCCTCATTATCTACCAAATGGGATGTAAATCGAGATAACTCCACAAATTTAGTCTCGTATTGCGATATGATCATATTATTTTGCTCTAGCTTGATGAATTCTACCTCCTTCATGTGACGAATACTTTCAGGAAAGTACTTGTTGTTGAACAATTCTTGGAACTTCTCCCAAGACATCTTTAGTGCGACAAGTTAAGTATGTTTTATAGATTTCCACCAGTAATCTGCCTCTCCTCGCAACATGAAGGTGGCAAAGGGAACCTTTTGCTCATCGGAGCATCCCAAGACATCAAATATCTTGGTGATCTGCTTTATCCACGTCTCTGACTTAAGTGGTTCTGGCTTTCTCAAAAACTACGGTGGTCCCAGCTCCTTGAACTACTTAGCGGTGACCATCTGTGAGTTGCCAGTGTTTTCACTTGCATTTTTCACAGGAGTCTCTCTCGCCTGATATTGCATGAATTATAGAAAGCCTCTGAACATCACATCGTTCATCATCTGGTTGGTGTTGTTGTTTACCTGAGGATTAATGCATTCCTGATCCACATTATCCTAGGTATTGATCAGCGATGACTCAACGGTCTCATGTGCTCCATTTCTTAACTCAACATTTTTAGATGCCATTTCAAACACTGCCACAAAACAAGGGTTCATTGACACGCCACATATTATCCCTATACTCTGACCGACCAATTAAATAACAAATAAGCTTAGGTAGGTCATACTAACGAATGATTTACCCGTCTCTCCCCTCCTAGTTCTAGCCTCAAATCTCAGCCAGGGATCATATCCCTAACCTTTGATACCAACTGTGACTCGCATCCAAGACTTGGATAGCACCTCAGATTGATACTTATCAACTTGCCACCGTTATTCATGGCATCCCCTACGGAAAGTCTGGCTTCGGTGCATCCCAAGACTTGGAAGTCACCAGATAAAGGCTCAGGGCTCTTTACTTATGGCTTTGATACCAACTGTAACGCCCCCAAAATAGGTATACATCACCCATTATGAGTCGCCAAATACATAGTACAGGATACAAATACAAACTTAATTATACAACTGTCGTGTAACATAAGCTGAGAGTTTCAACACGAATATTGTCTCCTAGACAATATCCAAACTCAAATGAAGTCCTCATTACAATTATTATTACACTATTTCACAGAATAGTGTGGACTACTAAAGCAACCATCTGGACCGTCACTCCATTCCCCGACTAGTCCCAGCTATATTCTCATTTCCTGAAGAGAAAAATGAAAGCAAAGGATGAGCTCAACTAGCCCAGTAAAGAATATTATGACTAAGATAATACAGAATAAATTATCGTTAGCCGTCAACAGTATTAAACTTATAGAATACAATAGACAACAAGTTTAACTGCAGCGGAACAAACAATCCATTAGAAGAGTCAAGTAGAGCATGCTATCTACTATCTTCTATGATTTAAAAGTTTATTATCAATTTATCACATCATTTGTAACATTACAGGTCATGATTATACCGATACATAGTCATAATCATACCAATCAACAGTCCATCAATGCACTACGGGCCAAAGATGACTTTCATCACAATATAACCATGAGGATGATGACAATGATATAAGAATTCAATTAAATGAGAGCAAGGATAAATTTTAAAGATTTATAATTCAATTTATCCAGAGTTCAAGAATGTCCAAATTGTCAACATAATACTGCTTTGTGGAGTAACATTCAAGAATAATATTGTATCAAAAATAATTTGGACAGAAAAGAAATCAATTTTTTGTCATGAATAGTACCCCAGGTGAATAATACCTGAGTGAATAGTACCCCATAAATAGTACTTCTGGAATAGTACCCCGTGAATAGTACCCCGACATGAAAAGATTAAAAATTATCAAGAATGTTCAGAATAATTTTTTCGTGAAAATATACTAGATGAAGCGCAAATTTCAAGGATATTCTACTAATTTCAAGGAGTATAGAAGCAATACTTAACAAAATGAGTGTAGAATTCAGAATTTGAAACGAAATAATATTACTTACATACTACAGAGTAAGGAAGAAAATATTATTTCGTATGAATATTAAACAAAAATAATATCTCTTACCATAAAAGGAGAATACTTCGGACTGGTAGGGCGGGGATATTCTTGAAGAAATCTTTCACTATTTTCTACACTAAAATCTTCCTTAAACTCAAAAGAAATACGCTCAATATTATAGAAGAAGAATTTTCTGATTCTGGTGTGATTTTCATTTCTAAACTAAACATCTTATTTATAGAAGAATGGAAGAATACTTTTTAAGAAAAATCACGGGTGAAAAGCTAAAGGATTTCACGGACGAATTTACGGGCGCAATTCTGAAGAATTTTTTTGATTTTACTATGTTGCACTATGCAGCACTATGCACATACTATGCAGTACTATGCAACACTATGCAGTACTATGCAATCAATAAAATATAATATATTCTATTTTACATAAAAAATAAAAACTTATTATAATATATATATATACACACCCTCAAACCCACGGCACACCACCACCACCCACCACACACCACACACACACACACACACACACACACACACACACACACACACACATATATATATATATATATATATATATATATATATATATATATATACTGAATAACTTTCTACCGATTATTTTAAAAAATGAGTAAGTGGAAGTCCATGTATTACGCAAACTTTACAACAAATACTTCATAAAAGTTCTCTCTATTTTTCTCAATTCACTTGGCTTCACAAAACACATTTTTAATAACATTCATCATTAATATTATAACTCACAATATTAACAACTAGATCATTCCCAGAAAAGAGGGGTTTTCCGATAAGGATTTCTCCTTATTGGCGCGCAATTAGGTGACCAAATCTCTTTCCTCGACAAAACTTTTTAGACATTGTTAATAATGCAAATAATAATATGAATAACTTTGTCATCTCAATTATTGATTTAATAATATAAAATATTGTAAAAATAATTGAATCAATAATGTGAGATACTATGCAGCAATTACTGTGGCAATATTTGAAATAAACTGAGTGACTTCTCACGTAAGCCTCAATAATCAAAGATATTGTACAATACCGTGTGCTACTATGCAACCACGCGTATTACTGTACTTTTATCACCGGGTATTTCAACCGTTAATGGTAAAACTTTCGCCGTTATTTTTATAAAAAAGAAATTTTTGTCGGTTTTTAACTCCGACAGTAATTCCGTTTTGGGGTTCACCAAAGATTGTGCCGTCATACGAATATTCCCTGATAAAATGAATATTCCTCGACCAATCGAATATTTTATGACAACTAGGTTACTTTGCAAAATTTGTAAATATTACCCACAACTATAACATTATAACAAATCCACACCATAATATTCAAAATGATATTTAGAGAAAATTAATCTTTATTCATAAAAATTGGGGTCTTACAAAGACTATTTAATTAGTACGTTGTGATAATATAACATGAGTTTAGCTACAAAATAAAGGAGATGAAAAAAATGAATCCATAGTTTCTCGCTGTGTGTTGTCCTTTAAAGGATAAGGTATTCCTTGATCATTTTATTAAATACTCTTTGTGATCTTTGACAATGTTACAAAGAGATGAATTAATGTTGTTACTTTGACTTCATTTCCTAAAGTATAGACTATGAGACTATATGGGGGTGATTATGGTATGGACTGTGATAACCCAAGATTTCGGATAGCCTTGAAATTAGGTTTTTCAAGATTAATATGTAATAAATAAAATTATATTTATATAATTATGTATAATGTGATTTAAGTCGATTAATGACCTAGTTTACGTGATATGTGATTGAGTACGAGTGTTAGGAGTTTTTGGGAGAAAATATATTTTTTCGAGAAAAAATGCAAAAACAATTTTCATAAAAACGCAAAAAATGCAGAAAAACGCTAATAAACGTACTCTTTCGAGAATTTTGAATTACGTCATAGCGTTTATTTCAGAAGGCTAGATGAAATTTGTAATAAGAAAAATTTCAAGAAAAAGCCGTAAAAACACTTCACGCTAAAAATGAAATTTCATTTTTTTGATTTTTCGAATAACGACGTAGCGTTTATTTGGGAAAGAGAGATCGGTGGTGAAATCGAATTTTCAAAAATTGAGAGTCGAATTTTCGACCAACCGAGCATGTTACGAAAACATAACCGAAAAATGTTAAAAAATTTAACCAAAAAAAAAATGAGAAATCAAATTAATCTTGGCAAAATTAATAAAATACCCACTTTAGTTGACACGTTTTACTTATTACACCATTAAACTTTGAATTTCTTAAATTACCCTCATTAAACTCATTATTATTTTGAAATTGGTTCATTCCGTTAAAACAATAAATGGACGTTAATTTTTTATCGACAAAACTAATGAATTACCAATGTAGTTGGCATATTTTACTGATTACGCCATTGAACTTTTAATTTTTTAAATTACCCCATTAAACTAATTAATATTTTGAAATTGGGTCATTCTGTTATTTCTGCCTTACGAGTTATAATCGTTTCAGTTTTTATCCTACGTGGACGTGAAAAAGAAAAAAACAAATTTGATTTATTCTCTCTCTTCCTTCCTCTTATCTCTCTTTTCTCCCCCTTCTTCCATATCAAATAGATCTGCGTATTTTCTTTCTTCAAAATCTATGAAAATTTCTAGATTCGAATACCCAAAATATTGAATTGAGTTTTAAAGTTCATCAGTACATATAACAATAGAGTCTAAATCCCTAAAAATAGTAACATATGAAGTAAATGATGTTGCAGTAGGTTTCCTCCATCTCACCTCCAACTATCAGCAGCCTTATGCCTCTGAACTCCTCTCATTCACTCTCGATCGCCTCCACAAGGTTAATTCCTTCCTCAATCTCTCTCTATATATCTCTGTGTGTGTGTGTGTGTGTGTGTATATATATATACATGTGGTAGTAATATTTGGTTGGGATTGTATTTATGATTTGATAAAGCCTGAGTTTTTACGGATGGATGCATAGATAATTCAGAGTTAGATGCAAAATGTTATTGTTGCCAATTATCACGTTTTCATTTCTACTACTAATGCATTGCTTTTCATTCGCGAGAAAGTTTTTTCTATTGATAAACATCTGAGATTGAAGTACCCAAAATATTTTGATTTTTTTGCTTTCACTTTCAAGTTTTTTATTATTTTTTTGCCACAAATAATATTTTTTATTTTTGAATTTCTTTTCTAGAGCCATAGATAAAAAGTTAATGTCTGCTTAATTTTTTTTAACAGAATGACCGAATTTATAAATATTAATTAATTTAATAGATTAATTAAAAAAATTAAAAGTTTAATGGTGTAATCAGTAAAATGTGCCAACTATGTGGGTAATTCATTAGTTTTGTTGATAAAAAATTAACGTTCGTTTATTTTTTTTAACAGAATGACCCAATTTCAAAATAATAATTAGTTTAGTGGGGTAATTTGAAAAATTAAAAGTTCAATGGTGTAATCAGTAAAACGTGCCAACTACAATGGGTATTTCATTAGTTTTGCCAATTAATTTTGGACTAACCAATCCTAGGGTTTGAAATGGCTTGGTTAGGAAATGAAATGAGCTTAGTTCGTATTGAATAAGAGCAAGTTAGAATTATTATGGGATTTTAATTGAGAACTCATGTGACAGCTGAGTTGTGCAAACCTTTGTATGGGCAGGGGTTTTATGCTTGGTTTAACGACCACTTAGTTTATCACACTAATAATCGTTTAAATGTTGGTGTCACGCTATCTATATACAAATGATGAGAAGGTGACTCTTTTCTTAGGTGTATATTTGATAGCTAGAGAATAACAAGATTAGGTGTAACGAGCCAAAAATTCATACAATTTAACTATCGACTTCGGTCGTTAATAATACGTCTAACTTCTGATTTTACATCATTATTCGATGTTAAACTTAATAAAATGCGGAATAATTAAAACTTTTATGTCTTCTTACTTCAATTCACTGAATCAAAACCTTTATCATTTACACATCTCTGAATCAATTTTATTTTATGATTCACTTCATCAAAGTTATTATATAAAATCTTACATTTCAATCTGATAACAAAGCATGCCCCTGCGAAACGGGGGGACTCTAGGTTGGTCTCCTAGCATGCCCCTGTGAAACAAGGGATACATCTTCATTGCCTTTATCGAGTACCCTCTTGGGATCGCTCATATACTTGCCAGTCTGTATATGCTCGGCGACTTCTTCGAAGGCAGTGAAGTCTTTAATCTTGCCTGTCTATAGGCCCATCTTTGCCATTTCGCCGTGTTTGATCATTTCTGAGAATGGCTTTCCTATGCATGCTAGGATCCTCTTATAGTAAGGAGCCTCTTGGATATCAATAAACATCATTACCATCTCAGTTTCTGTCATTGATTGAATGACTTGCGATGATAGATGTCTCCACCTTTGGGCATATTCTCGGAAAGACTCAGTACTTTGTTTTTTGACTTTAGTCACTTGGTATCGATCTGGTGTCATTTGTGACTAAAAACTGTATTGATTGAGAAAGGCATGGGCCAATTCTTCCTAGTTGTGGATTTTGGCATTGTCAAGTCAGGCATACCAGGCTTTAGCCTCTCCAGTGAGACTCTTTTGGAAAAGTTGCATTCTGAGGATTTCATCTTCAGCATAAGACCCCAGCTCGCCAATATATAATTTTAGGTGCATATAGGGATCGCCTGCCCCATTGTACTTTTCAAACTCTGGGACTTTGAATTTGTCAGGATATCGAGCCATTGGGAATTTGCAGAGATCTGAATAGGTGACACTACCATAGTATCCAGTCCCTTTGATTGACCGGATGGTTTCCTCCATTTGTTGGACTTTCTTTCTTATATCCCCAGTTTCTCGATCATCCCTGAGTTTTGTGATTTCAGGGGTTTTGTTGGTTCCTTTATTGGAATGAGGTTCAGGTATCTAGGTTTTTATCTTTTTGCCAATACCCTGACTGCCCCCTGGTGTGAATAACTCTAGTTGAGTAGGCATTATTTGGCCCCGAGTGTTTTTACTTTATTCTTTTAGAAAGATAGCTAATTCTGCTATCTGATTCCTTAATCCTTCGAACTCCTCTCAAGAAACAGGAGTAGGATCAGGCTGGGCACTTGTAGCCATGTCTGACGGTGGGCTTATTGCCTTTTTGGACTTTGAACGGGTACCTGGACCAATTGCTTCCCTACAAAAAGACTTACGTAGTTTAGTCTTAGGGAATATATAAATGTTACATGCTATGTGATGTATCCGTTTTAGGAATATTATCTTGCAAAATGGATGTTAGCTATTTATAAGACAAGATAGCATATCAGGTTTTAATATGCATGTACACATATTCCTTCATATTTTCCATTACTTTGAGATTGACATGGAATGAAATTACAAGTAATTGAGATTACAAGTAATTCAAAATGGAAAGTATGAAGAGACTTCCCTCCGCATTTGGTTTATCAGAGGCTGACCTATCTTAGGTTACTCTCGCGGCTTTTTGGCATGAAGGTTCCCAGATCATCGCAATTTACTCGACGAGAATTTAATCCGGGCTTTCAACTGGAGCGAATCTAGGTGGTGCCTTTCCTGAGCCTTATTGGAATTAGTCTCCCTACGAGTCCAGTAATCAAACACCAATAGGATAGCCTCCTGGTGGAGGGACCACACAACATACATTCACATACAACGTGTTTCACCACATGGAAATGATGATATGTGCGAAGCGCTAAGTGCAGTAAGTAAATTCATTCGTACACATTTATTTAAATGTAAATGCAACATCCACACACAAGAAAATAATAGTTTTGAAAAGTTTGTAGTAGCGGCTTAAGCCCTCTTATTGGAAGTTCCCAGCAGATTCGCCACCTGTCGACGCCGGGATTTTTATTTGTCCCTTTCTGTTCTTATTTTTTGGTGTTCTCAGGTTTGGTGAGATTTTTTTGAAAAAATAAGTTGTGAAAAGGTCCGACATGTATATGTCGACAATTGGACTGTAAGAGTCGCCAGTTGGTATTTTTAAATGGTTGTACCAACACAACCGAGAAAAGGTTTGCACATTGACCATGTGATGTAGCACTACTAAACTATTTTGTGAAACCGAGATTAGTTAGGGTCCGGGGGCTTGATTATGCGGAGGGAAGTGTTAGGCACCCCCCGACATCCGTGTTACCACATCGCCACTTTTTAATTTAAGCTGTTATATGAATGTGTGCGTGTGTGTGGGGGTTAATGTGCAATTATCTGGAAGTAGTGCTATGCCTCGTTCGCACCTATATATAAAGGGTTTGAATTTTTTTATAAAAGTTCAGTTTTAACAAGATATAGCAATGAGGTTTTGTAAAAGAGGTTTTTCAAACCCTTATGCTCAATAGTAATTGAGGCCTTTGATACTTCCATTTTATTGTATATTCAGCTTGATTGCTTTTATTTTCGATATGCAAAGCATCATCGAGAAAATAATGTACATAGCAATGCCAGAACTCCTTATGGGCATGAAAGCTATCTAAGGATATTTAAACACCGTGAATAATTTACAAGCTAATTACAGCTGAAAATGTCCATCACGGGAACCGAATCTAGATTCAGAAGACTGAATCTGTGAACACATGATTCCTAGGCTCACATGATGCCATAGTTTATATGAAAGATGTAAGCAGTTATATATATATATATATATAAGCTGTAAATATATATATATATATATATATAAAAGTTGTAAATATATATATATATATATATATATATATATATAAGTATAAATAAATATATATATATATATATATATGTAAGATCGACCACCACGAAGTAAACTTCATGGGGTATTGGAAATGTAAATATATAAAAGTTCTAAATATATATATAGAGATGATCAACCGCCACAAAGTAAAGTCCAAGCGGGACAAAATATAAATAAATCAGTAAAAGACGATCAATTGCCACGAAGTAAACTTCATGCGGGATGAAAAATGTAAATAAAGCAGTCAAAGGCCACGAAGTAAACTCCAGACATGACAAAAATATAGTATGTTAATCCAGGCTCAATTGAGGCATAACTCGATGATGTTAGTCCATATATATATATATATAAATATATATATATATAAACATAAATAAAAAACCACGGACCGAAGTTCGGGCATACACACGCAACACGACTCTCAACGTGAATAACTGTGTGTGCAAAAAGTAGAGAAAGGCTTTAAGAAATGTAAGAAGTCTTATAGTGGGCTGCCAAGAAGACTTCAAATGGCTTTAAATGAATGAACAATCGGTTTCCACCGGTAAAATATGACAAAGCATGAGCTTACAAGTATTTAAAATGAGAAAGCACTCAGTTTATAGTGTGTACAGAGGAAAATCGACTGGGCTTCCTCGCCTTTTCTCTCTTCAAAATGGCCACCCCAAACCCTCTATTCATAGAGGGGGGAGCCGCAGGTGTACCTGCGGCAGTCTCTTGTTTACCTGCGGCTGCCTGGGATTCCTCGGGTAATGTGGGTCCCATCGTCTCAAAATGCGTGCACTCGGACAACGCGCTATTCGCTCGAACCTTCATAACTTTTAATTCGGGAGTCCGATGGAAGCGTGCCATACCATTCCGGAAAGCTCTTTCTTAGAGCTATGCAATGACATAGGATTTACCCTTTTTTGATTCTAGGAAGATTGGTCCATGACCAAAATAGAATTTCTGAGTTTCTGTTAGGCAGTTCGTTGAGCTATTTTTTGTAGTTTGAGCTCAAAAGTTAAGATATGGTTCTCATGGGACTTATTTTGAAGCAATTAAAACTTTTATGTCTTCTTACTTCAATTTCCTGAATCAAAACCTTTATCCTTCACACATCTCTGAATCAATTTTATTTTATGATTCGCTTCATCAAAGTTATTATATAAAATCTTACATTTCAATCTGATAACCTTTGCATATCAGATAACTCAAACTTTACAGTTTATTATTACATAATTATTGTGATTTATTAAGTACATTTCTCAAAACCTTTATCTTTACCTACCTTTGAACCATACTTAGTTTATTACTCACTTTATTAGAGTTAATAAATAAAACTTACATCCGGGTTTAATACCCTTTATATAATAGACAAAACTTAAACTTTATAACTAAACATCTAATATACATCATAAAACATTAAGTACATCTCATGAACCTTAATCATGGTTTAAAGAAATAACAATCTTTAGCTAAAATAACAATCTTCGTGTATTATTTCTGATCCACGTCATTCAAGTAGCACATAGTGTTACCTTCAATCCTTAACCTACAAAAGGGGTTATGTCGACGTCGGGATTTTTATTTGTCCCTTTATGTTCTTATTTTTTGGTGTTCTCATGTTATGTGAGATTTTTTTGAAAAAAAAAAGTTGTGAAAAGGTCCGACATGTATATGTCGACGATTGGACTATAAGAGTTGCCAGTTGGTACGTATTTTTAAATGGTTGTACCAACTCAACCGAGAAAAGATTTGCACATCGACCACGTGATGTAACACTGCTAAACTAGTATGTGACACCGAGATTCGTTAGGGTCTGGGGGCTTTATTATGCTGAGGGAAGATGTTAGGCACCCCCACGAAATCTGTGTTACCACGATGATCGCCACTTTTCAATTTAAACTGTTATATGAATGTGTGTGTGTGTGTGGGTCAATATGCAATTATCTGAAAGTAGTGCAATGCCTCGTTCGCACCTATATACAAAGGGTTTGAATTTTGTATAAAAGTTCAGTTTTAACAAGATATAGCAATGATGTTTTGTAAAAGAGGTTTTTCAAACCCTTATGCTCAATAGTAATTGAGGCCTTTGATACTTCTATTTTATTGTGTGTTTGGCTTGATTGCTTTTATTTTTGAGATGTGAAGCATCTTCGAGAAAATAATGTACATAGCAGTGCCAAAATACTTATGGGCATGAAAGCCATCTAAGGAAATTCAAACACCGTAAATAATTTACAAGATGATTACAACTGAAAATATCCATCACGGGAACCGAATCTAGATTCAGAAGACTGAATCTGTGATATATATATAAGCAATAAACACACCGGATATAAAATTTAGGCTCATTTATATATATATATATATATAAAAGCAATAAATGCTCCGGATGTGAATCCAGGCTCAATCAAGGCATAACTCGATGATGTTAGTCCATATATATATAAACAAAAATAAAAAACCACGGACCAAAGTTCGGGCATACACACGCAACACGACTCTCAACGTGAATAACTGTGTGTGCAAAAAGTGGAGAAAAGCTTTAAGAAATGTAAGAAGTCTTACAGTGGGCTGCTAAGAAGACTTTAAATGGCTTTAAATGAATGAACACTCAGTTTCCACCGGTAAAATATGACAAAGCACGAGCTTACAAGAGTTTAAAATGAGAAAACACTCAGTTTATATTGTGTACAGAGCAAAATGGACAGGGCTTTCTCGCCTTTTCTCTCTTCAAAATGGCCAGCCCAAGCCCTCTATTCATAGAGGGGGGAGCCGCAGGTGTACCTACGGAAGCCTTTGGTTTACCTGCGACTGCCCGAGATGCTTTGGGTAATGTGGGTCCTGCCGTCTCAAAGTACGTGCACTCGGACAACGCACTGTTCGATCGAATCTTCATAACTTTCAATCCGGGAGTCCGATAGAAGCGTGCCATACCATTATGGAAAGCTCTTTCCAAGAGGTATGCAATGACATAGGATTTGCCTTTTTTTCATTTTGGGAAGATGAGTCCATGACTGAAGTAGCATTTTTGGGTCTCCGTTAGGCAGTCCGTTGAGCCGTTTTGCGTAGTTTGTGCTTAAAAATTAAGATATGGTTCTCTTGGGACTTCTTTTGAAGAAATTTAAGTTGAAATGAGTGTATTTGATTTGAGTTGAAGTTAAGTTGGCAAAATGACCATTTTGCCCCTCTCAGGGTTATCTCCGATTTTCAAACAGTTGTAGTAGTCTTTTCTCAGGGTTATCTCTAAGATCGTTATGTTGTTGACTCTGAATGTCCTCAGGGTTATCTCTGAGGTTTGATTTACCTCCCGGGGTAGACTCTGGGCATTAAACTTGATCTCCCGGGGTTAACTCCGGGGTTGGAAACTGGATCTCTCAAGGCTATCACCGGGGTTGGAATGGATGTTATGGTCCTCCAGGGTTATCTCTAGAGTGTGAAGAAGATGCTTTTGTCCTCCCACATAGTTAGTAATAGGAAAACAAAATTTTGAGTGTCTACAGATACCCCTCTTTATCATGTTCATGCAATGCAATGGAATGGACATGATAAAGATTACCTGACACTGGAAATATAAAAAGGTATTTTTAATGATGCAAATCACAATTTAATGAATGTTTTCATAAATCTCAGTTCACAAATCACGCATCGTATTTCGCACTTCAATTTTTGCATTTGGCCAATCGCACTTTGCAACTCGCACATCGCATTTTGTATATCGAAAATCACAAATCGCACTTCGCACATCACTTTACCTTTACCGGTTGTTATGATACCTATACTAGTGTTGACTACAACGGTTTGGCTTTTTGTCGGTGTCGCCGATGCCTGTTTGATGAAGAGAAATTGAGATGTTTTCTACATCTCTACTAGGGATGACATTCTAAAATCACCGGACCTTCCCGATGCATACACTGGTAGTTTAAAATGGTGCCTACCCTGATGGTTGTTTGACAACGGATCCTACCCTGCTGGTAGTTGAATACACTAACATCGCCAAACTATTTTGGTTCCCACTCTAACGGTGGTATACAAAGCTTTCATCGATGAACTGTCTTGATGTTGTGCTCACTCTTTTTGAGGTAATTTGGAGTTTCTTTTCGTTATTGGTTGCTTGTGGCCCATTTCCTTGAGCGTTTATATTTCAACCCGACTAAACTGATGACCTGAATGCCGCTGACATCCTTGGAGGGTGCGACTCATTTTTTCGCTGCCCAGATTTGAACTTTGGTGTATAGGCCTCGACATGTGAGGACTCGACTCCGGTTGGCCTATTTAATGAAGAGGATTTCATTCGCTAGACCTTTTTTCATTGGGCTTTTACTTTTGAGTTAAGGACTTTCTTGGGAATTTTCCCCTTCTTTTGTAGGGGCAAGCTTATGTTGCCATGATTTCTTTCAAGAGTTCTCCCCTTTCTTTTGATGAGAGGCTTGATCCCGCCTTAAACTTCTTCCCTTTCCTGGAATCAAAAAATGCCCTAATCCTTTCACCTATTGTTACTGGGGATTCATATAAGAAACTCTCTTTGTTGACCAAGTCGCGAGTGAGCAATATCCGAATCGCTAGTGAGATGATATTAGGGAAGCTCTGATGATGATGGACCATGCTGATGGTGTTGACTGGTGCATTTTCCTCTTTAGGATGGTTAATAAATGCTCTAGTGTTGAGTTATCGTTGTTTCTGAGATTGCCTCAATCTTGTTGTAAGGGACCCAATATCGGTTTGTCGCCAATTATGAAATTTCCCCAGCCTTGCTTATTGTTTGGGATCGTTTCTTTGACAGATAGGCCGATAAGATGGCAAGATTGTAAGAGGCTTTTACCTCTGTACTAGATGGTGAACAAGTAGTGGATTTGGGCTTTGATGCCCTCAATCATTGTTCCTGACTTGTTTACACAATCAACCTTGACAGTTTTCTTCTGATTTTATGAAGACTTGTGATTGAAGGTGTCGGCTCTTTGAAGGTCCTCACTGCTGATCATGTTTGATATATCCTGTGTTGTTGTTACAAATTTGATGATTGATGTCGAGAGGCCTTCGGATTCCACTAAATTGGTCCCAAAGATCTCAGCTTGGTTGGTGATGACTTCACCCAAGTTTGATTTGATCTGCAAAGTTTGATTTGTTATCTTGATCAGGGGGAACATGTCATCTAGTATGAGATAGAATTTGCCATGATGGTTACCCATGTATTGCTGGAGGTCAAAAGAGATCAAGTCTTCTCGCACTTCAGGAGCGATGAGTCGCTGACGAGTTGCATCTTATGATGATGGTCATTTCATCCCTATTGCTAGTTATCTTGGGATTAATGTTTGGATTTGGATATTTCTTTTGAGGGTCTGACCACATCACTGATGGCTTCCTACGTACTCCCGTGTGTGTGGGAGATCAGGTCTGCGTAGTTCCTGCTTAATAAGATAAACGGCTTGAGAAGTGTTTGTTTGGGGTTTTTGGGTTTTTGTTTAGTTTGACGGCACCATAAATGGCTGCCTACGTACTCCCATTGATGAGGGGAGATCAGGTCTTTCATAGTTCAGGCCCGACGTGGAATGGTTCAAAGTTGTATGTGGCAAAGAGGGTGTAAAGATGTTATTTTTTATTTTTTTATTTTTTGGTTTTTTTGTTTTGTGTTTTTTTTCTTTGTTTTTTTGTTTTATTTTTTGTGTTTTTTTTTATTTTTTGTTTTTTTTTCAATATTTATATGCAGGGAAAAGAAAAGGCATACTGTGAAGAAAGTGATATCGTCCCAATATCTCTTGGAACTCCCCACTATATCCTCTGGATCTACATCTTCTTGGCTAGTTGAGGCCTGATAGTCCAGTTGTCAGTGGTTATGTTGCCTTCAAGGCTCGCTATAGAGGTTACCTCTTGGTTCTGAATATCTTCACTTATAGCCATAATTTGATCGCTTCCTGATTTAATACATTCCTTAGGGACGCTTGAACTGGACCCATCGCAAAAAGGTATGAACTCCTGATTCTTTGATGGGTTGGTTTCCCTGATAACCTCACCACCTTTTCCTTCATCTGTTCCTTCACCTTTTTCTTGAGCTTGAGAGGATTCGACCATGAAATCTCCCTCGAATTGTTGTCATATTTCTTGCAAGGAACTTTCTTTTTTGGCTTTTTCTTCCTTGGAAAGGATTAGTATTTCCTCCGCATCATCCATGGTTATAAAATCAAGAACGTGGTTGCTATCTTTAGAGCACAAAATGTTTGATGTTGGCAGAGGAATCTCCCTTGGGGATTCCCTTGTCTCCTCTGTCATTCCCTGCATTAGGATCACTCCATCTTCTGTTCTGCAAGGATAGGTTCTCATAGCCTTCACCTCCTTTGAACTGCATGTCTCTAGTGGACATCTTAAGCTTTTTATTTCCTCTTCGCTTTTTCTAGTTATGAGGAATTCTATCTTCATCTCTTCCTTTTCAATGAGATCCTGGATTTTATGTCGTAAAGACTATCATTCCTCAGTCACATGTTCAAGTGAGTTAAAATGATAGAGATACATCTTGGTGGAATCATAACTCTTTATCTTGGGATTTATAGGAGGCAGCAACTCAATAATCCTTCCTTCACTTATCAGAAAGTGTAGCATTTCTTCATTTGATTTGTTCAGAGGGGTGAATTTTTGGACTCTTTTGGAGGTTGTTTGATCTTTCTTCTTTGAGAATTCGCATTCCCCCGATCGATTTTTCCGTTGGCGAGATCTTCTAGCAATTTTATCAACCCCCTTTTTTTTTCCTTTCAGCCTGTTTTGATCTTCTTCATTTAGCTGGCTCATCCTGGAGAGATATGGGTTTGCATTATGGTTAACCTCTTTTTTCTCTTGGCTTTCTGATAGTTGAGTGAAAAAGAGCCTTGTTTCATGATGTTGGCGCACTATCAGCTTAGCTAGCAGATTTACTTGATTCTAGATCGTCTCTAATTTTTGCATTACTATCATACTCTCCTCCGAGTTTTCCCACTCTAGGACATTTGTTCGGTGCCTTTGGGGGTATTCCTCAATCCTTCGTATGTACTTACGATTTGGATACATTCCAGCGCTTCCTGACTCAATCATGTTTATTTCCTCTGTATCATGCTGTAACAGAAGGTTGGTGTTGACAATTTGTTGATCATGTTGTTGGCCCACAATACTGCCACTTTCGATCAGATTTTGAATCTTATGCTTTAAGGACCAACAATCTTGTGTATCGTGTCCTGGAGACCCTGAATGGTAAGCACATCTCTGGCTTGGATTGTATCTTTTGCTCCCTAGTTCCAGAGGTGGAGCCAGTTCGGTAATTTTCTTGTGATCCATTAATATTGCCAATATATTTTCAAGGGAATCGCTAAAAGGAGTGAACACCCGATTTTCGGTTCTTTCAATTTTTTTCTTGTCTGGGCATTGGTTGAATGCAGCCTGTTGTTGAAATGGAAAATTGTCTTGCTTTTTCCAAATGGGAGGACTGTAGGTTTGTCTCCTAGTATGCCCCTGCGAAACAAGGGATACATCTTCATTGCCTTTATCGAGTACCCTCTTGGGATCGCTCACATACTTTCTTATCTGTATATGCTTGGCAACTGCTTCAAAGGCAGTAAAGTCTTTAATCTTGCTTGTCTTCAGGTCCATCTCTGCCATTTCGCCGTGTTTGATCATCTTCATTGACTCTTTTGGAAAAGTTGCATTCTGAGGATTTCATCTTCAGCATAAGACCCCAGCTTGCCAATATATAATTTTTGGTGCATATAGGGATCGCCTGCCCCATTGTACTTTTCAAACTCTGGGACTTTGAATTTGTCAGGATATCGAGCCCTTGGGAATATGCAGAGATCTGAATAGCTGACACTACCATAGTTTTCAGTCCCTTTGATTGACCGGATGGTTTCCTCCATTTGTTGGACTTTCTTTCTTATATCCCCAGTTTCTCGATCATCCCTGAATTTTGTGATTTCAGTGGTTTTGTTTGTTCCTTTATTGGAATGAGGTTCAGGTATCTGGGTTTTCATCTTTTTGCCAATACCCTGACTGCCCCCTGGTGTAAATGACTCTGGTTCAGTAGGCATTGTCTCGCCTCGAGTGTTTTTACTTTGATCTTTTAGAAAGACAGCTACTTCTGCTATCTGATTCCTTAATCCTTCAAACACCTCTCGAGAAACAAGAGTAGGATCAGGCTGGGCACTTGTAGCCATGTCTGACGGTGGGCTTAGTGCCTTTTTGGACTTTGAACGGGTACCTGAACCAATTGCTTCCCTACAAAAAGACTTACGTAGTTTAGTCTTAGGGAATGTATAAATGTTACATGCTATATGATGTATCCGTTTTAGGAAGATTATCCTGCAAAATGGATGTTAGCTGTTTATAAGACAAGATAGCATGTCAGGTTTTAATATGCATGCACACATATACCTTCATATTTTCCATTACATTTAGATTGACATGGAATGAAATTACAAGTAGTTGAGATTACAAGATATTCAAAATGGAAAGTATGAAGAGACTTTCCTCCGCGTTTGGTTTATCAGAGGCTGACCTATCTTAGGTTACCCTCGCGACTTTTTGTCATAAAGGTTCCTAGATCATCGCAATTTACTCAACGAGAATTTAATCTGGTCTTTCAACTTGAGCGACTCTGGGTGGTGCGTTTCCTAAGCCTCGTTGGAATTAGTCTCCGTATGAGTCCAATAATCAAACATCGATAGGATAGCCTCCTGGTGGAGGGACCACACAACATACATTCACATACAACGTGTCTCACCATATGGAAATGATGATATGTGTGAAGCACTAAGTGCAGTAAGTAAATTCATTCGTACACATTTATTTAAATATAAATGCAACATCCACACACAAGCATATAATAGTTTTCAAAAGTTTGTAGTAGCGGCTTAAGCACTCTTACTGGAAGTCCCCAGCAGAGTCGCCACCTGTCGATGTCGGGATTTTTATTTGTCCCTTTCTGTTCTTTTTTTTTGGTGTTCTCATGTTAGGCCATATTTGTTTGAAAAAACAAGTTGTGAAAAGGTCCAACATGTATATGTCGATGATTTAACTGTAAGAGTTGCCAGTTGGTATTTTTAAATGGTTGTACCAACTCAACCGAGAAAAGGTTTGCACATTGACCACGTGATGTAACACTGCTAAACTAGTCTGTGAAACTGAGATTCGTTAGGATCCGGAGGCTTGATTATGCGGAGGGAAGGTGTTAGCCACCCCCAACATGTGTGTTACCACGGTGACCGCCACTTTTCAATTTAAGCTGTTATATGAATGTGTGTGTGTGTGTGGGTCAATGTGCAATTATCTAGAAGTAGTGTTATGCCTAGTTCACACCTATATATAAAGGGTTTGAATTTTGTATAAAAGTTCAGTTTTAACAAGATATAGCAATGATGTTTTGTAAAAGAGGTTTTTCAAACCCTTATGCTCAATAGTAATTGAGGCCTTTGATACTTCCATTTTATTGTATGTTCAGCTTGATTGCTTTTATTTTCGATATGCGAAGCATCTTCGAGAAAATAATGTACATAGCAGTGCCGGACTTCTTATGGGCATGAAAGCCATCTAAGGAAATTCAAACACCGTGAATAATTTACAAGCTGATTACAGCTGAAAATGTCCATCACGAGAACCGAATCTAGATTCAGAAGACTGAATCTGTGATCACATGATGCCGCAGTTTATATGAAAGCTGTAAGAAGTTATATATATATAAAAGCTGTAAATATATATATATATATGTACGATCGACCACCACGAAGTAAACTTCATGGGGTATTGGAAATGTAAATATATAAAAGTTGTAAATATATATATATAGATGATCAACAGCTACGAAGTAAACTCCAGGCGGGACAAAATATAAATAAATCAGTAAAAGACGATCAACCACCACTAAGTAAACTCCAGGCGGGATGAAAAATGTAAATAAAGCAGTAAAATGCCACGAAGTAAACTCCAGGCTTGACAGAAATGTAAATATATATATATATATATAAACATAAATAAAAAGCCACGGGCCGAAGATCGGGCATACAAACGCAACACGACTCTCAATGTGAATAACTGTGTGTACAAAAAGTGGAGAAAGGCTTTAAGAAATATAAGAAGTCTTATAGTGGGCTGCAAAGAAGACTTCAAATGGCTTTAAATGAATGAACACTCGATTTCCACTAGTAAAATATGACAAAGCATGAGCTTACAAGTGTTTAAAATGAGAAAGCACTCAGTTTATAGTGTGTACAAAGCAAAATGGACAGGGCTTCCTTGCCTTTTCTCTCTTCAAAATGGCCACCCCAAACCCTCTATTTATAGAGGGGGGAGCCACAGGTGTACCTGATGTTAGCTCGAACCTTCATAACTTTTAATCCGGGAGTCCGATGGAAGTGTGCCAAACCATTCCAGAAAGCTCTTTCTGAGAGCTATGCAATGACATATATTTTACCCTTTTTTGATTCTGGGAAGATGGATCCATGACTGAAATAGCACTTTCGGGTCTTTGTTAGGCAGTCCGTTGAGCTGTTTTGCATAGTTTGCACTCAGAAGTTAAGATATGGTTCTCGTGGGACTTATTTTGAAGCAATTAAAACTTTTATTTCTTCTTACTTCAACTTATTGAATCAAAACCTTTATCATTTACACATCTCTGAATTAATTTTATTTTATGATTCACTTCATCAAAGTTATTATATAAAATCTTACATTTCAATCTGATAACCTTTGCATATCAGATAACTCAAACTTTATAGTTTATTATTACATAATTATTGTGATTTATCAAGTACATTTCTCAAAACCTTTATCTTTACCTACCTTTGAACCATACTTAGTTTATTACTCACTTTATCAGAGTTAATAAATAAAACTTACATCCAGGTTCAATACCCTTTATACAACGGAAAAAACTTAAACTTTATAACTCAATATCTAATATACATCATAAAACATTGAGTACATCTCATGAACTTTAATCATGGTTTAAAGAAATAACAATCTTTATCTAAAATATTAATCTTCATGTATTATTTTTGATCCACGTCATTCAAGTAGCACATAGTGTTACTTTCAATCCTTAACCTACAAAAATGGTTATTTTTAAGGTTGAGCTTGACAGCCTAGCAAATCTAACAATTTTCATGCATCACGTAGCACATAATAACATGCTTATCATACATCTCATAAACATTGGACTAACATAACATACATGCTATAGTTCATATAACAATTATAAAGATTGAGTTCCTTACTCAATCAACATTCATTACTCAATCAACGTAGTCATAAATTGACTTTTACGTTTCATACTTTCAACATATATATAACACATCATGCTATTCGCAATAAAGATTTAAAACAGTTCATCATCAAGTTCACATAGAAAATAGGAACTAAAAGACTTGCCTTGATCGTTGTTTACCAATAATAGTTTAACAACTTACAGCTATTTGCACTTCATGTGCCCTACACAATTATATAATCATGCACATCAACTATTAGTCACATAGAAATGCATAGTAGTTGTAATGTAAACTTTACTCTATATCTCATAACCCTTCCTATTATCAATACACAATGTTCAATTTGATTGTGTTAACTTTCAACTTACATCTCACTATATTTCATACTCGAAGTTCATTCAAGTGTTTAAGTCTTGCTAGGAATTATTATTGGTTTTATTTTAACCCCATTTCATATCTTATCATATTCAATTCATTTGACTTAAAACACTTTTTACGTTCATTAACACTTGTCACGGCGTTTCGACGTTTATTCGCCACACGCCCGATTTGTCTCTCTTGTGTATACTTAGTATGCTTATACAACTTATCTAATACATCATTTATTAATGTTAATCATCATTATATTTACTAACATTCATGTTTTATAATTTAGAACAACATCTTTTATCATCAAAAGCACTACACTTGGATACGTGTATGCCCGACGCCCTCCAATTGCCTCCGAAAACACAACAGTCCCAACGATTTCCATTTTGACCCCTTCTAATAACCTCAAATTGAAGGACTTAAATAAATAAAGTTGTAGGTCTATTTGTCCTCATTCCGGGTCATCTTAAATCGCCTCAATCGGAGTTCATATGAAAACGTTTTACCTATTTTAATAAAATAGGTCAAAATAGTCACACCTGACACACTATCGGCGCAAACATGCCCATTTCCTTCATAACTCCAAAGTCTTGCGCATTCATCTAGCAATGCTCACTCTTGGCCTTTCAGCGCTCTTGGGCGGCAATGACGCCTGCGTCTTAACTACTGAGTTTTCTCAATGTATATACTTTAAATCTTCATAACTTCTTCATTTTAAGTCGGAATTAGTTGGTTTTCAACTTTATGAACTCGTGAAACACTGAAATACTCATCTACATAATAATTATAACATTTCAAAAACTTTAAGAAATCAATTTAAGGGTTCCAATTTAGTGTTCATGCTATATTTTCATACTTCAAACATATATATTTAACGAAATCTTACATCACAGATTCGTTTTAACTCCGTTTTAGTTCATTCCAATTGGGTTGTTTTCGTTTCTCAGAAGAGAAAAACAAACCACTATCAATTTAAAAATTAAATCATAGGATTACACAAAATTTTTACCTCCAAAATAGACAATATAGTTTGTAATAACCAAGAGTCTAATTTTTCCATCTTTTACACAATTTAGACTTGATTGGTTTGATTTTAGATATGAACAACACTAGAAATTCATTACATAATCAACACACATAGATTCTTCACCAATTCCTAAGGTCAAATAACCATAGTACTTTCTAATAATAAAATTAAGGAACAAAGATTAGGAACTTATGAATTTCTTCATACCTCTTGAACCCTCCTTAGCTTTAATCAGATGATGAAAGAGGTTGGTTCTCCTTGATTCTCCAAGGCTCTTCTCCAACTCTACAGAGAACTCCTTTTCTCTCTCATTTTTCTCTCTTCTCTGCTCTATTCTTCTTTCTCAAACTTAGCACAACTTAATGTATTTTTTTTATTTAGTCTATCAGTTAAAAACACCAAGGGCTCCCATCCGTTACAAAGGCAAAGGGGCACAAGGCCATGTTTGGCTAGAACCCTTAACCTCCTTATCCATTTATTTTAATATTATTCCTATTATAGGCTACACAAAATGTCACACTTCTATTGATTTAACCATAGTCTTTATTTATTCAACACAATATTTACTTACCCAATAAAATTAAAATTTTATTTAACAAATCATTAGTCCTATAATTTAATTATTTAATTAAATTATAATGCTACCATTTTATTAGCGTAATAAAATACGCACTGATTCTAAAACCATTTAGTCAATATTATCACAATTAAATAAATTATTCCATACTAATTTCTATCGAATATTTATTTTATTTCGTAAATATTCCAACTAAAATATTTATTTTATTCGATAAATATTTTAACTATTTACAAAATTCACAATCATATTCCATTAACATATTACATTTATATGTAATATATTGCTTTTATTTTATTAAAATATATAAATTTACATTAATTCATTATTTTAATTAAGTGAACTACTCTCATTATTTATAAAATTTAATTCATAACAATTACATTGCCAATAAGGCATAATAATCAAATTATATTACTCCATAATATAATTTTCAAATTAATTAAATTAACTAATATTAATCGATTAATTTCTTTTTTGTAACAATTTCATTTGCTTTCTTCATTAGTTAAACTAACTATTAACCTCCTTTTCCCAATATATATATATATATATATTCTTCTATATTCACACTTAATCTTTTCATACCAACACATATTTCAAAATTATATAACACGTATATATACATACTCAAACTCAAAACATCCCATAATAAGAATTTTAATTATTAAATTCTTATTTTAATAACTTATAAAAATTCGGACTGTCACATTAGGTGCGAGTTCTTGAAACAAATGCTTATGGTAAGTTTGTGACTCATGATCGTATGTTATGTTTTGAGCCCCTGAGCGTATGGATAGTCCCTGATTTGTTCTTGGACTACGTATTTCTAGGACAAGTTCCTAAACTCATGTTATTATGGAAAGTTCCTGAACTCATAACGTGTGTTAAGTTAAAGGAAATATATTGGGATATAGAAAGGTTGTAGATTGAGAATTGAGAATTGTCAATATGACGAGCATTGATGATATTGGATATAGATAGAGATATTAAATATTGGAGCATTGGAGAAAATTGTATTTGATAGAGGAAGCATAGAAGCATAGGTATTCCAAATCTTCTAGTTATGCTAAATTTTGAAATTTATTGAAATCATGCTTATAAATATATTTTTGAAAAATATTGGATCAAATTATTGAACAAATAAGATTTAGAAATTTTATTATTCATATGTCTATGCTAATTCTTTCAGCTAAGACAAAAATGATTCAAAAATATCAAATGAATTTCATTTAGTTATTGATGTGTCATTAAACATGGTGCAGTTATGAAAATTGATGGAGTCGTTGATGTGATTATGGAATCGTCAGCCCACTATGGTATGTTGTAGTATGACAATGTTATAAAATGACATAATCCTCAATTTATTATTAAAACGATGCGGTATCATGATGTCATAAACTGATTTTCAGTATTTTGAACTAATTAAAGAAAAGTTTTCTAGTTGAGCCAGTTAAAAATATTTTAATTAATGTCTGAGTTGACAATAAAAGTCTAAGCTATTTGATTTGGTTAGATGCACATTACAATCATTCAATAAAAATTCAAGCATTCTTTGAGAAGTTATGCCAAACAAAATTATTTTGGTGCGGACTCATATGATAAGTCTAATAAGAGCATCCCTAATATTGGGGTATTTTTAAGTTGGAAAAATCCCAACAGACCCCCGAGGTGGTCAACCAAACGCATATAATCGTTTAGCCAGAACAAGGTACAATGGGCTGATCACCCAACGTGCCAGCAATCCAGCCGATTCATAGTTAAATTACTAATTGTGACGCCCCCAAAACAGGTATACATCACACATCTTGAGTCGCCAGATACATGGTACATAAATTTAAATACAACTTAATTATACAACAGTCGTGTAAAATACAACAAAACATAGCTGAGATTTTAAACAAGAATATTGTCATCTAGACAATATCCACACTCAATGGAGTCCTCATTACAATTATTATCACATTATTTCGTAGAATAGTGAGGACTACTAAAGCCACTTATTCTGGACCATCACTCCATTTCTCGACTCGTCCCAGCTATATTCTCATTTTCTGAAGAGAACAATGAAAGAAAGGGTGAGCTCAACTAGCCCAGTAAGAAATATTATGACTAAGATAATGCAAAATAAATTATCCTTAGCCTTCAACAGTATAACAACTGATAGGATACAATAGACAATAAGTTTAACTGCAGCGGAACAAGCAATCCATTAGAAGAGTCAAGTAGAGCATAAAACTACTATCTTCTATGATTTTAAAAGTTTTTCATCAACTTTATCGCTGAGACTCAGCTTAATAAATAAACCACATCATCGAATCATCATTGCACTACGGGCCAAGGATATTCATTAAATCATCAATGGTCATGACTATACCGAATAATCCCTGGTCATAATCATACCAACAACTGTCCACCAATGAACTACAGGTCAATGAGGACTTTTACCACATCATTCGTTACATTACGGTCATGATTATACCAAATAATCCCTAGTTATAATCATACCAAGTCCATCTCTGCACGTAAGCCAAAGATGACTTTCATCATAATATAAGCATGAGGATGATGACAATAATATAAGCATTAATCAAACAAAAATAAGGATAAATATTAAAGACTTTAAATTTATCCAAATATTATCCATCACTTAAATAACTCATAATCTAATATTGTTAATATTATAACAATATTTCAATCACTTTTTAAACTTATAAATAATTTAATTTAATTGTTTACACTTTACCAAATAATGCATTTAATCATTCAAAAATGCCATACTCATAAGATTTCATCACCAATGATCACATCACTCATCAAAAATTTGCATATACCTTATATAGGATTTTCAAGCCCTAAAATCCTATTTACTAATTCTTCAACTTCACATAACATATTTAACTCATATGTTTGTAACTAAACCATTTTCATGAAAAATTACCAAATCAACTTATTATTTTTCTATCATTTGTCCAAACATATATACATATATTTCATACACAACAAGTATTTTTTATAATTTTCAACTCCTTAAGTATTTTTTCAAAAATCAATTTCTAATTAATTCCTTAAGAAATTAGCTACCTCAAGTTTAACTCCAGAAATTCTCAAATCTTGGAAGGATCTTACACATGTTAACGTGAGCTTTCAGTTTAAATTTCATGGTCATCGGAGTTATAGAACTCCGGTTATAGCATTTTTCGTCGAAAAAATCTAAATATTGAAGTAGTCATAACTTGCTCATTTTAAGTCGGAATGAGCTCATTTTTGTACAGAGGTATTTTATACCATATATTTCCGTGTCCCAAAAGGCCGAAATTTTTCTCACAAATTAAGTGGCCGAAACAGCCCTTACAAAATTGTGGGCACTAACTTTTTCTCTTTTTTTCACTTTTTCATACTTTGTTAAAAATAGTCCATACCAAAATCTACAACTCCTCTTTCAGTGATTCCACTTGGAGATGTTAGAAAACTTATCATAATATCCTCCCAAATATTTCTAGAATTTTTGAATGTCCGAAAAATTAAGAAACTGCAAATGGATTTTAACCCGCTATGCGGTAATCCATGTAAACAAATCATTTTCACAATTTAATAAGGAATGAATACGAAGGATCATTCACCATGCATGTGGTAATCCACATAGATATGTTATTCTAACAGAATAATAAATAATGGAACCAGGTCAGGTGTAATACGCACCGATAGGATATTCTAACAGAATAATAAAGAATGGAATAACAACAGAAATCACCAGGCATACGATGTAATCGCATGATGAGTTATTCCAACATAATAATAAATAATGGAACCGTGTCGTGTGTAATACGCACCAACAGGATATTCCAACGTAATAATAAAGAATGGAATAACAACGAAATCACCGGCATGCGAGCGATAGACCACACGCATGAAAGTTATTCCAATGAATAATAAAGAATGGAATAACAGAAGAAGTTCACCATGTATGCGGTACTTCGCATAGACAAGTTATTCCAACATAATAATAAAGAATAGAATAACAGAAGAATTTCACCATGTATGCGGTACTTCGCATAGACAGGTTATTCCAACATAATAATAAAGAATGGAATAACAGAAGCTCTCTTCATGAATACGAAAGAAATAATACCCCTTACCTCAAAAGAAGAGTGGATACTGGAATAGTGAGGTAGCAGACTTCTCTTCTTCTTTCTCTCTATAATAATTGCTCTATAGCTTTAGTGAATTGGTGAGAAATGAAGGAAGAATGAGCTTTTATTTATAGGAAAATATAGTTTCGATAATTGCACGTTTTGGGGCTCGAAATATTACAGTACAATAGCACCAACTTTTCTTTCATTTTTAATTTAGTCCTGCAAGTATTATCAAACTTGCACCACCTCCCCTAATAGTAAATAATGTGAATCAATAGTTCAATCATGTGAATCAATAGTTATAATCATGTGAAAATACGAATTATTGTACAGTACCTCCATCTATACCACAATTTTTAACTTAGTCATGCAAGTATTATCAATCTTGCACCAACTCCCCTAATAGTACAAGAATGTGATTCAATAGTACACACATGTGAACAAATAGCTATATAAGCATGTGAATTAGTAGCAATTAATTGCTCATTTATCCGATTAATTACCCAATTTATCAATATAACCCCCAGACATCAATTATCATCAGAATAAATGTCGATTTTCACTAACACTAATAATTCCAACACAATGGAACTATCAATTTCATCTTTAATCAAACACGAACTTATTCATCATTAATATTATAACTCACAATATTTAACAACCAGATCATTCCCAGGAAAGAGGGGGCTTTCTGATAAGGATTTCTCTTTATTGGCATGCAATTAGGTGACCAAACCTCTCCTTGACAGAACTTCTATACATTGTCATTATTGCAAATAATAATATGAATAACTTTGTCGTCTCAATTATTGATTTAATAATATAACATATTATGCAGATGATACTGTGACAATAATTGAATCAATAATATAAAAGATATGATGCAACAATTACTATAGCAATAATTGAGTATAACTGAGTGACTTCTTACGTAAGCATCAATAATCAATACCGCGTGCTACTATGCAACCATACGTATTACTGTACTTTTACTACCGGGTAGTTCAACAGTTTTAACGGTAACACTTTCGCGTATAGATTATGAGTTATTTAAGTGATGGATAATATTTGGATAAATTTAAAGTTTTTAATATTTATCCTTGTTTTTATTTGATTAATGCTTATATTATTGTCATCATCCTCATGCTTATATTATGATGAAAGTCATCTTTGGCTTACGTGCAGAGATGGACTTGGTATGATTATGACCAGGGATTATTCGGTATAATCATGACCGTAATGTAACGAATTATGTGGTAAAAGTCCTCATTAGCCTGTAGTTCATTGATGGACAGTTGTTGGTATGATTATGACCAGGGATTATTCGGTATAGTCATTACCATTGATGAATTAATGAATATCCTTGGCCCGTAGTGCAGGGATGATTCGATGATGTGGTTTATTTATTAAGTTGAGTCTCAGAAATAAAGTTGATGAAAAACGTTTAAAATCGTAGAAGATAGTAGTTTTATGCTCTATTTGACTCTTCTAATAGATTGTTTGTTCCGCTGCAGTTAAACTTGTTGTCTATTATATTCTATCAGTTGTTATATTGTTGAAAGCTAAGGATAATTTATTCTACATTATCTTAGTCATAATATTTCTTACTGGGCTAGTTGAGCTCACCCTTTCTTTCATTGTTCTATTCAGGAAATGAGAATATAGTTGGGACGAGTCGGGAAATGGAGTGATGGTCTAGAATAAGTGGCTTTAGTAGTCATCACTATTCTACGAAATAATGTGATAATAATTGTAATGAGGACTCCATTGAGTGTGGATATTGTCTAGATGACAATATTCTTGTTTAAATTCTCAGCTATGTTTTGTCGTATTTTACACGACTGTTGTATAATTAAGGTGTATTTGAATTTATGTACCATGTAAGTGGCGACCCAAGATGGGTGATGTATACCTATTTTGGGGGCGTCACAGTTGGTATCAAAGCTTAGGGATATGATCCCTGACTGAGATGTGAGACAAAAACTAGAAGGGGAGAGACGGGAAATTCCTTCGCTAGTATGATCTACCTAAGTTTATTTGGTATTTAATTGGTCAGTCAGAGTATAGGGATAATATGTGACATGTCAATTAACCCTTGTTTTATGACAGTGTTTGAGAAAGGCATCTGAAAATGTTGAGATAAGCAATGAAGCACATGAGACCGTTGAGTCAGCTCAACCAAAAGGTAATGACCAGCAACACGATAATAATCATACCGGTTGCAACGGCCATCGGAACAATGATAACCATTGTGGGGGAAATTATCATGCCAAGAATGGTAACCACTTCGGTGGTAATCATGGCCAAGATAATAGAAGTGGAAATTTCAAGAAGAGAAGGTTCAATAATGATGGAAAGATAGCAGCACCAACACCTGTTAAGGAAGGAGAACATTCGTCGGTCGTATGTTACAAATGCGGATACGGAAAAAACAAAGTCGGTGGTTTCAGGAAGAGCATTTTTTGTGACTTCTCAAAAAGTGAGTAACCTGAACGAAGTTAGCACGAGTTAGTTAATTATAAATTTTTACGAATTCTATACCTTATTAGATACCGGTACTACCCATTCTTTTATCTCTTTTGCTTGCATTCAATATTTAAATTTGACTTCGGAGAAGTTAGACTTTGACTTATCTATTGAAACTCCGTTAGGAGAAACCTTCATTAAATGTGCTATCCAAGTCTTGGATGAGAGTCACAATTTTGAATGATATTTCTATTGTTAATAAATTTCCTGATGTATTTTTGAAGACTTCTTAGCCTACCAAAATCGATTTTTGTATTAACCCCAGTACAAAACCCATTTCTTCAACCCTTAAATATTTCTTCAACCAAAACGAACGTATAATGCACCAAAGATGTTGGCTTAAGCTGTTGAAGATTACGATCGTACCATTCAATATCATCGTGGAAGAGCAAACGTGGTAGCTGACGTGTTAAGTAGAAGATCGTATGCGTTTACGAGTGCGATGTTGTTAACACAAAGACCCATTTCGTATAACTTACAAATGATGAAGATAGAGTTAAAGACTTTAGGGACCCATGTGAAGATAACGAATATACGAGTAGAATTGACTTTAATCGATAAAGTTTAAAGTTGTTCAAGCTTCAGACCAGGAGCTGATGAATGTGAAGAAGAAGGTTCAAGAAGGCGTTATCTCAACCCTCGATTTAATTGGCCCATTTTAAATCCTCAATCGAGTAGGAACTGTGGCCTATAGACTCGCTTTATTGCTAAGTATGTCGCGTGTTCATAACGTTTTTCATGTATCAATGTTATGTAAATATGTGGACGACCCGAACCACATTATTGAATTAGAATTAGACGAGATAGCAGAAGATTTAACGTATGAGGAGATACGTATTAAAATCTTGGATAAAAGGATTATATTCGACACTCAAAGGTTATACCTCAAGAGTTAGAATTTGAAGTGAAGTCAAGGTATCCTCACCTATTCGGCATACCAGGTACGTACGTAAATTTTGAGGGCGAAATTTCATAAGGAGGGGAGATTGTGAGACCCCATATTTTATGAATAAAGATTTAAATTTCTCGAAATATTTTTTTTAATATTATGGTGTTGGTTTGATATAATGTTATAGTTGTGGGTAATATTTATAAATTTTGCAAAGTAAGCAAGTGGTTATATAATATTCGATTGGTTGGGGAATATTCGTTTTAATAGGGAATATTCGTACGACGACACAATCATTGGTGGATTCCACAACGAAAGTATTGTCGTAGTAAGAAAACGACAGAATTATCTTTAATTAAAAATAACGGCAGAAGTGTTACCGTTAAAACGTTGAACTAACTACCCGGTAGTAAAAGTACGTATAGAATATGCGTGGTTGCATAAGTAGCACACTCAGTATTGATTATTGATACTTACGTGAGAAGTCACTCAGTTATACTCAATTATCGCTACAGTAATTGCTGCATCATATCTCTCATATTATTGATTCAATAATTATCACAGTATCATCTGCATAATATTTTATATTATTAAATCTATAATTTAGACGACAAAGTTATTCATATTATTAAATTGCAATATTTACAATGTCTAGACGTTTTGTCAAGGAGAGGTTTGGTCATCTAATTGAGCGTCAATAAGGAGAAATCCTTATCGAAAAGCCCCCTCTTTCCTGGGAACTACCTAGTTGTTAAATATTGTGAGTTATAATATTAATGATGAATAAGTTCGTGTTTGATTAAAGATGAAATTGATAGTTCCATTGTGTTGGGATTATTAGTGTTAGTGGAAATCGACATCTATTCCAATGATAATTGACGTCTGGGGGTTATATTAATAAATCGGGTAATTAATCGGATAAATGAGCAATTAATTGCTATGAATTCACATGCTTATATAACTATTTGTTCACATGTGTGTACTATTGAATCACATTCTTGTACTATTAGGGGAGTTGGTGCAATATTGATATTTCTTGCATGACTAAGTTAAAAATGGAGGTATAGATGGAGGTACTATAATATAATTCGTATTTTCACATGATTATAATTATTGATTCACATGATTGAACTATTGATTCACATTATTTACTATTAGGGGAGGTGGTGCAAGTTTGATAATACTTGCAGGACTAAATTAAAAATGAAAGAAAAGTTGGAGCTATTGTACTGTAATATTTCGAGCCCCAAAACGTGCAATTATCGAAACTATATTTTTCTATAAATAAAAGCTCATTCTTCCTTCATTTCTCACCAATTCACTAAAGCTATTAAGTAATTATTAAAGAGAGAAATTATAGAGAAAAGAAGAAGAAAGTCTCGCTACCTCACTATTCCAAAGATCCGGTCTTCTTTTTTGAGGTAAGGGGTATTATTTTTTCGTATTCATGAAGAGAGCTTACATTATTCCATTCTTTATTATTACGTTGAATAACCTATCTATGCTAAGTACCGCATACATGGTGAAATTATTCATTATTCCATTCTTTATTATTATGTTGGAATAACCTTTAATACATCAATCTGCATACGTGGTGAAATTCTTCATTATTCCATTCTTTATTATTCTGTTGGAATATCCTCGCTTGCGGTGCGTATTATGCCCTCGACACGGGTTCCATTATTTATTATTCTATTGGAATAACTTTATGCATGCGGTTTATCGCATGCACAGTGATTTCATTGTTATTACATTCTTTATTATTATGTTGGAATTTCACAGCTTGGCATGTACACGCTTTGACGAGTGTTCCATTATTTATTATTCTGTTGAATAACTCGCCTATGTGGATTACCACATGCATGGTGAATGATCCTTCGTATTCATTCCTTATTAAATTGTGAAAATGATCTGTTTACGTGGATTACCGCATGGCGGGTTAAAATCCATTTGCAGTTTCGTAATTTTTCGGACATTCAAAAATTTGGGTAAAATTTGGGAGGATATTATGATAAGTTTTCTAACATCTCCAAGTGGAATCACTGAAAGAGGAGTTGTAGATTTTTGTATGGACTATTTTTAACAAAGCATGAAAAAGTGAAAAAAGAGAAAAAGTTACTGCCCACAATTTTGTAAGGGCTGTTTCGGCCACTTAATTTGTGAGAAAAATTCCGGCCTTTTGGGACATGGAAATATATGGTATAAAGTACCTCCTGTCCAAAAATGAGCTCATTCCGACTTAAAATGAGCAAGTTATGACTATTTCAATATTTAGGTTTTTCTGACAAAAAACGCTATAACCGAAGTTCTATAACTCCGATGACCATGAAATATAAACTAAAAGCTCACGTTAACATGTGCAAGATCCTGGCAAGATTTGGGAATTTCTGGAGTTAAACTTGAGGTAGCTAATTTCTTAAGGAATTAATTAGAAATTGATTTTTGAAAAATACTTAAGGGAGTTGAAAAATTAAAAAAAAATACTTGTTGTGTATGAAATATATGTTATATGTTTGGACAAAGGATAGAAAAATAATAAGTTGATTTAGTATTTTTTTTTTCATGAAAATGGTTTAGTTACAAATATATGAGTTAAATATGTTATGTGAAGTTGAAGAATTGGTAAATAGGATTTTAGGGCTTGAAAATCCTATATAAAGGTATATCTTGATTTTTGATGAGTGATTTGATCATTGGTGATTAAATCTTATGAGTATGTCATTTTGAATGATTAAATGCATTATTTGGTAAAGTGTAAATAATTAAATTAAATTGTTTATAAGTTTAAGAAGTGATTAAAATATTGTTATAATATTAACAATATTAGATTATGAGTTATTTAAGTGATGGATAATATTTGGATAAATTTAAAGTCTTTAATATTTATCCTTGTTTTCGTTTGATTAATGCTTATATTATTGTCATCATCCTCATGCTTATATTGTGATAAAAATCATCTTTGGCTTACGTGCAGAGATGGACTTGGTATGATTATGACCAGGGATTATTTGGTATAATCATGACCGTAATGTAACAAATGATGTGGTAAAAGTCCTCATTGGCCTGTAGTTCATTGGTGGACAGTTGTTGGTATGATTATGACTGGGGATTATTCGATATAGTCATGACCATTGACGATTTAATGAATATCCTTGACCCGTAGTGCAGGGATTATTCGATGATGTGGTTTATTTATTAAGCTGAGTCTCAGCGATAAAGTTGATGAAAAACTTTTAAAATCATATAAGATAGTAGTTTTATGCTCTACTTGACTCTTCTAATGGATTATTTGTTCCACTGCAGTTAAACTTGTTGTCTATTGTATTCTATCAATTGTTATACTGTTGAAGGCTAAGGATAATTTATTCTGCATTATCTTAGTCATAATATTTCTTATTGGGCTAGTTGAGTTCACCCTTTCTTTCATTGTTCTCTTCAGGAAATAAGAATATAGCTGGGACGAGTCGGGAAATGGAGTGATGGTCCAGAATAAGTGGCTTTAATAGTCCTCACTATTCTACGGAATAATGTGATAATAATTGTAATGAGGACTCCATTGAGTGTGGATATTGTCTAGATGACAATATTCTTGTTTAAACTCTCAGCTATGTTTTGTCGTATTTTACACAATTGTTGTATAATAAATTTGTATTTGAATTTATGTACCATGTATCTGGCTACTCAAGATGGGTGATGTATACCTGTTTTGGGGGCGTCACAGGAGGCAACTTGCTTCTCAAGTTATTCCTTCCATGATGGATTCAGAAATGGTCATGACTTTCATAAGAATACAGGAAGCTCCTTTCTATGAGAGAGTTTTAGCTGGTATTGGCAAACCATTCTCTGAAATGATCAAGCACGGAGAGATGGGATTGAAGTCAGGTAAAATTCTAGACCTAGCCGCTCTTAAAGCAGTTTTTGAGCACATCCAGTCTGGATCTTATGGAAACAACCCCCAGAGGGTCCATAAAAAGAAAGAGGAGAATGTTTCCTTGATACTACAAGGTCGAAAAGGCAATTAGAACATGCCTATACAGAGGAGAAACTACTCCCCTTTCCAAGCACAGTCTTTAAACCCTCTATTGCCTAAAGGTGGAGAAGTAAAGCACCCTCGAATGTTCACACCCTTAGGGGACTCGCTCGAGAATATTCTTGCTCTTCGGAATACTCAGAAGAAAATTACACGTCTTCTTCCACCAGCCAACCCTAATGGGAGGGGTTTTAATGCTACTTGGAAGTGTGCTTATCATGCCAGAGCACCTGGACATGATACTCAAGATTGTTGGGCCTTGAAACACAAGATCCAAGATTTAATAGACAACGGTGAGATCGTGGTCACCAAACCAGATCAACCTCATGTGCAAGACAACCCTCTTCCTCAACACAAAGAAGAAGAGGTCAACATAATTAGTTGGAGCACTGGACAGAATTCTAGTTTTAATAGTGAATCATCCCAGACCATCAAAGACGGTGTTGATAGATGGGATTATGTAAAGTTCCAATTTGCTATGGAACGAAAGATGGAAGCTCTTTGCAACCAAATTGAGTAATTGGCAGAACTGGTGACACACCAGCATCAAGTCACACACCAATTAATCAGCCAGGAGCATGCCTATCTCCTTCCTTTTGTTATGAATGCTCCACCATCACCTTTAGAAAGTGAAGCTATGGAGGATAAGGTTACAAAGAGAGCAAATGCTAAAACCCATCGGGATTTTGCCAATCAGAGGGAATTTACCTATCTGGGCCAATCTATGGAGGAGATATTTCAAATGTTGATCAATGAAGGAAGAATTACCTCCCTTCTACCTCCAATCAATCCCCATTCAAGACGGTTGAACTCTGATGGAGTATGTCAATATCATTCACATTCTCACGGTCATAGCACAGAAGAATGATGGGAACTCCGCCATCTCATTCAAAATCTCATTGATAGCGGTGTCCTGCAGATGGCAGACAATGACATTGTGCAACTCGAGAGTGGGAATACCTTTCCTAATAAATGGAAGGGATCAATAGCAGTTATATCCGTTAAGGATGATGAGACTATCAAAGCATTTCCCATTAAAACAATTCAACTCAAAGGATCTGACAATCCTTTGAAAATGGCTGCATCAGAGCCAATTTCTTTGCCTTTCAAACCACAATATCCTGTTGTCAGCTTACACAAAGTTCCATGGAATTATGGAGAAGCTGAAGGATCCACGTCTCATACTACTGCTACAGTGTGGAAGGAAAATCCACTGTATCTTCCTCAGAGGGTGATAAAGCCTACTCTCAAAGCAAAGGGGAAGATTCCCATGGAGAAGATTGAAAATTCCTCTGCACTATGGGCCATAATGAAGCCAAGGTGGTTCTAAGCTTAAGAGAAGCTCCACATCAGATATCAATACTGGACTTGGTTTTCTCTTACGAGGATCACCAGAAGATCTTGTTGAAGGTTTTGGAAGAAGCCTACTTATCGAAATCAATGGATGTGGAAAAATTTCAACATATGGTTGATCACATTTTCAACAACAATGTGATATCCTTCACTGATGACGACATACCACCCGAAGGGACTGGTCATTGCAAGCCATTGCATATTACAGTTTTATCTTCCGTACATGCTAACTGGAGTTTTGATAGATGGAGGTTCGTCTCTAAATATATGTCCTTATGCCACCTTAGTGAAGATGAATGTCAATCTCAAATGGATCCAAAGCAGCCATAAGGTTATCAAAGCTTTTGATGGATCCTGACAAAATTCCGTCGAAAAGATTGAGCTGCCAATTGAGATTGGTCCAAATACATTCAATGTATCCTTTCACGTCCTCAGGATAGATTCAGGATACAACCTGCTGTTCGGGAGACCATGGATACACACGGCTGGAGTCGTTCCCTCCACACTACATCAACAACTCAAATATATTGTCAACAACAGTCTAGTCACTATCAACGCTGAGCCGAAATGTCCTGAACAAGGAGATCTGCCAATCATCAGCTTCAACTCAGAAGTTGAGCCGGCCTAGTTTTAATACCTTGGAAGTGAGTAACACACAATACCAACCTATTGGAGCACCACTTCCCGTACCCAAGATTTTTGCCGAGGTTATGTCGGCCACTCAAGAAATGATGTCATTGGGTCATCAGCTTGGACAAGGGCTTGGTAAAAATCAGCAGGGTATTAAGCACCCTATTCACATGTCCAGTCAAATTGGAACAGACTAGGCTATTCTGCCAGTTCTAGTCATAGGAATCCTCATAAGCATAAGCAGGTTCCTCAAGCTTCCACCACACGGCAATTTTTTCCATCTGCACCGCATGAGCTGATACAGTCTCCAGTAAAGGTGCCAGCCCATGTTATGGCTATGTTGTTTCCAAAACAAGTACCATTTAAAGCAAAAGAGGTGCTGATTCCTAATCCCAAAGTGGAAGAAAAGGAGCGGAAACGTAAACACGACATCGCCTTGATGATGTCAGGCATACGCATCATTGTCCATGATGAACATACAAATAGATATACCCCAGACGATGATTGCCCAGATGTCACGGTTATCATTCGAGAAAAGGAGGACAATGACAATTTTGCCCTGGACAATTGGAGCAGCACTCTATGCATTGGTCGAAGAGGGTAAAATGGGCAGAAAATCCCTCTACCCTGTAGATAACTTTAATTGCTAACTTTTCTATACAGTATTAGCAGTTATTTTATCAAGTACATGCTAACACTTTTGTATGATTAAACAGTTTCATATATTAAGTGAAAACATATTTTGGTTTCAGGACTCTGAATTTAGATGTGCATGTACTTGCTGATGAGGTGCCTTCTCTCCACAAGGGCTGTAACTTTGATGCAAAGTTAGACTCAGACTTGATGGAAATACAAGAGGACATTGAGACACCTCAGGAGATTAAGGAATGAGTCTCAAACAAACCTAAACCCAACCTTGACCAAACCACTTCTTTCAATCTTGGAACCTTAGAAAACCCTAAGCTAATCCAGATTGGTTCAGCCCTCACCCCAAACCAACAGAATGACATGGTTGCACTATTAACCCAATTCCAGGATGTGTTTGCATGGTCTCATGAAGACATGGTGGGTTTGTCCACTAACATTGTTCTTCATCGCCTTCCCGTTAAAGAAGGATTCAAGCCAGTCAGGCAAAAACTCAGGCAATTGAAACCTGAGCGGAGTTTAAAGGTTAAAGAAGAAATTATGAAACAATTTTAAACTGGCATTATCATGGTGTCTACATATCCAGAGTGGATATCCAACATTGTTCCCGTGCCTAAAACCAGAGGAAAGTTGCGAGTTTGCGTGGATTACCGGGATTTGAACAAAGCTTGCCTTAAAGATATCTTTCCCGTGCCCTTTATCCACATTCTCATTGACAATCTTTTCACTATATGCATGCACTCCTTTGCGGATTGCTTTGCGGGGTACCATCAGATTATGGTCGCTGAGGAAGATTATGAGAAAACTGCTTTCATCACGCCTTGGGGAACCTTTTATTACGCAGACAGTTGTCATTCGGCCTCATCAATGCTGGGGCAACCTACCAGCGAGCTATGATGGCTCTTTTCCACGATTTAATGCACAAAGAGATAGAGATCTATGTGGATGACATCATTGTCAAATCCCGAAAGGAGGAAGACCACTTAGACCATCTCAGAAAGCTATTCAATAGGTTGCGTAAGTACAACTTGAAGTTGAATCCAGCCAAGTGCACCTTTGGTGTTAAGGCAGGCAAGTTGCTAGGTTTCATAGTCAACCACAAAGGGATTGAACTTGATTCTACCAAAATCTAGGCCATCAAGGAAATGCCCATTCCTCAGACAGAGAAGGAAATACGGGGATTTTCGAGAATAATCAACTTCATAGCAACCTATGTGCCCATCTTCAAATTGTTAAGGAAGAACTCCTCCATGAAATGGAATGATGTGTGTCAAAAAGCCTTCCTTACCATTAAAGAGTAGCTGGTTAATGCTCCTATTTTGGTACCACACAGGGATGATGTTCCCCTGTTCATGTACTTGTCCATTAATGACAATGCCATGGGCTGTATGCTGGGGCAAAAAGACGATAGAGGCTAAGAATGAGCTATCTATTACCTCAGCAAAAGATTCAGCATTAGTGAACACAAGTATACTTTTGTTGAGAAGACTTGTTATGCTTTAGCATGGGCTTCCATGAGGTTACAGCATTACCTCCATGGTCACACAACCCATCTCATATCCCGCGTGGATCCTCTCAAGTATGTGTTCAATGAAGCCCATATCAATTGTCGATCGTCCGTGATGGCGCTTGATCCTACAAAGAATTTGACATCGTCTACATGATGCAAAAGTTTGTCAAAGGTCAAGGAATTGCAGGTCAATTGGTCGCCGCACCTGCAGGGGATTACAAAACCTTAGAAACATACTTCCCCGATGAAGGGGTAATGATAGTTCAATAATACCATCAGTACGATGCATGCCACACATGGAAAATGTATTTTAATAGAGCTGTTAACACAGAAGGCTCTGGAGCTGGAGTAGTTCTAATATCCCAGACGGGGAGCAGATATCCGTTGCCATCAAATTGCGATTTATCGGCACCAACACACAGTTGAGTATGAAGGGTCATATCATGGGGCTAAAACTTGCCTGCTCAATGGGCATCAAAGTGTTAATCGTCTTTGGGGATTCCAAATTGGTAATCAAAAAATCCACAGGAATCTATCAAACCAAAGAATTACATTTGCTGCCTTACCATTGGCAAGTTTTACAAATGGCTTTGGAGTTCGAAGAAATCTCCTTTCTACACATTCCTCGTAATAGTAATGATTTTGCAGATGCACTAGCAACATTGGCCTCCTTGATTCACACACCTGACAAGGAAAACATGCCAAGCATCACATTTGCCCTGCAAAAGGCCCCAACTTATGGGAACTATGTTGGAGAAGTATCAGATGAGCTACCTCCCATCCACAACCCTTGGTATCAGCATATCAAGGAATATCTGCAAGATGGATCTACACCCGCTGAGGCGAGCCTAACTGAGAAGAGGCGGATCCATCGACTTCTATGAAATTCTACTGAGCGGAGATGCACTCTCTACAAAGAGATGCAGGATTAGGTCTCCTCGGATGTCCGGACAAAGACCAAGCTCGAGGCTCATGGATGAGATCCATGGTGGAGTATGGCCCCCACACGTGGCGGCCCTTTACTTGTCAAGAAGATCCTCAGAACAGGGCATTATTAGCTTACGCTCCAAGCTTACTGTGATGATCACGTCAAGAGGTGCTATTAATGCCAGATTCATGGGAATGCTATCCACGCCCCTCCAAGGGAACTCCACAATATGAGTTTGCCATTGCCCTTCTCAATTTGGGGAATGGACGTGATCGGGCCCATCGAGCCCAAAGCCAATAATGGACATCGATTCATATTCACCATGATTGACTACTTCACCAAATGGGTAGAAGCTGCCTCCTTCCCCAGGGTTACTAAAGAAGTCATCATTGCTTTCATTAGAAACAATGTCATCGGTTGATATAGACAACCAGAGGTCATTGTGTCAGATAATGCTAAGAACCTCAACAACAAAATGATGGAGGAGTTATGCAGTAAATTCCACATCAAACACCTTAACTCCGTCATCTACCATCCAAAGATGAATGGTGTTGTTGAAGCGACTAATAAAAATATCAAAAAGATCATTGAGAAAATGTCCGCCAATCACAAAGGATGGCCTGACCTCTTGCCTCTGACTTTATTAGCCTACAGAACTTCTATGCGTACTTCCACTGGGGTAACCCCCTACTCATTAGCCTATGGGATGGAAGTAGTGCTCCCCATAGAGATGGAAATGGAATCCCTCAGAGTATTGATAGATGCTCAATTGGACGAAGACCAATGGGTACAAGACATGTATCACCAATTATCTCTAATAGATGAAAGGCAAACCGCGGCTATCTTCCATGGTCAGTTATATCAGCAAAGGATCGCACGGTCCTATAATAGAAAAGTCTGGCTACGGCAGTTCAAACAACATGACTTGGTTTTGAAGAAGATCATTGACAACCAAGATTAGTCTAAAGGAAAATTCGCTCCTAACTGGGAAGGCCCATTTGTTGTCAAGGAGGTATTGACAGGAGGTGCTCTCAGACTACAGGAAATGGATGGTGATGAATTTCCACAGCTTATCAACTCAGACACCGTGAAACGGTACTATGTGTGACGCCCCCAAAATAGGTCCAATCCATCCAACCTATTCTGAGTCGCCAAATACATGGTACAGAAAACAACAATAACTTTATTCCTACAATTGTCGTGCAAAATACAACAACACATATACTGTGAGTTTTACTACCAACTGTGATTCATGTCCCAGCTATGGACAACACCTTACATTGATACATTACATAAAGGTATAGTCAATAACTATTTTAAAAATTAAAATCTTTGGGAGTTGCTCAAGGAAACCTTCGTACATAGGAGGCCATGCGTCTAGGTTATGACAGATATCATATGTCCAGAGAATTATCCTTGGTTGATCCAAAAGACCCCAAAGAAAAACGAGAAGATTACCTCAACAGCTATAGACCACCGTTCTATTTCTCTGTTAGCCCCGCTCGATCCAGCGACACTCTTGTTACATGAAAGGAATTGTAAAGCAAAAGGGTGAGCACAACTAGCTCAGTAAAGAATATCATGACTAAAAATAATTAAATTATCAATAGCCTTCATCAGTAATAAATCAGAGATTTAGAATATATGGTAGATGATAAAACTTTTCAACCATAGTTGCAGCGGAATGAGCAATCCATTGGAAGAGTCAAATAGACAATAAAGTCTATTATCTTCTCCATGTTAAAAGTCCACCAACAATCTTTTGACCCTATAACCTCAATCAACAGATCCTGTTCACAGTCATGTGAATAACTCATAATCATAATTGTAGTTCTAATTTCCTCTTCTCATTCAAGACGAAGATAATTTTCATCACATGTCTTTACCTGAAACATCAAAGATCATGGTTATACCAAAATCACAGTTCATATTCATAATCATACCAATAAATTCATTTTTGCACTACGGGCAAAAGATATTCATTAACAGTTCATCTTTGCACTACATGCCAAAGATATTCAACAACATGTCATCTTTGCACTACAGGCCAAAGATATTCAACAACAGGTTATCTTTGCACTACGGGCCAAAGATATTCATCAATAATTCATCTTTGCACTACAAGCCAAAGATATTAATATCTCAAAGAAATACATAATCATTTCAGAATTTATATAAACCATGTTGATAAATTCACTTTTGCACTTAAGCTAAAAATATTCAATTGTAAATTCAATGGTCATGATCATACCAGTCAACAATTCATCTTTGCACTACTGGCCAAAGAGAACCCATAGTCACGATCACACCAATAATCTACTCATCTTTACACTTAAGTTAAAGAGAAATTTCATCACCAAGATTATAAAAATGTTATATATGATAATAAAAACAATATGATCAACAACTGCATTTAATTTCAAGAGTAAGATTCATAAATCAATGATAATTTGGTCAGAAAAAGAAACTAATCTTGTCGTGAATAGTAACTCATGAATAGTAACTTGTGAATAGTAACTCATGAATAGTAATTCATGAATAGTAACCCCGACATGAAAAAGGTAGAAATTCCACAACAAAATTCATACCAATATTTCGGTATAATGATATTGAAAGAATAACATTTCTTAAACTTATAAACAATTTATTTAAATTGTTTATACTTTATTAATTAATGCATTTAATCATCCTAAAATGCCAAACTCATCAGATTTCATCACCAATAACCAAATACCTCATCACAAATCTGCATATACCTCATACAGGATTTTCAAACCATAAAATCCTATTTTCTAATTTTGTTACTTCACATAACATATTTAATTCATTTACTCATAACTAGTCAATTTTCATGAAAAATAACAAATCAGTACAAACAAATTTTCTTTTCTGGGATTTAGCAGAATATAGTCCCATATTGAACATATATTTTTCTCAGAATTTTTAAAATTCATTTATTATTTTTCATATGGCCAAAACTGCCGAATATTTAGACATTTATCATAAATTGTACTTTTATGCAAAAATTCCAAAATTTACAGGGTATACTGATATTATATAGATGTACTCCCAATAAAAATTTAATCAATTTTGGAGTTAACCACAAGGAGTTATATGGGTTTACTTTTAAAATAGTTTTTTTCCATAAAATTCATAACTCCTAATCTATACATCCAAAAATCAACATTTTTGGACACAATAAAGAAAACTCATCAAATTATCATTTCAAATTTTTCCAAAATTTTTGAAGGTCTGAAAAAAGTACGTAACTGAAAAACATAATAACCCTTAAAAATCCCTTACCTCAAAAGCGAAAGATTTCCGATTTGGAATGTCGGATATAACATCAAGGATCTTGCAATCAGATATAGCAACACTCAAGATATTTAAATACTCACAAAAATATACCGATAATATAGAGAGAAAAACTTCGCTTTTACGTGTGATTTTCAATTCTAACTTAAGCGCCTATTTATAGGAAAATGCTAGAACGCCAAAGGAGACTAAATAATATAATATTATTATAATCTATTTTTTTTCTCCCTATGTAAACCACTTTGACAAATCAACAGCCATCACAGTGGGGCCCACGCAAAAATCAGCCACCTTTCTCAACAACCAAAAATGTGTCCCACCCAATTTTAATAAAAATTATTTTATTTCCCGAAACTTCAATAATTCATAGAAAATAGCCCGTTTATCAGAAAAATATGAATTCTATGTCCATTCCACGTGAAATCGATTTCTCTACAACTTTGTGGCTTTATGTTTTTCCAAATTCCAAACCGAAAATATCCGAAATCCACAAATGGATGATTTTTAATACCTCATAAAATTCATAACAAATCATACGTTTATTTTTAACGGTTCAAAATTTGTGGATATATACTCAACTTATATATGTATAACATATTCAAAAATCACAATGATCTAACGGTCGGATTAAAATTATAACTCACGCAATAGAGCTTTAAGAACACTGATTTGATCTTTTAATACCTCCAATCTGACAAAATACTGATAAAATAACTCAACATTAATTCCTTCATTTATAACCACATAAATAAATTCATCATTTATATCTGCATCAAATAAATATTTCCTTATCAATAATTAATTATTCACAAATAATATTACAGAATCACAATAATGACAACCAGGCAGTTCCCAGGAAAGAGGGGGTTTTTCGATAAGAATTTCTCCTTACTGGCGCTCAATTAGGTGACCAAACCTCTATTTGACAGAACTTTCTAGACATTGCCAATAATTCTATCTAATAATATTATTCAAATAATATGCATTATTGATCTGATAATAGAAAATACTGTGCAATGGCAATTATTGAGACAACAATAATATAAAATATCAACGCATCAATTATTGAATCAATAAAATAAAATATTGAACAGTAATTACTGTAACAATTATCGAGTAGTGCCTTCTTACGTAAGAATCAATAATTCAAAAATACTGTGCAATACCGTGTGCTATTATTATGCTTTATGCGACATCGTATTTTTAACCACCAGGTAATCCAACAGTGTTAATGGTAACAATTACGTCGTTATTTATAAAAACTAAAACTTGTCGTTTTCTTCATCCGACAGTTATTCTATTATGGGGCCCACAAATGGCTGCGCTGTCGTACGAATATTCTCCGACAGCAAGAATATTTCACGACCAAAAGAATATTCCCCGACAACAATGAGTATTTTATAACCACTTGCGTATTTAAAATATTTACATATATCACCCTTAACTTTAACCTTTTTTTAATTTAACTATTTACTGAATAGTAATTATAAAAAAATTAAATACTTTTATTTCATAAAATACGGGGTCTTACAATCTCCCCTCCTTATGAAATTTCGTCCCTTAAATTTACGTACCTGGTATTTCGAAGAGTTGAGAATACCTTGCTTTCATTTCGATTTCTATCTCCCTACCATCATGATTTCTCCATTGCTCATCTCTCTCGTATGTATAGAGATATCATTCTAGAATACTGACTTCAAAATAAGGGTTAATTGAATAAATTAACATATCACATAATATCCCGATATTATGACCGACCAACAAATAATCTTAGGTAGGACACACTAGCGAAGGACTTACTCATCTCTCCCTCCTAGTTCTATTCCCGATCTCCGCCAGAGATAATATTCCTAAGCTCGATACCAAATCGCGCGCCCCCAAAATAGGTCCAATCCATCCAACCTATTCTCGAGTGCCAAATACATGGTACGTAAAAACAACTATAACTTTATTACTACAATTGTCGTGCAAAAATACAACAATACATATCTCATGAGTTTTAATACCAACTGTGATTCATGTCCCAACTATGGACAGCACTCACATTGATACATTACATAAAGGTACAGTCAATAACTGTTTTAGAAATTAAAATATTTGGGAAGTGCTCAAGGAAACCTTCGTACATAGGAGGCAATGCGTCTAGGTTATGATAGATATCATATGTCTAGAGAATTATCCTTGGTTGATCCAGTAGACCCCAAAGAAAAACGAGAAGATTACAATCATGTTCCTTCCAATAGTGAGTCTTCTCCTGACATATAACTATCTCCACCGTCTGCAATTGAACGTTATGTTTCAACCAAACTCCGACATCATATAGGTAGTCCTCGTAGATATACTCAGCAAGTGGATGTGCACAACCCTGTCTTATGATAACTCATAGGTCATTAGACATCTTGTATGATAGTGGCAAAACACCCTTCCAAAGTTGGATTCACCTCACCCTAATCGGTTCACCAAAATTAAATATCAAATGACGTATACAATACGACACACTCATCTAAAGTTCTCAATAAAATTATTTCCATACTATTTAGGGAGAACCTCAACAGCTATAGACCACCGTTCTATTTCCCTATTAGCCCCGCTCGACCCAGCTACACTCTTGTTACATGAAAGGAATTGTAAAGCAAAAGGGTGAGCACAACTAGCTCAGTAAAGAATATCATGACTAAAAATAATTAAATTATCAATAGCCTTCATCAGTAATAAATCAGAGATTTAGAATATATGGTAGATGATAAAACTTTTCAACCATAATTGCAGCGGAACGAGAAATCCATTAGAAGAGTCAAATAGACAATAAAGTCTATTATCTTCTCCATGTTAAAAGTCCACCAACAATCTTTTGACCCTATAACCTCAATCAACAGATCCTGTTCACAGTCATGTGAATAACTCATAATCATAATTGTAGTTCTAATTTCTTCTTCTCATTCAAGACGAAGATAATTTTCATCACATGTCTTTACCTGAAACATCAAAGATCATGGTTATACCAAAATCACAGTTCATATTCATAATCATACCAATAAATTCATTTTTGCACTACGGGCCAAAGATATTCATTAATAGTTCATCTTTGCACTACATGCCAAAGATATTCAACAACAGGTCATCTTTGCACTATAGGCCAAAGATATTTAACAACAGTTTATCTTTGCACTACGGGCCAAAGATATTCATCAATAATTCATCTTTGCACTCCAGGCCAAAGATATTAATATCTCAAAGAAATACATAATCATTTCAGAATTTATATAAACCATGTTGATCAATTCACTTTTGCACTTATGCTAAAAATATTCAATTGTAAATTCAATGGTCATGATCATACCAGTCAACAATTCATCTTTGCACTACTGGCCAAAGAGAACCCATAGTCACGATCACACCAATAATCTACCCATCTTTACACTTAAGTTAAAGAGAAATTTCATCACCAGGATTATAAAAATGTTATATATGATAATAAAAACAATATGATCAACAACTGCATTTAATTTCAAGAGTAAGATTCATAAATCAATGATAATTTGGTCAGAAAAAGAAAATAATCTTGTCGTGAATAGTAACTCATTAATAATAACTTGTGAATAGTAACTCATGAATAGTAACTCCGACAAGAAAAAGATAGAAATTCCACAATAAAATACATACCAATATTTCGGTATAATGATATTGAAAGAATAACATTTATTAAACTGATAAACAATTTATTTAAATTGTTTACACTTTATTAATTAATGCATTTAATCATCCTAAAATGCCAAACTCATCAGATTTCATCACCAATAACCAAATACCTCATCACAAATCTGCATATACCTCATAAAGGATTTTCAAACCATAAAATTCTATTTTCCAATTTTGTTACTTCACATAACATATTTAATTCATTTACTCATAACTAGTGAATTTTCATGAAAAATAACAAACCAGTACAAACAAATTTTCTTTTCTGGGATTTAGCAGAATATAGTCCCATATTGAACATATATTTTTCTCAGAATTTTTAAATTCATTTATTATTTTTCATATGGCCAAAACTTCCAAATATTTAGACATTTATCATAAATTGTACTTTTATGCAAAAATTCCAAAATTTATAGGGTATACTGATATTATATAGATGTACTCCCAATAAAAATTTAATCAATTTTGGAGTTAAGCACAAGGAGTTATATGGGTTTACTTTTAAAATAGTCTTTTCCCTATAAAATTCATAACTCCTAATCTATACATCCAAAAATCAATATTTTTGGACACAATTAAGAAAACTCATCAAATTATCATTTCAAATTTTTCCTGAATTTTTGAAGGTCTGAAAAAAGTACGTAACTGAAAAACATAATAACCCTTAAAAATCCCTTACCTCAAAAGAAAGCAAGATTGACCGAATGTCTGGATATAACAACTCAAGGAACTTGCACCAGATAAAGAACACTCAAGATATCTAAATACTCACAAAAATACGCTCGATAATATAGAGAGAGAAAACTTCAGTTTCTTGTGTGATTTTCAATTCTAATTTAAACGCCTATTTATAGGAAAATGCTAGAACGCCAAAGGAGACTAAATAATAAAATATTATTATAATCTATTTTTTTTCTCCCTACGCAAACCACTTTTAAAAATCAACAGCCATCATAGTGGGGCCCACGCAAAAATCAGCCACCTTTCTCAACAACAAAAAATGTGTCCCACACAATTTTAATAAAACTTATTTTATTTTCCAAAACATCAATAATTCATTGAAAATAGGCCGTTAATCAGAAAAATATGAATTCTATGTCCATTCCATGCGAAATCGAATTCTCTACAACTTTGTAGCTTTAAGTTTTCCCAAATTCCAAACCAAAAATATCTGAAATCCACAAACGGATGATTTTTAATACCTCATAAAATTCATAACAAATCATACGTTTATTTTTAACGGTTGAAAATTTGTAGATATATACTCAACTTATATATGTATAACATATCCAAAAATCACAACGATCTAATGGTCGGATTAAAATTATAACTCACGCAATAGAGCTTTAAGAACACTAATTTGATCTTTTAATACCTCCAATCCGATAAAATACTGATAAAACACCTCAACATTAATTCCTTCATTTATAACCACATAAATCATTTCATCATTTATATCTGCATGAATTAAATATTTCCTTATCATATAAATCAATAATTAATTATTCACAAATAATATTACAGAATCACAATAATGACAACCAGGCAGTTCCCAGGAAAGAGGGAGTTTTCCGATAAGGATTTCTCCTTACTGGCGCGCAATTAGGTGACCAAACCTCTCTTTGACAGAACTTTCTAGACATTGCCAATAATGCTATCTAATAATATTGTTCAAATAATATGGATTATTGATCCGATAATGGAAAATACTGTGCAATGGCAATTATTGAGACAATAATAATATAAAATATCAACGCATCAATTATTGAATCAATAAAATAAAATATTGAACAGTAATTACTGTAACAATTATTGAGTAGTGCCTTCTTATGTAAGAATCAATAATTCAAAAATATGCATGCAATACCGCAGTGTCTTCGCAAGCCTATGCGTATTCTTGTATTTTAACCACTAGGTAATCCAACAAAGGTTAATCTGTAATAATTACGTCGTTATTTATAAAACTCAAACTTGTCGCTTACTTCATCCGACGCTATTCTATTATTATGGGGCCCATTAAATGGTTGCTACTGTCGCATTTAATATTCTCCGACAAAGAAGAATATTCCACGACCAAACGAATATTCCCCGACAACAATGAGTATTTTATAACCACTTGCGTATTTAAAATATTTACATATATCACCCTTAACTTTAACCTTTTTTTAATTTAACTATTTACTGAATAGTAATTATAAAAAAAATTAAATACTTTTATTTAATAAAATTCGGGGTCTTACAATCTCCCCTCCTTATGAAATTTCGTCCCCGAAATTTATGTATCTGGTATTTCGAAGAGTTGAGAATACCTTGCTTTCATTTCAGATTCTATCTCCCCGGTCATCATGATTTCTCCATTGCTCATCTCCTGTATGTCAGATATCATTCTAGAATAATGCTTCAAAATAAGGGTTAATTTAACAAATTAACATATCACATAATATCCCGATATTATGACTGACCAACAAATAATCTTAGGTAGGACACACTAGCGAAGGACTTACTCATCTCTCCCCTCCTAGTTCTATTCCCCGATCTCCGCCAGAGATAATATTCCTAAGCTCTGATACCAACTGTGACGCCCCCAAAATAGGTCCAATCCATCCAACCTATTCTGAGTCGCCAAATACATGGTACAGAAAACAACTATAACTTTATTACTACAATTGTCGTGCAAAATACAACAATACATATACTGTGAGTTTTAATACCAATTGTGATTCATGTCCCAACTATGGACAGCACTCACATTGATACATTACATAAAGGTACAGTCAATAACTGTTTTAGAAATTAAAATATTTGGGAAGTGCTCAAGGAAACCTTCGTACATAGGAGGCAATGCGTCTAGGTTATGATAGATATCATATGTCCAGAGAATTATCCTTGGTTGATCCAATAGACCCCAAAGAAAAACGAGAAGATTACTATCATGTTCCTTCCAATGGTGAGTCTTCTCCTGACATATAACTATCTCTACCATCTGCAATTGAACGTTATGTTTCAACCAAACTCCGAGATCATATAGGTAGTGCTCGTAGATATACTCAGCAAGTGGATGTGCACAACCCTGTCGTATGAAAACTCATAGGTCATTAGACATCTTGTATGATAGTGGCAAAACACCCTTCCAAAGTTGGATTCACCTCACCCTAATCGGTTCACCAAAATTAAATATCAAATGACGTATACAATACGACACAGTCATCTAAAGTTCTCAATAAAATTATTTCCATACTATTTAGGGAGAACCTCAACAGCTATAGACCACCGTTCTATTTCCCTGTTAGCCCCGCTCGACCCAGCTACACTCTTGTTACATGAAAGGAATTGTAAAGCAAAAGGGTGAGCACAACTAGCTCAGTAAAGAATATCATGACTAAAAATAATTAAATTATCAATAGCCTTCATCAGTAATAAATCAGAGATTTAGAATATATGGTAGATGATAAAACTTTTCAACCATAATTGCAGCAGAACGAGAAATCCATTAGAAGAGTCAAATAGACAATAAAGTCTATTATCTTCTCCATGTTAAAAGTCCACCAACAATGTTTTGACCCTATAACCTCAATCAACAGATCCTGTTCGCAGTAATGTGAATAACTCATAATCATAATTGTAGTTCTAATTTCCTCTTCTCATTCAAGACGAAGATAATTTTCATCACATGTATTTACCTAAAACATCAAAGATCATGGTTATACCAAAATCACAGTTCATATTCATAATCATACCAATAAATTCATTTTTTCACTACGGGCCAAAGATATTCATTAACAGTTCATCTTTGCACTACATGCCAAAGATATTCAACAACAGGTCATCTTTGCACTACAGGCCAAAGATATTCAACAACAAGTTATCTTTGCACTACGGGCCAAAGATATTCATCAATAATTCATCTTTACACTACAAGCCAAAGATATTAATATCTCAGAGAAATACATAATCATTTCAAAATTTATATAAACCATGTTGATCAATTCACCTTTGCACTTAAGCTAAAAATATTCAATTGTAAATTCAATGGTCATGATCATACCAGTCAACAATTCATCTTTGCACTACTGGCCATAGAGAACCCATAGTCACGATCACACCAATAATCTACCCATCTTTACACTTAATTTAAAGAGAAATTTCATCACCAGGATTATAAAAATGTTATATATGATAATAAAAATAATATGATCAACAACTGCATTTAATTTCAAGAGTAAGATTCATAAATCAATGATAATTTGGTCAGAAAAAGAAACTAATCTTGTCGTGAATAGTAACTCATTAATAATAACTTGTGAATAGTAACTCATGAATAGTAATTTATGAATAGTAACCCCGACAAGAAAAAGATAGAAATTCCATAATAAAATCCATACAAATATTTCGGTATAATCGTAAGACCCCAACTTTTATAAATAAAGATGAATTTTTTATAAATATTATTTTTGAATATTATGGAATAAATTTGATATAATGTTATAGTTGTAGGTAATATTTATAAATTTTGCAAAGTAAGCAAGTTGTTATAAAATATTCGTTTGGTCGGGGAATATTCTTTTTGTCGGGGAATATTCGTACGATGGCTCAATCATTGGTGGACCCCACAACGGAAGTATTGTCGTAGTTAGAAAACGATAAAATTATCTTTCTATAAAAATAACTAGCAGAGGTGTTACCGTTAAAACCGCTGAACTACTTTCGAGTAAAAATACAAATGTACGCGTGAGTCAGATAAGAGTAGCACACGATATTGATTATTGATGCTTACGTGAGAAGTCACTCACCTATGCTCAATTATTGCTACAAGAATTGGTGCATCATCATATCTCTTATATTATTGATTCAATTATTGTCACAAAGATCATCTCAGATATAATATGTTATAGTATTAAATCAATAATTGAGACGACAAGTTATAAATGATTAATAATTGTTGAAAGATTAAATATGTGTTGATTAAAAATAAAATGATTTGTGGTAATATTTATTCAATCCTTGATGTATATAAAGAGTCTGTTATGAGACGTTTGTGGTAAGTTTGATTATTTTATGGGGGGCCCATATGTCATCATCTAAAAGTCTCTTCGTCAATAGTAATTACCTTTGTGAATAGTAATTACCTTCGTCAATAGTAATTACCTTTACCAGGCGTCGAACCACTTGTCGTTTCACATTACAGGCGTCGAACCACTTGTCGTTTCACATTACAAGCGTCGAACCACTTGTCGTTTCACATTACAGGCGTCAAACCACTTTTCTTTTCACATCACCAATCTTCAAGCCACTTGCCTTTTCACATGGCAAAAGTGCTAAGCTAGAAATCTTCTATAAATAGAGGCCTAGTGCTTCATTATTTTCACTTAATTCATTCAAGCTATAGAGAGAGAAAGTAGAGAGAATAAGAGAGAAAGAAGAAGAGTATTTTGTTACTACACTACCGCAAAGATTCAATCTCCTACCAAAAGTAAGGGTGTTATTCTTTCTTATTCATGAAGAGAACTCACATTATTCCATTGCTTATTATTCTGTTGGAATAACTCAGATACGTGGTTTACCCTATACTTGGTGACATTCTTCTATTATTCTCACTGAACATCCTCGTCATGTGTTTTTTACACCTGGACCGGTTCCGTCTTTTTATTATTATTCTGCTGGAACATCCTCGCCTGTGTTTTTACGCCGACCTGGTTTCCATTCTTTATTATTCTTCGCTGAATATCCTGCGTCATGCGCTTTTACGCCTGACCGGTTCCATTCTTTATTATTCTTCGCTGGAATATCCTCGTCATGCATGCTTTTACGCCTGACCGGTTCCATTCTTTATTATTCTATTGAATATCCTCGTCATGCATGCTTTTACGCCGACCCGGTTCCGTTATTTATTATTATGTTGAATAACTCACCTGCATGCGGTCTATCGCATGTATGGTGATTTCTTTTGTTATTCCATTCTTTATTATACCCAAATGGTTAAAACTTTGACTTCTATACTCCATGAAATTAGTGGAATATCCTCGATATTTGCGCTTCATCCAAAGATCCTTTCATAGAAATATTCTTCTCAATATTCTTTAATTTTACTCTACAAAGCAAAGATCATGTCGATACTTGGATGTTATCGGTTCCTAGATAAATTAATTCTTGAACTTGTTTTATTGAATTCTTATATCATTGTTATCATCCTCATGTTTATATTATGTTGAAAGTCATCTCGTGGCCCAGTAGTGCATAGATGGACTTGGTATGATTATGACCGAGACTATTCGTAATCAAGACCGTAATGTTACAAATGATGTAGTGAAAAATCCTCAATTCAGTAGTAGTGCATTAATGGACGCTTGTTGGCATGATCATGACCATTAATGAATACACAAATATTCTTGGCCCATAGTGCATGAATAATTGTGGTCGTGATACTAAAGAATATCCTCGTCAGAAAAGTGTGGGTGATTCGATGATGTGGAATATTTATTAAAGTCGAGTCTCAATTTATAATAGTGATGAAAAACCTTTTAAATCATAAAAGATAGTAGATTTTATTTTCTACTTGACTTTTTTAATGGATCATTGGTTCCATTGTGAGTTAAACTTGATGTTCATTATATTTTATTAGTTTAACATCACAGAGGCTAATGATAATTTATTCTCGCATTATCTTAGTCATAATATTTCTTCGAGCTAGTTGAGCTCACCCTTTCTTTCACCGTTTCTCTGTGAAATGAGAATATAGCCGGGACGAGCCTGGGAACGAGAGTAATGGTCCGTAGGATAGCATTAGTAGTCCTCACTATTCTCGTGAAATAGTGTGATAATAATTGTAATGAGGACTCCTTTTGAGTTTATATGATCTCTAGTAGATAATATTTGTATTCAAACTCATAGTTTATGTCGATTGCACACCTACGCTTATATTAGTAAGTTGTATTTAAATTGCATCTATGTATCCGACTACCCATGATGGGTGATGTATACCTAATTTTGGGGCGCATAATTGGTATCGAGCTTAGGGATATGATCCTGGCTAAGATGTGAGAATAGTACTAGGAGGGGAGAGACCGGAATTCTTTCGCTAGTATGACCTACCTAAGTTTATGTGCTATTTTATTGGTCTGGCCGTAATATAGGGATAATATGTTACATGACAATTAACCTTTTGTTTTGTGGCAATATCTCAAAATGACATCCGAGAATGTTGTGAATTGCAATGGAGCACAAAGCGATCGTTGATTCACCACATATCAATAATCGTGATAATGTGCATCGAAGGCGACAATCCTCATGCAAACAACAACAACACCGACTAAATGATGAATGATCAAATGTTCAGAGGCTTTATGCAATTCATTCAATAGCGAAGCAGAGCGACTCTATCCAAAACGTAGGTGGAAACACGGAAAATTCTCGCCACGGTCACCGCTAAACAGCTTCAAGGAGCCGGACCACCGGAGTTTAAGGGAGAGCCAAAACCACTTCGGCGGAAGCATGGATAAAGCAGATTACCAAGATATTTGATGTCTTGGATGCTCCGAGGAGCTAAAGGTTCCCTTTGCCACCTTTTATGTCATGCGCGGAGAGGCAGACATTACTAGTGGGAATCCAGAAAAACGTACTCAACCCGATGTCTTCAAGATATCTTGGGAGAAGTTCCAGAGTCGTTTCAACGACAAATACTTTCCTGAAAGTATTCGCCACACGAAGGAGGTGGAGTTTATCAAGTTGGAACAAAATAATATGACCGTGTCGCAATACGAGGGCAAAATTTACGGAGTTATCACTTGGCCATAGGCCCCACTTGGTGGATAACGAAGAGAAATGGCGTGAATGTTTTTAAGAGGTTTGAAGTCGAGATACATCAACATCTTATTTCTCATAAACCGTGGTTTGTATTCGAGATGTTGTAAATAGGGATCGCTTAGTGGAGCGCGATAACGAGTCAACGCAACTAAAAGAGAGAAAGCAAAGCAAAAAATTATAATACCAAATGGTAGAGTAGTCATCGGGCTTGTGACAACAAGCGTGAGGGAATCAATGGCCGATATGGTAACCACTTCAAAGGATAATCGTACCAAAACAATAAGAATGGACATTTCAAGAAAAGGAGATTCAACAATGATGGAAAGACGCCAAGACCAAAGACCTGCTTGTTAAGGAAGGAGAAAGACCACCTATCATATGCTTCAAATGCGAGGAGAGGGACACATCACCAAACTCATACCATGCCGCCCAAAGCATTATAATTATGGAAGAGAAGGTCACTTAGCTCGATTTTTGTCGCCATCAAGACAGATTCAACTAGGATGGAGGCACCAAAGGTCATTCCCGTAAAAGTCAAAAACGGTAGAGTGCAAGGGAGAGCGTTTGTTGTGACCTCCCGAGAGCAAGGAACCCGAATGAGGTCATCACGGTAAGCTTATCATAAACTCTAATGAAGTCTATACTTTATTTGATACCGGCTTCTACCCATTCTTTTATTTCTCCTACTTGCCCTCATCGATTAAATTTGACTCGAGAAATTAGACTTTGACTTATCTCGTGGAAACTCCGCTGGGAGAAACCTTCATTACATCCACTATTTATAAGTCTTGTTTGGTTCAAATCGGTACCCTCACATTACCTCAATCTTATCTTATTTCATTAAAAATACTTGCATTTGACGTGATTCTAGGGATTGATTGGTTAACTACTTATCATGCAAAAATTGATTATTTTCTTAAGGTTGTTAGCTTTCATATTCCTAACCAACCTATTATGCTAATTCAAGCGACCAAACCATTAAAATCAATCACTACCATCTCAAGCCATAAAGCTATTCGCTTATTGAAAAACGGATGTCAAGCTTTCTTAGCTCATGTCACGATTTAAACAAAAATACGCCGCTTTTTGAATGATATTTCAATTGTTAATAAATTTCCGACGTATTCCCAAAGAACTTCCCCGCCCTACCCCAAGAGCGCGTGAAATTGAATTTTGTATCGACCTTGAACCCTAGACAAAACCTATTTCCAAAGCCCCATATCGAATGGCTCTATCAACTTCGTGAGTTAAAGACCCAACCGCAGGAATTGTTAGACATCGCTTTATTCGTCCCTAGTACTTCTCCTTGGGGTGCTCCTGCTCTATTCGTGAAGAAGAAAGATGGGAGTATGCGACTTTGTATTGATTATCGGAGTCAATCATGTCACCATCAAAATAGGTATCCATTGCCATGAATTGATGACCTGTTTGACCCGCCATAAGGAGCCAAATTCTTTTCAAAGATTGATCTTCGTTAGGATATCACCAATTGAAGATTAGAACCACGACATTCCAAAGACGGCTTTCGAAACTCTAAGACGGGCATTATGAATTCCTAGTCATGTCCTTTGGATTGACTAATGCTCCTCGCCGCCTTCATGGATATGATGAACCGAGTATTCAAGGAATATTTGGATCACTTTGTGGTCGCCTTTATTGATGACATCCTTATTTATTCCAAAAGTCGTGAAGATCATGAGAAACACTTGAGGTCGACACTCCAAAAGCTTCGTGAATATAAGCTTTATGCCAAGTTGAAGAAATGCGAGTTCGGCTTGAAGAAGTAGTATTCCTTGGGCACGTGGTATCAAGTCATGGAATATCCGCTGACCCAAAGAAAGATCAAGCTATTCAAAGTCGGGAACAACCTAAATCGAAGGATCAAGTACGAAGCTTTCTTGCTTAGTTTGGTTATTATCGGAGATTCGTGGAAGGATTTTCTCGAATCGCTACTCCATCGACTCAAATGACTCGGAAAGATACAAAGTTCATTGAGCGAAGAATGTGAGAAGAGTTTTCAAGAACTCAAGAGAAGACTTATTTCAAGACTGCTCGACAATACCATCCTGCTCGAGGGATTTGTCATCTACAAATGATGCTTCGCAAAGGGTTGGGATGTGTTCTCATGCAACATGGAAAAGTTATAGCCTATGCCTCATGAAAACTCAAAGAATATGAGAGGAATTATCCTACTCATGATCTAGAGTTAAGCGGTATTATTGTCTTTGCACTTTAAATTTGGAGGCATTACTTGTATGGGGAGAAAGTGGAGATCTTTACGGATCATAAAAGCCTCAAATATTTCTTCACTCAAAAGGAACTCAACATGCGACAACGACATTGGCTTGAACTATTGAAAGATTATGATCATACCATCCAATACCATCCTGGAAAAGCGAACGTGGTAGCTGACGCATTGAGTAGAAGATCATATGCAAGTACGAAAAGCGATATTGTCAACGCAAAGGCCCATTTTGTGTGACTTGCAAAGGATGGAGATAGAGTTAAAGACTCTGTGGACGCATGTGATGATAGCGAGTATACGAGTAGAACCGACTTTAATCGATAAAGTTAAAGCCGCCAAGCTATAGACACGGAGCCGATGCGTATGAGGAAGAAAGTGCAAGAAGGTGCTATCGCCAAGCAAGAATCGATGAAGAAGGAATACTTGAGTCAACTCCGCACTTTGTGTTCCTAACGACCGATTTAAAGTATAATATCATGATGGAGGCGCACAACACACCATTTGCAATCCATCTTGGGAGTACCAAAATGTATCATAATATTCGTCATACATTTTGGTGGAGCAATATGAAGAGAGAGATAGCGTTGTTTATCTCAAGGTGTCTAACTTGTCAACGAAGTTAAAGCGGAGCATCAAGTACCAAAAGGTCCATTGCAAACCACTTGAAATTCCGTAATGGAAGTGGGAGCACATTACCATGGATTTCAAGTACTGGCCTTCCTAAGGTTTCTCAAGGCATAAATGCGATTTGGGTCATTGTTGATAGATTGACCAAGTCTACTCATTTCTTACCGATATCGAGAAACTTATATACTTGAACGCCTTGCTCTTATATACATAAACGAGATTGTAAGATCGCATGGTATGCCTAGATCCATAGTTTCGATCGAGACCCAAGATTCACTTCACGATTTTGGGTTAGTTTGCAAAAAGCTATGGGCACAGACTTCACGATTTAGCTCTCGGATATCATCCTCGATTTTACGGACAATGGAGAGGACTATTCAAACTCTTGAAGATCTATTAAGACTCGTGTCCTTGATTTCAAGGGAAGTTGGGACAAGTTCTTACCATTGGTGGAGTTTTCCTACAACAACAGCTTATCAAGAAAGTATCGGCATGGCTCCATTCAAGCGCCAGTATGGAAGAAAGTGTCGTTCTTCAAGATCTTTGGGATGAGGTGGGTGAAGTAACGTTGTTGGGACCGAGTTGGTACGTATGACTACAAAAAAGATTCAAACGATCCGACAACGTATAAAAATCTCACAAATTCGATAAAAGAGTTATCTTGATCTTCATCGAAAGGACGTGGAATTCGATATAGGAGATCATGTGTTGTTAAGAGTTGCTCCATGGAAAGGAGTTACAAGATTTGGAAAGAGAGGAAAACTCAATCCTCGATTCATCGGTCCATTTTTAATCCTCGATCGAGTAGGAACTGTGGCCTATAAACTCGCTTTACCGCCAAGTATATCTCGTGTTCATAACATTTTTCACATATCCATGAAAGACCCGAACCACATTATTGAGTTAGAACCGGACGAAATAGCGGAAGATTTGACGTATGAAGAGGTTCCTGTTCAAATCTTGGATAAGAAGGAACATATTCTACGCTCCAAGGTTATACCTCAAGTCAAAGTTTTGTGGAGGAACCACGATGTTGAGGAAATGACTTGGGAGTTAGAATCTGAAATGAAATCAAGGTATCCTTACCTCTTCGACATACCAGTATCGCACCCTAATTTCGAGGGCTTAAATTTCATAAGAAGGGAGGTTGTAAGACCCCAACTTTTATAAATAAAGATGAATTTTTATAAATATTATTTTTGAATATTATGGAACAAATTTGATATAATGTTATAGTTGTGGGTAATATTTATAAATTTTGCAAAGTAAGCAAGTTGTTATAAAATATTCGTTTGGTCGGGGAATATTCTTTTTGTCGGGAATATTCGTACGATGGCTCAATCATTGGTGGACCCCACAACGGAAGTATTGTCGTAGTTAGAAAACGATAAAATTATCTTTCTATAAAAATAACGGCAGAGGTGTTACCGTTAAAACCGCTTGAACTACCCTTAGTAAAAAAATACAAAGATACGCGTAGTTGTATAGTAGCACACGATATTGATTATTGATGCTTACGTGAGAAGTCACTCAAATTTATGCTCAATTATTGCTACAAGAATTCTTTGCATCATATCTCTTATATTATTGATTCAATTATTGTCACAAAGATCATCTCAGATAATATGTTATAGTATTAAATCAATAATTGAGACGACAAGTTATAAATGATTAATAATTGTTGAAAGATTAAATATGTGTTGATTAAAAATAAAATGATTTGTGGTAATATTTATTCAATCCTTGATGTATATAAAGAGTCTCATATGAGACGTTTGTGGGTAAGTTTGATTATTTTATGGGGGCCCATATGTCATCATCTAAAAGTCTCTTCACAAATAGTAATTACCTTTGTGAATAGTAATTACCTTCACAATAGTAATTACCTTTACCAAAGGCCGAACCACTTGTCGCTTCACATTACAAAGCGCCAAACCACTTTTTTCTTTTCACATCACCAATTAAAGCCACTTGCCTTTTCACATGGCGGTGATGATAAGCTAGAAATCTTCTATAAATAGAGGCCTAGTGTTTCATTATTTTCACTTAATTCATTCAAGCTATAGAGAGAAAAGTATAGAGAGAATAAGAGAGAAAGAAGAAGAGTATTTTGTTACTACACTATCAAGCAGATTCAATCTCCTACCAAAAGTAAGGGGTGTTATTCTTTCTTATTCATGAAGAGAACTGTTATTCCATTGCTTATTATTCTCGTTGGAATAACCTATATACATGGTTTACCCTATACTTGGTGACATTCTTCTATTATTCTGCCGAACATCATGCTCATGCATGTGTTTTACACCTACCGGGTTCCGCTTTTTTATTATTATTCGTATGAACATCCTGTCTGTGTGTTTTACGCGGACTGGTTCCATTCTTTATTATTTTGTTGGAATATCCTCATCTGCATGCGTTTTTACGCCGAACCCGGTTCCATTCTTTATTATTCTATTGGAATATCCTGCCTACATATGCGCTTTTACGTCGACACGGTTCCGTTATTTATTATTATGTTGAATAACTCACTTGCAAGCGGTCTATCGCATGCATGGTGATTTCTTTTGTTATTCCATTCTTTATTATACCCAATTGGTTAAAACTTTGACTTCTATACTCCATGAAATTAGTGGAATATCCTTGATATTTGCGCTTCATCCAAATCCTTTCATGGAAATATTCTTCTCGAAGATTCTTGAATTTTACTCTACAAAGCAAAGATGTTGTCGACAGTTTGGATGTTATTGGTTCCTAGATAAATTAATTCTTGAACTTGTTTTATTGAATTCTTATATCATTGTCATCATCCTCATGTTTATATTATGTTGAAAGTCATCTGTGGCTGTAGAGTGCATAGATGGACTTGGTATGATTATGACCAGAGACTATTCGGTGTAATCATGACCGTAATGTTACAAATGATGTTGTAAAAAATCCTCAGTGGCCGTAGTGCATTGATGGACAGTTGTTGGCATGATCATGACCATTAATGAATACACAAATATTCTTGGCCCGTAGTGCATGAATAATTATGGTCGTGATACTAAAGAATATCCTTGGCCATAGTGCAGGGGTGATTCGATGATGTGGAATATTTATTAAAGCTGAGTCTCAGCTATAATAGTGATGAAAAACTTTTTAAATCATAAAAGATAGTAGATTTTATTTTCTACTTGACTATTTTAATGGATTCTTTGGTTCATTGTAGTTAAACTTGATGTTCATTATATTTTATCGCTTAACATTTGTTGAGGGCTAATGATAATTTATTCGCATTATCTTAGTCATAATATTTCTTATCGAGCTAGTTGAGCTCACCCTTTCTTTCACCGCTTCTCTTCGTGAAATGAGAATATAGTCCGGGACGAGTCGGGAACGGAGTAATGGTCCGAGGATAGCATTAGTAGTCCTCACTATTCTCGTGAAATAGTGTGATAATAATTGTAATGAGGACTCCTTTTGAGTTTGTATGATCTCTAGTAGATAATATTTGTATTCAAACTCACGCTTTATGTCGATTGCATACGACAGCTTATATTAGTAAGTTGTATTTAAATTACATACCATGTATCCGACTACCCATGATGGGTGATGTATACCTAATTTTGGGGGCGCCACAATAATGATATCGAAAGAATAACATTTCTTAAACTTATAAACAATTTATTTAAATTGTTTACACTTTATTAATTAATGCATTTAATCATCCTAAAATGCCAAACTCATAAGATTTCATCACCAATAACCAAATACCTCATCACAAATCAAGATATACCTCATACAGATTTTCAAACCATAAAATCCTTTTTTCAATTTTGTTATTTCACATAACATATTTAATTCATTTACTCATAACTAGTGAATTTTCATGAAAAATAACAAACCAAGACAAACAAATTTTCTTTTTCTCGATTTAGCAAAATATAGTCCCATATTGAACATATATTTTCTCTAAATTTTAAAATTCATTTATTATTTTTCATATGGCCAAAACTGCCGAATATTTAGACATTTATCATAAATTTTACTTTTATGAAAAAATTACAAAATTTACAGGGTATACTGATATTATATAGATGTACTCCCAATAAAAATTTAATCAATTTTGGAGTTAACCACAAGGAGTTATATGGGTTTACTTTTAAAATAGTCTTTTCCCATAAAATTCATAACTCCTAATCTATACATCCAAAAATCAACATTTTTGGACACAGTCAAGAAAACTCATCAAATTATCATTTCAAATTTTTCCAGAATTTTTGAAGGTCTGGAAAAAGTACAAAATTGAAAAACATAATAACCCTTAAAAATCCCTTACCTCAAAAGAGCAGTACTTCTGACTGGAATGTCAGATATAACACTGAAGGAACTTGCACCGTATAGCAACACTCAAGATATCTAAATACTCACAAAAATACGCTCGATAATATAGAGAGAGAAAACTTCAGTTTCTGGTGTGATTTTCAATTCTAACTTAAGTGTCTATTTATAGGAAAATGCTAGAACGCCAAAGGAGACTAAATAATAAAATATTATTATAATCTATTTTTTTTCTCCCTACGCAAACCACTTTGAAAAATCAACATCCATCACAGTGGGGCCCACGCAAAAATCAGCCACCTTTCTCAACAACAAAAAATGTGTCCCACCCAATTTTAATAAAAATTATTTTATTTTCTGAAATTTCAATAATTCATAAAAAATAGCCCGTTTATCAGAAAAATATGAATTCTATGTCCATTCCACGCGAAATCGAATTCTCTACAACTTTGTAGCTTTAAGTTTTTTCAAATTCCAAACCGAAAATATCTGAAATTCACAAACGGATTATTTTTAATACCTCATAAAATTCATAACAAATCATACGTTTATTTTTAACGGTTCAAAATTTGTGGATATATATTCAACTTATATATGTATAACATATCCAAAAATCACAACGATCTAACGGTCGGATTAAAATTATAACTCACGGAATAGAGCTTTAAGAACACTGATTTGATCTTTTAATACTTTAAATCCGACAAAATACTGATAAAACACCTCAACATTAATTCCTTCATTTATAATCACATAAATCAATTCATCATTTTTATTTGCATCAAATAAATATTTTCTTATCATATAAATCAATAAATAATTATTCACAAATAATATTACAGAATCACAATAATGACAAGCAGACAGTTCCCAGGAAAGAGGGAGTTTTCCGATAAAGATTTCTCCTTACTGGCGCGGAATTTGGTGACCAAACCTCTCTTTGATAGAACTTTCTAGACATTGCCAATAATTCTATCTAATAATATTATTCAAATAATATGAATTATTGATCCGATAATGGAAAATAATGTGCAATGGCAATTATTGAGACAAGAATAATATAAAATATCAACGCATCAATTATTGAATCAATAAAATAAAATATTGAATAAAGAATTACTCAGAATAATTATTGAGTAGTGCCTTCTTACGTAAAAATCAATAATTCAAAAATATTGTGCAATACTGCAGTGCTATCGCAAGCACCTATGTAGATTCTTGTATTTTAACCACCAGGTAATCCAACAATGTTAACGGTAACAATTACGTCGTTATTTATAAAAACTCAAACTTGTCATTTTCTTCATCCGACGCTTATTCTATTATGGGGCCCATTAAATGGTCAAAGGCCAAATCAATTTAATATTCTCCGATGATGAAGAATATTCCATGACCAAACGAATATTCCCCGACAACAATGAGTATTTTATAACCACTTGCGTATTTAAAATATTTACATATATCACCCTTAACTTTATCCTTTTTTAATTTAACTATTTACTGAATAGTAATTATAAAAATATTGAATACTTTTATTTCATAAAATTCGGGGTCTTACAATCTCCCCTCCTTATGAAATTTCATCCTCGAAATTTACGTACCGGGTATTTCGAAGAGTTGAGAATACATTGCTTTCATTTCAGATTCTATCTCCCCGGTCATCATGATTTCTCCATTGCTCATCTCCTGTATGTCAGATATCATTCTAGAATACAACGTCAAAATAAGGGTTAATTGAACAAATTAACATATCACATAATATCCCGATATTATGACTGACCAACAAATAATCTTAGGTAGGACACACTAGCGAAGGACTTACTCATCTCTCCCCTCCTAGTTCTATTCCCCGATCTCCGCCAGAGATCATATCCCTAAGCTCTGATACCAACTGTGACGCCCCCAAAATAGGTCCAATCCATCCAACCTATTCTGAGTCGCCAAATACATGGTATAGAAAACAACTATAACTTTATTACTACGATTGTCGTGCAAAATACAACAATACATATACTGTGAGTTTTAATACCAAATGTGATTCATGTCCCAACTATGGACAGCACTCACATTGATATATTAAATAAAGGTATAGTCAATAACTGTTTTAGAAATTAAAATATTTGGGAAGTGCTCAAGAAAACCTTCGTACATAGGAGGCAATACGTCTAGGTTATGATAGATATCATATGTCCAGAGAATTATCCTTGGTTGATCCAATAGACCCCAAAGAAAAATGAGAAGATTACTATCATGTTCCTTCCAATGGTGAGTCTTCTCCTGACATATAACTATCTCCATCGTCTGCAATTGAACGTTATGTTTCAACCAAACTCCGAGATCATATAGGTAGTGCTCGTAGATATAATCAGCAAGTGGATGTGCACAACCCTGTCTTATGATAACTCATAGGTCATTAGACATCTTGTATGATAGTGGGAAAAAACCCTTCCAAAGTTGGGTTCACCTCACCCTATTCGGTTCACCAAAATTAAATATCAAATGACGTATATAATACGACACACTCATCTAAAGTTCTCAATAAAATTATTTCTATACTATTTAGGGAGAACCTCAACAGCTATAGACCACCGTTCTATTTCCCTGTTAGCCCCGCTCGACCCAGCTACACTCTTGTTACATGAAAGGAATTGTAAAGCAAAAGGGTGAGAACAACTATCTCAGTAAAGAATATCATGACTAAAAATAATTAAATTATCAATAGCCTTCATCAGTAATAAATCAGAGATTTAGAATATATGGTAGATGATAAAACTTTTCAACCATAGTTGCAGCGGAACGAGCAATCCATTAGAAGAGTCAAATAGACAATAAAGTCTATTATCTTCTCCATGTTAAAAGTCCACCAACAATGTTTTGACCCTATAACCTCAATCAACAGATCCTGCTCACAGTCATGTGAATAACTCATAATCATAATTGTAGTTCTAATTTCCTCTTCTCATTTAAGACGAAGATAATTTTCATCACATGTCTTTACCTGAAACATCAAAGATCATGGTTATACCAAAATCACAGTTCATATTCATAATCATACCAATAAATTCATTTTTGCACTACGGGCCAAAGATATTCATTAACAGTTCATCTTTGCACTACATGCCAAAGATATTCAACAGCAGGTCATCTTTGCACTACAGGCCAAAGATATTCAACAACAAGTTATCTTTGCACTACGGGCCAAAGATATTCATCAATAATTCATCTTTTCACTACAGGCCAAAGATATTAATATCTCAAAGAAATACATAATCATTTCTAAATTTATATAAACCATGTTGATCAATTCACCTTTGCACATAAGCTAAAAATATTCAATTGTAAATTCAATGGTCATGATCATACCAGTCAACAATTCATCTTTGCACTACTGGCTAAAGAGAACCCATAGTCACGATCACACCAATAATCTACCCATCTTTACACTTAAGTTAAAGAGAAATTTCATCACCAAGATTATAAAAATGTTATATATGATAATAAAAACAATATGATCAACAACTGCATTTAATTTCAAGAGTAAGATTCATAAATCAATGATAATTTGGTCAGAAAAAGAAACTAATCTTGTCGTGAATAATAACTCATGAATAGTAACTTGTGAATAGTAACTCGTGATTAGTAATTCATGAATAGTAACCCCGACATGAAAAAGGTAGAAATTTCACAATAAAATCCATACCAATATTTCGGTATAATGATATTGAAAGAATAACATTTCTTAAACTTATAAAAAATTTATTTAAATTGTTTACACTTTATTAATTAATGCATTTAATCATCCTAAAATGCCAAACTCATAAGATTTCATCACCAATAACCAAATACCTCATCACAAATCTGCATATACCTCATACAGGATTTTCAAACCATAAAATCCTATTTTCCAATTTTGTTACTTCACATAACATATTTAATTCATTTACTCATAACTAGTCAATTTTCATGAAAAATAATAAACCAGTACAAACAAAATTTCTTTTCTGGGATTTAGCAGAATATAGTCTCATATTGAACATATATTTTTCTCAGAATTTTTAAAATTCATTTATTATTTTTCATATGGCCAAAATCATTAATATTTAGACATTTATCATAAATTGTACTTTTATGCAAAAATTCCAAAATTTACAGGGTATACTGATATTATATAGATGTACTCCCAATAAAAATTTAATCAATTTTGGAGTTAACCACAAAGAGTTATATAAGTTTACTTTTAAAATAGTCTTTTCCCATAAAATTCATAACTCCTAATCTATTCATCCAAAAATCAACATTTTTGGACACAATCAAGAAAACTCATCAAATTATCATTTCAAATTTTTCTAGAATTTTTGAAGGTCTGGAAAAAGTACGAAACTGAAAAACATAATAACCCTTAAAAATCCCTTACCTCAAAAGAACAGTACTTCTGACTGGAATGTCGGATATAACACTGAAGGAACTTGCACCGTATAGCAACACTCAAGATATCTAAATACTCACAAAAATACGCTCGATAATATAGAGAGAAAAAACTTCGGTTTCTGGTGTAATTTTCAATTCTAACTTAAGCGCCTATTTATAGGAAAATGCTAGAACGCCAAAGGAGACTAAATAATAAAATATTATTATAATCTATTTTTTTTCTCCCTACACAAGCCACTTTGAAAAATCAACAGCCATCACAGTGGGGCCCACTTAAAAAGCAGCCACCTTTCTCAACAACCAAAAATGTGTCTCACCCAATTTTAATAAAAATTATTTTATTTTTCGAAACTTCAATAATTCATAGAAAATAGCCCATTTATCAGAAAAATATGAATTTTATGTCCATTCCACGCGAAATCGAATTCTCTAAACCTTTGTAGCTTTAAGTTTTTTCAAATTCCAAACTAAAAATATCTGAAATCCACAAACGGATGATTTTTAATACCTCATAAAATTCATAACAAATCATACGTTTATTTTTAACGGTTCAAAATTTGTGGATATATACTCAACTTATATATGTATAACATATCCAAAAATCACAACAATCCAATGGTTGGATTAAAATTATAACTCACGCAATAGAGCTTTAAGAATACCGATTTGATCTTTTAATACCTCCAATCCGACAAAATACTGATAAAACACCTCAACATTAATTTCTTCATTTATAACCACATAAATAAATCCATCATTTATATCTGCATCAAATAAAGATTTTCTTATCATATAAATTAATAATTAATTATTCACAAATAATATTACAGAATCACAATAATGACAACCAGTGCGCCCTCCTCAGAAAGAGGGGGCTTTCGATAAGGATTTCTCCTTCATGTACACGCAATTAGGTGACCAAACCTCTCCTTGATAGAACTTTCTATACATTGCCAATAATGCTATCTAATAATATTATTCAAATAATATGAATTATTGATCTGATAATGGAAAATACTATGCAATGACAATTATTGAGATAACAATAATATAAAATATCAATGGAGCAATTATTGAATCAATAAAATAAAATATTGAACAGTCATTATCGTAACAATTATTGAGTAGTGCCTTCTTCACGTAAGAATCAATAATTCAAAATAATGTACAATACCGGTAGTGCTCTTTTGTGCACCCATGCCAGATTATTGTATTTTATCCACCGTGTAATCCAACAAAGTTAATTCCGGAATAATTACGCTCGTTATTTATAAAAACTCAAACTTGTCATTTTCTTCATCCGGATAAATATTCTCATTATGGGGGCCACAAATGGTTGCTACCAGTAAATTTAATATTCTCCGATATAAAGAGAATATTCCACGACCAAACGAATATTCCCCAACAACAATGAGTATTTTATAACCACTTGCGTATTTAAAATATTTACATATATCACCCTTAACTTTAACCTTTTATCAATTTAACCATTTACTGAATAGTAATTATAAAAAAATTGAATACTTTTATTTCATAAAATTCGAGGTCTTACACTATGTCTGAAGTTACCATCAAGCAAACATCCTGGTATTGATCATCCAATCACCAGTCATTCCGATTTTGAACCCTCTCTTTTTATAAACTCTTTTGCCCCTCAGGGAGACATACACTTCAAACCAGCAGCCTAGTTTCACCTCATTTCAAACCTTTCATACAATTTTGGTTATTCTAAAGATGGGATTGAACCTTTCACACCTGCAGTTTATCTTGAAGATGGGATTAAACTTTTCTACGCTTGTAGTTTGTCCTGAAGACGGGATCAAACTTTTTTCACACCTGCAGTTTGTCCCCATTATAGGATCAAACTTTCTTCTCCTCGCAGTATAGCCTGCACATTGGATTCACACTTCTCTTTGGCTACGATTCGTCCTGAGGGGCGAACTACGTCGACCAGATCTCCCTTATACACGGGAGTACGTAGGCAACCATATTCTATATGGTCCGGTCGCAATAAACAAAAAACAACAAAAATATTTCTACCCTTTCTCTACAAAAACAAAAATAACAAAAATACTTCTACACCCTTCATCATCAATAAAGCTTCTACACACATCTGCCTTTCACATTCAGCGTTGAACCTCTTACACCAGGTTCGAACTACGCAAACTTGATCTCCTCTTCAATAGGAGTATGTAGGCAGCCATATATGGTTCAGTCTAACCCCTACTAGAACAAAAATGCTTGTCACACGGTACTGGGATCAATCTTCAATCTACCACATTTCATCAGCTTCAGACCAAGGGGATGGAATTACCCAACCTCTCCTCATAAATAAGAGATTCGGTGACCATCTAAGTTGTGGTTGTGCCTCGAAGAGCAACACCAATCCATAAGAGATGGAATTAACTAGGCTTCTCATAAATAGAATTATTGGAGACCATCTGTGGTGCAGTCAATCTCAGAGAGGAAAAGCCACCCTCCTCTCCACTTTTCCATACAGATACCAGTCCCAAGACACCAAAGATGGTAGGGATACATACAAATCAATGATCAATTCTGAGAGATCCCGTGATGACTCAATGTCCACATATCAAGGATAAGTTCAGAATGCATCAAGATCACAAGGCCTTGAAGAAACAGGCAAATATCAAGCAAGTATTAAGGCACAACTGAAAGGGAAGTAAATCAAAATATATTTCTCTGCCATATATAATACTGTTTGATATATACATCTGTGTTGTACATGACAAAATAGCTAAGCTAGTCTGTGCAGGAAAATACAAAGCTATCTACGGATCTGTGTGTATGCGAACTATCAGATCTAACATAGCATCCCTCTCTAAAGACGAAGGTAAAACTGCAAGCTCCTGCCCAATGGCATCTACACGAGCTAGCAGATCAGAGGCTAACTATATGGTGACATGATGTTCATCTATGTATGCACTCATATCAGTAAGGATGCCAGTCGTATGGGATCTAACCGAAGTACTGTCTTCAATGGCCACATCCCTAGCAGATAGGGTGGCATCCCGCTCCACAATCAATGCATCACTGGCTGATCTAGCCTCATCCCTCTCTAACAGAGCGGCGTCTCTCCCATCAAGAGCTGTCAACATCGAGGCCCTAGCCTGATCTCTCTCATAGGTCATCAGATGTAGGCTCTGCTCCAAATGATGTGTTGAATACTGAGTAACAGTGGCACTCGGGGTGGGAGAATCCATCACAAATGTTGGCAGCCCAGCAGTTATGTTTCCATCGATGGGAATGTCAACCTCATCTATAGGCTCGTCATCGTCAGAATCTATATCCTGCACTGTGGACACTACCATAGTCGATGCAGTCTCTGTCTCTATCCATGTCAATACTCTCTGTAATAACCTCGGATGATCGACGAAAAAAAACGATTAGCTCTCGCTAATCCCAACAGGCATACAACCTGGATTTGTCGGCTGATGATAAGTGGCGAGAAGCGAAGTGCTGAATCAATGCTCCCTAAAATGGATGGAAATCCTGAAACTAGTGAAACTGACACATCACAGCCAGTGGGTGGTAGGTGATCATCCCTCTCAAACCAGCTAAAGGTAGATAATCCATGTCCGGAGCATGAGTAATGAAGCTGTAGGGTGAGCTAAGCTCTGAACACGGCAATATAGCAAGCGAATCTCCAATCCCTGCCAGGAAAGCTGACCAAGATGCACCATCTGTACACTCCGCAGGCTGAAAGGAGTACGACATGGCTATATCATGTGTGAAACAATATCCATGCCGTTTGAATATGCCAATCAGTCTCAAGTGTGACATAAACAACACGTACAGCATGACCGAACTGCCTGTGAACACTCCTGCCGGATAAGTGCAGCAATATGTGGCCGAACTCAGAGTCTCTACCATAATCATTGGTATGATGGTGTGACCCACCCTGAGAGCTTTCACTGCCATAATGACGCCAATGTCCAACTCATCCATGTACCGTGGCATGTAGACGTATGACAATACGCACAATAGTAATACATCCACTCTTGCTGAACGCCAATGATCCTCTGGTGTAGTGAAATCCCCGAAGTACCGTGTATAACTATCCTCAGAGCCAAATTTGTCAAACAAAAAATGATGGGATATCACGTTGCCAGATGTAATCTCGTCCTGTACCACTTTACGCCTCAATCTGGTGAGGGTCATGAACTGTTTACTCATATCTCCGATCGCCATGTGCATGCAAGGTCTGTCCAACGGTATCATCATCAACCATGCATACTCCTTCAGAGTAGGAGTCAACTCCTGGGTCCTGAATCGGAAAACCTGTCTCTCCAGTACCCAATGCTCTAGCATACCCTCCACAAATCCTGGGGGAACCTGAAACATCAACAGGGTCATAGTATGCTGCAATAAATCATCTACGGTCACCCTGTCTGGTGGTGACATACTATCATACCATGAGTACATACCAGATGCCACCAAAAATGGTGGGGTATGATCAATACGACTAACTATCGAAGAAGACATCTGTACGGACCGTGTCATAAGACCATCCAGAGGTCAATGATGAGTATCTCTGGACATACATACATATGCATAACATAACAACATGCATGATACAATAGATGGCAATATGATATAGGGAATGGAAAACTGTACATATATTCCTAAGTATATCATCATCTAATACATCTCTGTATAACTAAAATACAGGGAAATGGGGCGAAGCTACCCAACATCTCAACAGAGGCCTATCAAAAGATATAGCGAGAATGGGGCGAAGCTACCCAACAGCTAATAGAGGCCTATCAAAAGATAAAGCGAGAATGGGGCGAAGCTACCCAGCAGCTAACAGAGGCCTATCAAAAGAGATAACAAGAATACATCAGAAGAAGTCAATGGTATCGATGTCTACATCATCAATCCTGTCCACCTAATGTAACTCCTCCTGAGTCACTGGATCTCTATCTACAGGGATGTCAGGCTTATACAAGGGAGGATCTGCACCAATAAAGCCATATAGGTCAGAGCCAAAAGTATCTGCCTCTGAAGGATCTCTACCTAAATGTCGGATAAAGAAATGTGCCCGGTCCAACTTTCGGGTCAAACTGTCAATCTGTGTCACATGAGTCGGATCTCTAACACAGGCTAGCCAATCCGTCATCATCACGAATCTTGGAACCATATCCCCCATAAACTGTGTGGCGTGGGTCTGAGCTCCAATGGTACGAGGGAACCACCAATGCTAGAACATCTCCTGAGTGTAGGGACCCTCTAATAATGTTAAACCGTCAACCCCCAACAATGGGATATCAATGACGGGTGATTGCAAAATAGGCCAATAACTCCTGGCAGGAGGCAAGATCGGCATGCGAATCTCTCCTGTAGTGCTCCTGATAGCACGCTCTTCTAAATAGAGCACCCATCCTCCATCTGTGAAGAGAGGAATCCTATGGGTGGAAATAACGTACTCAACTCCAGTCGGGTACCCATCCTTAAATCCAACACTTAAGTGTTCCCTAGAATAGGGAACCCATGTGATGACATCCGCTGTTAACAACTCCAGCTGTAGGCGACAATGAGTGAAACCCTCAGCTACAGGGACCTCCGCCAGTATGGAATGATGCCATCTCCGTCCTCGTGGATAGGTGTCTAAACCTAGCACGCTCACATGACGCAAACGTAGAAGCCTCTCATAGGCCCAAAACTGCCAACACAAAGGAAAACATCTGCTGTCAGTCAACACTCTTAACCTGTACATGGGAAAAGACAAGAGAAATGCTCACCAGCAGAAATGGGTAGAATCCTAACCAAGCCTCGGTCAATCCCTGCGATCGTATGCGCATTCCTTTGAGGAAGTAGGCAAAGGTGTAGGAACCCCAATCATAGTCTCCTATACGGTCCACATATCGAGTGGCGCTAATCAAAGTGAAGGACACCGCAGAAGAGTTATCTGCGATGAAGCAACCCCTAATGATCATCAGGAACAATCGCCAAAGAATGTGATCCCTGACTCTCACATCATCGGGTATAGGCTCACTCAACAGCCCGCTCATAGCATCTATGCTCAAAGAACTCAGTCTGACAGCCCCGCCTTTGAAGCGCTTCACTGGAACTCCCAACAAGGATCTGACGGTAGTAGGGGTTATATCCGCCGTACAAGGCACTGGATCCCCTCTAAACTCCATACGTGTGATAAATCGCCAATCCATCAGCGTCATCATCACCTCACAGTCCAGCAAATGGAGTGATTGAGTCTGGTGAAACCACCGCTCAGACAATGCCTTGAGATAACCCTAGGGACAGCGACAGGGAAGAATGGAAAAGAACGTCCCGAATCCCCAGCCACGTATAATCTCTCTATAGTCATCATGCAAAGCCTGATATATAGAGTAGATGCTGAACTAGTTCCCTCGAGGCTGTGTAAAGCCGGGAACCTACAACAAATGCAGTTCAACATCAGAATCCTTTACTCCTCATCAATAGGAAATAAGGAAGATTAAGATCTAACTTCATACCTCATTTGCGTGCATGTAGACTGAAGGATGCCGACTCAAGTCACCCAGAAGATCTGGGTTCGCCACTTGAATACCTGGCAAATCCCTATGGGGAACATGTGTAGCAGGAGCAGGAACCTCAATCGGTACATCCTCCTCCTCGTCCTTGACATCCGGCACTTCAACCCGGATAAGACGTATCACCGCCTCCACCAAACGACGAGGCTGTCTAACAGAACGAGGTCGAGGTACTTCAGAAGCCCTCCTCCGTACACCAGAAGTGGTCTTGAGGGAACTACTCGGCTGATCCAGATCCATAATATCTGGACAACAAGTCTCCAAATCACCTCAGAAAGGGTGTGGTAAATTCTTACCTGGAGCTTTTCAAAATGCATTTTATGATTACATGCATGCATGCATTGTTTTAACATACATCTACAGTAGAGTTAAAAATGAATGACTATCCAATGCCTACGTTTTGGAAAAAAATTTCCATAGCCCCCTTTGTAAATGGCACTATCCACATGCACATAAGCATAACTAGGTGGCCATTCAGTAGCACATCTACCAACAGTCATATACATCCTACATGCATTTAATACATCGCAGTAAAAAATTCATAAGTATAATTTAATTACCAAGGTTATTTTACTTTTCTACCTTTACTCATTTGTCCTTTAATAGGATAAGAAATGACAGTAAAAGGTACCAATTTGACTGCTTCAAAAGTAAAAAAATTTCACATCATTATATTCAGCATGGTTTAATACTAACATTTACTGTGTTGAATATTTTTTATCATCTCATATCAGCATGCATATTCACTACTATGTGTCTAAATGCATTTCATGTGATAAGTCATTTTCCAACGGATAGAAATCGGAAAAGAATACATGCATATGTTACCGTGATGTGAAAGAACGCTTGTATGGAGACAATAATATGCGAAAGTTACCCGAACTCAATGAAGTCTCAAGAGAAGCTCTCAGATTTCCTTCGTCACACAGCTTGAAAATGACTTATGAAAGCAACCCGCAGGGAATACATACCCACGGTTGGCCACAGGTCCAATTGCGGCTACTGCAGGTGTACCTATGGCACCCCTATATGGGTCCCACACCTCCGGCTCGCTCCATTTAGAGTTGTAAAGGAGGTCTCACAAGCTAAAAAGGCCAAATCGGGAATAAAACTGCTACGCGATTGAGCGGAATAGCTGGAATTCGGGTTTTCATGGGCCACAATCTGGTCCCACATCTCACTCATTGGTATTCGCCTGCATACAAGGTATACTATACCAATGGCCTCAGCTTTTACAAATCATGCTCGGCAATACCTCATAAAGGTCTGATGCCGTTAGTGCAGGGTCACAACCCTAGACGTATCCCGGCGGGGGTTACAATGCCGAAGTTATGAAATAATGAACCTTCCCCAGCGGGGGTTTCAATGCCGAAGTTTACAAATCATCTATGTATCCCTGGCGGGGGTTACAACGTAATTCAACCATTGATGCACAAATTAATGAAGGGCAAGCAACCTTGATGTTATCTCAGCCGATGGCAAGTAAACCCATCGAAGTAACCTTCCCCAGCAAGGGTCACAACGCGATGCAACCATTGATACACACATTAATGAAGGTCAAGCAGCCTTAACAATGCACCCAACTGGGATCTATCCGGTGATACACACATCAACGGAGGTTAGGCAACCCTGACAAGTACATACTGTTGGCAGTAACTCCGACAGGATGATGGGATATTTTATACACATCCTCAAACAGACAAAGCTTTCTCCCCACAGATCTCTTGTACACAAGAGGTACCTCTATAGAGTAAAAGTCTGTGACTAGGATTCAAGACTTTGGTGATAGCCCCAACGTCAACATCCTTGAAGACTTGTATCGCATGTCCAAGGCATCACTGATTGTCATCCCAACAAGATTGGCCGGTAATCATTTCATTCATGCATCATACATTTGCATCATGTTGCTGTACATAGCATCATGTTTATCTTGTTGCATTTCAAGTGTCTAGGATTCTTTATCCTATCCATGCCTTGCATTGCATGAATATGATAAAGAGGGGCATCAGTAGACACTAAAATTTTTTTGCACACCTGTTACTAACATTGCAGGAGGGCAGATTCGTCATTCGAAGATAACCCTGGAAGACAGCTCACATCCATTCTGAATACTATCGGAAGTTCAGTTTCAACACCTGGAACACACACCAGGAACATCATTTCCAACCCCGAAACACACACCAGAAGGATCATTTCCATCCTCGGAGATAACCACGAGTTTCGTCCTTGGCGATAACACCAAGGAATGTTGTTGCAGTTCCGGCGATAACTCTAGAAATGCTTGTTTCAAATACATGCTATCAGCTTCAATCAGACCTCCCGCCGAGGCACTTATACCTTAAACCCGGAGCTAACACCGAGTAGATAGGCATTCTCACAGATGACCTTACGGCATTCAAACACTTGCAGGAGTCCAATCTCAGATGTAACCCTGAGCAACGTCTGCTTTTAACTCAAATCGGTGATAACCCCAATGAGGAGTCAAACGTCATCTTGCCACCACAACACTTACGCGTCGTCTCAACACTTCATACATACATACATACAACAATGTTCTACAAGAACCAAGGAGTTCCAATCCCGAGTGACTACTACGCGTGGCAGCACACCGGATAGAATTTGAAGCTTGAAGACCATGGGCATGGTCCCCTCTTCCTGACTTCGTACAACCTCTAATCCATGTCATTGCGTAACTCTCGACATAAGCAGTTCGAAGAAGGTCGTATATACCTCATTTGAATGCTCCGATTGAAGTTCTGCAAGTTCAAGTGGATATTACATTGCATGAGTGCACGTACTTCGAGACAACAAGACCCACGAGACACAGGGCATGTAGAAACGACTCTGACCAGTGCAATCTGCATTTGCCAGTAGTACACTGCAGCCCCCCCTATAAATAGAGGGCTTGGGATGGCCATTTAAAAAAGAAGGAAAAGGCAAGGAAGCCCTGTCAAATTTGCTTTGTACACACCCATATTGAGTGCTTGCTCTTTTTAAACACCTGTTAGCTCACATATAGCTATACATTTTACCGGTGGGAGCTGAGTGTTTATCCATATAGAGTCATAGAAGTCTGCATTGACAGCCCACTGTAAGCCTTCTCACACTCTATAAAGCCTTTATCTTCAACTTTGCACACACTATTCTACACATTGAGAGTCGTGTTGTGTGCGTATGCCCGAACTTCGGTTCGTGGTTTTCATTTTTGTCTGTATATATATACTTATATATATGTATATATTTATATATGAACTAACATTATCGAGTTATGCCTCGATTGAGCCTAGACTTATGTCTGGAGCGTTTACTTGCTTATATATATATATATATATATATATATATATTGTTGTTAAACATATCTGATGAGCCTAGACTTATGTCTAGAGCGTTTACATGCTTTTTTATATATATATTTATATATAATTGTTGTCGGACATATCCGATGAGTCAGGATTTTACATCCGGTGCGTTTACTACTTTTATATATATTTATATATATATATATATATATATATATATATAATTATTATCGGACATATCCGATGAGCACGATTTTATATCCGGTTGCGTTCGCTTATATATATATATATATATTTATATTTACATCGAGCTCGGAGTTTACTTGAGGCCTTTTCTTTGCTATTTACATTTAGTCCCGCTTTGAGTTTACTTCGTGGCGGTTGATCATCATTCTTTATTTATTTACTTTTTGATCCCCATGGAGTCGCCGTGGTGGTTGATCATGTCCATATATATATATATATATATATATATATATATATATATATATATATATACACAACTTTAATATATATAATCGCTATCGCTTTCCATACAAACTGCGGTATCATGTGAGCCTAGGAATCATGTGATCACATATTCAGTCTAATGAATATAGATTCGGTTCCCGTGATGGACATTTTCAGCTGTAAGCAGCTTGTACATTATTTACGATGTCCGAATTTCCTGAGATGGTTGTCATGCCCATGAGGAGTTCGACAGACTATCAGATATTATTTTCTCGAGATGCTTCGATCTCAAAATAAAAAAAAAACAAGCTTTAACATTTTAATAATAAAATAGAAGTATGAAAAGGTCTCAATTCCTATTGAGCACAGGGTTTGAAAAACCTCTTTTATAAAACTTCATTGTTATATTTTGCTTAAAACTGAATTTTTCTATAAATTCAAACCCTTTGTATGTAGGTGCGAACGAGGCCTCACACTACTTTCAAATAATTGAACATTGATCCACACACACACACACACACACATATTCTTATAACAGTTTCTTAAAAAGTGGCGGTCACTGTGGCAACACGGATGTAAGGGGGTTCCTAACACCTTCCCTCCGCATAATCAAGCCCCCGAACCCAAATGAATCTCGGTTTCACAGACCCGTTTAGCAGTGTCACATCACTGGGTCAATGTGCAAACCTTTTTCTCGAGTCATATTAGTGCAACTAGTTAAAAACACCAACTGGCGACTCTTAAAGTCAAATCATTGACATTACACATGTCGGACCTTTTTCACTTGTTTTTTCAAACAAATCTCACATTAACATGAGAACACCAAATAACAAGTAACGAAAAGGGACAACTAAAAATCCTGACGTTAACATGGTATATAGGCTACATATTAAAGCCATTAGAACACTTATATTCATTCTAGAATCAAAGTTGTGAGTGGTCAAACCTAAGTTGACCATCAGCTTTTTGAATTTCTGGAAAACCCAGAATTCGTTCAAGATCATGTTTTCTGTCAGAGTTTGACTGGCCTTGATTTCTTAAATGTTTTGATGTTATGATGATCTGAAGGTATAGAGTTGTTCTTTGACATCTCTACTTCAATTTTGGATCTTTAAATCACACAAATCAGACCTGTAGTGCAAGTTATAAGGATCTAAATATAGCACCATTAACTGTTCTTCATTTTTTGGAAAACCCAGAAATGAAGAACAGCCTTGTCAGACTTTTCTGAAGCTTGGATCTCCCTGATAAGTTGTGTAATGGCCATGCAAATTGATTAGACTTGTAGTACTACATCAGTACTACAACATTATCTCATTAACAAGTCCAGAACATAGCAAGAACTAAGATCTATTGCTTGTCAAACTACATACCCTATTCATTGAGTTTGAAGATCTGGGTTCTTCTGATTCCAGATTTGGAGAACCAGAATCTTTTCCCATTTCTTCACCTTCTGAACTAGAGTCATGTTGACTTCCTTTATATGATTCATCAGTGAATCCTTCTTGCTGATTTTCATTACTAGTATCATCTTCAGCATCGTCTTCATTGGATTCAGATTCATCATCACTTACATCAATGACTGCAGTAGAGTGATCACTTTTCTTCTTGGGGGCAAATTTAGCAAGTAGTCTGTAGCTCTTTCTTCTCCTTGGAGGTTCAGTTATAAGATAGTCAGACTCTTTTTTCTCTTCAGACTCTGAGGCCTTTGAATCATCAAACAAACTTCCTTGACGTTCAACATTGGCAGGGGCAGGTTATTCTTCTTCTGAATCACCATCATTTGACCCATCATTTGGGCTTGTTAGAGCATTTGCATTTGGAGATGGAGTTGGGTCATCTTGTAGCTTTTCTTCATCATCAGAGTGAATACTCTAAGAGTTAGCCATAGGGCTTGCATATTCTTTTTCATCAGTAGGGTTTACATTTTCTTTCATGAATCTAACTCCACCTTCATCGCTGGATTTGTTCTTTGGGGACTCAGTCTTGAGACCATCAGTTCCCTTCTCTTCTTTTGACTCTATGTCCTCTTCTTTGTCAGATGTCTTTCTTGGGAAACTAGGGCTGGCTTGATTACCACCTTAGCTTTCTTTCTTTATAGCCCTTGAAGCAGTATGTTGCTTCTTCTCTTTGTGGTTTCTGGTGTAATTAAGCCCTTTTCACCTTCATCTTTATCTTTAGTGGAGAGACTTCTTGGTGGAGCCTCTGTTTTCTTGACACCCCTAGATCTCTTCCTTACTGGCGTGTCTGCTACTGGTGCAGAGTCACCAGACTCAGAGCTTTCCACCTCCTTTGCCTTTCTCTTCTTTGTAGAGACTTTGCTGCTGCTTTTAATTGTTGTTAGCCTCTTGTTTTCCTTTGGATTTTTCTTCTAGTTTATGAACAGTTGTGGAGACATCACTTTATGAACATTTAGAGGCTCTCCCTCAACATCCTTAATCTTGCTTCCCAGCTTTTTCTTCATCACAATACTCAGTAGTCTTCTATGAAAGACCTTAGTCAAGGGTCTATCTGTAAACTTCTTTATCTCAGGCCTTTCCACCCATTTAGAGATCTGATCGAACAAGATAGCTCCAAAGTTGATTTACTTCTTCAGAACTATTGCAGACATTATCTTCAGCTATTGATCAAGCATAGTGTCATGTGCAGTGTTCTTGCATAGTATACATTTTCCCACTATCTCAGCAAGGAACTCAAATTCTTCTGGAAAATCCTTTTTCTTCATGTCCTTCAGACTAGGGTTTCTTTGGTACCCCATAATTTTCTTCGCGTGTTCAATGTCGATCTCATCAAGGCTCTTTAGTCCTCGGTCAGGAAATTCTAAGCATTGATTGATTGATATCAGATGATTTCAGCTTAAGAGACTGACCTTTAACCTTGGTAGAAAGGATTCCAAAATTTATGGATGCATTTGAGTAAAACTCCTTAACTAGTTCATTATATACTTGAGTGTTTGCCTCAAGGCATTATGAGAATCCAGCGTTCTTTACAAGTTCAAGAATGTCTCTGAACTTCTTTTCGGATTTCTCAAATAACTTAGTTCCTAGCTGAATACCGGTGATTACTTATTAGTCTGCCATTAGAAGAGTTCAAAGAATATGGGTATATTGATTTAGATAATCTTATGAGAGATTGATGAATGTGATTTGAGCAATGCTCAGGAGGGTTAACGATTCTGGCTTAGAAAAGGATTCTAGGGTTTGAAAAACTAGAAGGGAGAAAGGTTCGATAATTTTTTATAACTGTTTACAGATTTTGAATTTGCCTTTATGACAGTTCCTTTTGACTCTGCATGCGCTATGATGTGTCAACTAGCCATTGGTTGCATGATGTCCAATAATGAGTTGTAACTCCCCATAACCTTTTCGATTTTATATTCCTTTTAAGAGAAATAGGCGTCAATGATGTGGATAGACCGTTGACCATTTTGGTTCGTAGAGTAGCATGGTAAGGCAGCTATGGACTCTATGTTTTCCTTTGTTGACTCAACAATCTTCTTCTGAGAGATGCTGCAGTGGATAGTTTTAACACTGATCGTCATCTTGAAACTGCATATCTTGACCACTAATGTATCCCAAGCCAGTTTGAGCACTTAAGTTCTGAGGTGAGTTTTTATGATGTCTCTTCAAACTGTATTTGAACTTATCTCCTCATAATCTGAATGGTTAAGCAATTATTTCGTTCTTCCAAGCTCTTCATGAGTTAGAGCATTCTAGTAGGACTGCGATCGCCGAGTCTACTTCTACGATCATTGAGGTTGCATCATGATCGTTGAGTTCTCTTCAAACTTTATTCGACGATCGTTGACTGTCTTGGTCCTTGAGATGAACTTGACTAAGCAATCCTTCTCGATTAAGGTAGCTCAGGAAGAGCCAACCTCTTAGAGTGAGCTAAGGATCAGGTTTGTCCCTGAGGCGCTTTCCAGATGAAATACTTTAGAAATGATTTGCACTGATATCTCATTTGACCTTTTTAGATGGGGAGGTCCTCTACCAACTTTTTAGACAATTGCATTTGCTATAATCGTGTTGTCCTCCTGCTCTTTTACTACGATCAGATGTTTGATTGTAGGCACTCCACGATTTTGAATTGGGTGGTTGATAGGTTATCAATAGTACATTTTGAGACGTTCCTACTGACTGTGGATCTTCATTTGGTTCATCAGCCACAAAGTTTTGGGACTCTGTAGCTGGTACATTGCTTCATAGTATATCTCTGATGTTTTAGAGCTTCTATACTGTTAACAGATTACTGCTCCTCCATAGTTGAAATTGTCTTCTCAGAGAGACATAAGTTTTTCTTCTTCATGTGTAGCAGAAGGCAGTCATGCATATCTCATTCTAGCTGAAGTCATTAAATCTTCTTATATCGTAGAAATGAGTATCTTCAGGGTTGATCATTCTATGATCCTTGACAGCTTGTACTTGTGGAGTTCTGCTTCCGTAATGAGTTCCTCATGTTTGATGCTCGATGATCCTCTGATGTGAGCTTCCTCGAGGATTCTTTTCTTATGACATGCTTTGCATGATTGAGCATGTAGGACCCTTTCCATCTTTGGTTGAGTGGTATGCTTCCATATAAGGATCAGCAGCCATGTGAACTTCATGTAGATTAGCTCAGCAGGTCTTCAAGGGCAGACTTTGACATATAGGAATTTTATCAGAATCATTTCTGAACAGTCTTAAGCCTTCTGCTTGTTGAGTCTTTCTTGACTGAAGTCCTCTTCTTCAGAATTCCTTAGTGTGGCAAGATATACCAGGTACCTGCAGGTTAGATACATTTCTATTTTTGGTACCCATAATTAAATGGGTACTACTAGGTTAGTTTTTTAAATCTCTGTTCCTCATGTATTTGGATAATCATCATATTGATCACCAACAGTCATATTCATGCATGTAACTGATTTAGATAATACAATTTGAGATGCATGATGGTGAGTGAGTGTAAGATTTGCCATTTTAATAAAACATTCTTTTTCTTTGATGGTTTCACCATTTGATTGGTTATGTTCATAGAGTTTAAATGTTCACAGAGTAATAATCAACACTATTACTTACGTGTATCTGGTTAATTCATGGAGGTGATCAGTTTCTATGAATCTTCAAGATACTCTTGTAGAACAGATCATACTCTGTGTGTTATCAAACACTTAGAACACGGGTTTGTACATACATACTAACCCATCAGTAAAGATTACTCCTCATTAGATTAATTTAACCTTTGATATTTTTATGACTCATTTCAGATTTCTTTCAAGGTGTCATCTTCAACCTAAAACTTGGATGGAGAGAAAGTTTGTAAGCATTTAAGTTTCCATCCTTAGTGTACTTTCTCTCTTCACCTTTTTAGGTAGAATATGATTCCTTTAAAAAATACTGTTATAGTTCATAGGGAGGTGCAACATGATGTACATAATTATATTGGTGAGGAACTGTACCTTTTTGCTATCAGTTTCTTAATAGTCATTTATCTTTGATATACTGAGGTTAGGCATTGATGTGCATAGTTTCTCATTTACTCCTGACAGCTTGTTGCTCCAATTGACTTTCGATCAATCAGTCGTGGTCTTGAAGATGCAAGCTAAGAGACTTTCAGCATCTTTAGTTCTTTGACATCCTTGAGTTCGCAAGGTTAACATCCAGCTGCTGGTTGGCCAGACACATGTTTGAGAAGTTCTTCTTTCTTCTCTAAATAGGCATTTCTCAACATGTATGGTCTTTTCAAAAAAAAAATTGGTTGGTGGATGTTTGACTCTTTCTTGTTGATATCTCTTAAGCTTTCTAGCCTGGTCTTCAGACTACAAGATTGACTGCGGGCAAGGATTGGTCTTGTTGATATGGCAATCAAGAACATGAACCAATCTGAGCAGCTTCAGGGGTATATAAACATTTACCTGTACACTGTATTTCCAACGTGTGAGCTCATCTGCATACAACAAGTGACTTATGTGAGACCCCAAATTTTATGAAATGAAAGTATTCAATTTTCTTATAATTATTCTATTTAGTAAATGGTTAAATTGATAAAGATTAAAGTTAAGGGTGATATTTGAAAATTTTGCAAAGTATGCAAGTTTTTATAAAATATTCGTCGTGTCGGGGAATATTCGATTGGTTGAGGAATATTCATTTTAACAGAGAATATTCGTACGACGACATAATCATTGGTGGACCCAAACGGAAGTATTGTCTTAGTTAGAAAACGACAGAAATATCTTTTTATAAAAATAACGTTGAAAATTTTACCGTTAAACTGTTGAACTACCCGGTAGTAAAAGTACAGTAATACGCGTGGTTGCATAATAGCACACAATATTGATTATTGATTCTTACGTAAGAAGTCACTCAGTTATACTCAATTATTACTACAGTAATTGCTGCATCATATCTCTCATATTATTGATTCAATTATTGTCACAGTATCATCTGTATAATATGTTATATTATTAAATCAATAATTGAGACGACAAAGTTATTCATATTATTATTTGCAATATTGACAATGTCTAGAATTTCTGTCAAGGAGAGGTTTGGTCACCTAATTGCACGCCAATAAGGAGAAATCCTTATCGAAAATTCCCCTCTTTCCTGGGAACGACCTGGTTGTTAAATATTGTGAATTATAATATTAATGATGAATATGTTAGTGTTGATTAAAGATGAAATTGATAGTTCTATTGTGTTGGAATTATTAGTGTTAGTGAAAATCGACATTTATTTCGATAATAATTGATGTCTGGAGGTTATATGGACAAATCGGGTAATTAACCGGATAAATGAGCAATTAATTGCTATTGATCCACGTGATTATAACTATTTGTTCACATGTGTGTATTACTGATTCACATTCATTTACTATTAGGGGAGTTGGTGCAAGATTGATAATACTTGCATGACAAAGTTAAAAATGGAGGTACTATACTGTAATTCGTGTTTTCACATGTCTAGAACTATTGATTCACATGATTTACTATTAGGGGAGATGATGCAAGTTTGATAATACTTGCAGGACTAAATTAAAAATGAAGAAAAAGAGGAAGGTATTATACTGTAATATTTTGAGCCCCAAAACGTGTAAAGATGGATTGTTGATTATTGGTTTTACAGTTGTATATATTTGGCTTACGTGAAAAGATGAACTATTGATTGATGTATATCTTTGGCTTACGTGCAAAGATGGACTGTTGATTATTGATTTTACAATTGTATATCTTTGGCTTACGTGCAAAGATGGACTGTTGATTATTGGGTTTATATTTGTATATCTTTGGCTTACGTGCAAAGATGGACCGTTGATTATTGGTTTTATAGTTGTATATCTTTGGCTTACGTGCATTGATGGACATTTGTTGGTATTATTATAACCAGGGATTATTCGGTATAATCATGACCATTGTTGAAAACACGAATATCCTTGGCCCGTACTGCATGGATAATTCGTGGTCATAATACTAATGAATATCCTTGGCCGTAGTGCAGGGATGATTCGATGATATGGATTAATTATTAAGCTGACTATCAGCGATAACATATTTATAATACACTTTTAATTCGTAGAAGATAGTAGATATCATGCTCTACTTGACTCTTCTATAATACAGTTGTATGTCTTTGGCCTGTGGAGCAAAGATGAATTGTTAATGAATATCTTTGGCCCGTAGTGCAAAGATGAATTTATTAGTATGATTATGAACAAAATTATGATTTGGTATAACCATGATTTTGATGTTTAAGGTAAAGGCGGTGATGAAAATTATCTTCGTCCTAGGTGTGAAGAGGAATTTAGAATCACAATTATGATTATGAGTTATTCACATGATTGTGGACAGGAATTGTTGATTGATGTTACAGGGATAAAACATTGTTGGTGGACTTTTAACATGGAGAAGATAATAGACCCTATGGTCTATTTTGACTCTTCTAATGGATTGCTTCGCTCTGCTTATGACTATGGTTGAAAAGTTTTATCATCTCTCATATGTTCTAAATCTCTGATTTATTACTGATGAAGGCTATTGATAATTTAATTAACTTTAGTCTTGATATTCTTTACTGGGCTAGTTGTGCTCACCCTTTTTGCTTCACAATTCCTTTCAGGTAATAAGAGTGTAAATTTGGGTCGAAAGCGAGGATAACGAGGAAATAGTGTGACGGTCCGAGGGGCGTCAAGTTTCTCAATACATTATAAAATGGCATGACATGCAACATATAATTATATTGAGGACCTAAGATGTGTGTGTCGTATTTTATACGTCACTTAATAATTGATTTTGGCGAACAACAATAGGGTGATGAGAACCCGACTTTGAAAGCGTCAAAAGTGCACCTCATTAGAATGAATATGATAGTAATCTTCTCGTTCTTCATTGGGGTCATAAAATATTTCTTCTTTGTTTTTATATGGCATTGTATTAATTTGAGTTTGGATCATCTGAGAGACATTATATTATTAAAACTCAAAGCTTATGTGTTAATACGTACTCGCATTTACGCTTCAACAATTAATATAAATGAAGTTTGTATTTGATTTTTATATAGTGATATCGGCGACTCAAAATGCGTCGTGTGGACCTATTTTGGGGCCGTCACAAATGGTATCGAGCTTAGGGATATGGTCATTGGCGAGATAAGAGTCTAGAACTAGGAGGGAGAGCAGGTAATATATTTCGCTAAAGTGTGACTTACCTAAGTTTGAAATTGTTTACTTGATAAGTTGACAAATTGTGATATGTCAATTAACCTTTGTTTTTTGAAGGTATATTCTAGAATGATATCTGAAATACGGAGAGATGAGCAATGGGAAAATCATGATACATAGGAAATAGCAGGAAGGTACAATCCGAAAAGAAAGTAGGGTATTCTCATCTCTTGAACTACTTTGGCACGTAAATTTCGAGGCAAAATTTCATAAAGAGGGAGATTGTGAGACCCCGAATTTTATGAAATGAAAGTATTCAATTTTCTTATAATTATTCTATTTAGTAAATGGTTAAATTGATAAAGGTTAAAGTTAAGGATATTTAAAATTTTGCAAAAGCATGCAAGTTGTCATAAAATATTAGTTGTGTCGGGGAATATTCGATTAATCGAGGAATATTCGTTTTAACGGGGAATATTAAATGCACGGCATAATCATTAGTGGACCCTACAACGGAAGTATTGTCTTAGTTAGAAACGCATGAAATATCTTTTTATAAAAATAACGGCGAAAGTTTTATCGTTAAACCGTTGAACTACCCTAAGAGTAAAAGTACGATAATACACGTGGTTGCATATAATAGCACATGGTCTTGATTATTGATGCTTACGTAAAGTCACTCGATATATACTCAATTATTGCTACGATAATTCTTTCATCATATCTCTCATATTATTGATTCAATTATTGTCACGATATCATCTCATATAATATGTTATATTATTAAATCAATAATTGAGACGACAAAGTTATTCATATTATTATTTGCAATATTGACAATGTCTAGAAGTTACATCGGCGAGAGGTTTGGTCACCTAATTGCGGCGCCAATAAGGAGAAATCCTTATCGAAAAGTCTCCTCTTTCACGGAATGACTTCGATTGTTAAATATTGTGAATTATAATATTAATGATGAATAAGTTAGTGTTGATTAAAGATTAAATTGATAGTTCCGTTGTGTTGGAATTATTAGTGTTAGTGAAAATCGACATTTATTTCGATAATAATTGATGTCTGGAGGTTATATTGACAAATCGGGTAATTAACCGGATAAATGAGCAATTAATTGCTATTGATTCACATGATTATAACTATTTGTTCATATGTGTACTACTATTGATTCACATTCATTTACTATTAGGGGAGTTGGTGCAAGATTGATAATACTTGCATGACAAAGTTAAAAATGGAGGTATAAATGGAGGTACTATACTGTAATTCGTATTATCACATGTCTAGAACTATTGATTCACATGATTTACTATTAGGGGAGATGATGCAAGTTTGATAATACTTGCAGGACTAAATTAAAAATGAAGAAAAAAAGGAAGGTATTATACTGTAATATTTCGAGCCCCAAAACGTGTAAAGATGGATTGTTGATTATTGGTTTTACAGTTGTATATATTTGGCTTACATGAAAAGATGAACTATTGATTGATGTATATCTTTGGCTTATGTGCAAAGATGGACTGTTGATTATTGATTTTACAATTGTATATCTTTGGCTTACGTGCAAAGATGGACTGTTGATTATTGGATTTATATTTGTATATCTTTGGCTTACGTGCAAAGATGGACCGTTGATTATTGGTTTTATAGTTGTATATCTTTGGCTTACGTGCATTGATGGACAGTTGTTGGTATGATTATAACCAGGGATTATTCGGTATAATCATGACCATTGTTGAAAACACGAATATCCTTGGCCCGTAGTGCATGGATTATTCGTGGTCATAATACTAATGAATATCCTTGGCCGTAGTGCAGGGATGATTTGATGATATGGATTAATTATTAAGCTGAGTCTCAGCGATAACATATTTATAATACACTTTTAATTCGTAGAAGATAGTAGATATCATGCTCTACTTGACTCTTCTATAATACAGTTGTATGTCTTTGGCCTGTAGAGCAAAGATAAATTGTTAATGAATATCTTTGGCCCGTAGTGCAAAGATAAATTTATTAGTATGATTATGAACAAGAATTATGATTTGGTATAACCATGATTTTTGATGTTTCAGGTAAAGACAGGTGATGAAAATTATCTTCGTCCTAGGTGTGAAGAGGAATTTAGAATCACAATTATGATTATGAGTTATTCACATGATTGTGGACAGGAATTGTTGATTGATGTTACAGGGATAAAACATTGTTGGTGGACTTTTAACATGGAGAAGATAATAGACCCTATGGTCTATTTGACTCTTCTAATGGATTGCTCGTTCTGCTGCAACTATGGTTGAAAAGTTTTATCATCTCTCATATGTTCTAAATCTCTGATTTATTACTGATGAAGGCTATTGATAATTTAATTAACTTTAGTCTTGATATTCTTTACTGGGCTAGTTGTGCTCACCCTTTTTGCTTCACAATTCCTTTCAGGTAATAAGAGTATAGCTGGGTCGAGCGGGGATAACAGGGAAATAGTGTGACGGTCCGAGACTGTCGAAGTTTCTCAATACATTATAAAATGGCATGACATGCAACATATAATTATATTGAGGACCTAAGATGTGTGTGTCGTATTTTATACGTCACTTAATAATTGATTTTGGCGAACAACAATAGGGTGATGAGAACCCGACTTTGAAAGCGTCAAAAGTGCACCTCATTAGAATGAATATGATAGTAATCTTCTCGTTCTTCATTGGGGTCATAAAATATTTGCTGCTGTATTTTATATGGCATTGTATTAATTTGAGTTTGGATACTGTCTACGAGACAATATTGTATTAAAACTCAAAGCTTATGTGTTGTCGTACTCTGCACGACAGTTCAACAGTTGTATAAATGAAGTTTGTATTTGATTTTTATATAGTGATATCTGACGACTCAAAATGCGTCGTGTGGACCTATTTTGGGGCCGTCACAAATGGTATCAGAGCTTAGGGATATGGTCGCTGGCAGAGATAAGAGTCTAGAACTAGGAGGGGAGAGACGAGTAATATATTTCGCTAGTGTGTGACTTACCTAAGCTGAAATTGTTTACTTGATAAGTTGACAAATTGTGATATGTCAATTAACCTTTGTTTTGAAGGTATATTCTAGAATGATATCTGAAATACAGGAGATGAGCAATGGGAAAATCATGATACATAGGAAATAACCGGGAAGGTACAATCCGAAAAGAAAGTAGGGTATTCTCATCTCTTCGAACTACTAGGCACGTAAATTTCGAGGGCAAAATTTCATAAAGAGGGGAGATTGTGAGACCCCGAATTTTATGAAATGAAAGTATTCAATTTTCTTATAATTATTCTATTTAGTAAATGGTTAAATTGATAAAGGTTAAAGTTAAGGATATTTAAAAATTTTGCAAAGCATGCAAGTTGTCATAAAATATTCGTTGTGTCGGGGAATATTCGATTGGTCGAGGAATATTCGTTTTAACAGGGAATATTCGTACGACGGCATAATCATTGGTGGACCCCACAACGGAAGTATTGTCTTAGTTAGAAAACGACAGAAATATCTTTTTATAAAAATAACGGCGAAAGTTTTATCGTTAAACTGTTGAACTACCCGGTAGTAAAAGTACGATAATACACGTGGTTGCATAATAGCACATGGTCTTGATTATTGATGCTTACGTAAGAAGTCACTCAGATATACTCAATTATTGCTACACAGAATTGCCGATCATATCTCTCTCATATTATTGATTCAATTATTGTCACAAGATCATCTCAGATAATATGTTATATTATTAAATCAATAATTGAGACGACAAAGTTATTCATATTATTATTTGCAATATTGACAATGTCTAGAAGTTCTGTCAACGAGAGGTTTGGTCACCTAATTGCGCGCCAATAAGGAGAAATCCTTATCGAAAAGTCTCCTCTTTCCTGGGAATGACCTGGTTGTTAAATATTGTGAATTATAATATTAATGATGAATAAGTTAGTGTTGATTAAAGATTAAATTGATAGTTCCGTTGTGTTGGAATTATTAGTGTTAGTGAAAATCGACATTTATTTCGATAATAATTGATGTCTGGAGGTTATATTGACAAATCGGGTAATTAACCGGATAAATGAGCAATTAATTGCTATTGATTCACATGATTATAACTATTTGTTCATATGTGTGTACTATTGATTCACATTCATTTACTATTAGGGGAGTTGGTGCAAGATTGATAATACTTGCATGACAAAGTTAAAAATGGAGGTATAAATGGAGGTACTATACTGTAATTCGTATTATCACATGTCTAGAACTATTGATTCACATGATTTACTATTAGGGGAGATGATGCAAGTTTGATAATACTTGCAGGACTAAATTAAAAATGAAGAAAAAGAGGAAGGTATTATACTGTAATATTTCGAGCCCCAAAACGTGTAAAGATGGATTGTTGATTATTGGTTTTACAGTTGTATATATTTGGCTTACGTGAAAAGATGAACTATTGATTGATGTATATCTTTGGCTTATGTGCAAAGATGGACTGTTGATTATTGATTTTACAATTGTATATCTTTGGCTTACGTGCAAAGATGGACTGTTGATTATTGGATTTATATTTGTATATCTTTGGCTTACGTGCAAAGATGGACCGTTGATTATTGGTTTTATAGTTGTATATCTTTGGCTTACGTGCATTGATGGACAGTTGTTGGTATTATTATAACCAGGGATTATTCGGTATAATCATGACCATTGTTGAAAACACGAATATCCTTGGCCCGTAGTGCATGGATTATTCGTGGTCATAATACTAATGAATATCCTTGGCCGTAGTGCAGGGATGATTTGATGATATGGATTAATTATTAAGCTGAGTCTCAGCGATAACATATTTATAATACACTTTTAATTCGTAGAAGATAGTAGATATCATGCTCTACTTGACTCTTCTATAATACAGTTGTATGTCTTTTTGGCACGTAGAGCAAAGATAAATTGTTAATGAATATCTTTGGCCCGTAGTGCAAAGATGAATTTATTAGTATGATTATGAACAAGAATTATGATTTGGTATAACCATGATTTTTGATGTTTAAGGTAAAGGCAGGTGATGAAAATTATCTTCGTCCTAGGTGTGAAGAGGAATTTAGAATCACAATTATGATTATGAGTTATTCACATGATTGTGGACAGGAATTGTTGATTGATGTTACAGGGATAAAACATTGTTGGTGGACTTTTAACATGGAGAAGATAATAGACCCTATGGTCTATTTGACTCTTCTAATGGATTGCTCGTTCTGCTGCAACTATGGTTGAAAAGTTTTATCATCTCTCATATGTTCTAAATCTCTGATTTATTACTGATGAAGGCTATTGATAATTTAATTAACTTTAGTCTTGATATTCTTTACTGGGCTAGTTGTGCTCACCCTTTTTGCTTCACAATTCCTTTCAGGTAATAAGAGTGTAGCTGGGTCGAGCGGGGATAACAGGGAAATAGTGTGACGGTCCGAGACTGTCGAAGTTTCTCAATACATTATAAAATGGCATGACATGCAACATATAATTATATTGAGGGCCTAAGATGTGTGTGTCGTATTTTATACGTCACTTAATAATTGATTTTGGCGAACAACAATAGGGTGATGAGAACCTGACTTTGAAAGCGTCAAAAGTGCACCTCATTAGAATAAATATGATAGTAATTTTCTCGTTCTTCATTGGGGTCATAAAATATTTGTTGCTATATTTTATATGGCATTGTATTAATTTGAGTTTGGATACTGTCTACGAGACAATATTGTATTAAAACTCAAAGCTTATGTGTTGTCGTACTCTGCACGACAGTTCAACAGTTGTATAAATGAAGTTTGTATTTGATTTTTATATAGTGATATCTGGCAACTCAAAATGGGTCGTGTGGACCTATTTTGGGGCCGTCACAAATGGTATCAGATCTTAGGGATATGGTCACTGGCAGAGATAAGAGTCTAGAACTAGGAGGGGAGAGACGAGTAATATACTTCGCTAGTGTGTGACTTACCTAAGCTGAAATTGTTTACTTGATAAGTTGACAAATTGTGATATGTCAATTAACCTTTGTTTTGAAGGTATATTCTAGAATGATATCTGAAATACAGGAGATGAGCAATGGAAAAATCATGATACATAGGAAATAACCGGGAAGGTACAATCCGAAAAGAAAGCAAGGTATTCTCATCTCTTCGAACTACTAGGCACGTAAATTTCGAGGGCAAAATTTCATAAAAAGGGGAGATTGTGAGACCCCGAATTTTATGAAATGAAAGTATTCAATTTTCTTATAATTATTCTATTTAGTAAATGGTTAAATTGATAAAGGTTAAAGTTAAGGATATTTAAAAATTTTGCAAAGCATGCAAGTTGTCATAAAATATTCGTTGTGTCGGGGAATATTCGATTAGTCGAGGAATATTCGTTTTAACAGGGAATATTCGTTGTGTCGGGGAATATTCGATTGGTCGAGGAATATTTGTTTTAACAGGGAATATTCGTACGATGGCATAATCATTGGTGGACCCCACAATGGAAGTATTGTCTTAGTTAAAAAACGACAGAAATATCTTTTTATAAAAATAACGGCGAAAGTTTTATCGTTAAACTGTTGAACTACCCGGTAGTAAAAGTACGATAATACACGTGGTTGCATAATAGCACATGGTATTGATTATTGATGCTTACGTAAGAAGTCACTCAGATATACTCAATTATTGCTACAGTAATTGCTGCATCATATCTCTCATATTATTGATTCAATTATTGTCACAAGATCATCTCAGATAATATGTTATATTATTAAATCAATAATTGAGACGACAAAGTTATTCATATTATTATTTGCAATATTGACAATGTCTAGAAGTTACATCGGCGAGAGGTTTGGTCACCTAATTGCTTGCCAATAATAAGGAGAAATTCTTATCGGAAAGTCCCCTCTTTCTTGGGAACGACCTGGTTGTTAAATATTGTGAATTATAATATTAATGATGAATAAGTTAGTGTTGATTAAAGATTAAATTGATAGTTCCGTTGTGTTGGAATTATTAGTGTTAGTGAAAATCGACATTTATTTCGATAATAATTGATGTCTGGAGGTTATATTGATAAATTGGGTAATTAACCAGATAAATGAGCAATTAATTGCTATTGATTCACATGATTATAACTATTTGTTCACATGTGTGTACTATTGATTCACATTAATTTACTATTAGGGGAATTGGTGCAAGATTGATAATACTTGCATAACAAAGTTAAAAATGGAGGTATAAATGGAGGTACTATACTGTAATTCGTATTTTCACATGTCTAGAACTATTGATTCACATGATTTACTATTGATTCACATGATTTACTATTAGGGGAGATGGTGCAAGTTTGATAATACTTGCAGGACTAAATTAAAAATGGAAAAAAAGAGGAAGGTATTATACTGTAATATTTCGAGCCCCAAAACGTGTAAAGATGGACTGTTGATTATTGGTTTTACAGTTGTATATATTTGGCTTACGTGCAAAGATGAACTATTGATTGATGTATATCTTTGGCTTACGTGCAAAGATGGACTGTTGATTATTGATTTTACAATTGTATATCTTTGGTTTACGTGCAAAGATGGACTGTTGATTATTGGGTTTATAGTTATATATCTTTGGCTTACGTGCAAAGATAGACCGTTGATTATTGGTTTTATAGTTGTATATCTTTGGCTTACGTGCATTGATGGACAGTTGTTGGTATGATTATAACTAGGGATTATTCGGTATAATCATGACCATTGTTGAAAACACGAATATCCTTGGCCCGTAGTGCATGGATAATTCGTGGTCATAATACTAACGAATATCCTTGGCCGTAGTGCAGGGATGATTCGATGTTGTGGATTAATTATTAAGCTGAGTCTCAGCGATAACATATTTATAATACACTTTTAATTCGTAGAAGATAGTAGATATCATGCTCTACTTGACTCTTCTATAATACAGTTGTATGTCTTTGGCCTGTAGAGCAAAGATGAATTGTTAATGAATATCTTTGGCCCATAGTGCAAAGATGAATTTATTAGTATGATTATGAACAAGAATTGTGATTTGGTATAACCATGATTTTTGATGTTTCAGGTAAAGATAGGTGATGAAAATTATCTTCGTCCTGGGTACGAAGAGGAATTTAGAATCACAATTATGATTATGAGTTATTCGCATGATTGTGGACAGGAATTATTGATTGTTGTTACAGGGATAAAATATTGTTCGTGGACTTTTAACATGGAGAAGATAATAGACCCTATGGTCTATTTTACTCTTCTAATGGATTTCTCGTTCTGCTGCAACTATGGTTGAAAAGTTTTATCATCCACCATATGTTCTAAATCTCTGATTTATTATTAATGAAGGCTATTGATAATTTAATTAACTTTAGTCATGATATTCTTTATTGGGCTAGTTGTGCTCACCCTTTTTTCTTCACAATTCCTTTCAGGTAATAAGAGTATAGCTGGGTCGAGCGGGGATAACAGGGTGATGAGAACTCGACTTTGAAAGCGTCAAAAGTGCACCTCATTAGAATGAATATGATAGTAATCTTCTCGTTCTTCTTTGGGGTCTTAAAATATTTGTTGTTTTATTTTATATGGCATTGTAATAATTTGATTTTGGATACTGTCTACGAGACAATATTATATTAAAACTCACAGCTTATGTGTTGTCGTACTCTGCACGACAATTCAACAGTTGTATAAATGATGTTTGTATTTGATTTTTATAAAGTGATATCTGGCGACTCAGAATGGGTCGTGTGGACCTATTTTGGGGGCGTCACAACTTACTACTAAACCACGTTTAGAATAATGTTTGTGCCTAGGATCAGACTCAAAGCGATTAGCTTTTGAATATAGCAAGAGAACTTGCATTTATACCAATTGTTAGTTCCCAGTAGGCACACAATATATCTAGAAGAAGGGGGTTGAATAGATCCTTGAAATTTCAAATACTTTTCTGGTTAATTTTCTATGGCTAATAATTACCATATCACAAACATAAAAATCTTTTCAAGCACAACGAAATAAGTGAAAGATCCCCTTCATTGATATATTCATAATCATACATACATTATTCTTAGAGTTAGTTAAGTTGTAAGTAGTTAATACATACATAGCAGATATAGCAGTTAAGTACATAATGTAAATGACATAAAGTAAAATACACAAGGGATTTTAAGTGGTTCAGAGACTCAAGCTCCTAATCCACTCTTCTGCTTTTAACTAGCAGGATTTCCACCAAGGAAGGGCAGCACCGTGAATCACTAAGATTCCTTCGAGGCCAGCAGCCTTGGAACTTCAGTTCCCTAAGAACTCTTCAAGGCCAGCAGCCTTGGAACTTCTCTAGTTCCCTAGGAACTCTTCAAGCCCAGTAGGCTTAGAACTTCGTTTAGTCCCTCCGGACAAGGACCCCTTAGGCCCTGGCTTCTTGTTGTTGTATTTGTTGTTGTTGGTGGTGCTGAGCTGCTAAGATGTCCTTAAGCTTGAACATCTTTTGTACTTAGCAGCTTGGTGTGGTCCTCTTTGCATTCTGCTTCGAGTCTGGACCACATCTTCTCTAGTGCAGCTGATCTTTACTCCTTTCTGCTCATCTTCATCTGATGTCAGTTATGCACCATCACCATCTGGATTTGCTAAGTCTTTGAGCTTTTGGTAGACTTCATTTGGCACTTAGCAATCCCTGAACCCTTCTTTAATGTTTTACAGACATGGTTCTGCACTTTTTCAGTTTCAGCTTTAGGTTTATGGTGATTCGTAGAGTGACTCTCTGGATCTTCTTTGTGCTCTGCAAGTCTTCTGAATGCTATCTTTTTGTCCTTCTCGGCTATCATCTGAGCTGCCATTTTCAGTGGCATTCTCATCTTTATTGAGTAAAGCTTTAGTCTATTTAAGTCCTTCTAAAAAGCTGCTTCACTTCCACCTATGTAGTCTCACTATCACTGAGACTTGATCTGTTAATCTTTTCGTGGAACTCATAGAGTCAACAATAGCATTCAACAACTCAATGATTCTGCAACATTACAATTATCATCAACTCTTGATCTTTGAAGCTCTGTTGATTTATACTCCTTCCCAATCTTCCCGTTGGAAAGTAGCCGTTTGAAGCTTTTTGAATTGCTTCGCAGATCTCGAGTTATTTGGTGCAGACTGCAGATGTGACATGACATGACTTTCTGACACTGCAGTCTACTGTTTCACCTACCCCATCAGAGATGTCACTTTTATATCTCGGGCAGGTAGTCGACTTTATTACCTCCTTTTGATTTCTCGATCAGAGGTTGTCCTTTTGCATCGATACTCTCAATAAGTTTTGTTTGAATATCAATCTTCGGGTTGAACCGTTGCCAATGCTTCAATCCTCAGTTGTTCGAACTCTACAATTCTGATGCACATCTTCTTGGACCTGATCGTAGTGTCTAGTTGACAGGCAGAGATAACACTACGATCTTGAAGAGTGTTCATTAGCTCTCCAATGTGGAACACCTCTTCCTTTCCTTGTGCAGTGCTTCAATACTTCTGTTTGCCTCGACTGCTCTCAGATACTGATGGCTTGACTCTTTACTCTGGCCCTTTCTGAATAACAAGACACTTTAGATTTGTGGCGTGTCCAGCTCGCTTTCTCCTTGTGATCTCCCATTCACTTATCATCAATGGACTGACCCAATGCTTAATCATTTTTGCCTTGTTCTTCAGAGGCTAACCAGTATCTCTATGTACACTCCATCAATTCTTTCTTTGTTTGGAAAACACTATGATCCTGGTGCTTCCAAGATCGTTGTCTTCTATTTTCTTGACAGCAACTGCATTCACTGACTTTCCTTAGTCAATTAATGAAGTCTTCTTATGATCAACTTGTGGAAGACTTCATTTTGAATGGCTTCACAACTCAGTCTGGATGCTGATTGAGTTGATGCTTAGATCTTCTTGTTAGCTTACATGCCATTCATTGAGTGCTCTCTTGTTTCCTTTAGGTGGGATGTATATTTACAGTACCAACCAGAGGCTTCATTCCTTTGGATATTCTGGGAGTGCTCAATTGTTGAGAATCGTGTTTGCTCTCCGATTCAGCCTCGGCGTTGTGAGCACATCTGTTGAAGTCTTAGTTCTACACTCTACGGTTTAGCTTCGGCTGTGTAGACACTACAACTCCGAGATCAGATCTTGACAATCTACGATTTTTGTCGTTGTGCTTGTTGTCTTCATCTGATCTTGCTCGACTACGATCTCTGCCTCTAATAAGATTAGTAGACTTTACGACTCTAAGTGTAGTCTACGATTCTTGACTTGGCTTCGACATCAGTAGACTCTATGACTCTGAGTGTAGTCTACGATTCTTGACATGGCTTCGGCAGATGCTCGGTCGGCTCGTAGGAAGGATGTCTCTACGATTCTATGCATAACTTCCTCAGCAGACTTCGTCTTAGAGGAAGATCTACTCGATACACTATGATCCTTCCTCGTCTCTCCTAGTAGTTCTGCGAACTCCGAGATCTACTATCTTGCAGACTACAATTCTGCCTCGATAGCTCTCGAGTTTTCCTCGACTCTTCTTGGAGACTACGATTTCTGGTGCAGTGCTCAACGATCAGACAAGCCTGTCTATTACATCATAAGATCAGCCTAACATGCTTGAGCTTTCTATATTTATAGTCCTTATACATCATTTCTCTTTAAGGACTTTACATAGTTGTTTTGCTTATGTAGGATCAACCTAACACATTTGATCATTTCATTCTGAGTCCTTGTATATATGTTTCTATTATCTATCAAAGGACTTTACAGCTTTTTCTTAATGCAAGCATACTTGCATATTCATTCATATATATATCATAATCAAATCATATATAAATAGGAATATCATTCACATGTTTATTCCTGACATAACTGATATGTTTATGTTCAATGTTCATTCAGCTATGAAAAATTGTCCATGCTAGTTCACAATTATATTGTTGAATGTTAGCCAGCTATTATTCAAAATATTTCCATCATGATATATTCTTAATTTATTGAACTTAAACTTGCTGGGAAAACTTATTGATCACCCTTGCTATATCATGATAAACATTGCAGATTAAGGTGAATACGTCGGATATAAGGAAAAGTTAAAGCCAAGTTCAGCTTGGGACTATGTGTGCAGCTAGATTTGTAATAGTATTGTATAATAATAACATTGTATGTTAAATAGGATATTAATTCAGGTATTATGTGAGGTTCTCGACCTTGGGGATATTGTATAATGTTTAATGTATAAACAAATTATGTTTATATCTTTCGCAATAGTTAGAACTAGTGTACCAGATTCGTGGTGATTTAGGACCCAGATTTGGGGGTGCTACAAAACTTCCTGGCCTACCCCCAGAGCGTGAAATCAAATTTTGTATCGACCATGAACCCGTTACAAAACCCATTTCCAAAGCCCCATATCGAATGGCTCCTATTGAACTTCAGGAGTTAAAAACTCAACTGCAGGAATTGTTAGACATCGATTTCATTTGTCCTAGTACGTCTCCTTAGGGTGCTCCTGTTCTATTCGTAAAGAAGAAAGATGGAAGTATGCGATTTTGTATTGATTATCGGGAGTTGAATCATGTCACCATAAAAAATAGGTACTCGTTGCCTCGCATTGATGACATGTTTGACCAGTTGCAAGGCGCTAAATTCTTTTTAAAGATCGATCTTCGTTCCGGATATCATCAGTTAAAAATTAAAACTGATGACATTCCAAAGACTGCTTTCAAAACCCGGTACGGGCATTACGAATTTCTAGTCATATCTTTTGGATTGACTAATACTCCTGCTACCTTCATGGATATGATGAACCAAGTATTCAAGGAATATTTTGATCATTTTGTGGTGGTCTTTATTGATGACATTGTTGGGTAAAATCTAATTACGCGCAACACGTAAGTATACATGGTCAACAAGTAATGAAGTGAAAGTAGAGTATCGTTCCCACGAGGAATTAATAATACAAATTACCAAATATTAACTCTTAACCAAACTAATTTTATTTAAACAATCAATTTAATATTATAAAATTATTTAATTAAACTAATCCTAACCACCACTAATTAAAAATCAGATTATGGAGATTTAAGATTATAACTTCACTTATTGCTTCATTTAAATTAATACACTTCTTATCAATTACGCTCACTATTTTGAATTGTTAATCAAGAACACATAAATAAATATGACCATCTCTCAATGCATTATACTCAAATCAACTTAAATCCAGATATGATAGAATTAAGCCAAACACCTTAATTAACTAATTCACTATATCTCTATGTGAATTATAATTAAAGAGGATTTAAAGCACAAGTTCTTTATTAGATTACATGCGATGAATAGGTATATCTCTATCCTAGACATAAATTATGAATTCCAACGCCATGCAGAAAACACAATCACATGTTATTGCCCAAGAAACAAAGGCCCCGAAACAAACTAGCCATGTTCAAATTTTTTTCTTTTTCTTTTTTTAATAAAGCTTATATATCCCAAATTTTTCCCCCAAACTTAAGTTTTTGTCTAAATTTAATCATCTCCGCCTATTCATGTCTTTCATTCATTCAAACTAGTATTATCCTTAAGAAGTCCATTATGTATCAATTTAAACTTAATCAGTCAACATAGCTATTTTTACTGTGATATCCTTATTATACCAGTTTCAAACAGAAAAAGATTCAATTCATAACAAGAAATCACATCAAAGCTCTAATAGTCAGTACTATACTTGTCTGCTCAATTCCAATCTCATCATTAGCCAAAATAGATTGTAACTATCTTAATAGCTAGAAACATGAAATATGAACACAGTAACTAACTTCTATTTTTGAATTTTTTTAAAAAAATAAAAAATAAAACAAGAAATTGAATATAATGTTATTCAAACTACACTACTATGCAACTACTTATGCAGTTGTAATACATGAATGCAAACACAATGAACCTAAACTAAACACGACAACATAATGCAAAATAAACAAATAACAAAACATAAACATGAAACTAAACATGAAATAAAGAACTAAACTAAACTCTCCCAAACTTAGCAATTACAATGCCCTCATTGTAAGAATATAGCAGTAAGTATAAGAGGACTTCCCTATAATCAACTAAGCGTGAGGTGATGGTTATGATGGCGGCGACGGTGGTCGTGGCATAAACACTCGATGTTATTCCACATGCTCTGTTCTGCAAAATTTTCATCGATTTATGTGTAGTTACTTCCTATTCCATAATCTTTTACCTATTCATAGAACCTCCAATACCTGCAATGAAGAGAGATAACATGGATTAGAATATCAATTGGATTATAAGAGAACTTAATAAGCAAAATAATTCCTATTTACTAAATAAACTAGTAAAGCATATAAATATAAAAATTCCTGGGTTGCCTCACGATCAACAATTTCTGATCTTTCAAATTTCTGACTTTGTCTGGTCAGCACTATCCAATTCCTCTTCGAAAATTAAGGAACCCTCCATCCATTGAAAATAATGTAACTTTTTGTAGGTTCCCTTTTGTGATGGCTTTCGAATTAAAGTCACCTAGCATGCTTTGTTTAAATAAGTGCCCAATTGAGAATGTTGAATAACTAGGTGCTTTTTCGTCCGTTGAGCCTATGATTCGATTGGGGCTTTGAGGCTTGGCAAGCAAAACGGGCTCTTCTTCTATCTTCTCCTCCTCATCCCACCATGGCTTCACATTTATACTAGCTCTCATGTCATAAAGAGCCTTGCCGACGACAAAACTACCAAGCGGGCACGGTTTTGCAAATCTAACTGGACCCTTGATCTTTGGCAGAGAAGGAACTTGGGGCACTAATAAGATCGGGTCATCCTCGTTAGTACTCATAGTTAGTTCTTCATCGACCTTATTTTAATTATCCTCACTTATCTCCTCCTTTTCAACATCTCGTGTCTCATCCAATTGTAGATTTGGTTCGGGCACTTCATCAATCTCGGAATCCTCATCATAACACCAATTGTATTGAGGACAATTGTTCAAGGCTTTGAACATTTGATCCATCTGGTTCTACAGATTTTGAATTGATATCTCTTGATTAATCCTCCTCTCCTCATTTGATGTTATGAACTTGGACAACAATTCCACCACCCATGAATTATCTGTCTTAGTTTTGGAATCCATGTATTGAGGACCATGTGTGGAAGTAGTGATGAGTTGTTCCATTTGGTTCTGAAAATTATGGCTCAATATTTCTTGACTCATCATCCTTTCCTCTTGGTTTGCTATGAGCTTTGATAGTAATTCCTCCAGCTTTGACTTTTCTTCTTGTAATGGAGGTGGACAGAAGAATTCCGGCATGTATGATGGATATGGAGCAGAGTATTGATCTTGATAGTTATAGCTTCATGGTGCATCTAGGTGATACCCCCAAACTTGATGATAATTGACATATGCATATTGGTTGAGGTAGTTACCACCATACTATACCGGCCCAAGACCGATGGTGCATTGATTACTCGGGTGATTGCCAGCACAATAATTGTGAGTAACTGCTATCCTTCGATTACGTTGGGCTGCAACTACTTCCAAACTCCTCGAAAGTATCTCTAGTTGTGCTAATAATACAGAAATTCTATTGAGTTCATCAATCTCTGTTTCCGTTGGTTAAGTCATACTCGAATATGGCCTTTGATAATTGCATCTAGCCATGGTACCTGAAACGAGAGAAAAATAAGAAAATTAAAGAATTAAAAAAAAATGTTCAAATTAAGACTAATTTGATTGAAGCTAATATTGGCAAAAAAATATTAAACTAATTCCCCGGCAACGGTGCCAAAAACTTGTTGGGTAAAATCTAATTACGCACAACACGCAAGTATACGTGGTTAATAAATAATAAAGTAAAAGTAGAGTATCGTTCCCACGAGGAATTATTAATACAAATTACCAAATATTAACTCTTAACCAAACTAATTTTATTTAAACAATCAATTTAATATTATAATGTAAATTATTTAATTAAACTAATCCTAACTACCACTAATTAAAAATCAGATTATGGAGATTTAAGATCACAACTTCTTATTAATTAAGCTCACTATTCTGAATTGTTAATCAAGAACACATAAATAAATTTGACCATCTCTCAATGCATCATACTCAAATCAACTTAAATCCATATATGATAAAATTAAGCCAAACACCCTAATTAACTAATTCACTATATCTCTATGTAAATTACAATTAAAGAGGATTTAAAGCACAAGTTCTTTATCAGATTACATGCGATGAATAGGTATATCTCTATCCTAGACATAAATTATGAATTCCAACGCCATGCAGAAAACACAATCACATGCCAGTATGATCAGATCTAAATCTATAATTCATCTCTCGATTTCATATAGATTATCATGGTAATTGTTATCTAGGAAATTAAGCAATAAACACAAACCATAATAGACAATCCAAGAATAATCACAATAATTAATAGAGATACATACTAAAAATAAACTATGCAATAAGCTCCATTGTAATCTTAAACAAAAGATTTAGTTCATGATTAATGAATTAAAACTAAGAATCCACAATTGAAATAACATTGAAAGACAAAAATAAGAGTAGAGTGAAGAATAAATCTGTTGTCAGCAAATCTCAATCTTCCTCAAGCTCCTACTCTTGAACTTCAATGGTCTCCAACTTGCTTCCACCTCCAAAACTAATAAGAACTAGGGTTTTGATCCTAATCTAATCTAATGGAATCCTCCTTTTAAATCCTTGAAATTCTCCTCCTTTTATATGCCTCTTTAAATGTCTTTAATTCATCCTAGAAGTCCTTGAATCAATCAGCTCGAACCAATCTTTCTTGAACTCAAATTCTGACAAAAAGTGCTTTTTCTGCGCGTACCCCCACCCCGGCGGGGGTTTTTGCACTAATAGGCCCGCCCCGGCTGGCTAGTCTACTATTTTTGGGCTTGTACCCCCGTCCCGGCGGGGGTTTTGTATGTGGAAAGCCCGCCCCGACGGGGGTTCTTTTTTCTGCTGCAGTATCCTCTGGTAAAACGGCCATAACGTTTTATCCATGAGGAGTTACGAGGCTTTCCACCTATCAAATCAAAGATCTCGACGAGCTCTACAACTTTTATTCTTTGAGAATTGGGAAATAATTGACGGATGAAGGTTGAAATTGGGTTGGAAGTAACTTCTATGCAAATGGCCACCCAAAACACTGAAGTTCAACGTCCGTTGGTACAAAGGTCATAACTCTAGCATCCAAACTCCGATTGGAATGATTCAAGATGTTCCAAAAAGCTAAGAAGAAGATCTACAACATAATCCAAGTTCCAATCCAAGAACATGAAATGAACATGAGAGCCCAAACAATGTCCGGATTACTTTTCTTTACGTTTTCATACCAATAGTCGCTCACACAGCTACCAAGCATATAATCTACAAAATGAACACAAAATGCATGAAAAGTAACTAAGAAACATGAGATTAAGCAAATAATTTAGGTAATAGATACCAGATAAGTAGCTATAAAACCTACTTATCAGACATCCTCACATACTCCAAAAGCCGTGAAGATCATGAACAACACTTGAGGCTAATACTTTAAAAGCTTCATGAAAACAAGCTTTATGTCAAGTTGAAGAAATGAGAGTTCTGGCTTGAGGAAGTAACATTCCTTGGGCACGTGATATCAAATCATGGAATATCTGTTAACCCAGCGAAGATTGAAGTAATACAAAGTTGGGAGCAACCTAAGTTATTGACCGAAGTACGTAGCTTTCTCGGCTTAGCTAGTTATTATCGGAGATTCATGGAAGGATTTCTAGAATCGCTACTCCATTAACTCAGCTGAATTAAAAAGATAAAAAATTTGGTTGGAGCGAGGAATGTGAGAAGAGTTTTCAAGAACTCAAGAGGAGACTCATTTCAGCACCTGTTTTGACAATACCATCTGGTTCAGAGGGATTTGTCATCTACAGCGATGCTTCAGGCAGAGGGTTAGTGTAACAAACCCAAAATTCACACAATTCAATTATCGACTTCGGTCGTTAATAACACGTCTAACTTCTGATTTTACATAATTATTCGATGTTAAACTTAATAAAATGTGGAGTAATTTAAACTTTTATGTCTTCTCACTTTAATTCCCTAAATCAAAACCTTTATCATTTACACATCTCTGAATCAATTTTATTTTATGATTCACTTAATCAAAGTTATTATATAAAATCTTACATTTCAATCTGATAACCTTTGCATATCAGATAACTTAAACTTTACATAATTATTGAGATTTATCAAGTACATTTCTCAAAAACCTTTATCTTTACCTACCTTTGAACCATACTTAGCTTATTACTCACCTTATCAGAGTTAATAACTAAAACTTACATCCATGTTCAACACTCTTTCATACAATAAACAAAACTTAAACTTTATAACTCAACATCTATTAAACATCATACATTATTCGGAACCTTAAACATGGTTCAAGTAATACTAACTCAGCCAAAGTGTATAAATCTTCAAGCATCACATCTGATTTATGTCTTTCAAGTAGCAAATAACTTTACCTTGAATCTTTAACCTGCAAAAATGGTTATTTGCAAGGTTGCGCTCAACAGCTCAGAAAAATCTAATAGTTTTCATGCATCACATAGCACATAATAACATGCTCAACATACATCTCATAAACATTGAACTAACATAACATACATGCTATAGTTCATATAACAAGTATAAAGATTGAGTTCCTTACTCAATCAACGTAATCATAAATTGACTTTAATATTTCATACTTTCAATATATATATAACACATCATGTTATTTGCAATAAATATTTAAAACAGTTCATCATCAAGTTCACATAGTAGATAGGAACTGAAAGACTTGCCTTGATCGTTGTTTACCAATAACAGTTTAACAGCTTACAGTTATCTGCACTTCACGTGCCCTACACAATTATATAATCATACACATCAACTATTAGTCATATAGAAACGTAGAGTAGTTGTAATGTAAACTTTACTTTATATCTCATAACTCTTCCTATTATCACTACACAATGTTTAATTTGATTGTGTTAACTTTCGACTTACATCTCACTATATTTCATACTTGAAGTTCATTCAAGTGCTTATGTTTTGCTATGAATCATTATTGGTTTTATATTAACCCTATTCCATATCTTATAATATTTATTTCAATTGAATTGAAACACTTTAAGTTCATTAACACTTGGCACGGTGTTTCGACGTTCATTCGTCATACGCCCGATTCGTCTCTCTTGTGTGTGCTTAGTATGCTTATACAACTTATCTAATACATCATTTATTAATATTAAGCATCATTATATTTACTAATATTCATGTTTTATAACTTAGGAAAATATATTTTATCTTCAGAAGCACTACACTTGCATACGTGCATGCCCAACGCCCTCCGATTGCCTCCTAATACATATCAGTCCCAAAAATGGCCATTTTGACCCCTATTACCGACATCAAATTGAAACACTTAAAGAACAAAAGTTGTAGGTCTACTCGTCCTCGTTCCAGATCATCTTGAATCACCTCAATCGAAGTTCGTATTAAAACGTTATGGCTATTTTACCAAAATATGTCAAAGCAGTCACACTTGACACACTATGGGCGCAGCCGCACCTAAATCCTTCACACTCCAGTGCACCCGCGCTAGTTAGCGAGGTAAGGTGTTATGCGCGCAAGGCCAAGCGGCCAGCAGTCATGCTTTCGGCTTACCAGATTACATGAGCTTTTATGATGTTTTACTTCAAATCTTCATAACTTCTTCATTTTAAGTCAGAATTAGTTGGTTTTCGATTCTATGAACACATAAAATACTGAACTACTCATCCACAGAATAATTTTAACATTTCAAAAACTTTAACAAATCAATTTAAGGGTTCCAATTCCCTGTTCATGTTATACTTTCATGTTTTAAACATATTTAGCGAATTCATTCGCTACGAATTCGTTTTACATCCGTTTTGACTCGTTTAACTTTGGTTGTTTTCCTTTTTCATCATACTAACAACATCTATAACCAATTTTAGATTATATACATGATCTAATCATCAATTTAAGCCTTAAAAAACTAAAATACATATACTAAGCCATAAACCAAATTTCTTCTTCTAGCATTTGTTTCCATGAATTTAATTACATAAAAACATGTTATAGATTACATATAACAAATTATACATACTAATTAACATATATGATCAATATCTTAACAATCTAACCATAGAAATCCAACTTTTCAAAGAAAACTCAGGTATAATACTAAAAACTCAAAGCTAGATTATTACCTTTGATTAGCTATAAAATTTAAAACAATCTTCTTATTTCTTCCTTCCATAATTCTCACAAAGAACCTTCTCTCAATTTACAAAGAAATTCTTCTCTTTCTCTCTTCTTCTCTTCTTTGTTCTTCCTCCCCTCTATTCTCAGGCTTAGGCCAAAACTTCTTACGTAAAAAAAAAATAGACACAAGAATAAAAATAAAACGTATAAAACTGTCATAATAATAAATATACTAATTATGTATCAGTTATAAAAATATTTATTATATTTTTTTAATTCAAAAGCCATAAGGCTTTATTTGGCAAAACACTTTTTAAAATAAAGACTTAATATCTTTAAGCCTTGTTTAGGTAAATCCATTTAAAACTACTTTAATTTACTTCAATAAATCATTTATACTATAGTTTATTGTCCCACATTATTTACTTGGATTTCCATATCCAACCTTAATTAAATAAACAAAACTAATTACCACAAAATTATAATTTTCATTATAATTTTACTTAATTACTTAACATATCACTTTAATTACTAAATTAAATTAAAACAACATTCTAGCAAACTATATAATTCTTAACAACTCTCTAATTTAGTTATTAAGTTAAATTAGAGAATTATCTCATAAATTTAATTCATCAATCATTTATCTTAATTAAGTTAATTTCCATAACTCGTGAATTATTTACCTCATGAATTATTTACTTACTAATAAATAATCCAACAAATATCTACTAAATAACAAATACATCAATTAAAAATATTTATTTAATTCAATAAATATTTGAAATTATAAATAAAATTCTAGATTGTTACAGTTAGGATGTGTTTTCATGTAACATGGGAAAGTCATAGCCTATGCCTCACGAAAACTCAAAGAATATGAGAGGAATTATCATACTCATGATCTAGAGTTGGCAGCAGTAGTTTTTGCGCTTAAAATCTGGAGGCATTACCTGTATGGGGAGAAGGTGGATATCTATACAGATCATAAAAGCCTCAAATATTTCTTCACCCAAAAGGAACTCAACATGCGGCAATGACGTTGGCTCGAGCTGTTGAAAGATTACGATCATACCATTCAATACCATCTTGGAAAAGTGAACGAGGTAGCTAACGCATTGAGTAGAAGATCATATGCGGGTACGAGTGCGATATTGTCAACGCAAAGGCCCATTTGGCATGACTTACAAAGGATGGAGATAGAGATAAAGACTCTAGGGACCCACGTGATGATGTTAAATATACGAGTATAATCGACTTTAATCGATAAAGTTAAAGCTGCTCAAGCTACAGACCTGGAGCTGATGCGTATGAAGAAGAAAGTGCAAGAAGGTGCTATTCTGGAAGCAATAATCGATGAAGAAGGAATACTTTGAGTCAACTCCAGACTTTGTGTTCCTAACGACCCCGATTTAAAGTATAAAATCATGATGGAGACGCACAATACACCATTTTCAATCCATCCTGGAAGTAACAAAATATATCATAATCTTCGACATACATTTTGGTGGAGCAATATTGTGACGCCCCCAAATCCAATTCCCTTTGAACCTCAGATTTGGTCCGCCACGATACTACTATCGTCAAACTATTTCTATCTTTTATTCATAACTTAATGAATATAACTTTTCTTATTATAATTTAGAAAATAAATTCTTTCCATTTCCAGGATCTGTATAATGACCCCAAACATTTATAAGTTTCAAATCTTGGTCATTTACCATTCCTTTCTTATATCATATTCGATGTTATAAAAATATGTGGAATAATTTAAACTTTTTCAATCTTCTCTGAACAAATCTTTTACTGATTGCTTAACTTGAATCAATTACATATCCTTGAATCAAATTATGTTATGATTCATTCTATCCAAATTTCGATATAAATTTTTATATCTCGATACGAATTCCTCTATGTATCACATAGTACAACTTTATAACTCAACATGTATTACACATCGTAAACTACTATCATGTACATCTCCTAGAACCTAAATATAGTTCAAAAGCATATATTTAAATAAAAAGATCAATCTCCTTCGATAATATTGAACTTTATCAATCAAGTAGCACGTAATCGTTACCGTGATTCCTTAACCTACAAAAGTGGTTATTTGGAATGGTGAGCTTGACATCCCAGCAATTCTAACAGTTTTCATGCAGCACATAGCTTATAATAGCATATTCAGTTCATGAATTCATAATTAATTAATATTTACTACGCATGTTGCTTCTCACATAACAGGCATAGAGATTTACTTCACAAGCATATCATCAAATATCAACTTTCAAATTTCATACATATTTCATATGCATTTCATATATATACATCAACATTTGCATAGAATAATATAGCTCAACTAACAGTTATCAAATTTATATATCAAATAGGAACTGAAAGACTTGCTTGATTCGTAGTTTATTAACTGTGACTTAACTACTTAAAGCTTATCCGCACTGCGTGTATTCCTACACAGTTATATAATCATGGATTCATACCCATCAGTCATACATTTCATACGCTCTTAATATAAGAACAAATATTATTTCCTAACTTGGTTTTATTTTTACTTGAACTTAGGATAACCATGAGACTAGCTCATTCTACTCTCATATTTATCTAAACAATCTTGTTTCATATCTTGTAGTCCTTAAGGACAACATATAACCATAACTTAAGACTATGCAGTTAACAAACTGCTCTTGATCACTCTGCAAAATGGCGTGGCCGCGCTGCATTTAAGCTTGGGAGTGGCGCGGCTGCGTTACTCCCAGCCAAAACCAGACTTAGGCTTTTTATTGCCCAACACAATTCCTAGCACGACATATATTCTGATACATACTGTAAACATTCATCAAGTAGGTTCTAATAGTTCTTCAAGTTCACATTTCAAATCATTTAGTTTTGAATTACATAGTTCTATGTTGAATTATTTACATCAACAAGGCTTAACAACTTCTTTTAACAAAGGTTCAAGGTTTATAAGCTTTTAAACCTTATATTGGTACTAACAACCTTTAATACGCATGTTCACATGTATCTATCTCATTTACATAGACATAACATAGTTCATACTTTTAAAACGTGCTTAAATAACTTATGTCATGCTTGACTGGTTGAGTGCACATATCATTCATGTTCAAAGGCATAAACAACTCTATCATGCTTGCTTATAAGGTCATAATGCAAGTAATACAACGCTCATCAAGGTTAGTTTCTAAAACTTTTAAATTTCTCTTTCAAACACGTACTAAACTGAGCTTGACAACCTTTTAGGTGCAATATATCTTGAAAATACATTCCTTATCCATCCGCGCACATAACTAGACTACATTCACTTGTTCCCAAAGTCAGAACTTAAAAGACACAAAGTTCGTCAAATTTCATTTTCAAAACTTCAAGTTTTTCTTTCAAAACACTTTAAACCAAGCTATATCAATCTAGTATATGCAAGGTAACTTTAAAACTACATTTCATGGACGTTTATATGCGTACATAGGGTCCAAGGTAAGAACTCAAAGGACACCAAATTCATCAACTTTTGTTTCTCAAAAACTTTAACTTTTCTTTTAGAAATCATTGTTAAATCATTCCATTATGAGTAAAGTAATCTTAGTCAAATGACATGTTTATTATCATGCATATTTATATTTTATCACTTAGAACAACATATTTCATCGTCGGGAGCACTATACTTGCGTATGTGCTCGTTCGACACCCTCCGATAGCCTCTTTTTATGTAATAGTCACAAAGATGACTGTTTTAACCCCTTCTAACGACCTCAAATTGAAAAACTTAAAGACTAAAAGTTGTAGGTCTATTCATTTTCATTCCAGATCATCTTGAATCGCCTCAATCGGAGTCAATATGAAAACGTTATAATCGTTTTACCAAAATAGGTCAAAGGAGTCACAATTAGCACATTATTGGGCGCGATCGCGCCTTACTCTCTTCACCATTCAAAGGCGCTTGCCGCCATTTCCCGACCCTAATAGCTCATTGCGTCTTACGCCTCCCATTGATCAAGCAGATGCGCTGCTGCAAGCTTCTCACATATTACAGCTTTTGACATAACTTTCTCATTTTCAGTCCGAATTAGTTGGTTTTCGATTCGTTGAACTCGTTAAACTCTTAGCTACTCATCTACAGAGTAATTATAACACTTCAAAAACATTAACTAACCCAAAGATTAATCCAAAACTCATATTTATCCTAAACTTTCATGTTTTGACAAATTTAACGAATTCATTCACTACGAATTCGTTTCTAAACCAAATTGGTCCGTTTAACTCTCGTTGTTTTTGCATATGACTATATTATCAGTAGCTAGCAACAATTCCTGGATTATAACAATCCTTATACATAAATTTTGTGACTCAAAAGCTACTTTTTCATTACACTATTCTAGGAATTGAAGAACTTGGATTCAAGAAAATATATGTTAGCAAGATTACCTCTTGAATGCTTGGAATTAGCTAACTGTAGCTCCTCAATCCTCCCATTCTACTGACTCTCCAATTCTACTGACTTCCAATAGCAAACTCAGACATTTCAAAACAACGTGAAGGAGAATAAAAAGGCTCTATTTATAGAGGATTTGTTATCCAAGCAATAGCTTTGCCCAACAATTCAAACCAAGAGAAAGAAGAAGAAACTAACGGGTAGTGAAGAGTTGGTGACCTACTCCATCAACCTCCATCATCACTGCTATACTAGTTATTGCTGAGCTTAAGCAATATAGAAGTAGGCCATTGGCCTATTACACGGTTGTTTAATATTAATGGGTGACACTGATTTTGGGACAAGACTAATTCTCAGCAACTAAAGCTTAGTTTGGTTCCTTTAATTCCCAAAATATAATTTTTTTTTAATGTACAATTATTACTATATTAGGGAAAATTAAGGATTATTTTTGTACACACATCATATAATCCATGTACATTAGTCCACATAATTTAATCTTTAAAACATGTGTGGACTTAATTTAATTGGCCACTAACAATTCAATATCTCCTTTTTACTATTAATCACCCATTGGTATAAAAATAAATATTTTAATAATACATCTTTATTTACTCTTGTACTTTAGAGTACACATTTAATTGTCTCATCACATAGGATGAGATAACAAAACTTATTTAAATCAACTTTATGATTTAATTACTTTCACTATATGATTTTTGTATATCATTAATCCCAATTAAATGTCACACTTCATGTACTCTTAAGCCATAGGTATTATATATTACCACTACCCACATTTTCCATATTACACATAGTAACATGAAATACTATTTAATGATAATGTCCACATTAATATCTTAATTGGGCTAAATATCATTCAGTTGGGTAGTTTCAACCCATTATCACATTTTAATATCACAACGATTAATTAATATTAATCATTTATTTTCATACAATAATTAGAATGTACTACACTAATTAATATAATAATTCTTCAATAAAAATCACTTAATTAACCATTATCATCTTTCAAATATTAAATCCTTTCATATATTATCGTATTACATAATATATGAAAATACTAAAATTAATTAACATAGTCATTTCGTTTTCTTCATGTAAAGCACATATATTAATTCACCATTTTAGTTAAGTGAATTACTCCTTTAGTTCAATTTACTATCATGTCACTGCCACACAAGGCTTTAATACTCAAATTATATTATTCCATAATATAATTTTAGTTAACCAATATTTATTCTTGTTTAGTTGATTTCCATAACTATCTCTCATTAAATTCATGCTTTGCTATCTCAATCCATTCATGGACACTATAAATATTCAAGTATGACCCATATGATAACATATTAGCCCCTAATATACAATTCCTAAAGTTCAGATTACACAACTCATCATGAATCGCTCATGTAATCGATGCTGTCGCTACCGGTCTTTAGGCTTGAGAGCGGCATGCACGCCCACCTTAAGTTAGGACACAGACATGTTATGCTTCAACAGAAACAAAACTTAACTCGCAAATCATTTAACATGCCCCATACATGCTATCTAATTATACTAACCAAAATAAATCTCCAATGACTACATTCTTCAATAATTTAGAGATTAAACTTCAAGTTCAACTCTCCTTTCTTTAATCTATACATTTAACCATATCCCAATATTAGTCTATAAATTTCTAAACAATATTTATCTAAAGATATATCGAATTTCTTCTCTCGTCAAAAATGTACATATATACAAATCTAAACCTAGCACACATCGAGTCTTTTAGTATTCAATATAGTACACTGAGTGGTTTCCCACAAACAACCAACAAATTAGTTTCCGTCTCGTCTACACTACTTTCAGAATGAGTTAGATCGGTTACTAATTCGTATATACCTCCGCTCTCTGAAGGAATCATTTAGCCCAGCTCCTATACATCCATTATTAAAGGGTACTATTGCACTGCTTTAGACTTGATACTTACTCATACATATACTCAAGAAATTGGTGATTATCAAGGATATTTAATGTCACCAACTTACTATGATAAAATAATTCTATAAATTATTTAATGTCTATAGATAAATCTTATCCATCTTCTTACTGATTCATCTCTACAATTTATAACAAATATAGAATTATGATATATATTTATTAAACACAACCTCACTTATTACATAGCTCATATTACCCTATGTAACACAATACCACATTCCTCGTAACACATTTATATATTCTTGCTCAAACCCATCTCATGCTTTAAGAATTTTATTTACTAAATTCTTGTTTTAATATTTTCTAAAAATTCGAGTTCTTACATCCTCTCCCCCTTATAAGGATTACGTCCTCGGAATCACCAAAACCTCCTCTACTCTATGTTATTCCGAATATTACATATTTTTTTTGAATAATTTTATCCATTCTCTTTTCGAAAGTTTTTATTATTACTTGTTCACTTTCATTCTACCACATTCTCCTTTCTAAGGAACATTCTACTTACTACTTTCTTCATTTAGAAGAATAAGAATCTTCCATGATTTTTCAATAATCAGGAAGTAGTATGAATAACTCATATTCCACTTTATGCTAAGGGGTCACACAAGACCGTGAACTCTTTTCTAGGTTTACTAGTGCTTCAACACAATCCTTCACACTGCAAACCAGAGTGTTTATCAATCACATAGACTGAAAACACCCTCCACACATACACTAGGTGGCTAGCCTATTGTACCACTACGTTGGGCCGCAACGTAGTGTTTTGTAACGACTACATGTGTTACTCTCAGAACCATTGTCCCCAAAAACATGTCCCCTTATAGGGTTGTTCACCTCAGCTTTTCAATACCTGAATCCGCACTAGAGTAATCTTGTTTGGCACAAATACTTAAGAATGCTTGAATTTCACAAATATTTTTCAACAGTCTTAGACTTTTATCAACAACTCAGGCATCAATTGAAATAATTTAGTCAACTTAATTGACCTTCTTCATAATTTAAAAGAAAACCAAAAATTCTTTTATGACGTCATGATGCCATACCAGATTAGTAGTACGTTGAGGATTCTGTCATTATATAACTATCATATTACATCACACCATATCTTTTGATCACAACCAACACTAGGTTCGACTGCATTGATGACTCCATCGTTTACCATTTTTACACCATATCAAATGATGCACATGGTTAGAAATATATTTTGAAAATTTTCAAATCATTTTTGTCTTAGCCGAAACAATTAGCATAGACATAAGAATAAAGGTATTGTTTTTAAACATCATTGCTTCAATCACATGATCCAGTGTTTTTCAAGAAAACAGGCAAACATCAGCACGAAGTTAATAAATTTTGAAAATCTAGCAGAGCTAGAAGATTTAGAAAATTCATGTTTCTCCATCAACTTTACTCCATTGCCTCATTCTATCAATCTCTAACACCATCAATGCTTACTATACCAAAATTTCTAACTTCATAACATATATATACCCGATATAGTTCATCAAACTTACCACACTTTGGAAATCCAGGAACTTGCCATAATCATATGAGTTTAGGAACTTACCCTAGTCAGACCATAGGCGTCCATTCGCTGAGGGGTTCAAAAACATTTCATATAATTATGAGTCACGAACATACCATAAGTATGAGTTTTAAGAACTCGCAACTTAACCTTATATTCTCTAACTATAACCTATCTATCTGTTATACACAATAGAAAAGAATCACCTTCTCAATAGGTATATAGCAAATAGCGCGACACGGACATTTCAATGATTATAAGTGCCAGAAACTAAGTGGTTTTTACACCAAGTATAATTCCCCGCCCATAACAAGGAATCATACAACTCAGCTGTTGACATGGGTCCTCAATTGAAATCCCACCTAACTTTATCTCACACTTAACTTGCTCTTTGCTCGATACGAATTCTTTGTATCTCATCATATACAACTCCTCATGAGTTCATATCGTACTATTTCATAGTACATTCTCTTATAGCATCAAGCTATACACACTTAGTCATTACAGACTATTTATCACTTCATAGCTCAATCCGATCATGTCGTGATCATTAATTTACCTTAGGGTTCTTTTCCTATTATCAACAAAGCTCCATCCGAGTTCATTCTTATTATATTTGTCATTTTCATCTTATAGACATCATCTTAACATTTTTATTACCAGAGTTAGAAAACTCCTGAATTCTCATTCTCTAGATACTTCAAGATTCTTCTTTGAATCCTCGCTTATATATATTTTAATCTTTATCTTTCTCTTTCTCTCAGGTTATAGCCTAAGGTACACTTACCTAAAGTTTATAACCTACAGCTTTGATACCAACCTATGACGCCCCCAAATCCAAGTCCCTTTGAACCTCAGATTCAATCCGCCATGATACTACTATCGTCAAACTATTTCTATCTTTTATTCATAACTTAATGAATATAACTTTGCTTATTACAATTTAGAAAATAAATTATTTCCATTTCTAGGATCTGTACAATGACCCCAAACTTTTATAAGTTTCAAATCTTGGTCATTTACCATTCCTGTCTTATATCATATTCAATGTTATAAAAATATGCAGAATAATTAAAACTTTTTCAATCTTCTCTGAACAAATCTTTTATCGATTACTTAACTTGAATCAATTACATAACCTTGAATCAAATTATGTTATGATTCATTCTACCCAAATTTCGATATAAATTTTTACATCTCGATTCGAATTCCTCTATGTATCACATAGTACAACTTTACAACTCAACATGTATTACACATCGTAAACTACTATCATGTACATCTCCTAGAACCTAAACATGGTTCAATAGCATATATTTAAATAAATAGATCAATCTCCTTCGATAATATTGAACTTTATCAATCAAGTAGCACGTAATCTTTACCGTGATTCCTTAACCTGCAAAAGTGGTTATTTGCAAGGGTGAGTTCGACAGCCCAGCAATTCTAACAGTTTTCATGCAGCACATAGCATATAATAGCATATTCAGTTTATGCATTCATAATCAATTAATATTTACTACGCATGTTACTTCTCACATAACAGGCATAGAGATTTACTTTACAAGCATATCATCAAATATCATCTTTCAAATTTCATACATATTTCTTATGGATTTCATATATATACATCAACATTTGCATAGCATAATATAGCTCAACTAATAGTTATCAAATTCATATATCAAATAGGAACTGAAAGACTTGCCTGATTTGTAGTTTATTAACTACGACTTAACTGCTTAAAGCTTATCTGCGCTGCGTGTATTCTTACATTGTTATATAATCATGGATTCATACCCATCAGTCATACATTTCATACGCTCTTAATATAAGAACAAATATTGTTTCCTAACTTGGTTTCATTTTTACTTGAACTTAGGATAACCATGAGACTAGCTCATTCTACTATCATATTTATCTAAACAATCTTGTTTCATATCTTGTACTCTTTAAGGACAACATATAACCATAACTTAAGACCATGTAGTTAAAAAACTACTCTTGGTCACTCACAGAATCGAGCTGTATTGCCACAGATTTAAGCTTGGGAGTGGCGCTACCGCGTTACTCCCAAAATTAACTGCACTTAGGCTTTTTATTGCCCAACACAATTCCTAGCGCGACATATATTCTGATACGTACTGTAAACATAAATCAAGTAGGTTCTGATAGTTCTTCAAGTTCACATTTCAAATCATTTAGTTTTGAATTACATAATTCTATGTTGAATTATTTACATCAACAAGGCTTAACAACTTCTTTTAACAAAGGTTCAAGGTTTATAAGCTTTTAAACCTTATATTGGTACTAACAACCTTTAATACGCATGTTCACATGTATCTATCTCATTTACATAGACATAGCATAGTTCATACTTTTAAAACGTGCTTAAATAACTTATGTCATGCTTGACTGGTTGAGTTCACATATCATTCATGTTCAAAGGCATAAACAACTCTATCATGCTTACTTATAAGGTCATAATGCAAGTAATACTATGCTCATCAAGGTTAGTTTCTAAAACTTTTAAATTTCTCTTTAAAACACATACTAAACTGAGCTTGACAACCTATTAGGTGCAATATATCTTCAAAATACATTCCTTATCCATCCGCGCATATAACTAGACTACATTCACTTGTTCCCAAAGTTGGAACTTAAAAGACACAAAGTTCGTCAAGTTTCATTTTTAAAACTTCAAGTTTTTCTTTCAAAACATTTTAAACCAAGCTATATCAATATAGTATATGCAAGGTAACTTTAAAACTACATTTCATGGACGTTTATATTTGTACATAGGGTCCAAGGTCAGACCTCAAAGGGCACCAAATTCATCAACTTCCGTTTCTCAAAAACTTTAACTTTTCTTTTAGAAATCATTGTTAAAGCATTCCATTATGAGTAAAGTAATCTTAGCCATATGACATGTTTATTATTATGCATATTTGTGTTTTATCACTTACAACAACATATTTCATCGTCGGGAGCAATATACTTGCGTATGTGCTCGTTCGACGCCCTCCAATCGCCTCTTATTACGTAACAGTCACAAAGATGACTATTTTGACCCCTTCTAACGAGCATAGATTGAAGAACTTAAAGAATAAAATTTGTAGGTCTATTCGTCCTCGTTCCGGATCATTATGAATCGCCTCAATCGGAGTCTGTATGAAAACGTTATGACCATTTTACCAAAATAGGTCAAAGTAGTCACAATTAGCACACATTGGGTGCGGCCGCGCCCCTTGCACTCACCATTCCAGCGTGCCCGTGCCATTTCCTAGCTCCAATTGGCGATCAAGACATATATGGGCAAGTCGCCCAAGACGTATAAGGCGGTCTTCATGTTGCTTCACATGATTACGCTTTTGACATAACTTTCTCATTTTAAGTCCGAATTATTTTGTTTTTGATTCGTTGAACTCGTTAAACTCTTAGCTACTCATCTATAGAGTAATTATAACACTTCAAAAACATTAAATAACCCAAAGATTAATCCAAAACTCATATTTATCCTAAATTTTCATGTTTTGACAAATTTAACAAATTCATTCACTACGAATTCGTTTCTAAACCAAATTGGTCCGTTTAACTCTCGTTGTTTTCGTATATGACTATATTATTAGTAGCTAGAAACAATTCATGGATTATAACAATCCTTATGCATAAATTTTGTGACTCAAAAGCTACTTTTTCATTACACTTTTCTTGGAATTGAAGAACTTGGATTCAAGAACATATATGTTAGCAAGATTACCTCTTGAATGCTTGGAAATGGCTAACTATAGCTCCTCAATCCTCCCATTCTACTGACTCTCCAATTCTACTAACTTCCAATAGCAAGACTCGAACATTTGAAAACAACGTGAAGGAGAATAAGAAGGCTCTATTTATAGAGGATTTGTTATCCAAGCAATAGCTTTGCCCAACAATTCAAACCAAGAGAAAGAAGAAGAAACTAACGAGTAGTGAAGAGTTGGTGACCTGCTCCGTCAACCTCCATCATCACTGCTATACTAGCTATTGCTGAGCTTAGGCAATATAGAAGTAAGCCATTGGCCTATTACACGGTTGTTTAATATTAATGGGTGACACTGATTTTGGGACAAGACTAATTCTCAGCAACTAAAGCTTAGTTTGGTTCCTTTAATTCCCAAAATGTAATTTTTTTAATGTACAATTGTTACTATAATAGGGAAAATTAGGGATTATTTATGTACCCACGTCATATAATCCATGTACATTAGTCCACATAATTTAATCTTTAAAACATGTGTGGACTTAATTTAATTGGCCACTAACAATTCAATATCTCCTTTTTACTATTAATCACCCATTGGTATAAAAATAAATATTTTAATACATCTTTATTTACTCTTATACTTTAGAGTATACATTTAATTGTCTCATCACATAGGATGAGATAACAAAACTTATTTAAATCAACTTTATGATTTAATTACTTTCACTATATGATTTTTGTATATCATTGATCCCAATTAAGTGTCACACTTCATGTAGTCTTAAGCCATAGGTATTATATATTACTACTACCCACATTTTCCATATTACACATAGTAACATAAAATACTATTTAATGATAATGTCAACATTAATATCTTAATTGGGCTAAATATCATTCAGTTAGGTAGTTTCAACCCATTATCACATTTTAATATCACAAAGATTAATTAATATTAATCATTTATTTTCTTACAATAATTAGTATGTATACACTAATTAATATAATAATTCTTTCATAAAATCACTTAATTAACCATTATCATCTTTCAAATATTAAATCCTTTCATATATTATCGTATTACGTAATATATGAAAATACTAAAATTAATTAACATAATCATTTCGTTTTCTTCATGTAAAGCACATATATTAATTCACCATTTTACTTAAGTGAATTACTCCTTTAGTTCAATTTACTATCACGCCACTGCCACTGCCACACAAGGCTTTAATACTCAAACTATATTATTCCATAATATAATTTTAGTTAACCAATATTTATTCTTGTTTAGTTAATTTCTATAACTAACTCTCATTAAATTCATGCTTTGATATCTCAATCCATTCATGGACACTATAAATATTCAAGTATGACCCATATGATAACATATTAGCCCCTAATATACAATTTCTAAAGTTCAGATTACACAACTCATCATGAACTGTCTACAGACCGGTGCGGCCGCGCTGGTCTTAGGCTTGAGAGCGGCGCAGTCACGCCACCTTAAGTTAGGACACAGACATGTTATGCTTCAACAGAAACAAAACTTAACTCGCAAATCATTTAACATGCCCCATACATGCTATCTAAATATACTAACCAAAATAAATCTCCAATGACTACATTCTTCAATAATTTAGAGATTAAACTTCAAGTTCAACTCTTCTTTCATTAATATATACATTTAACCATATCCCAATATTAATCCATAAATCTCTAACCAATATTTATCTAAAGATATATCGACTTTCTTCTCTCGTCAACAACGTATATATATACAAATCTAAACCTAGCACACATCGAGTCTTTAATAGTATTCAATATAGTACACTGAGTGGTTTCCCACAAACAACCAACAAATTAGTTTTCATCTCATCTACACTACTTTCAGAATGAGTTAGATCGGTTACTAATTCGTATATACCTCCGCTCTCTGAAGGAATATACGAATATTAAATATTAAAGGGTGCAGTTGCACTGCCTTAGACTTGATACTTACTCATATATATACTCAAGAAATTGGTGATTATCAAGGATATTTAATGTCATCAACTTACTATGATAAAATAATTCTATAAATTATTTAATGTCGATAGATAAATCTTATCCATCTTCTTACTGATTCATCTCTACAATTTATAACAAATATATAATAATGATATATATTTATTAAACACAACCTCACTTTTTACATAGCTCATATTACCCTATATAACACAATACCACATTCCTCGTAACACATTTATATATTCTTGTTCGAACCCATCTCATGCTTTAAGAATTTTATTTACTAAATTCTTATTTTAATATTTTCTGAAAATTCGGGTTCTTACAAATATGAAGAGAGAGATAGCGGAGTTTATCTCAAGGTGTCTAACTTGTCAACGTGTCAAGGCGGAGCATCAAGTGCCAAAAGGTCCATTACAACCACTTGAAATTCCAGAATGGAACTGGGAACACATTACCATGGATTTCGTTACTGGTTTTCCCAAGGTTTCTCAAGGCATAGGTGTGATTTGGGTCATTGTCGATAGACTAACCAAGTCTGCTCATTTCATACCCACACGAGAAACTTATTCACTTGAACATCTTGATCGTATATACATAAATGAGATAGTAAGACTGCATGGTATGCCAGTATCCATAGTTTTTGATTGAGACCCAAGATTCACTTTACAATTTTGGGTTAGTTTGCAAAAAGTTATGGGCACGAATTTACTATTCAGTTTGGCATATCATCCTCAGACGGATGGGCAGTCGGAGAGGACTATTCAAAATCTTGAGGATCTATTAAGACTATGTGTCCTTGACTTCAAAGGAAGTTGGGACAAGTTCTTGCCATTGGTGGAATTCTCCTACAACAACAGTTATCAAGTAAGTATTGACATGGCTCAATTCGAGGCGTTGTATGGACGCAAGTGTCGTTCTCTGGTATGCTGGGATGAGGTGGGTGAGGCAACGTTGTTGGGACCAGAATTGGTATGCATGATAACAGAAAAGATTCAAATGATCCGACAACGTATAAAAACCTCACAAGATCGACAAAAGAGTTATGCTGATCTTCATCGAAAGGACGTGGAATTCAATGTTGGAGATCATGTGTTGTTATGTGTTGCTCCATGGAAATGAGTTACAAGATTTGGAAATAGAGGAAATCTCAATCCTTGATTCATTGGCCCATTCAAAATCCTCGATCGAGTAGGAACGGTGGCCTATAGACTCACCTCACAGCCACGTATGTCTCGTGTTCATAATGTTTTTTACATATCTATGATACATAAATATGTGGAAGACCCGAACCAAATTATTAAATTAGAACCAGACGAGATAGTGGAAGATTTAACGTATGAAGAGGTACCTATTCAAATCTTGGATAAGAAGGAACATATTCCACGCTCCAAGGTTATACCTCAAGTCAAAGTTTTGTGGAGAAACCACGATGTTGAGGAAATGACCTGGGAGTTAGAATCTGAAATAAAATCAAGGTATCCTCACCTCTTCAACATACCAGGTACATACCCCAATTTCGAATATTAAGGTGTGGATTTGATATAATGTTATAGTTGTGGGTAATATTTATAAATTTTGTAAAGTAAGCAAGTTGTCATAAAATATTCGATTGGTCAGGGAATATTCTTTTTAACAGGGAATATTCGTACGATGACACAATCATTGGTGGACCCCACAACAAAATTATTATCGAGTTAGAAAATGACAGAAATATCTTTTTATAAAAATAACGACGAAAGTTTTACCGTTAACTGTTGAAATACCCGGTGATAAAAGTACAGTAATACACGTGGTTGCATAGTAGCACACGGTATTGATTATTGATGCTTACGTGAGAAGTCACTCGGTTATACTCAATTATTGCTACAGTAATTGTTGTATAGTATCTCACATTATTGATTCTATTATTGTCACGGTATCATCTGCACAATATTTTATATTATTAAATCAATAACTGAGACGACAAAGTTATTCATATTATTATTTGCATTATTGACAATGTCTAGAAAGTTCTATCGAGGAAAGGGGTTTGGTCACCTAATTGCACGCCAATAGGAAAAAATCCTTATCGAAAAGCCCCCTCTTTCCTGGGAATGATCTGGTTGTTAATATTGTCAGTTATATTGTTGATGAATAATTGTTGTTCAAAAATATATTTTGTGAAGCCAAGTGGGTTGAGATAAATAGAGGGGATTTTTATGAAGTATTTGTTGTAAGTTTGGCGCATAATTTGGACCCCCACTTACTCATTTTTCAAAATAATCGGTGGAAAGTTATAAAGTATATATATATATATATGTGTGAATGTGTGTGTACGTGTGTGTGAGGGAACGTGTGTGTGTGGTGTAAAATTTGGAGGTGGTGGGTGAACCCGAATGGCATTACCAAACACTCGTAATGCCCATAGCGAGTACAAAAAGTTGGCTTAGAGATATCCTCATCTCTTACCCTCAACTAATGATAACCTGACCTCAAGTCTATCTTCGAAAAATACTTCGCCCCCTGAAGTTGATCAAACAAGTTATCAATCCTCGACAATGTATACAGATTCCTGATGGTAATATTGTTCAACTCCCTGTAGTTTATACACAGCCTCATAGACTCATCCTTCTTCTACACAAACAAGACCATAGTACTCCATGATGAAACACTCGGCCGAATAGCACCACGATCTAAAATTACTTGCAACTGCTCCTTCAACTCTTGTAACTCCAACGGTGTCAATTGGCATGATGCCTTAGAGATAGGCTCCACACTAGGAATCAGCTAAATAGTAAACTCAACTTCCCGCTGCAATGGCAACCCTGATAATTCCTTAGGAAACGCATCGGGAAAGTCACGAATAACTAAAATATCCTTAATATGAGACTTACCCTTAGAGGTATCCTTCACAAATGCCAAGTACCCCTCACAATGCTTTGCCATAAACTTCACAGTCTTCAAAGTTGAAATTAACTTCACCACCCTACTTAGTCGTGAACCCTGAAATACGAATTCCAAATATTTCACATCTCCAAATATAATTTTTTTTGCCTGATAATCAATAGTGGTCTGGTATAAAAATCGTGCATACACATTAAAAGAAGATTAGCCCTACGAATCTTATCTCCAAAATTGATCGAACACCCTTGATATAAATCAAAAATAATAACAGAAGTCCCCATCGGGGTAGCAATAGACATAATAGAATCTAAGGACTGAGATGGCACACCAAGGTGCCGAACAAAAGACTGAGAAACAACTGAATGAGTATAACCGGTGTTAAACAAAATAGAAGCCTCACAACTACCAACTAAAAGAGTGCCAGAAACAGTACATGGCGCACCTGCTGCCTAATTATGTGTCAATGCAAAAACCCGACCACCCTGACGCTGACCTCTATTACCACCATTATCACCGTCGCCACTATCACCACATGGCCCGGTATAATTTCTAGCAATATGACCCATCTGCCCACACAAAAAGCATGCACCGATAACTTTATGGCATTGCCTCCCCTGATGATTAGCCCCACAAGTAGCAGAAGAAGTTATCAAAATAAAATTTGGGTTACCCCCACCAGCTACTCTTGGATAATGACCCTGATTCTGCTCCTATTAACGATTCTACCCCTGCTGAAGATTCTGCCATTGTTGACGATTTTGATCATACCAAGGTAGCTGAAGCTGACGATTCTGCCCTTACTGAGGCATCTGCTGATAACCCCTATTCTGATTCTAACTATGCCATTACTACCATTATCACTCCCTCTAGCTTATAAGTAGCCAACAACACCTTTTTATTTTCTGAGCGCCCCAACAAATTAAAGTTATTATCTAAATGAGCAATCTAATTCTCTACATCAATCGGACCTAAAGATGAACTAAATGAGTTGAGTTTTTTTTTTCGAAATATTTCTAACCACACGTACATTGAAACCACATGCTGATCAACACCATCTATATTCCATTCCTCTCCATTTGCGTGTGCAACATTATTTCTCAGGTTTTTTTGATAAGGAATCTATGGTGGTTGTTGCATTTCCAGTAAGACTTGTTCCACCAATTATGGCAAAACTCGTTTAGCCGCCTAATTCACCAAGGTAGCCAACTTAATATTATTCTGGTTGTTAGGCTGCATATTGGGCTACTCCTCGCCCCTTCCCTTATCGTTGCCTCCCAGTAACTAGCGATTTACGAGCCACTTAACAAAGAAATCAACGAATAGATAGCAAAAAAGATTAGAGTGAGAGTCGAATGTAGCTGAACAGAAAATCAAACGAAACAAAAACCTAACCCAGAAGTCTACCCATAACTCACAGGTCAAACCTAAATAGGTTTTCTACAAGAAAGAACCTAGCTTTGATACCAACTCTGTAACACCCCCTTCCTGAAATAGAAAGAGAGGTTACACAAACCTCAACAAAAATGATGAAATTATAACAAGGCTCTAAGCCACAAAAGAATAGTCTCATAATGGTTAAATATCACATGACAAACTATAATAAATGCTACATTAGCTCAAACCACAATCTAAGATAATTATTACAACTCTAAATAACTAATGTATCACAACCTAAACAGAATATATCTAAATCATTTGGATAAAAGGGTGCTCTTGTCAAACTTGCCCTTGATCCCCCTAATTACCTTTCAGAAGAAAAACACAGCATGAGTTGAATGCCTAGTACGGATATAGAATACAAGAATAATAAAACGAAATAACTAACTCAATAAAATGACCTGAATTGTAACGAACAAAACTAATATAACAAAATAATAGGCTGAATCAAATGGTTGGGTGTTATTTCATACCAAGCTCAAAATAAATAGAAATATACCTTGCCACACAAGCAAGTTAAATAATGCCACACATATAATCAAAATAATGCCACAGAGGCAATCACACATCGAACTGTGCAATCCAGATGCATGCAAAATTGTAAGACGTGTTTGGCACAAACATCACCAATACACAAAACAGAACAGAAAACTAGGGTCGACCCATACGCCTCCCACAACAAATCACCAAATGGCTAATTCCCATCGAAGCACAAAACAGAGACGTCGGGACTGATCACACCGCCACAGATGGTGTCATGCCTCGGTGCTAAAAGGATATGTCTGTGGTACCCCAACAAGTGGTTATAGCTCAGATATACCCTATGGTATATTTTAATAAAATATCATGTCACAACACATACGAAACAATATCAACACAAAAGGGTTCTAACATGTACATGTTAAATAAAAATGAATTATCAACATAAAGTCTCCAAAAATATATACTAACATGTACATTACTATGATCATCAAATTAAATTATATACATAATGCACTAGTCTAAAGAGTACAAATAGGAGTTCCAATATCGACATCAAGATAAACTATAATAATAAATTGACAAGGAATAATTATCGGAGGCAATACTAAATTTTGAAATAAATAGCGAAACAAACAAACTAAAATCAAAAGAATCTCGCTAAAAGAGTACAGAATCCGTACCTAAATTAAGCAATGTAATGCCCAAAATTTAAATAAGATTATGCTAATCTCCTTCAAGTCGATCTAATAAAATCAAATAAAATTTTACAAATATAACCATTAATAACATAATATTATTTAATTTATTATTAAGCAAATTTATAATTTTATCATTAGAATTAATTAATTAATATACAAAATTTACAATTTGATTTATAAATAACATAGGTTGGTTAATATAATATATACAACATAATATATATATACCATTAATAACATACTATATATACATATGATGCCTAATGACTCACTGGCCAATCTGATAACCCATGAATATATATATATATATATATATATATATATATATATGATTCTGGAACCAACTTCGGTTAGTATATATATATGTATAAAATTAGTTCATCATCATTATCATTATTATAACAATAGTAAAAAACAATCACTACTGCAAAAGAATTTTCCAACCATACTTACTCACATGAATTGTTTTCCACTTGATTGTGAATTTCTTTTCTTCTCTTTTTGCAGCCGCACAAGTCTCTCTCTCTCTCTCTCTTCTCTTTCCCTTAGAGGAACTGTAATTTTCAAAAATCTTATAAGGATCGTAATGTTTCTAAACGGCGCGACGACAGGAGATGTTTTGGAGCTAACTACGTTAATTAAATTATAATTCATGAACAATATAAAATATGAATTAATATAAACCAATTTAGTGTTAGTAAGTGACTAATTGGTATGTTCTACATTATTTATATAGGTAGGTTATTCAAAGAGCTATGTAGCATAAACGGTAAATGATGTGTAAGGCAAGTTTCTTAAACTTTCTTAGATTTTATTGAGCAAGTTTTCTAATTTCATTCAAATTGTTGAATTAAATGCAAGTTTCATGTTTTTGTGCAATTGTATTAGAATTGTACAATTTAGTTAGCTATGAATTGTGTTGTTTGCCAATACATGTACTTATGTGCTTTTGTGAAGTAGTGTTCTATTATTGAACTGTTCAGATTATTAAAATTCTAATTTATTCATGAACTATATATGTGAAGATTAAGCTATGTTGAGTATTATAGTAGAGTAGAGATAGGTTGATATCGAGGTGAAATTTATAGGGAATGATTTTAAGTGAGGATTCTTAGGATTAGATAATTAAGAAGAGTAATGATTGAGGATAATAGGAATTTACGTTATTCTTTTTTATTCGAGCTATTTCTCAACCGTTGTTATGTTGGTGAAGCTTTCAAAGAATATTGATTTGATTCTTGATTTTGTTGTTTATTCAATTGCTAACTTGCTGGACAATTAAATGCTCACCCTTGCAAAACTCAAAACTTTTTACAGCTATAGCAGACGAACTTGAGTAACCAGATGGTGTTCAACGAAAAGAATTCGTTATTTATCAGATTTAAATGTATAAAATTACAGGTTGTAATATGTTGGAGGTTTTTAATTATAATATTTGAATGATGTAATATTCCTTAATATTATGATATGAAGATGTAAGGGTAATAGAACTTTAGATTAGAAGTAATATGTTATAATAATGTAGTGATTACATTCATGTCTTAAGCTTATGTTATATGGCTAGCATTGTAGGGTGCTAAAATTCAATTTTAAAGATAAACCCGGGTTTTGGGCTCTCACAATTGGTATCATGGCAGTAGATTATAGCTCTAGGGTAAGAGTACCTTAGGATATGACCTAGGAGGAATTAGTGAAGAAATTAAGGAGATAAACTCGGATAGAGTTTTAAGGGATGAATTGAGGCATTTATCGCAAGAAAATAATAATGAATATATGGTTATTCCGAGGTGTTAAATTAATTTATTAAGCTTGATTTAGAATGTTAGAAAATACGAAGATAGCAAACTCTAGTAAAGCGATTGTAGGATAAGATCATTATGTGATCTGATTAAGTTGTAGAAGGACAGAAGATCAATCGAATGATTGAAAATTTATAGCAAAATTACTGTACGAAAGAAGGTATTGTGAGATAGTATGAATAAAACTATGAAAGAGTTATAGATGATAAAATACGGATTTGAGAAAATTCGTACTGAGCAAGAACAAGTTAGATTTATAGTGGGATTTCAATTTAGGACTCATGTGACAGCTGAGTTGTGCAAACCTTTGTATGGGCGGGGGGTTTGTGCTTGGTTTAAGGACCACTTAGTTTATCATATTGATAATCATTGAAATGTTGGTGTCACACTATCGATATATAGATGATGAAAAGGTAACTCTTTTCTCAAGTGTATGTTTGATAGCTAGAGAATAGTAAGATTAGGTGTGAGTTCTTTAAACTCATACTTATGGTAAGTTTTTGACTCAAGATCGTATGGTATGTTTTGAGCCCTTAAGCGTGTGGATAGTCCCTGATTTGTTCTTGGACTATGTATTGCTAGAACAAGTTCCTAAACTCACACTATTATGGCAAGTTCCTGAACTTATAACATGTGATAAGTTTTTGGAACTATATTGGGATATAGAAAGGTTGTAGATTGAGAATTGAGAATTGTCAATATGATGAGCACTGGTGATATTGGATATAGATAGAGATATTAAATATTGGAGCATCAGAGAAAATTGAAGTTGATAGAGGAAGCATAGGTATTCCAAATCTTCTAGTTATGCTAGATTTCCAAAATTTATTAAAATCATGTTGATAAATACATTTTTGAAAAATATTGGATCAAATTATTGAACCAATAAGCTTTAGAAATTTTATTTAGTCATTGATGTGTTATTAAACATGGTGCGGATATGACAATTGATGGAGTCATCAAAATAGTTAACCTAGTGTTGGATGTGATCATAGAATTGTTAGTCCACTATGGTATGTTGTAGTATGATAAAGTCATAAAATGACAGAATTCTCAATGTACTGTTAAAACGGTGTGGTATCATGATCATGTCATAAACTGATTTTCAGTGTTTTGAACTAATTAAAGAAAAGTTCGCTAGTTGAGCCAGTTAAAAATATTTTGATTAATGTTTTAGCTGTCAATGAAAGTCCAAGCTATTTGATTCGGCTAGACGCATGTTACAATCATTCGGTAAAAACTCAAGCTTTATTTCAGAAGTTATGCCAAACCAAATTATTTTGGTGCGGACTCGTATGATAAGTTTAATAAGAACAACCCGAATATTGGGGTATTTTTATGTCTGAAAAATTTTGACAAACCATTGAGGTGGTCAACCAAACGCATATAGTCGTTTAGTCTGAATAGGGTATAATGGGCTGATCACCCAATGTGCCATCAATCTAGACGGTTCATAGTTGAATTACTAATGAACTTGAAGGAATCGTTTATTTCCTATTTATTCAAGTTACTTTACAATTATCGAACAATTGTGAAGATTCTTGCAAGATATTCCATTATTCTGGAAATTGGATGTGTAGAAGGTATGAATTTGTTAGAGGATGAAAGAGTTGAATAGGCATGTAAAGGTTGATTTGAATACCTAGTTTTAATGACTAGGATGAGTTTAGTAAAGGTTATGAAATAAAACCTACAAGAATTTGTTGAGGAAGATGGTCATAGACCGAGTAAGGATGTTTCGATAGTTGAGATTCCGGGGACGGAATCCTTATAAGGAGTGAAGAATGTGACTGCTCGAGATTTTGGATTGCCTTGATATTAGGTTTTTCAAAAATAATATCTAATAAAAGAATTTTTATTAATATTATTATGTATAATGTGATTTAGGTCAATTAATGACCTAGTTTACGTGTTATGTAATTGAGTACGAGTGTTAGGAGTTTTTGGGAGAAAATATATTTTTTCAAGAAAAAACACAAAAGCACAATTCATAAAATCACAGAAAACGCAGAAAAGCGATAATAAACGTACTTTTTTGAGAATTTCAAATTACGTCATAGCTTTTATTTGAGAAGGCGAGATGAAATTTATAATAAAAGTTTTTTGGGAAAAAACCGTAAAAATACTATTCACACTAAAAACGCAACTTCATTTTTTTTGAATTTTTGAAGAAGGAACATAGCGTTTATTTGGGAAAGGGGGATCGGTGGCGAAATTGGATTTTCAAAATTCGAAATTTGAATTTTCGGCTAACCAAACGTGTTAGGAAAATGTAACTAAAAAAAGTTAAAAAATCTAACTAAAAAGAAAATGAGAAATCAAATTAATTTTGAACTAACCAAGCCTAGGGTTTGAAATGACTTGGTTAGGAAATGAAATGAGATTGGTTTGGGTGAGCCAAAGGTTTGAAAGGCTAGCTTATGTTTTAAAGTGGCTTGGCTATGGTAAAGCCATGACTTGTGGCTAGTAGCCATATAGCAAATTGGAGCCAAAGAATGGGAGTTCATGTGTCACCTATTGGTATTTAGCATGCGAAATAAATGAGAAAACAAAAAATGAGAAGGAATGGGGGGTAGTACTCGATCACTTTAGGAGGGGATAAGGTGGTGAGTCATTAGCTTAATGGTTAAGTAAATGGGTCAAAGAGATAAGACATTTAATGCTTGGTCTCTCCCATTAATATGTATTATCCAATAAGAGATTGATATCTAGCTTTTGTCTACATTTGGTTAGCTTAATTAATTGTGGGTTGATTAAGTTAACTTAGGGGAGAGTTAGTAAGGTTTAATAGATGAGGAGTAAGACCATGGAAGACTTAAGTTGGATGACCAATTTGTAAGATTAGAAAATACCTTTTATATAAGAAAAAATCATAAGTATACTTTAAACACTTTTCATTTTATGTGCTAAGTGTTAGGAGAACAAGAAAGAAATAGAGAGAGATTGTGTATGTGGAAGGATGAGAGAGGAAGAAAGGAGGGATAAGAATCAAGCTTAGAAGCTTTGATCATCATAAACAAAAAGGAGAAAAACACAGGAGGTAAGCCAAGAACCCTAACTTTATCTCTTTAATTCTATTTATTTTAGCTTTAATAGTTGTTGGTGGTTGGTTAATTTGGGATCATGATGGATCCAAATTAATAAGGAAGGATATGATTTAGATTTTATGTTTAATCCATATCATAATTGAATTCAAGATCAATAATCATAAACTTACGCTTAAGGATGAATAAAAACTATGTAGAGGACTTAAATCGAACCTGAAAAAATGTTATTGATGGAGTTATTTTTGAAATCTGGGAAGAAGGATTTATAGATAAGGAATTTATGGAAATAATCCAATTGGAATGGACTACAAACGAGTTAAAACGAAGTCATGGAAAATTGCTTTATAAAAGATGTAAAACAATGAAAATCTTAGTCTCAGAGGAATTTTGAGACAACTCTCGACTAATTAATCGATTTAAAAAATTATGAATTCATGGGGGGTTTTGTAGAGGATGTTATAAGCTTTCCATATCCTTAAGAACGAGCTCATTCCGATATCGGGTGAGCGAGTTATGATGTTTCCAAGTAGGTGCGTTGAAATCATTTGAAACCGATGATTTTTGAAAATTGAAGTTTTTTTCTGAGAACCTACTTTCTTCCAATGCCTGGACGCTAGAAATATTCCTAGGATGGGCGTCAGGGTGTTGGCCCAAAAGTGGAAAAGGTCAGCTTTGACGTTCTTTAGTAAAATAGGCATAACGTTTTCATACGAACTCCGATTTAATGATTCAGGATGATTTGGAAAGATACGAAGTACACCTACAACTTTCATTTAATAAGTTTTGAGATTTAAGGTCAGTAGCAGGGGCTAAAATGGAAATTTTTAGGACTGTTGTGCATTTGGAGGCAATTAGAGGGCGTCGAGCATGCGCGTATGCAACGTGGATGCTTTCGATGATAAAAGATATTTTTTCTAAGTTATAAAACATGAACATTATAAAATATAATGATAATTAACATTAATCAATAAAGTATTAGACAAGTTATATGAGCATGCTAAGCATACGCAATGGAGGCGAATATATCGGGCGTGTGGCATACGAACGCCGAAATGTCATGCTAAGTGTTAATGAACTTAAAAAGTGTTTCAATTCAAATGAAATGAATATTATAAGATATAGAATGGGATTAATATAAACCAATAAATATGGATAATTATTCGTAACGTTTCCGAACAACGTAACGACGAGAGATGTTTTGGAGTTAACCGCGTTAATTAAATTATAATGCGCGAACGATATAAAATAAGAATTAATACAAACCAATTTGAGCGTCATTAAGTGACTAATTGATATTTTATACATTATTGATATATGTAGGATATTCGAAGAGTTATGTAGCATAAATGGTAAATGACGTGTAAAGAAAGTTTCTTAAACTTTCTCAGATTTTATTGATGAGCAAGTTTTCTGATTTCATTCAAATTGTTGAATTGAATGCAATTTTCATGTTATTGTGCAATTGTATTATAATTGTAAAATGTGGTTAGCTATGAATTGTGTTGTTTTTCAATATCTGCACATATGTATTTTTTTGAAGTATTGTTCTAGCTATATTATTGAATTGTTAATATTATTAAAGTTCTGATTTATTCATGAACTATTTAAAGATTAAGCTATGTTGAGTATTAGAGTAGAGCAGAGATAGGTTGATATCGAGGTGTCGTATATAGCGAATGATTTTGAGTGAGGATTCGTAAGATCAGATAATTAAGAAGAGTAATGATTGAGGACAATAAGAATTTAAGTTATTCCTTTTTTTCAAGTTGCTTCTCAATTGTTGTTCTGTTGGTGAAGTTTTCAAAGAATATTGATTTGATTCTTGATTTGTTGTTTATTCAACTACTTTAATTTGTTGGGCAGTTAAATGTTCACCCTTGCAAAGCTCTAAACCTTTTGCAGCAATAGCAGACGGACTTAAGTAACCAGATGGTGTTCAATAAAAAGAATTCGTTATTTATCATATTTAAATGTATAACATTACTGGTTGTAATATGCTGAAGGTTTTTAAATATAATATTTGAATGATGTAATATTCGTTAATATTATGATATGAAGATGTAAAGGTAATAGAACTTGGGATTAGAAGTAATATGTTGTAACGCCCCAAAAAAATTGAACCTTTGTAAATACTTTTAACAATGAATAAAATAATATTATTTATTATTATTACGTGTTAATAAGATGAATGTCGTTCTATAACCTAGAAACGTCGTAGTATTTCAACTACATAAATGAATTAAAGTGTTTCAATTTTTAAGACGAAAATAAAAGCTTTCCGAGAAATTTTCTGAAAAACACTATTCATCGATTTCTGCTCGGGAATTATTTTTAAATTTCTGAGAAATACGTAATGTTATAATATCAAGGTAAGATGGATTATTTAATAATAATCTAAGTATGGAAAACATAATATTTTGCATGCAGACTTAATTTGGGAACGTTAGGTTTATTAAGCGTTAAGGAAAGAAAGTTGTAATCGTATGATGCGTATGCATTATACGAGGTAATAAACGTAAGTATAATACGATGTATTATAATATGGTGTATGAAGAATGAGATATCATATATTACGAACTAATATATGAGCTAGCATACGAGAATTATACGTGGTGTATATATGTTAAGTTATTAATGAAAGGTAAGGGACTTGTAGGATTATTGGCATAATAGTATAAGTCCAATAGAATGTGATAATCAAGCCCAAGTGTTTGATAAGTCATGAATCCAAATTATTGTAGCATAAGCCCAACAAGGAATTAGCTAGATTAATTAGCAAGCCCAATAACTAAGCCATGATCCATGGAGCAATCCAAGTATGAAATGGGTAGACTTGATGGGCAAACAAATTGTGTGGTGACCAAGTGATGTACTAGACAAGAAAGGAATAGTAAGGTGGTTAGTTGAGGAGGTGGATTAAAGGAGGTGGGATGGCTTAATGTCCATAATACCCTCACTTTGAGTAGCTTATAAATACCAAGCTTGATTTTTCATTTGTTGGTTGTTTCATTTCATCCAACAATTTCCTCTCAAGATAAGCAACTTATTTGGTAGAGAGAATACGCCACATAAGCACTTATAAGTCACTTCAACCTTTGCTAGATTTTCTAAAGTGAAGTGAAGTAATAGTCTTCAAGGGTAAGACTCATGTCTATTATCTTTATCTCTTCTATGATAGGATTGATAGAGAAGTGGGATTGTTTAATAATAATATGTAATAAGTCATTTATAAATGAACTTAAGCCGAATAAGTGGAATAAGCAACTTGAACCTAAATAAGTTGATAAACTTGTGAAGAAACTTATCATATGTTGGTCATATGATGTTAGTATGTTCAATATAGTATGAGAACATTGATTGATGGACTTAAGTTCATAGTAAGTCCTAAGCATGAGGATTTATAGTTCCTAAGTTAAATAAGTCATTGACTTATGAGTATAAGTCAAAACCTACTTTGTCAATAAGTTGGTGTAATAAGTAACTTGAAATGTTCATGTGTTGATTAAAATCCATTTAGAACGTTTAGTAATGAAGCTTTGCAGGAATTCACACGATTGGACGACTATCGTCGAATTCGTGAAATTCTCGGAATGGAAGTCGTATTTTGTGTTTGAAGTTCGAAACATTGGTTTTCGATAGAGACAAGTCATATTTGGCATTATAGAGTTGCGGACTCGAAAATGACTGAATTCTGACTTAGAACGAAGAAACGAGCGTTGAACGTTCATGAACGTTTATCGTTTTCGTTAAAATGAACTAATAGGTGAAATTTTAGCAAACGAAGTCAAATAGATAAAATTCTTGCATGAACACATAGAGTATGTAATTTATGAACCGTAGGCTTTTGAACGAGCCAATTCGTACTTATAACGAAGAAGTTATGCGTCCGGGAGTTTCGTAAAATTTAAAATCTGTAAAATTTTTCTAAGGCATAGAGTTGGCGCCGCAGCGCCAACCCAAGGCCAAATGGTGGTGCCGCTTTAATGACAGTAATAATGTTGTAAGGGCATCTTACCTAACTAACTCACGCCTGGCTACGAGAGATGAAGAGTTAAGTGTGCCGCGCCAAGCTGATCCCAGTTTTGACAGACAAGAATGTTTACAAGTATAGAATGAAAGATAACTCAATAGTAATGAACTAAGGTGTTAATATAACATTGTTAAGGCATTGTTAGACACTTAATGTATGATGATTAAAGGTTAATAATCAATTGAATGTGAACGTAATGTGAATGACGTAATGAAAAGCCGAAAACCATAATAATGAGATCTAAGTCGAAATTTAGATTGAGATGAAGGGTAAGATATAATAATATACTTACTTGATTATATAAGACCTAATGTGGTATGTTATATGATCATGTATTGTAGAAACTTAGAGACCTAAAGTGTACATGTGATAATCAATGAAGCGTATCACCAAGGCAAGTATTCTAACCCTTGTTCCAGCTCGATCGGACAAGTCGTAAATTCATGTATTCTTTCGCATGAAGTTTTGTAACGATGAAGTCTAAGCCAATTCTTTCGGCTAGACTTATATTATGATTCTGTTAAGCATGATTAACGTTTACCGAGTTATATTGGTAAGGTTTTCAATGGAAGACCAAGTATGCTAAAATGTTTTTGTCGTTTAACGACAGGCACGTGAGGTTGCCACAAATTAAACGTATACACGTTTAATGAATGTAGTGTTGATCAACATAGAGTACTATGGGCTGATCACCCAGAAGTGCTCGTAAGCTATGACGGACTTATGGACTTAGTGTCGGGTTGTCCTTTTCAAAAGAAATTATGAACTGCTCATAGTCTTGAGCCATAATTGATATTCCACTGAATATTGTAGTTGTAAAAACATTTTGAATGAAAAGAAGTGCTATTTTGAATTATCAATAGTACTTCGTAACTATTGTTCGTTCGCCATCAAGATATATGAGTTCTATGTTTCAAGCATGTTGTTTATTAGAATTGTAGTACTTGTTGAGCTAGTCATGCTCACTCTTGCTTGAACCATATGAACACAGCCAAGATCGAATCTGAATCAAGGCTCCAAAGCAAGGATAAGGGCAAGGCGAAGACGAACCCTTAGATTACTTATATAATAGTATAGGTGAACGATTGTAATATATTTGATATTATGACAAGAACAAACGAATGGGTTACAAAGAACCTAGAAAATGTAATATTATTTTGAATATATAGAAGATATATTAGTTCTTTTGAGACTTTTCAATTGAATGTATGTGTGAATGGTGGTACCGTGTAGCACCATCTGTCGGGTTAGAAGATACCCAAATTTGGGGGCGTCACAGGTTGGTATCAAAGCATTAGGTTATAAAACTTAAGGGGGGATTAAAAACCTTAAGTCATAACCTTAAGAGAAGTCAAAGAAGTACAAGAAGAAAGTAACCTTACAAAAATGAATTATGATTATGTTATGTGTTTTTATTATTCTACTAACGTGTACTAATCAACTTAATTATTTTGTGTAGATGTCCGGAGTAAACGGAATGTATGTAGATGGTCAAGCCATTAGTGAAGAGTCGGTGAACCAAGTAGAGGTTATACCGAACCCCATAGCGGCAGAGCCTGAAGTTGTGGTTATTGAGTCTGGAGACTCAGATGATGCTGACTACATGTCAGTATTCGATGGGATGATAGAGGAGGAAGTGGAGACAATGTCCTTTAATCCAGTAGCTATAGCAGCCGAGATAGCTCCTGGGGGGTCGATGATGTCTTTATTCATGTCAGTATTGGATAGAAATATCCATTATTGTCAGGAGGTCAAGGAGCTAAAGGCAGAGCTCCAAACTGTTATAGAGGACAAGACTGATGTCGAGTCCATGTAGGAGCAGGAACATGATGAGAGGATTTTGGCTAAGGACAAAGTCCACGAGTTAAAACATGAGGTCTTTGAGCTCAAGGAGGAGCTAAAGACCAAACTGCAGAAGATAGGGAGAATGTCCTATATCCATAGGAGTTCTCACACAGATTTCCAGCAGCAGGTAGCTGGTTATCATGTAGAGGGGGGGACGCTTGACATACTATCACCGTGATATTATTTATTCGATCTTGCCAAGGCAGATTTCAATAATGCCTTAAGGCAGATGTAGACTAGTAGTAGCTAGAGTAGTTTTAATACGTAAATATTTTGTAATTAGTAGTAACGTAAAGCCCTCTTTGTATAGTAAAGGGTAGTCTTTTGTAAATCCCAATTTTTGGAAAGCGATAACGGGAAAGTAATGTAATCAGCTTAGGCAATGTATGTAATCGATGTAGTATTATACTACGAAGAATGAATATAAGTCCTTTTTATGGAAAGCAATGAGTAATGGATGTAGGAGTTATTGTTTAATATTAAATGATAACTAATAAAGAAAGGAATAATAACGAAATGTGTTTATTATATCAGCAAAATGCCGTTGAGAAGAGTACAACGTAATCAAGGTGCTAACGTGAATCAACCAGAGGAAGGTCTGGTTAATCCGATGCAGGAGTTTGTTAACCAGTTAACAGTCGCATTTAATAGAACAGGGGCTAATATCCTCGTAAATCTGGGAGTAGCACGAGCTACGACCTTTAAGGATTTCAAGAGCGTGGGTCAGCCGGAGTTCAAAGGAACTACGGACCCTATTGAAGCCCAAACGTGGGTTAAGGAAATAGAGAAGGCATTTGTGATAGAAAATGTCGACGAGGCCCAAAAGGTTGCCTTTGCAACCTATATGATGAAGGGAGAGGCCAACTTTTGGTGGGAAGCTAATCAAGATAGGGCCGGATAAATAATCCGGCGTGGGGAGAGGTTCAAGGAGATATTCTTCGAGAACTACTTTCCCACGAGCATGCAAGGGAGGATGGAGATGTAGTTTCTCGAGTTGAAGCAAGGGGACATGTCGGTTCCCCAATACGCCGCCAAGTTTAATGAACTGGCGAGGTTCGCTCCACACCAAGTGGATACCGAGGTTAGGAAGGCGCGACGGTTCGAGCAGGGCTTGAAACCCTGGCTCTATAACCATATTTTAGTGTTTCAAAGTACTTCTTTTGGAACCATTTTAGAGAAGGCGATAATCGCCGAAGGTGGTAGCGAGGCGTTGAGCCAGTACCACAAAGATAAGAAAAATAAGGGGAAAGTGGATGGGGGAGTAAAGATCGAAGGAGCTAGTGGGAGTGGCGAGGGTCGGAAGAGGAAGGTGTTTAGCTCTGGGAATATTAGAGTGAAGAAAGGAGACCCAAAGAGAAGGATGGAGGCCTGCAAGACCTGTGGGAAGACTCACTTAGGAGTCTGTCTCAAGGGGAAGGCCGTCTGTTATAACTGTGGATAGGAGGGGAACATTACGCCTAACTATCCAAGTCCGAAGAAGAATCATGGATGATTTGTGTGTGGGTCAACTGACCACATGGAAAAGAACTGCCCGAAGAAGGGAACGGACGGGAACCGGGGAACTAATAATGTTAAGTTAGCTATTAATGGGTCCAAAGATCAAATGAGTAGGCCGATGGGTCGTACCTTTAATATGATAGTCCAAGATGCAACAGACGGGGGACGTTGTCAGTAGTATTATTCCGATCAATGATATAAATGCTTACGTTGCTATTTGATTCGGGTGCTACTTGTTCATTTATAACATGCGATTTTATTAAACGATTAGAATTACTTCCCGAAAAGTTGCATATACCTTTAAATATTAAGGTAGCAAACGAAGAGATAATTCCTGTTGAAGATATTCATAGGAGTTGTTGCGTAGACATATGGGGTTGTAAATTATCGGTAGATTTGATACCAATAAAGTTAGGAGAATTCGACGTAATTCTCGGAATGGATTGGTTAGTGAACCATGGGGCAATTATAGATTGTCAAAAGAAATGTGTGAACATTAAATCGTTAAGACAACCTCAGGTAGTATTTTATGAATAGATCACGGGACGCTTTGTGTTGTCTAACCATGACACAAACTAGGAAATTACTGAGGAAGGGATGTGTAGGTTACCTGTGCCATGTTGTTGATACCCAGAGAGTGGTAGCAACCATGGAACAAATACCTGTAGTGAGAGAATTCGCCGATCTATTTTTGAGTGAATTGTCGGGTCTTCCGTCGGATAGGGAGACAGAGTTTGTGATAGACATTGTGCCAGGAGCGGCACCAATTTCCAGGGCACCGTATCGTATGGCGCCAGTGGAAATGAAGGAGTTGATGGTGCAGTTGCAAGATTTGTTGGACCGGAAGTACATTCAACCGAGTGTTTCGCCATGGGGAGCACCGATACTATTTGTCAAGAAGAAGGACGGATCGTTAAGACTTTGTATCGACTATAGAGAGTTGAACAAGTTAATGATAAAGAATAAATACTCATTACCCAGGATTGATGATATCTTTGATCAGTTGAAAGGGGCTAAATATTTTTCAAAAATAGATTTAAGAATGGGGTATCACCAGTTGAAGGTTAGGAAGGAGGATGTACCAAAGACAGCATTCAGGACTCGTTATGGTCATTACGAGTTTTTGGTGATATCATTTGGGTTGACAAATGCACCAGCTGCATTTATGGATATGATGAACAGAGTGTTCAAATAATATTTGGAAAAGTTCGTCATGGTGTTTATAGATGATATTCTAATCTATTCTAAGACGCCAGAAGATTATGTTGAACACCTAAGATTAGTGTTAGAGACACTAAGGAAAGAGAAGTTGTATGCGAAATTCAATAAGTGTGAATTTTGGTTGGAGAAGGTACAATTTTTAGGTCATGTCATTGACCATGAGGGGATTTCAGTAGATCCAGCGAAGGTGGAAGCCGTAATGAATTGGGAACAACCGAAAATGCCGACTGAGGTGCGGAGTTTCCTAGGGTTAGCGGGTTACTATCGAAGATTTATCCAGGATTTTTTGAAGATAGCTACTCCGTTGACTAACTTGACGAGGAAGACGGTAAAATACGCTTGGACTGACAAATGTGAGGACAGTTTTCAAGAACTGAAGAAGAGGTTGAGTGAAGCGCCTGTTTTGTCATTTCCTGATGACATAGAAAATTTTATAGTTTATAGCGATGGTTCGCATAGAGGACTTGGTTGCGTGCTCATGCAGCATGGCAAGGTCATTACGTATGCATCTAGGTAGTTGAAGGATTATGAGAAAGTTTATCCTACTCATGATCTGGAACTGGCCGCAGTAGTTTTTGCTCTAAAGATATAGAGACATTATCTTTATGGAGAAAAATGTGAGATATACACGGACCACAAGAGTCTAAAATATATCTTCACACAAAAGGAGTTGAATATGAGGCAGAGGAGATGGTTGGAGTTAATAAAGGATTACGACTGTGAAATCTCAGATCACCCCTGAAAAAACTCGATATAGTTGCCGATGCCTTAAGTAGGAAGGGTCGGGAAAAGTTGTCTTTGTTAACGGCTCAAACTGAGTTAATAACAGAGATGGCTAGGATGGAGTTGGAAGTGAAGCTGCCAAGTGAAGTAGGACAAATGTTGTTTACGACGAAGATGCAATCTACCATCATAGAGAAAGTTAAGGAGGTATAAATCAAAACTGATGAGTGTGACCGGATGAAGGAGCGGTTGGCTAATGAAAAAGATATTAAGTACAGTCTTGATAATGAGGGATTATTAAGATTTGAAGGAAGAATTTGAGTTCCGAATGAGACGGAATTAAATGGGCAGGTTCTATAAGAGGCTCATAGTTCTAGGTTTTCGATTCATCCTGGTAGCACTAAGATGTATCAAGATCTTCAACAGAGTTTCTGGTGGCCGAACATGAAGAGAGAGATAGCCGAGTATGTGAGTAGGTGCTTGACTTGTCAAAGAGTTAAGGCCGAACATCAACGACCAAGTGGCTTGGTACATTCGTTAGAAATTCTGGAGTGGAAATGGGAGAATATCACGATGGATTTTGTGGTAGGACTTCCGACTACTCAGAAAGGATATGATGCGATTTAGGTAATAGTGGACCGATTGACGAAGTCGACTCACTTTTTGCCAATTAGGTTCAAGTATAACTTAGACCAATTAGCTAGACTTTATATTAAGGAAATAATTTCTAGACATGGAGCACCAGTATCGATTGTGTCAGATCGTGACCCACGATTCACATCGAACTTTTAGAGGGAGTCTACAAGAGCGCTTTAGAACGCAGCTTGAAGTTGAAAGACAGATCATCCACAAACGGATGGACAGAGCGAGAGAACAATTCAAACGTTAGAAGATATGTTAAGATCTTGCGTCATGGATTTCAAGGGTAGTTGGGATGATCATCTACCATTAGTGGAGTTTGCGTATAACAATAGCTATCATGCAAGCATAGGTATGCCACCTTATGAAGCTTTGTATGGGAGGAAATGAAGAACGCCACTGTATTGGGATGAGGTAGGAGAACGCCGAATGCTGAGACCAGAATTAGTGCAGCAAACAGCGGACATTGTTAAACTAATACGGATGCATTTGGTAGTAGCTCAAGATAGACAGAAGAAGTTTACGGATTCGCATAGAGAGAATAGAGAATTTGAAGTAGGTTCGTATGTATTTCTAAAAGTATCTCCCTAATACCCTCACTTTGAGTAGCTTATAAATACCAAGCTTGATTTTTCATTTGTTGGTTGTTTCATTTCATCCAACAATTTCCTCTCAAGATAAGCAACTTATTTGGTAGAGAGAATAAGCCACATAAGCACTTATAAGTCACTTCAACCTTTGCTAAATTTTCCAAAGTGAAGTGAAGTAATAGTCTTCAAGGGTGAGACTCATGTCTATTATCTTTATCTCTTCTATGATAGGATTGATAGAGAAGTGGGATTGTTTAATAATAATATGTAATAAGTCATTTGATAAATGAACTTAAATTCTAATAAGTGGAATAAGCAACTCGAACCTAAATAAGTTGATAAACTTGTGAAGAAACTTATCATATGTTGGTCATATGATGTTAGTATGTTCAATATAGTATGAGAACATTGATTGATGGACTTAAGTTCATAGTAAGTCCTAAGCGTGAGGATTTATAGTTCCTAAGTTATATAAGTCATCGACTTATGAGTATAAGTCAAAACCTACTTTGTCAATAAGTTGGTGTAATAAGTAACTTGAAATGTTCATGTGTTGATTAAAATCCATTTAAAACGTTTAGTAATGAAGCTTTCTTAAATTCACACGATTGATTTATTATCGTCGAATTCGTGAAATTCTCGGAATGGAAGTCGATTTTGTGTTTGAAGTCGGAAGCATTGGTTTTGATGGAGACAAGTCATATTTGGCATTATAGAGTCAGGACTCAAAAATGACCGAATTCACTTAGAACGAAGAACGAGCGTTGAACGTTCACGAACGTTTATCATTTTCGTTAAAATGAACTAATAGGTGAAATTTTAGCAAACAAAGTCAAATAGATAAATTCTTACATGAACGCGTAGAGTATATAATTGTGAACCGTAGGCTTTTGAACGAGCCAATTCGGACTTATAACGAAAAAGTTATGCGTCCGGGAGTTTCGTAAAATTTAAAATCTGCAAAATTTTTCCAAGGCACAGAGTTGGCGCCGTGGCGCCAACCCAAGGCCAAATGGTGGCACCGCAAAGACCATAAGAGTGTCGTAAGATATCATTAACTTCAGGCCATGCATGAGAGATGAAGAGCTAAGTGTGGCGCCGCGGTGCCAGTCCAAGAGTTTTGACAGACAAGAATGTTTACAAGTATAGAATGAAAGATAACTCAATAGTAATGAACTAAGGTGTTAATATAACATTGTTAAGGCATTGTTAGACACTTAATGTATGATGATTAAAGGTTAATAATCAATTAAATGTGAACATAATGTGAATGACGTAATGAAAAGTCGAAAACCATAATAACAGATCTAAGTCAGAATTTATATTGAGATGAAGGGTAAGATATAATAATATACTTACTTGATTATATAAGACCTAATGTGGTATGTTATATGATCATGTATTGTAGAAACATGGAGACCTAAAGTGTAATGCAGTGATTATCAATAAGCGTATCGTCAAGGCAAGTATTCTAACCCTTGTTCCAGTTCAGTCTGGACAAGATGTGTAATTCATGTATTCTTTCGCATGAAGTTTTCTAACGATGAAGTCTAAGCCAATTCTTTCGGCTAGACTTATATTATGATTTTGTTAAGCATGATTAACGTTTACCGAGTTATATTGGTAAGGTTTTCAATCGAAGACCAAGTATGCTAAAATATTTTTGTCGTTTAACGACAGGCACATGAGGTTGCCACAAATTAAACGTATACACGTTTAATGAATGTAGTGTTGATCAACATAGAGTACTATGGGCTGATCACCCAGAAGTGCTTGTCAGCTATAACGGACTTACGGACTTAGTGACGGGTTATCTTTTTCAAAAGAAATTATGAACTGCTCATAGTCTTGAGCCATAATTGATATTCCACTGAATATTGTAGTTGTAAAAACGTTTTGAATGAAAAGAAGTGCTATTTTGAATTATCAATAGTACTTTGTAACTATTATTCAGTTACTAAAGATATATGAGTTCTATGTTTCAAGCATGTTGTTTATTAGAATTGTAGTACTTGTTGAGCTAGTCATGCTCACTCTTACTTGAACCATATGAACACAACCAAGATCGAACGGACTGAAGGCTCCGGTAAGGATAAGGGCAAGGCGAAAATGAACCCTTAGATTACTTATGTAATAGTATAGGTGAACGATTGTAATATATTTGATATTACAACAAGAACAAACGAATGGGTTACAAAGAACCAAGGAAATGTAATATTATTTTGAATATATAGAAGATATATTAGTTCTTTTGAGACTTTTTAATTGAATGTATGTGTGAATGGTAGTACCGTGTAGCACCATTTGTCGGGTTAGAAGATACCCGGATTTGGGGGCGTCACATATGTTGTAATAATGTAGTAATTATATTTGTATGGCTAGCATTATGGAGTGCTAAAATCTGATTTTGAAGATAGACTAAGGTTTCGATCTCTCACATACTACTTTGGTTTCATTTCTTATAGTTTTCAACAACTATGACGGTTTTGGAAATGATATATTACTAAGTGAGATGCAAAACAGACAAATGCCTAAAGGGGTTAAGTACGTCACTCTGAGGGATCAGAGATACTTAACCAGGTGAAAATTAAAGTTAGTCTGGGGTACACTTAGTTTGAGAGGTTGTACCCTCAATGCAAACCTTAACTAGTTTAGCTTGACAGTTCCCAAACTGCATATTTTGCTAAAAGGGTTGATGTCTCTATTTTGGCCCTAACGAGTTTGATTTAGAGCTCCAGCATTGCAGGTAAACTCAGCGGTCTCATAGTTCAGTAACTAATTAAATCTTTTGACATACATATTTGGACTTCATCGGCTTATATGATAATAACGTCATCCTCACCATGGGTGAGTGGGAGATATTGGTTAATGGACCCAAACCGGAGCGCTCATGAAGCGAACAACCCGGTGGATATATTCATATGGTTCATTGTCTAGATACAATGAACATGTGAGAATTATTAATCTATTTATATAATTAAGAGTTACATGCATATTGGGAGTTACATATGTTGTAATTAGTGTAATTCATTTGGGAGTTACAAGTGAAAGTAGTATGCATATAAGCCAATCATGTATGATGATAAAGCATATACTTTGTAATCAATCTTATTTATTTATTAATAAAAGAATTATTTATTAAAGGCATTTAATTATCAACATGGTGTTGTTTTAATAATATGTGATAAACCCATAGTTTTAAGCAATGCTTTTAGAATCATGATGAGATCATACTAATGAGATCTAAATTCTTAGATAGCTTAAAACTAAAATATTCTCAATCAATGGATTACTAAAACGGGGATTAGAGAATCCAAATAGATTGGTACATACGTTGTTTGCTCATTAGATGAGAATGGTTGATCTCATGATCATTTGTGTGAAGACACTAAAGCAAGTGTGCAGGTGCATATTGGAGAATAAGTTAACTGAACGTGACTCGCTAAGGAATACCTAATAGAGTTTTACTTGCATGTCAATAGGAATTCCTGTAGTGATAGTAGTACAAATGATCCTTAAACTTGAGATCATCATAGTATCTTATATATAATGAATTATATTTTGACTTATTCCTTAAGACCCTTAGAGTATATCAAAGGGTATGCTTGGGTGTAATAAGTTATATATGGAGATAATGAATGATCAATAAAGAATCTATCACTTCTAGTAAAGAAGAAATGTCCTATGTGATTCGATAAATGACAACCCAGAATCTTGGCTAGGTGGAATAAAATTAGAAAGTAGTTTCTAATTTGCATTCATTTGAGTTGTGCATTTAGGAATCAAATACATATATTTAAATAAAATAAGATTTGGATGAAGAATTTCATTTCTTATATTTAATTGGGACATCAGTATGGTGGAAGGATTGAATTGTACTAAGAACTATTTACTCAAATGTTCTTTTATGATTAATGTTGAAATCTATATTATCCTGGAAAGTCGCTTGATCATTAGGGAGGCTTATCCTATCAGTAGAATAAATATTATTTATTTAAATAAGTTAATAGTTTAATTTATTTATTTAATAAGATTAGAATTGTTCTAATTGATTTATTCACAAAAAGTTTAATATGGAGAACCTAAAGGGTCACACCATAAAAGGGAAGAATAATTATTTAAGAAGTTAATGGCATAATCGTAATAATATAGTTAGTATATTTAATTTAATCTATGGTGATAGATTAAATTAAATAGCTTAATATTTATTATTTAATAATTAGGAAATATTAAATATAAATTAATAAGAGGAGTCTTATTAATATTATTACGATTATTATTATTTTAATTTCTAAAAGAGTTTAGGAATTAATTTAATATAAGTACTCTCATTTAATCCTAATAGAATTAGGAGGCAAATTAATTTAAAAATTAATTAATTATCCCTAATAAGATTAGGGAGCCTAATTAATTAAATGAATTTAATTAATTAAATAATACCCTAAGAAGGGTTAACTGATATTTTTATAAGAGGAGTCTTATATCAGATATTAAATATACGTGATTCTAATAGTTGGAGAGTGCACCATCTTTTTCTATAGAGATAGAAAAAACTAGGGTTTGAGCCAATACACACTTCTTCTTGAATATTCTTCTTCCTTCGTGGATCACCTCTAGAGGCCATACACTTGGGTGGCTAACATTGATCAAAGGAAGGAATCTACCCAGAGATTCAAGGAGATCGCGGAGAAGTAGGAGTTGAACTTGTACCTGTAGAAGCTCGTATCTACAAGGGTATGATTCCATAACTTCTTGTTCTTCATTTTAATTAAAAATATGCATAAATATGATCCGGGTAATTGGTTTGTGAAAAATTTTAAAATCTGATTTTACTTTGCTTCCGCTAATTTTATAATTTGATTGCATTTTTGATCTTCACAAAATCTTACAGTGGCATCAGAGCCAAACTTTATGCGAATGATTAATTATTTTGATTCCATATATGTATGGGTATGTATTTAGAATAATTTATTGGGCATAATTTATTGTATAAAATTTATTTATAAAAAAAATGATTTCCATTCGTGAAGACTGTTTTACATCCGTGGAAGCATTGATTTTTTTTAAACGTGGCCCAGGATGATCAAGAGGATCATAGAATCATATATATATATATATATATAGAGAGAGAGAGAATGATTTTGTTTATTGATACATATGATGATATGTATGATAATAAATGTGATTGATTATGGAATATTGACCAATGTGATTGAATTTATTTTCGTTAGATGTTTGAATGAATGAGTTTTATTAAATGGGGCCTGCATACCTTGTCTTTTCTGGTTTTCCTCTTGATGTAAATTATATCTCTTTACTATGTACTTCCTCTTGACTGCTGATCAATGTTTCTATTTAAATTAAATAGTTTATGTAATAGGATTAGTTAGAATTTTTCAAGAACCGTAGATCAAGCAAGGAGGCGCTTAAAGACCCGCTTTGTAATGGAGCCCTGTTTAAATGTAATAGTTATATTTAAATGCTTATTCTTGCACCCTAGGGCTTGACATTTTGGTTCACTTGATGGCTCTAGTGAACCAAACTAGAATAAAAGTCCATAATCAATCCAGGTAGAATATAGAATTCTATATGCATGTAGTATTATATATATATATATATATATATATATATATATGAAAATGATCCATGGAAAACGTTTTGTTAAAGGCTTTAATTCACTAATGTTATCCAAATTTAGAGTGAATGGTGAGATGAGGGCCCAACCTTACTCCTCTAGCGTGAATTTTCTTTTATGTTGGTCACTACTCCTTCTAGCGGCCAGGTCAAAACGATCGTGTGTTTTACCGGCAGCTAGAGAGTAATGCCAACTATAAAAATTGGCTTAATTACTACTTTATAAAATAATAAAAAATATAAGGATAATCAGATTATCCTTATACTTATTAATAAAATAAGTATGTATAAGGATAATTACTAATTATCGTCTTCTAATTTTAATTATAAATAGGAAATAGTGATTGAATTTATATTATATTCTACCAAATTTATAAACTCAATCACTATTTCCTATTATAATTAAAATCACAAGACGATAATCGTTAATTATTCTTATACATACTTATTTTGGTAATAAGTATAAGGATAAGTATAATGATAATTACCGATTATCCTTACAATTTTTTATTATTTTATTTTACCGATTAATAAGTAGTATGTATAAGTATAATCACTAATTAAGCCAAATTCTTTTATGTTGGCCTTGCTAGAGGTAGCGCCAACATAAAAGAATTTGGTTGGTCGCTAGAGGGAGTAGCTTACCGGCCCCTCATCTCACCCATTCACTCTAATTTTGTACTCTTTGGATAATGAAGTAGTTGAAATAAAGGCTGGATCATTTCCATATATATATATATATATATATATATATATATATATATATATATAATGCAAACATGCTTCACATGTTTAATAATATGACGTGTATTTTATATATATATATATATATATATATATATATATATATTTGCATGCGCTACAAACAAACAAGATGAGACTAATAATAACAAGCCCCTCAATGAAATTATATTAAGTTGTAACGCTCAAAGATATTTGGAATATCGAGCGTCGCTTTCTGATATAAAAAATAATAGAGCATTGAATATTTAATATGAGTTTGTTGTCCACACACAAGGCGAGTATTCAATATTTGAGATGTTGTTTTTATTACATATGATGTTTATAAGGAATTGAACATTATCGCTTTGTTGTGCACACACAAGGGCTGTATTTTTCTCTTCACTTATATGGAAATGGTGGGTATGACTTAAATTAAATCATCTTAGTTCGGATGTGCACACACTTGACCATTATGATTTAAGAGGCAAAATATAAGGAGTTATATGATGATGTAATTGACAAGAGTTGTCTACCTATTTATTTATATATATTTTGTTATGCACACACACGGTTATATACATTTGAAATGGGATCCTTATTCTCACTAGCAAATCTTTAATTCGATATTACCGAACTATATTGATGAGGGTAATATAGTTTGAAGAAAATAGTGGGAGATACCAATATAAAATAAGACCTAATTTATTTTGGTAAAATAAATTAATAAATGAATGTTTGCTAAAATATTATCTGTTTACATGCATAATTTTGAAAATTATCACATTCACTAATTTCACTGTGTAGCATACTTGATGCTAACAAACCGACCTAAAGATTACAATTTGATTAAAAGAATCTGAGAATTGTTCTCACTGCTGAAAAGATTTCTTATGTCCTAAATTCGTCCGTACCTGCAAAAGTTGTAGAGAGAGCCTCTGAGGAAGAGATTGCTACTTTTAAAAGGTGGCAAGATGATGCATCTATGGCTCAATGCATCATGCTCGCATCCATGAGTAACGAACTTCAGCATCAGCATGAAACCATGGATGCTCCTACTATGTTATTGCACCTACAAGAGCTGTATGGTGAGCAAAGTAGGACTGCTAGATATGAAATATCTAAGGAGCTCTTCCGATCTCTGATGACCGAGGGTACTACCGTTGAGACTCATGTCTTAAAGATGATCAATCTTATTGAACATCTTGGATAGCTTGGGTTCGTCATGGATGGGGAGTTGTGTCAAGATATAGTCTTGCAGTCACTCCCGGACACCGTCTCACAATTTGTTGTGAATTTTCAAATGAAAAAGTTAGATGTCAGCTTGCCTGAATTACTTAACATGTTAAAAATTGCTAAATGTCACTTTCCATCCAAGAAGGACCATGTCTTAATGGTGGATGATTCTTCAAAGAAAAGGAAGAGGCCCAAAGTATCTTTTGAAAAGAAGAAATCCAAGAAGGCTAAGGGAAAGGCGAAAGTGAAGGATCAAAAGAAACCTGATCCAACTAGCAAAGGAATTTGCTTCCATTGCAACAAGTCGGGTCACTAGAAGAGGAACTACGAGGATTATCTTGTAGAGAAAAAGTAGAAGAAGCTTGGAAAATTTTCGAATCCTAATTAAGGTTTGTTTATGATTGAAATTAATTTTTCTGAAAGTCAATCTTCTACTTGGGTATTGGATATCGGCTGTGGTTCTCACATATGTAATAATATGCTAGGACTGGTCAGAAGTAGAAAGCTGAGCAAGGATGAGGTAGTCCTACAAGTGGTAAATGGAGCAAAGGTTGCTGCATTAGTTGTAGGAACTTATTGTTTAGCACTACCTATGGGCAAGTTCATTAATTTAAATAATTGTTATTTTGTTCTGAATATCATTAGAAACATTATTTCAATTTCTGTATTGGATATGGATGGTTTTGACATTATAATAAAGAACAACAGTTGTTCTATTTATAATGATAATGTTTTATATGGTGTTGGTAATTTGCGAAATGGACATTATATACTTGACTTGCATGAAAATATACTTCAAATTGAACAAACTAAGAAAAGGAAAAGAGATTATGTTAATTATACCTATATGTGACACTATAGACTTAGTCATATTAATGAAACAAGATTATCCAATTTGTATAAAGATGGGCTCCTAGAGCTATCGGATTATGAATCATATCTAACTTGTGAATCTTGTCTCATGGAAAAAATGACTAAATCTCCTTTTAGTGGAAAAGGAGAAAGAGTTACAGAGTTGTTAGCGTTAGTTCATACAGATGTATATGGACCTATGACAACGAATGCACGAGGAAGGTATTCTTATTTTATTACATTCATTGATGATCACTCAAGATTTGGATATGTGTATTTAATGAAATACAAATCTGAATCATTTGAAAAGTTCAAAGAGTTCAGAAGTGAAGTAGAGAAACAAATTGGCAAGAGTATTAAGATTCTTCGATCAAGTCGATGAGGTGAATACTTAAGCAGTGAGTTTCTCAATTGTCTCAAAGAAAATGGAATAATCTCACAATGGACTCCACCAGGGACGCCGGTGATGAATGGTGTATCTGAAAGGAGAAATCGAACATTGTTGGACATGGTTCGATCCATGATGAGCTTTACCGATATTCCAATTTCCTTCTGGGGATATGCCCTAGAATCGGATGCATACCTGCTTAACAAGGTACCTACCAAATTCATCCCTAAAACCCAATATGAGTTATGGACAGGGATGAAACCAAATCTTAAGCACGTTAAGAATTGGGGTTGTCCAACTTATGTCAAAAAGTTTGAAAACGATAAGCTACAGACTAGGTCTGACAAGTGTAGATTTATGGGATACCCTAAAGAAACATCAGGGTATTATTTCTATCATCTAACTGATCAAAAGGTGTTTGTTGCGAAACATGCTACCATCTTGGAAAAGGAGTTTATCCTTGAAGAGGTCAGTAGGAGTAAGATATATCTTGAAGTAGTTCAAGAACCACAAAATACTACGGATCAAAGTTGGGTACCTAACCAAGTGGAAGAACCTATTGTAACACACCCTATTCGTAAATATGGAAGAGTACCAAAGATACCTGATAGGTATGGATTCATCATAGAGGATGACGATGAGGTATGCATCATAAATGATGATGATCCATTAAATTATGAATAGGCTATGAGTAGTAAAGACTCAAAGAACTGGCAAGAAGCCATGAAATCCGAGATGGACTCCATGTATAAAAACCAAGTATGGACTTTGGTTTCACCACCTGAAGGCATTAAGCCTATTGGGTGTAAATGGGTCTTTAAAAGAAAGACTGGAGCAGACGGCAAGGTAGAGACCTATAAGGCCTGACTGGTCGCAAAAGGTTTCAAACAAAGACAAGGAGTTGACTATGACGAAATCTTCTCACCAGTAGCGATGCTCAAGTCCATTCGAATTTTGCTTGCGATTGCAGCTTACCAAGACAACGAAATCTGGCAGATGGACGTGAAAACAGCCTTCCTCAATGGGAAGCTTGAGGAGGATGTGTATATAACACATCCAGACGGATTTGTTTCAACGGTTGGAACAAATCAAGTCTGTAAGCTACAACGATCCATTTATGGATTGAAGCAAGCTTCTCGTAGGTGGAACATCCGTTTTGATGAGACAATCAAAGAGTTTGATTTTATCAAAAATGAGGATGAACCATGTGTGTACAAGAAGGTTAGTGGGAGCGCTGTTTCATTCCTTGTATTATATGATGATGATATATTATTGATAGGGAATGATATTCCTATGCTACAATCAATTAAAATCTGGTTATCTAAGCATTTCTCCATTAAGGACTTGGAAGAAGCATCCTATATTTTGGGGATAAAGATCTATAGAGATAGATCTAAAAAGATGTTTGGCTTGTCCCAAGGAACGTACATTGACTCGATGCTAAAGAGGTTTAGCATGGAAGATTCCAAATAAGGTCTCATGTTGATGAGCCATGGAATACATCTCTCCAAGAAACATGCCCCAAAGACATCTGAGGCGAGAGACCTATTGGCTTATTTCGGATTTAACAAAACAGATATACTCGTGCAAGTATACATGAACAATAAGTAATATAAAGTAAGTTAAGTATCGTTCCCAAGGAGAAAGGTAAATATTTCTAATCTATCATGCAACTACTTTATAGCTATTTTTGGCTGCTTAAACGATTGAATAACAGGTGAATTAAAAACTAAAATAATTATCAACACAAAATAACTAATTAACAAGCGAAGAGATTTAAATTGGAAAGATATGGGACCCTAATTTCACTTAATGCTTCATCCAGATTATACACCTCTTGTTTAACTTGACTAATTATTATGGATTGCTAGTCGAGAGCACGAAAGTGAAACATGACTATTTTTCAATACATCATGTCCATATCACACAAAATCCACAAAATAGATAGAATTCATATGAACATCAATATTACCTAACCCACTATATGTCTATGTGAATTACAAGTAATATCAATTTAAGCACAAGCTCTCTCAGTGACTACACATGGCAAGCCGGTATATGTCTATCCGGATTGCGAATCACAAAATCTATCGCAAGTAAATTTCATGAAAATATGCCAACAAGGTTAGATTTGAACTTATATTTCTTCTTTTAATTCCATACAAGTTTATTAGAGTAGAAGGTGATCAAGCATCTAAGAAATAAGCACAACCAAGTTAGGTAATCCAACTATAATCATTCAAGCATCACAACAAGGCATATAAATCTGAACTACACAATAAGCTTCATTAGAATCCCATAATGGTGGTTAGTTCATCTCTGAATCAACAACCATTATGGGATATAAACCAAGCATCAGAAGTCACAATGAAAACAAGGAGATTAAAGAGAAAAGAGAATGCATATATGATTTAAACTCTGTCCAATGCAAGCTTCCAACTCAGTTCAGATCCATAATCAAAACCAAATTAAACTTCTATATTCAAAAGCTACTAGATCTAAAGAGAGAAGCAAAATAGTAGTAGAAAGCTATGGAATCTCTCTTGCTCTATGAAACCCTAAAAATGGAAAATATAACTGATAATAATGATCTCTTGTAACTAGAAAATACACCCCTTTCTAGTAATCTCGCTACAACAAACTTAAAATGAAAAGTCAACTTTTTAATAGCCTTGATCGGCGCGCGACCGCAGTGACCCCAGATATAGCATTTGGGCGGCGCCAAGCGCCACCATGTTGAATTTTGAATGTTCTGCACGAGCGCCGCTAACATCGCTTTCTACACTATGCCGATTGTCGCTCACGATCGCTAATTCTTGCAATCTGTTGCACTATTATTGGTGTTTTGCTGCTACATTGCTGCTGGTCTTCAACTTCATTTTCCTTCACTTGACTTCTCAAATCTTCACTTGACTCGCTCAGATGCCCTCCTCACATGCACTTGCTCAGCTTCATTCCTCGTTCTAGCACAAGTTCACCATGCTTTGCTACTTCCATGCCATTTCCATGCCTTCGCCATGCCGTATTAGTTTTCTTAATGCAACCTACAAAACAAACATAAAAAACAATCAAACAATACTAAAAATACTTAAGTTTAAGCATAATTCTAGCAAGTTGATAACCAATAAGTAGGTCAAAAACCTACTTATCAAATACCCCCAAACTTGAACTATTGTTTGCCCTCAAGCAATAAACACAAATGCAAACTACATGCTATGCAATTATACTATCATGCAAATGAATCTCAAGACTTTTAGTCATATCAAGAATTCCAATAAGATATGCCTCAAAGAAATATCAAGATCTATGAACAAAACATCAAACTAAGCTAAAGGCATAATGACATACAATTGGATAATAAAGATGTTGTGTTCATAGATAAGCTTGACAAAGGTGAAGATTCCACATGCTATACTTCTTAAGAAAGAAAACTGAGGTTTCAAATCAAGAACTATGCACATAAATGAATCAACAACTACTCCAACACATCAGTACAAGCTAAGGTTCAACAAAGGGTTTATTTTGCTTTATTTTACTCACAAGGGAGATTTTCGCACTTTCCCGCGGTGTTTATTGATTTTTTTTTATATTTTCCATGGCTGTGCAATGTCTCATTCCATTAGGCTAAACAGTGCTACCACTTAGCGAGCTTTCAACCAACGACTCCCAAATCATTCGGGCTTTAGGGCGCTAGGTGTAGAGACAATCCCCTCGGGTGTACTTACTCAAGTAGCAAAGGCCCCGAAACAAGACTAGCCACGGTGTTTATTCAATTTTTTTCTCCTTTTTTTAAGAGATAACAAGTATACCCAATACGTTCCCAAAACTTGAGTTTCTGTGTTTTATAGTCATTAATTACTTTCTACACAATTCTATCATTAAAAACAACGTTATCCTCTCAGAAGACAAGCATACTAATCTTAGCCAACTAGTAAATAGGAACATTGTCGTGCTACTCGGTAACATCAAAACAACATGTATGGATCACATCATGTATAACATTATAACTAAGCTAAAGTTATCAACCAAGTTCAAAAATCTATCAAATATTTATGTCATCATTGGCCTTGAATTCAACATATTAAAAATCTGGGATTATGTTATGCCATGCAACTAAACAGATACTAAGCAAACAAGTGGAAGGAAAAAAGTTTTTCATATACTAACCGATGCATCTTAACATAATCAATATCACCCGTAAAGTTTACTAAGGCCCCTAATGAAAGATTATTGATCTGACAGATTTGATCTGCAGTAAAAAAATAAAAATTTTTACACAAAGTTTATGGACTGTTTGGTTACCCCATCACAATGCATGAAGCAATAATATACATGCCTTCTGTCCCAAATTAAGAATAACTAAGATATAACATACTTTACATTTTTTTTTTGCATGATATTTTTTTAAACTCTTTGTTCCAAAATATAAGATTGTTTTTGAATTTTTGAAGTCTAGCTCAAACTGACTTTTAATTTTAGTTAATACAACAATGAATATGATAAACTATATATACTCATTAATGTTTAATGAATAATCTCAATTTTGAGTTTGAAGCATAAGCTCAGAAAAGAAGCTTGCAACTATAACAATATAACCAGACAATTTTCACTTTATTCACAGCTTACAAGCTTGTAGAATTCATTACTCTCCAACTGATTGTTAATTTATACTACTTCCAAGCTTAAATACATCAATTTTTTTAATTGACTAAGGCTTTCTTACTGGATCTTCAACAATTGAAAGAAGGAAACCATCAACTAACCAGGTTTATCTATTTAAAAAGTAAATTGTAAATTAACATTTACGTTAAATTTAGAAACAACATATAACGTGGAATAAAAGATAAGAAAGAGGATGAATAGAAGATTTTGACTATCAAACAATTATACTTTTTGATGACATAATGACCAGATTACAAACTTACAAGGAGCACATTCAAGAATTGCTATCCCAATGCGAATATCTCCAGTACCACAATTGCCACAAGCTTTCTTCATTTTATTTTGAACAAATGTAAGGTGGTGGGGCTGCAGATTGTCAATTTTAACGGTAGCCCCAAACTTGATATTTGAGTAAATATCATCACAAAGGAGACATCCAACAAAAAACCTAATATAATATAAGCTAGTGTTGTCAAAAAGTTGGCTTAATCAGAATTAAATTTCAATTTTAGACAGTCAGATGCTCAAATCTTAGGATTATATATACGCATTTTGACAAGGAATTGGCATCTAACATCCGCAACAAATCACAAGGAAATACAAGTAGTGTCGTTCAAAAAGAAGATTTCATTAACATATTGATAAACAAATAATGCAGGTATCTATTTGCTATTACTGAATTACTTTCCTAGATAAAATATTTGAAAACAATAGAACAAAACATACCTAGTCTACCTTGGTTTTGATTCAAATTAATCACATCTATATGATATCAACTTGTATGACCTCAGGATGCAAATTATAAGGGAACACTATATATATTGAAGATTAAAAAGGGGACTCAAGCAACTCTTTCCTTCAAAAGGACCAATTCTTTTGGCAAGCCTCAACAACAAAAAGCATCCTTATACATCTTCAGAATCTAAAATCTTAACAGTCTGGTGCAACCCAATTTCGATATTCAGATCAAAGATTACAGCTTTACTAACATTTTCATTCCCAATCTTCTTCAATCAACTGATTTTCATACTCTTCTCTTGGTGGCCTAACCACCAAAACCACAGTTCCTAAACTCTCCTCCACACCCAATTCCTTCAATGTTGATCCCCTCTCAACCTTCAACCCATCATCTCCTCTAGATACCAAATAAAATATATCATCAGCAGCCCCCTTTTTACTCTTTCTATCAGTACAAAGTCCACAAAATAGGTTCAACTACACATCTAAAAAGCTAAATGCATAGGACCATAACCCCATAAGTCGCCATAACAACTAAAATAAATCATACATGTGAAAGCTTCTCATTAATTTGGGTTGTAGATGGAAGATTCTGAATTACCTGTTTGTTGCTTGTGTAGTTATGTAAAGGCAGAGATTGAAAGAGCTAGAGACCAGGGCGGGGCCGTGGGGGAGCGAAGGCGGAGTCGTGTTACCTACTTGAATATTCTGTCTCTTTCTTCCCATACCATTTACCACCATTAGAGTCCGTTCACATAGATATTTTGGTTTTCTACTTTACGCTCTGTTTCTGAGTTTTAAAATGGACAAAGAAAAAAAAAAGAATAAAAAAATTAAGTTTTCTTTCAAATTCTTATATTTTTGAGTTTTTTAATAAACAGAAAAGAAAAAAAATGGATAGAAAACTTCACCACTTTTCCTGCCAAAGTTTTCCGTCCAAAATTAATCAGACGAAAAACAAATTAGAATAAGTAATATTTTTATAATTCCCATATTATCCCCAACTTTTAATATAATAAATTTTAAATTACAACCTCGTGCCCTCAATTTTAAATTTTCTATTTTTTTTTCATTAAAAACTCGAAACAACACAACGAAAAAAACTTCAAATTTTCTATTTTTTTTTCTGCTTTAATTTAAATTTTTATTCTTTTTTTTCGTTATAAACTCAGAAACAGAGTAGTATAAAACAGTCAGAATTGTAACGTGGAAGCGGATTGAGAGAAAGACGAAAAAACAAAATTAGTCCGTTCTTGTTCTCTTTTCTCTCTTTTTCTAACGTTCCATTTTCATTTTACTTTCTTCTCATGAGACGTGTCCATCCTAGCATACCAGCAAATGTCCCTTTATTTTATGATATAAACCAACTTATCCTATTATCCTAGACATATCTAAGTTGTATTTTATTATTCATATATTGAATTGTAAATTACAAATTTTATATAATTTATATTCTAATTGTACAAGTAAAATTATAATAAATTATCAAAAAATACATTATTAATATTATTATTCTATTTATTGGTATTATTATGTAAACTAATTATTATTATTATTATTATTATTATTATTATTATTATTATTATTATAGTATAATAATAGAGTACAAAATAAAAAATGATATTGCATACTATATTAATTTTATTTTCAGAAATTATTATTTTTGTATGATTACATAATTAATTTATTATGTAATATGAATATCTATATAATATAACAAATCATGTCTTTTTTAGTTATTTTGCACTATTTCAGTCGCAACTATTATAATTTTGTATTAGGGCAACGAGTGAGAGAGCTAGATCAGGGTAGACACTGAATTAACGTGGGTATCGACTAGCGAGTATTGTTTAAACTTTTAAGGCTTAATTATTTTTTTATATCTGATTCGGTTATTTGGTTAACCGTATAGCAAAAATTCAAGAACCAAACTCGAGTTTGGTTATTACTAGTACTAAATAACTAATGAGTAATTTGATTATTACTAGTACTAAATAATATATTACATGCCTAACTTGGTAATAGTGACATGATAATCAAAGTGTTATGAAAATTTTAAGCACATTATGTCATTTTCTACTAACATAAAAAGAAATGAAAACAAACTCTTTAGGTGTAAAACGATGAAAGTGATAATCATCATCTGATCAAGCTCCAAATTCGCGTTCATGCCAACATTTGACAGACAACTAAGCATTATGGAAGAGGCTAAATATACTTTTGTTACATTTAATTTTGTCAAATTTATAATTTGGCACCTGAAGTAATTGGGCTTACAAATTACAACATAAAGTACTGAATTGCTTAAAATTTTCACCTCAAATTTAATCTCCAGTATTAATTGACCAGAATTCCTGATTTGGTCAAAAATGGTTTTATATAGTTTGATAGTAGTCAATTATAGTTTGACTTCGTATAAAAAAAATACTAACTAATACTATATATATATATATATATATATATATATATATATATATATATATATATATATATATATATATATATGTATGTATGCAATTTATATACTAATTAACCAATTGCGGAGGTGATCTTATTTAATATATCTTTCTCCAATTACATTTTCATTGATCCGTATTTCTGCTCATTTTATATATGAATGTTTGATAGATGATGACTTTATAAATGTAAATATGTATATTTTCTGTTGAGATCCTTGGGTATTCGGTAAAAAGAGTATTAATTAGTTATTTTAATGAAATCAAACCGTATAAAAAACAAAGCAAAAAATTTCAACATAAGCGGCTTGAAAATGTTTATAATTTAAAGTATTAATTATTGTATTTATTACAAATAAATGAATTTACATTCATTTATTAATTAATAAATTATATTTTACAACTCATTATTTTTTTATTTAAATTATAGTTATAATTAGAGCATTTATTTTTAAATTTAAGATTTTAAAATAATTAAAACTTATTTGAATTATTAACTTAAACGTCTTTATTTGCATCGAAATAATCAATCAAATACCAAAAATAAATCTAATATTATAGCAAATTACCGGGAGTGGTTAGCATGAAAGTCTTCCTCCTCCTCTCCTCAGTGAAATGCCGAAACCCGTAGATCTCTCTCTCCTCTGTCTTTCTCATCCTCCTCTATTTGGCGAAACCCGTTGATATGCTTATTTCTTGAGCTCCTGCTATACAGATCAGGTTATTTTTCTACTTTTTCTGCTTATTTCTGGTTTTTATATATTTCGGTTAGATCTACTTATTTCTGGTGTTTATATATTTCATAGATCCCTAGATCGTGTTTTAATTGCACAATTAACCCCGTTTGTTAAACTTTTACGCTCAATGTATATGAAGTGAAGCTCAAATATGGACTATATAATTTGCCAGATACGGTAATAGGCTGAGCAAAACTGCTTGTTCAACTTTTGATTTTTATATTTGAATGTTTTAATTGCTTTAGTGCAAGTATTTCTACTATATCTAATCTCACTGTATTTACTTAACTGTTTAAGCTCATTTCTGCTGAAACTTGGCTAGTGTTTAACTTACAGCCTCAGTTTTGATTGTATTGGGTTTAATTCAAGTTTTCCAATTAGTGAATGATCTGGGTTGTGCATAAATTAATCTAGATATTTATGTTTATATTGTTGTGATTTGAAAATCTCTATGATATGATACTAATTTATCATCAGATTGCTATTTCCTCTGCTAAGGTAATTAAAATAACCCTTTTGGTTGCCTAGAGAAAATAGAGGAAAAAGATAACAAAGTACATGGTTTTGTTTTTACTTTTTATTTTTCTCAAGTTGAAACTTAGTATAAAATTGAAAGATGAAAGAAAGATTGGAAATTTTCTATCTTTCTTTAGTTTCTAGGTGACTAACCAAGAATGATTTACAGTGAATTTTTTCTTCCTATTTCAACAGCTTGAAGGTAATTGTAGTTTGTACTTGGTAATTTATGATTTAGAGATACATTCATTTGTGGCTCTGATATCATGTTATGTTTTTTTGTTGAATTGATCAATAAGGATTTAGGAGAGAATGCAAGAAAGAGTATATCATTTTGCATTACATGCTGTCGAATTTACTCTGAATCTGTAACTTACTAATTTGTAGCCTAAAAATGGTTGATTTCAAAATGAATAATATCTGTAGTTGTCCCTGTGTATCTGTGCTTATGTCTGTATTTACTGGATTTCTTCCTTTTCCAATGAGTGATATATGGAGGTTAATTAATTGCAAACTATCCATGAGCGAATTTGATGGATGGTTTCCATACGTTTATACCAACTGAAAGCTGCTTCATCTAGATTTAAAACTACTAATGAAAGCTTGTTATGGATCTTCCGCAATTTTGTGGTAATTGAGATACTACTTATTGACCTTATATATACAGCCACTCAGTAGGGTCACCACTCTCAAACCTTGGAAAGTCTACCTTGGTTTTTCTATGAGATTCATCTACTCGAATTCCTTCATCCAGTACTCTAGGTCCAGTACCTTGGTTCACCTGGTTTTCCCATCTGTGCTTAACTCTTAGTTGATCAGCCATTTGCTCTTGCATTCAGCACTACAGTAAATGTATCTTTGAACTGCTGAGTAATGGTTTAAGCGAATTAAGAAAATAATAGTGTATCATGAAATTTTCCAATAACTTCTCCATTAGAGTGGATTCATCCACCAATGAAGCTAACAGTTATAGTCTCTTAGCTAGACTTGAATAGAAAGAAATTTCGAGAAGAGAAGAGAGAAGAAAAATGTTGGAAGATGATAATTTTCATTCAATACCCAAAATCTGTCGCAAGACTGATATTATAGAGAGCATCTAGGCACAAAAATAAAATGCATAGAATTCACATTGGATTGGTCTTACAAACATAAAGTAAACATGTGAATAAATAACTACTACATTCTTACAAATAGAAATCATTATTAGATTAGATCTTTATTGAATGTGTATGAAAGATTACCTAACTTTAAGTTTCATCTTGTTAGGTTGAAATCAATCTTTGTTCCGCATTACCATTTTGATGAATTAATTGCCTAGAGGACTCTTTTTCTTTGTTTCCGTTCATCATTTTTGTTGTTGTACCGATGTTTGTATCGACCTCATCTTTCCAAATTCCCTGAGAATAGTTGAGTCGAATGATGACATGAATAGATGAGTCGAATGATGATATGAGCTAGATTAAAATGCTATAATACTTCGAAATGTTTCCAGTGTGTTAAAAAACTATAATCATGTAATGAACTACTTGCACTTCTCATTGTGCAACAGAGATAGAAAGTAACATCAACTCTGTGATGGCAATTTTTGGCATGAAAAACTTCCAGCAGAAATTCCGTGTTGTTACCCGAGGCTAGTGGTGTATGTCTTGTTCCTTAATTATAAGTTATTGTTAGTCATCTACGAGACTGAATATCATACTTAGTTTCGCAGCAAAGAGAATAATTTAAGCCCTATGGAATTGTATCTTTCACAATTTATGATGTGGAAAGAGTACGAATTCATTGATTATCTTTACTTTTGTTGTTATTATTAATTCTCATGATGTTCAAAGGTTTAACCACCGACACGTATTTGATGTTCCGGAGGATGAAATGGACGAGATTGAAGAATATACCACTGACAATGTTGTTAACCTTGATGATGACTCACCCGATATTGACATTGTTGTTCAAGATCGAGATATAGGGCCAATGAATAGAGATGATGTTGATCCAGAAACAATAAATAACAGTGTCTTAAGACAAAGAACTCAAAAAATTAACATTGAACACAATATCTTATTGGATGGAGACATAGATGATGATGTTGATGAGGATGATTTTGAGGAGGATGAATTCGATGAGGGGTGTAGTGAGGATGATACACCTGTAGATTATCGTAGCAAAGAAGAACAAAGTATGGACGAGGAAGAGAAAGATGATCAGAACTAGCATCAAATAAGGTATGCCTTTCATCTTATCAAAGTTGAAACATTTGAATGATGCTTAATTATTTAGTTTACCTTGATTAATCGTTATATGTATTTTCTTGTTTCTTAATTGAGTTTTTAGATTACTGTTCATAATCTGCAAGTAATAAATTGCCAATTTTGGGATGCTAGTCTATTAAAGGTTGAAAAGTCCAATCTCTTCTAGTTTAGTTGTTCTCTTCTCATGTGAAGCTGACATATTCACTTGAATGACAACATTCTGCTATCCCAATGCAAAGTCGTCTATTATACATTTTTTAGCTGGCTTTATGGGATTGTAGGCTGGAACGAAGTCTCATAACACACAGAAAATCTAACTGGCTATTGTTGTCAGAGCAAGAAAATCTAACTGGCTATTGTTGTCAGAGCAAGAGGATGGTTATCGCTACATCCCTCAGCTAGCTGATGAAGTTATGTACTTAAGACAGGTATCTAGTGTCATTTTTTTAATAATAAAATTATTTTTAATTCATAAATGTTGAACCTTCGAACTTACTTATTCTGATAGTAAAATTCATAAATTATTTGGTACTTGTTTTTACTTGGTAACTGTGATTCTCAGGGCCATCAAGAATATATAGAATCAAGCTTCTCATACAATACAGGTCCTTTGGAAATCATTTGGAGAAAGCATCAGAGCTGTTGAAACTTGTTTGGTTGATGACCTTGATTATGCCTCAGTTCCAGGTTCCAGGGAGAACTGTTGTAAAGTCACATTGAGATTTATAGATTTTTTTTTCAACTTTATTTGGCCAAAAATTTAAATTAACTCTGCCAGAGCTGATTAACTTCCCTGATTTTTTTGGTTGAGAAAACACGTTATGATGCTGCTGTTAATAGAAACTGGACTCTTGGGGATAAATGTCTAGTCTGGTGGAGGGATGATAGTGAGAATGGTGGTAGTTGGTGGGAAGGTCGGATTATTTCTTCAAAAGACAAATCTAGTGACTTCCTTGGTAGTCCATGGCAAAGATTTGGTATTCTATATAAGAATGATAATGAGGGTTCTCATCTACAGTCCTTGGGAACTGCATGATCCAGACAGCGGATGGGAGAAGCCCAGTATTGATTCTGAGAGTAGAAAAAGGATGTTGTCTTACTTGTCTAAGTTATGGCAATCTGCAAACAGAAATCAGATTTTTCTCTCCTTTTAATTTCAATAATTTGATTTCTTTTTGGATTGCTAAGATAATGACCTGTGAAGTTAATAATAATTGGGGATGTAATTGAATCTACTGTGTGACTGTTACAGGATGATTATGGGGTTCTAAAATTGAAACAAGTGGCCCAAAAATCAGATTACGTGAATAGGTATTTCTTTTTCTAGGGTCTTGTTAATGTTTCCTTTCCACCGATTTTGGTTGCACTTTGGTTATTTAGGATTATATAGAAATTTAGGATTTTATATATGTAAATTACCCAAGGAAAAATTTGTCCTCCTTGTTTCTGTTATTGAAGTTTTATGCTCTCTACATTCCACTTCAAGTTTCAAAACCATGTCTGGATTATGGTATTGTTATTTGGAGTTATAATTGAGTTACTAGCTGAATGAAATTTTAAATTCATAACATGCTAGGTTCATATAGTTTGGAAGATTCTCAGAATTGATGTGATATGACCTTTGCAGTCACCCTTACACATGATGTATGTAGGACTTAAATACCCCTCTCCCAGTTTTTGAATTAAAGGAAAGGTCTTGGGTTGATATTTCTGGATTAAGAAATTCGTCATGCCTCATTTTTCAATGCTTGGAAGAATCTTCTTCTCAGTTAACTATCAATGTACAATTATGAAATTTGATGAGCTGAGGCAACTACCTTGAAAGGATAATTTGTATCGAGTTATTAATATTTCACAAAAATTGAATTTTAACAATGGTTAACATAGTCACTTGCTGTGATTTACATTTATGTTGTTTGTTTTTGTGTGCGCGTGTGTATATATTTATTATATTCCTTTTTTAACTCGGTCATTTGTTGTGATTTTTATGTTTGCCTTTGTATGAGCAGCTATGGAGGCTTGTGTCATATCTATCACTTGATTTGGGGTTATAGTCGGTTACTAAATTTCTCAGATGTTTTCCTTCATTGAGAAGTTATTTTTTTACTTTATTTTATTTTTTCGTTTGAACCGTAGAGATTTGGTGAGACTCTTAGGAGGTGCAGTTGCAGGAATTCATTCCATGATAAATGAGCATTTTAGCATTAGTGTTGTAAAGTACATGGCAGCAGGAGCTATACCAATCGGTATACACTGTACTTATGTTCCTATCATATACTACATCTTACATTGAAAAGAGAGCCATACCAATCGGTATGCACTGTACGAAGTTTGATGGTAAAGATGATGAATGATCATGTATCAGATGATTTTATTTAATTAATAATATTTTAGTTTTTTGGAATTTCTGTCATAATTTGTTATGGGGTTATTGAGACTTAATTTATTTTGTACATTTAGCAACAAACATTGTTACCAACAAGTACACAATTAGCAACAAAAACCAATTAAGGCAACAATTTTTACATTGTTCTGTAACGGCAAACTTCGTTGGCAAATGTGTATCAAATGCAACGAATTTTATCTTCATTGGAAAATAAAAAGATTCTTTTTGTTGCCAATTAGGCGTATTTTGCAACGAAAATTGTTTTTTCAGTAACAATTCCTTAATAAATTTGCTACAAAATATTTCGTTGCTAAATGATTTATGATTTTAAACGAAAACAAAATTTCGTTGCGAAATATATTGCTTTCTGCAACGAAAAAAAAAATCATTGCTAGACAATTAGAAACGCTCATTGCGGAACGAAATGTCCAACGAACTAAAAATCGTTGCAAATGACGACAACACAAAATTTCGTTGCAAATTAATATATAACTGGTTTATTTTGTACATTTAGCAACAAACATCGTTACCAAAAAGTACATAATTAGCAACGAAAACCAATTAAGGCAACAATTTCTATATTGTTTAGTAACGACAAACTTCGTCGGCAAATGTGTATCAAATGCAACGAATTTTATCTTATTTGGAAAATAAAAAGATTCTTTTCGTTGCCAATTAGGCGTATTTTGCAACGAAAATTATTTTTCAGTAACAATTTCTTAATAAATTTGCTACAAAATATTTCGTTGCTAAATGATTTATGCTTTTACATGAAAATAAAATTTCATTGCGAAATATATTACTTTCTGCAACGGAAAAAAAACATTCGTTGCTAGACAATTAGCAACGCTCATTGCGCAACGAAATGTCCAACAAACGAAAAATCGTTGCAAATGGCATTTGGCAACGAAATTTTGCACATTTAGCAATGAAAACTGTTTGTTGCAAAATCACCATTTTTTGTAGTGAGGGGTGGCTACAACTCCCATCCAACATCGTTCTCTGATCATATCCAGTAATTGCCCATCTTGCTTTCTTGGCTTGAACCCCCTTTCCTTCACAAAGGTCTTAGCAATAATCCTATAGTATTCATTCTGAGCAGCAAGACTGATGAATTTTGTCATGTCTACAATATCTTCATCTTGACTGTTGTTGGAAGAGGACTCTGGGGTGCGTGAGCGTTCTCTTTTTGGTGCCATGAGTTCTGTCAGAGAATTTTCTTGCAAACCCTAGATTGTGATGTGAATGGAGAAGATGACAAACCCTTACTGATACCCTGTATGCACAAATTGAACCAACCCCAAATCAGCCCTTTGTATGCTCTGAATAAACCCTGGATGCACTGAAGATTAACCCCCAAACTTGGTGTTGAAAGTGGGGAGGAATTCTTCTGAATGTGGTGATATAGGTCGAGTTGTAGAGACCGAATGGACGAGGAGACGAGAGATTGCTGTTAAGTATAAGAAGGAGTCTATGCCTATGGCTATCTGTAATGCTCGACTGAATATAAGAGATGGGTATAAAATGAAATGGGTCAAGTGTTTTGAGTTTTAAAAGCGTCTCGGGGTTCGATGCGGCGGCGCTGGTTTGTTCATGAAGTTGGCGCGGGCGCGTTGGGACTTGATGAATGTTGAGGCTCAATGCTGCGCATATGGAGATGCATTTTATAGTGTTGGCGGCAATTTGGCTGTATCGAGCCAAACATGAATCGATTTGCATCAATGAAGGAACAAGCAACAAACTGATATTCATTATCTAACCTACACACATAGCATTAACAAAAATAAGATATACTGATATCAAAATTGAACTATGTAACATGTATGTATGATTGTATACCCAAAAATACTTTATATGCAATTTCTACCAAAAAGATATGTGCATTAAGCTCCTACTCAAAATTGGTTCCCAAAATTTTCATGATTTAAAGAATTAAACATGGGGGGAAATAAGAGAGAAATGCAATCAAAATTAAACAATAGGGAGAAGTATAAACATTTGTAACTGAGAATTAAATAGTAGGGAGAAATAGATATGAGCAGTTAGAATTAAACAAGAGAGAGAATCAGAAATGATGTATATAGAATTAAACAAGAGGGAGAAGAGAGATGATGGGGTGCCTCCCATCGAGCGCTTGTTTATAGTCCATTAGCTTGACTATCTCTGCCATGATCATGTTGTTGAAAGGATTGAGGCGACCTTCTGTCTATCGACCTCACCTCCATAATAATACTTTAGCCTTTGTCCATTTACCTTGAATGGTTTGTCTGGGTATTTGTCAAAAATCTTAATTGCACCATGTGGAAATACTGTCTTCACTGTGAAAGGTCTTGACCACCTTGATTTGAGCTTTTCTGGGAAAAGTCTAAGTCTAGAATTGAACAACAGTACTGCTTGACCTAGCTCAAATTTTCTTTCCATGATTCTGCGATCATGCCACCTTTTCACTTTCTCTTTGTACAATTTGGAATTTTCTTAGGCCTGCAATCGAAATTCATCTAACTCATTGAGTTGGAGAAGGCGTTTCTCCCCTGCAACCTGTAAGTCGAAGTTCAACTTCTTAATCACCCAATAAGCCTTATGTTCAAGTTCCATGGGAAGGTGACAAGCCTTCCCATACACTAGCTGAAACGGCAACATACCTAGTGGTGTTTTGTAAGTAGTCCTATATGCCCATACTGCATCGTCCAGTTTCAGAGACCAATCTTTTCTCGTGGGGTTCACAATCTTTTCCAATATTCTCTTCACCTCATGGTTTAACACTTCTTCTTGGCCATTCGTTTGGGGGTGGTAAGCTATAACTACTCGATGATTTACCCCATATTTGGCCAACAATGCTGTAAACTGACAATTACAGAAATGGTTACCTTCATCGCTTATGATTGCCCTAGGAGTTCCAAATATTGTGAATATCTTCTTTTGGAGAAATCTCAGGACCACTCTAGCATCATTTGTTGGAAGGGATGCTACTTCCACCCATTTGGACACATAATCAACTACCAGAAGGATGTACAAGTTCCCACATGACGAAACAAAGGGCCCCATAAAATCTATCCCCCAGACATCAAGATCTCAACCTCGAGGATCGTATTCAAAGGCATTTCATTTCATTTTGATATGTTTCCTACCCTCTAACATCGGTCACATCTCTGCACAAAGTTGTAAGCATCCTTGAAGAGAGTCGGCCAATAAAAACATGCCTGCAAAACCTTAGTCGTTATTCTTTCTCCCCCGTAGTGACCTCCATAAACTAATGATTGGCAATCCTGTAGAATACTCTCCGTCTCACTATCTGGAATGTACCTTCTAATCATTCTATCAGCACATTGTTTGAACAAGTAAGGCTCATCCCAAATATACCATTTAACATCGTGGAGAAACTTCTTCTTTTGCTGTCCAATCAAATCAAAGGGAATAATATTTTTCACTAGAAAGTTTGCATAGTCCGCGAACCATGGCACTTCGCCTTTCACCAAAAACAATTGTTCATCTGGGCAGGATTCATTGATCATCACTTTGTCATTAGCATCCCTTCTCGGATTCTCCAATCGGGATAAGTGGTCCGCCACTTGGTTATCGGTCCTTCTTCTATCTTTGATCTCTAAGTCAAATTCTTGTAGAAGAAGAATCCACCTGATAAGATGGGTTTTTGCATCTTTCTTGGCTGTCAAGTATCGGATCGCAGCATGGTTGGTGTATACAATCACTCTTGTCCCAATCAGATAAGAACGAATTTTGTAGAATGTGTATACCACCGCTAGAAGCTCTTTTTTTTGTGGTAGTGTAATTCAATTGGGTGCTAGTCAGGGTCTTGCTAGCATAATAAATAACATGAAAGACCTTGTCCCTGCGCTGGCCCAATACAACTCCCACAGCAAAATCACTTGCATCACACATTAATTCGAATGGAAGAGCCCAATCCAAAGTTGTAATGACGTGTGTCGTAGTTAACTTCTTTTTTAAATGCTCAAAAGCAGCCAAGCATTGCTCATCGAATCTAAACTGGACATCTTTCTCTAACAGACTACACAGTGGCTTAGTAATCTTTGAGAAGTCCCTAATAAAATGACGATAAAAGCATGCATGCCCCAAAAAGCTACGGACCCCTTTTACAAAAGTAGGTGGATGTAAGTTTTCAATAGTTTCCAATTTTGCCCTGTCCACCTCTAACCCTTTCCTCAAAACTTTATGTCCCAAAATAATACCTTCTTGTACCATAAAATGGCACTTCTCCTAGTTTAGAACTAGATTAGTTTCAACACACCTTTTCAGCACCATTACCAGATTCTCCAAACACAAGTCAAAAGAGTCTCCAAAAACTAAGAAATCATCCATGAAGACTTCAACTTTTTCTCAACCATATCAGAGAAAATGGTTATCACGCACCTCTGGAATGTATCCAGGGCATTGCATAAATCGAAAGACATCCTTATGAAATCAAATTTACCATATAAAGAAGTGAAGGTAGTCTTCTCTTAGTCTTCCGGGGCTATCACTATTGGGTTGTATCCCGAGTAACCATCCAGGAGGCAGTAGTACTCATGACCTGCTAACCTATCCAACATTTGATCAATAAATGGGAGAGGGAAATGATCTTTCCTTGTAGCTTTGTTCAGTCTGCGGTAGTCCATGTAGACCCCTCAACCTGTAATTGTTCTAGTAGGTATTAGCTCATTGTTTTCATTAGATACCACTGTCATACCCCCTTTCATCGGCACGGACTACACCTGGCTCACCCAAGAGCTGTCTGAAAAAGGATAAATGATCCTTGTATCTAACCACTTCAAGATCTCTTTCTTGATAACCTCCTTTATGATAGGATTCAATCTTCTCTGTTGCTCTATTGATGGCTTACTATCATCTTCCAGAATGATTTTGTGCATGCAAAATGAGGGGTTGATCCCCTTGATGTATGTTATAGTCTATCCAATTGTTGATTTAAACTCTCGCAGCACTCGTAGCAATTTATATTCTTGACAAGACGTTAGTTCAGCAGTAATTATAACAGGCAACTTTGAAGATTCACTTAAAAATGCGTACCTTAAATGATTTGGAAGGGTTTTAAGGTCAAGATCGGGAGGCATCTCAAGAGAAGGCTTGAGTCGTTCTAATGTTTCTCCTGTAAGTCTGAGTGGCTCAATGGGAATCTTAAATTTTTGCATCTGTGGTGCCGTGTCCAGAATTTGTACATATTCCATAACCTCAGTATCCTCCATACCAGATTCTCCCAGAATAGCACTCTCCAATAGCTCAATGTTAATCAAATTTCCAACCTCTTCATTTAACACTCTGTCAACTACATTGATCCGAAAGCACTCTTCTTCGTCAGTGGGGAACTTTATAGCTTTAAAGACATTGACCGTGACCTCTTGATCTTGGACTCTCATGGTCAGCTCTCCTTTCTGTACATCTTTGAGTGTTCGCCCTGTGGCTAAAAAGATCTCCCAAGAATGATCGGTATGTCTGTTTCCTCTTCATAGTCCAAAATAATGAAGTCGGCTGGGAAGATAAAATTGTCTACTTTTGCCAAGACATCTTCTACAATACCTTTAGGGTATGTGATGGATCTATCGACAAGCTATAATGATATATTTGTCGGCTTTAGAGTCGACAATCCCAACTGTGTGAATACCGATAGAGGCATCAAGTTTATACTTTCCCCCAGATCACATAAACATTTGTTGAAAGAAAGCTTTCCAATGGAGCATGGTATTGTAAAACTGCCTGGATCTTTAAGCTTTGGAGGTAGCTTACGCTGCAACACTGCACTGCATTCTTCTGTTAAGGTAAATGTCTCATAATCCTCTAATCGCTTCTTCCTTGATAGAATGCCTTTCATAAACTTCGCATAGCTTGGCATTTGCTCCAAAGCCTCTGCGAATGGTATGTTGATTTACAGTTTCTTAAAGACCTCCAAGAACTTAGCAAATTATTTGTCTTCTCTTTGCTTTTGAAGTCTCCGTGGGTAAGGAACAGAGGGTATACAAGTGGTGGTGTGGCTGTGGCTTTCTCAGCCAACTCCTTATGATCTGTCTCAACTACCCACTGCTTAGCACCCCAATCAGATAAGCCATGCTCAGAGTCCACTGCACCTTGGTGCGGGCGCGCCAGGGTCTCTTCACTACTGGGCGCGGGCGCGCCAGGCTCCAAATCTGTAGTTTATTTTCCTGATCTTAAAGTAATGGCCTGACATTGCTCCTTCCCTTCCCTTCTTGGATTTGCTTCAGTATTACTTGGCAAAGCTTCTTGCGGTTTATTGTTCAACAAGCTAGCCATCTGGCCCATTTGAGTCTCCAAATTCTTAATAGCCACCGCTTGGCTCTTTATCATCACCTCAGTATTCGCCATTTATTTCAACATCATTTCTTCTATCTTTAACTTCTTTTCTGGTTGAGGGGTAGGAGGTGGATGATGTTGGTGTTGCTGAAAACCAGAAGGGTAAGGAGGCTTAGGTATATACTGCTAGTGAGATTGTTGTGGTTGATATTGTTGTTGTTGAGGTTGGTGTTGTTGAACATTTTGATTATTGCTCTAGCTAAAATTGGGGTGATTTCTGTTGTTGGGATGGTAGGAATTTTGAAACAGATTATGTGGCTTTTGGTAGTTGTTGATGAACTGTACCGACTTTGCAGTGATAACACATTGTTCTGTTTGGTGTGACCCTGCACAAATCTCACAGACATAAGCAACTTGCTTAACTTTGTTCTTAGCCAAATAGTCAATTTTCTTTGCCATTGCTGCCATTTGAGGTGATAATGCTGTGATGGCATCCTCCTCTAACAACCCAACAATTTTTGGTTGAGGCATTTTGGCTGTTGGATTTTGAAAATAATTTAATGCCATGGTCTCAATAAGTTCATAAGCTTCTTCATAGCTCTTAACCCACAAAGCTCCTCCTGCAGCGGCATCAATGATTGGCCTAGATTTCTAACCCAACCCATTGTAGAAAGTATTAATCACCATCTAGTCTGGCATCCCGTGGTGAGGGCACTTCCTTAGCATCTCTTTATATCGCTCCTAGGCCTCATACAACGATTCTCTGTGTTGTTACTCAAACTGAGATATAACAGTCCTCATTTTCATTGTTTTAGCCATAGGAAAGAATTTGGCTAAAATTTCTGTGCTAAGTCCTCGCATGTGGTTATCAACCCAGATGGAAATAAATGGAGCTAACTCCTTACCTTGTCTCTCAAGGTGAAAGGAAATAGTCTGAGCCGCACTACATCATCTGACACACCATTATAGTTGAATGTGTCACATATCTCAATAAAACTCAGCAAGTGCTCGTTAGGGTCATCAGTAGTAGCACCCCCAAACTGAACCGAATTCTGTACCATCTATATTGTTCAGGGCTTAAACTCGAAGGTATTTTGCTGCTATTGCTGGCCTAACAATGCTAGACTGTAGCTTATTTATTTTTGGCATATAATAGTCTCATAAAGCTCTGTGTTCTTCCCTATGCTCTTCTATCATTTTTGTTGATGTTTTAGTGTTCTCTTGTGTGCTAGAATTATGTGCACTCGAGTCTCCAAGCATTCCCATTGATATTATCCTGTCTAGGTACCAACTCAGAGTTTGAAGATCGAGTGTGCATATACTATTCACAAGTACCTGAAACGCAAACAAAAGAAAAATAGAAATGAGATAAGATAAGAGTTGTTCAAGTCAGACAAATCTAACTTAAGTTGATGACGAAAGTAATAAAAATAAAAACCTTTCCCCGGCAATGGCGCCAAAAACTTTTGGCTTATTTCGAGTTTAACAAAACAGACACACTCGTGCAAGTATACACAGTTAACAAGTAATATAGAGTAAGTTAAGAATTGTTCCCATGGAGAAAGGTAAATATTTCTAACCTATCATACAACGACTTTATAGCTATTTCTAGCTGCTTAAACGATTGAATAACAGGTGAATTAAAAACTAAAATAATTATCAACACAAAATAACTAATTAACAAGCGATGAGATTTAAATTGGAAAGATATGGGACCCTAATTTCACTTAATGCTTCATCCAGATTATACACCTCTTGTTTAACTTGACTAATTATTATGGTTGCTAGTCGAGAGCACGAAAGTGAAACATGACTATTTTTTAATACACCATGTCCATATCACACAAAATCCACAAAACAAATAGAATTCATATGAACATCAATATTACCTAACCCACTATATGTCTATGTGAATTACAAGTAATATCAATTTAAGCGCAAGCTCTCTCAGTGACTACATTTGGTAAGCCGGTATATGTCTATCCAGATTGCGAATCACAAAATCTATTACAAGTAAATTTCATGAACACATGCCAACAAGGTCAGATCTAAACTTATGTTTCCTCTTTCAATTCCATATAAGTTATTAGGGTAGATGGTGATCAAGCATCTAGCCAATTAATAAGCACAACCAAGTTAGGCAATCCAACTATAATCATTCAAGCATCACAACAAGGCATATAAATCTGAACTACACAACAAGCTTCATTAGAATCCCATAATGGTGGTTAGTTCATCTCTGAATCAACAACCATTATGGGATATAAACCAAGCATGAGAAGTCACAATGAAAACAAAGAGATTAAAGAGAAAAGAGAATGCAAATCTGATTTAAACTCTGTCCAATACAAGCTTCCAACTTAGCTCAGATCCATAATCAAAACCAAAATAAACTTCTATATTCAAAAGCTACTATATCTAAAGAGAGAAGCAAAATAGTAGTAGAAAGCTATGGAATCTCTCTTTCTATATGAAACCCTAAAAATGGAAAATATAACTAATAATAATGATCTCTCATAACTAGCAAATACACCCCTTTATAGTAATCTCGCTACAACAGACTTAAAATGAAAAGTCAACTTTTTAATAGCCTTGACTGGTGCGGCCACGCAGCCCCATATAGCATTTGGGGCGCGAGCGCGCCATGTTGAATTCTGGAATGTTCTTGGCGCTAGCACGCTAACATTGCACTACACTATGGCGGTATGGCATTATTGCTAATTTTTTGCAATCTCTTGCACTCTATCTTTGGTGCTTTGCGATTACATTGATCTTTGCTTCTTTAACTTCATTTGCCTTCACTTGACTTCTCAAATCTTCACTTAACTCGCTCAGATGCCCTCCTCACATGCACTTGCTTAGCTTCATTCCTCGTTTCAACACAAGCTCACCATGCTTCGCTACTTCCATGCCATTGCCATGCCTTATTAGTTTCCTTAATGCAACCTACAAAACAAATATAAAAAACAATCAAACGATACTAAAAATACTTAAGTTTAAGCATAATTCTAGCAAGTTGATAACCAATAGGTAGGTCTAAAACCTACTTATCAAGACCGTATGAGTAAGATTCCTTATGCTTCAGCAATATGATCTATCATGTACGGTATGATATGTGCTAAACCGGATGTCGCTCATGCACTTAGTGTAACAAGCAGATATCAGTCGAATTTAGGAGAAGAACACCAGAAGGCAGTGAAAAATATCCTAAAGTACTTAAGAAGAACTAAAGATGTGTTTCTTGTCTACGGTGGGTCTGAATTGAAACTAGAGGACTTTGCATACTCAAGTTTTCAAACAAACCAAGATGATAGTAAATCCGTTTCGGGGTATATGTTTATCTTAAATGGTGGCGTAGTGAGATGGAAGAGTTCCAAACAACAAATAGTTGTTGATTCAGTGACAGAGGCAGAGTACATAGCTGCAAGTGAAATTGCAAAGGAGGCTGTTTGGATGAAGTTCATAACCGAACTTGATGTGGTTCCTAGCATTAGAAGACTAGTACCTTTATTCTGTGACAACACCGGAGCTGTTGCACATGCTAAGGAATCCAGGTCTCATCAGAAATCCAAAATCGTGTTGCGGTGGTTTCATTTGATCAGAGAGATCATTGAAAGAGGAGATGTCACCCTGGAGCGTGTGGACTCTCAAGACAATATTGCAGATCCATTTACTAAAGCGTTAACACAATAGCAGTTCGATCGTCACTTAGAGAAGATGGGTATGAGATACAACGAAGATTGGCTTTAGTGCAAGTGGGAGATTGAAAGTAGTATGCATATAAGCCAATCATGTATGATGATATAGCATTTACTTTGTAATCAATCTTATTTATTTATTAATAAAAGAATTATTTATTAAAGGCATTTAATTATCTATATGGTGCTGTTTTAATAATATGTGATAAACCCATAGTTTTAAGCAATGCTTTTAGAATCATGATGAGATCATGCTAATGAGATCCAAATTCTTAGATAACTTAAAACTAAAATGTTCTCAATCAATGGATTACTAAAAAGGGGATTAGTGAATCCGAATAGATTGGTACATATGTTTCTTGCTCATTAGATGAGAATGATTGTTCTCATGATCATTTGTGTGGAGACACTAAAGCAAGTGTGTAGGTGCTTATTGGAGAATAAGTTCACTGAACGTGACTCGCTAAGGAATACCTAATGGAGTTTTACTTGTCTGTCAATAGGAATTCTTGTAGTGATAGTAGTACAAATGATCCTTAGACTTGAGATCATTATAGTATCTTATGTATAATGAATTACATTTTGACTTATTTCTTAAGACCCTTATGGTATATCAAAGGGTATGCTTAGGTGTAATAAGTTATATATTGAGATAATGAATGATCATAAAGAATCTACCAATTCTAGTAAAAGAAGAGAAATGTCCTATGTGATTTGATAAATGACAACCCAGGAATCCTTGGCTAAGGTGGAATGAATTTAGAAAGTAGTTTCTAATTTGCATTCATTCGGAGTTTTGCATTTGGGAATCGAAATACATATAATTAAATAAAATAAGACTTGACAGTAATTTCATGTATTATATTTAATTGGGACATTGTATGGTGGAAGGATTGAATTGTACGGTAGCTATTTACTCAAAGGTTCTTTTATGATTAATGTTGAAATCTATATTATTTGGAAAGTCGTTGATCGCTAGGGAGGCTTATCTCTATTGTAGAATAAATATTATTTATTTAAATAAATTAATCATTTAATTTATTTATTTAATAAGATTAGAATTGTTCTAATTGATTTATTCACAACCGGTTTAATATGAAGAACCTAAAGAGTCACATCATAAAAGGAAGAATAATTATTTAAGAAGTTAATGGCATAATCGTAATAATATGTTAAGTATATTTAATTTAATCTATGGTGATAGAATAAATTAAATAACTTAATATTATTATTTAATATTTAGAAAATATTAAATATAAATTAATAAGAGGAGTCTTATTAATATTATTACAATTATTATTATTTTAATTTCTAAAAGAGTTTAGAAATTAATTTAATATAAGTATTTCATTTAATCCTAATAGATTAGGAGGCAAATTAATTAAAAGAGTTTAATTAATTATCCCTAATAATATTAGGGAGCCTAATTAATTAAAGGAGTTTAATTAATTAAATAATACCCTAAAAGGGTTTAACTGATATCTTTATAAGAGTAGTCGTATATCAGATATTAAATATACGTGATTCCAATAGTTGGAGAGTAAATACACCATTCTTCTTCCTTGTGGATCACCTCTAAAGGTCATACACTTGGGTGGCTAACATTGATCAAATGAAGGAATCTACCCGGAGATTCAAGGAGATTGCAGAGAAGTAGAAGTTGAACTCATACCTGTGGAAGCTCGTATCTTCAAGGGTATAATTCCATAACTTCTTGTTCTTCGTTTTAATTAATAATATGCATAAAGATGATCTGGGTAATTGGTTTGTAAAAAATTTTAAAATCTGATTTTACTCTGCTTCCGCTAATTTTGTAATTTGATTGCGTCTTTGACCTTCACAAAACCTTACAACAAGTGAATTACATAATTAGCAATATTAATATTTGTTTAATATATATGTATGTTACACTTGTATATATATTGAGATGGTTTTGATCATTGTTAGTAACTAGACACAAAACAAATTATAGCATGCAAGTATCTCTAAGCCATTAGAAGTTATTTTGTAAAAACTAGAAAGTTTGCAGCTACCCGAACTGTGGAAAATATATTTGGTGCTCGTGATAATGTAGTCCAAATTATCGCTGAAAGTATTGTTCGTAAAATTCGTGGGTATACGCTTCAAGAGGTAACTAGAAAAATTTAAATTTTCTGATTCATATTCATTGTGTATGCTCTATTTTATTACAATTATATTTATTATATTGTTAGGATAAAATTATTTGAATTATTATGGATAACTATTGCTAGTATTTCTATTTACTTAGAACACCTCAAATCATGTATATATATTTAATACTGATGAAGTGTAATTTTAATGATAGAATTATAATAAAACTCTTTTGTTTTGATAGTGCTCATAAAAATTGGTCAACAATCCTGCTTTTTAAGTTGTAATTTCTGCATTTGTACATGATTTTTTATGTGTTAGTATTAGAGGTCAATTGACCAATACAGTGCTGACACGTTAATAAATCATCTCCCGCCTGTGTGTCGATATTGTATTAATCAATTAACTAAAATTAACTTTATGATAACCACTCGCGAAAAATATGATTACGAGTTAGTTTTGGTTTATAAAATTTAGTTATGGTTATATTTAAGAACTAAAACCACATTACTTATGTTTAATATGAGTTGTGTGGGTTAAATAAAATTTGTCATTATTTTTTTTTAAATATATATAATTTTCGATCATCATACCACCAATACTAAAATCTTTAACTACTAGTATTAAGGGTACATTTAAGAATATAAAATTATCCTTACAAGTTGTTGATTTATAAATTTATCTCAAACATTGAAAGGAATGCAATATTTTTAAACCAGAAAAATAAATGTCAACGTTTTAGCTTCAGAAGTACTTTAATTTGAAGTTTCTTATGATTCAATCGTTGTGCGTGTGAGCATTGCAGAAATATAAAATCTTCTTAAAACGAGTTTCTGATGCAAGCTGTAAATAAGTTCAACTTTCGGTCTTGGCCGGCCAATCAAGTTTTGTGTCCGGTGCCCATGGTGCACTGATAGTTGATAAACTCAAACAAAAGCAAATGAAACATGAAAATGGGTTAAAATATGATTCTCCAGTTTAGACCTATTTTCATTTTAAAAATATAGTTTTAAACTATAACTAACCCAACTAGTATAAAATAGTTAACCAAGTCAATAGTTCTAATTAAATTTGGGTTGAACCATGGTTTAAAACTTGTATTGTCAGGGCCTAGTCAGTATATTATTGTTGATCATTTTATGCTTTTTGGTAGGAGCTTGTGAATAATAATTACATTCATAAAAACAATTGCGGAGCCCGATTTTGCTGATAAAAAATTGCCAGCAATCTTGCTTTCTGAGTTGTAATTTCTGCATTTGTAATCTTTGTATCAATATACTTTTATTGATTTTATGTTTTGAATTTGGTATGAGCTCGTGAATAATAGGTAGGTTCATAAAAGCAATAGCGGACCCCGATTATGTTTATAAAAATTGGTCAACAATCCTGCTTTTTGAGGAGTTGTAATTTGTGCATTTATAATCCTTTACGTGTCAATATATTATTGTTGATTTTATGCTTTTTGGTAAGAGCTTATGAATAATAAGTACATTCATAACAACAATAGTGGACCTCGATCGTGCTTAGAAAAATGGTCACAAATCCTACTTTCTGAGATATAATTTCTGTATTTGTAATCTTTTATGTTATACAATTACTTGATAAAAGTTCAGAACTACTGACGCCCAGATACAGTTGGTATCATATCAATAATACTGATATGTAGTATGAAATACCTGTCAAAAACAATAATAAGAACAAAATAACATAGAACAAATCACTTTGATAAAACTAACACAATCCATATATAAACCATCTCAAGATCAAACAAATGAACAAGTGCATGCAGTAAGTTTTTTTCAAAACCACACATTCATCGATCCTGCGAAAAATAAACCAAGAACAAAATATATATAAAATCACTCGAAAGCCCACGCATTCATCCTGCGAAGTTCTTCTTCTTGATCTAGTGTGTAATCATTGCCGATATCAAAGATCATTCGAGCTTCATCCACTGTCATATCTTTGATATCATCCGCCACCTTTTGGCAAGTGAGATCCAATAAGTTTGGTATGTTTAAGTAATCAGCAGCCAGCACAAGATCAAAGAGCTCATTCACTTCTACCTGATCAACAAACTCCGAATCAAACTTGTCCAAGTCAACATCAGAATCAGAATCAGAACCACAATTAGAATCAGAGTCAATATCAGAAAAGATCAAGCCCGCGTGTTTCTTGAGGAACTTGATCACCTTGAGTAGGGTGGCGCTGGTCACATTGGGAAGTGGAATTGTGGTTGATGCGCAATCATCTTCAACCATGTTCTTGATGGTTAGACATTGGACTGCGATCCACTCCTCCACGAAAAACTCGTCCTTGTCGGAGCTCATCAAGGTCAGGATGTTTTTCCCTCCTAATGTTGACATGAATATATGTTTTTTTTTAGAGAGAGAACAGATTTTCGGTGAGCAGCAAAGAGTGAAGAGTAAATGATAATATATATACGAAGGGGGGGGGGGGGAGGAATTTTAGTTTTATTATTATTTATTATTTTACTTAATCAAGCTATCTACTATAGGAACGTATGGTGCTAGGCGTTGTAATGTTAGTGTGTAAAAATGTAGAATAAATTATAACTTTTATTTATTTCTATAACTAGAGGAATAAATCTAAAATACAGATTACATCAATTTAGAAAGAAAAACTGAATACAATAGCATGTAATAAGTCTAAAATTAATTACATGATATGAGAATAAGTGATTAGATCCCCAATAATATTTATCTTTGATTATGTGAACATTCAGAATTAAGTAGCAATTAATAGTGAAAATAAATATTTTTAGTCTATATCTATTATATTATGGGAGAGGAAATGGGGAAAGTTAACGTGGATTTTTTTGGTAATTATTATTTTTTAAATACTTCTGAATTGTCAAAAATTATCCACGTCTTTAGTTCTTTTCTTTTGCACACGCCTGTATGAGACTAGTTCTAGTTTATCAAGGGTTTAATTAGATTTTTATTGCCTTGATGATATTACTTGAGAAAAAAAAGTGAAAGGGACAAAAATACTATTCGAGTCATTCTATATATAGCGACAAAATTGTGTTAAATTACAATTTTAAAATATATCAATACATTAGATTTGATAGAATTATAAATTAAATGTTCCACTTATTACATATTTCTTCGAATGGGTTACCACTAATACTTATACATCCACGTAGTTTTCAATCAAAAAACTAAAAAATAAATAAGGAAAACGATATATATTGTGAATATTTATGTCGACTTTTTAATTGCTAGTTATTTGAATAAGTATTAGTTGTAACTTTTTGGAGAGATGCATAATAAGTAGGACCCTCCAATAATTAATTTATAACAAACTTATGTATTGATACGTTTGATGATTATAATTCGATCTAAATTTATTGTAATACATAAGAGGACACAAAAAATAATTCAACATCGTTATGGTTTTTTAGACTTTAGTAAAATCTAATCTTTCTCTTGGGATAACAATAATCATATATCAAAAGGTTGTTTAAAACACTACACGAAAATCGGCTAAATCCGACGGAATTATGTTCAACAGAAATATTCCCTCGAAGATAGTATTGTTCCGACGGATTATTCAGTCGAACATAATTCAGTCAAAAATACAGTAATTTCGACATATGTTCGTCGAAAATAGATGGAGCCCGTTGGCGTCTAAGTTCACGCCACCGACAATCTTATATTCAACGGAATAGTGTTTACGTTCGACGGAATATCAGTCGAAGATACGTTAATTACAAAATATGTAAGTTCGACGACTATACCTTATTTGATACTGGTTCTAAGCATAAACTATTGCGAAGTCTATACCTTATTTGATACTGGTTCTACGCATTCTTTTATTTCTCCTACTTGTGCTCAACATTTAAATTTAACTTCAGTGAAATTAGACTTTGACTTATCTGTTGAAACTCCATTGGGAGAAACCTTCTTACATCCACTGTTTATAAGTCTTGTTTGATTCAAATCGGTACCCTCACATTACCTGTCGAACCTATCTCTTTGAAAATACTTGTATTTGATGTGATTTTAGGGATTGATTGGTTAACTACTCATCATGCTAAAATTGATTGTTTTCGTAAGGTTGTTAGCTTTCATATTGCTAACCAACCTATTATGCGAATTCAAGCAACCAAACCACTAAAGTCAATCATTGTCATATCAAGCCATAAAGCTATTCATTTATTGAAAAACGGATGTCAAGCTTTCTTAGCCCATGTCACGAATTTAAATAAATATACGTTAAATTTGAATGATAATTATATTGTTAATAAATTTTCTGACGTATTCCCTGAAGAACTTCCCGGCCTACCCCCGGAGCGTGAAATCGAGTTTGGTATTGACCTTGAACCTAGTATAAAACCCATTTTGAAAGCCTCATATCGAATGGCACCTATTAAAGTTTAGGAGTTAAAAACCTAACTGCAGGAATTGTTAGACATCGGTTTCATTCATCCTAGTACGTCTCCTTGGGGTGCTCCTGTTCTATTTGTAAAGAAGAAAGAAGGAAGTATACGAATTTGTATTGATTATCGAGAGTTGAATCATGTCACCATAAAAAATAAGTACCCGTTGCCTTGCATTAATGACCTGTTTGACCAGTTGCAAGGTGCCAAATTCTTTTCAAAGATCGATCTTCATTCCGAATATCACCAGTTAAAGATTAAAATTGATGGCATTCCAAAGACTGCTTCAAACTCGGTATGGGCATTACGAATTCCTAGTCATGTCTTTTGGATTGACTAATGCTCCTGCTGCCTTCATGGATATGATGAACCGAGTATTCAAGGAATATATGGATCCTTTTTTGGTTGTCTTTACTGATGACATCCTCATTTACTCCAAAAGCCGTGAAGATCATGAGCAACACTTGAGGCTAATACTCCAAAAGCTTCGTGAAAACAAGTTATATGCCAAGTTAAAGAAATGCGAGTTCTGGCTTGAGGAAGTAGCACTCCTAGGACACGTGATATCAAATCACAGAATATCTGTTGACCTAGTGAAGATTGAAGCAATATAAAGCTGGGAGCAACCTATGTCAGTGACCGAAGTACGTAGCTTTCTCGGCTTAGCTGGTTATTATCGGATATTCGTAGAAGGGTTTTCTCGAATCGCTACTCCATTAACTTAGCTGACTCAAAAAGATACAAAATTCAGTTGGAGCGAGGAATGTGAGAAGATTTTTCAAGAACTCAAGAGGAGACTCATTTCAGTACCCGTTCTGACAATACCATCTGGTTTAGACGGATTTGTCATCTACAACGATGCTTCAGACAGAGGGTTAGAATGTGTTATCATGCAACATGGGAAAGTCATAGCCTATGCCTCACGACTACTAAAAGAATATGATAGGAATTATCCTACTCATGATCTAGAGTTGGCAGCAGTCATTTTTGCACTTAAAATCTGGAGGCATTACCTGTATGGGGAGAAAGTGGAGATTTATACGGATCATAAAAGCCTCAAATATTTCTTCACCCAAAAGGAACTCAACATGTGACAACGACGTTGGCTCGAGCTATTGAATGATTACTATCATACCATTCAATACCATCCTGGAAAAGCGTATGTGGTAGCTGATGCATTGAGTAGAAAATCATATGCGGGTATGAGTGCGATATTGTCAATTCAAAGGTCCATTTTGTATGACTTACAAAGGATGGAGATAGAGTTAAAGACTCCAGGGACCCATGTGATGATGTCAAATATACGAGTAGAACCAACTTTAATCGATAAAGTTAAAGCTGCTCAAGCTATAAACCTGGAGTTGATGCATATGAAGAAAAAAGCACAAGAAGATGCTATTTCGGAAGCAAGAATCGATGAAGAAGGAATACTTCGAGTCAACTCCAGACTTTGGGTTCCTAACTACCCTGATTTAAAGTATAAAATCATGATGGAGACGCACAACACACCGTTTGCAATCCATCCCGGGAGTACCAAAATGTATCATGATCTTCAACATGCATTTTGGTGGAGCAATATGAAGAGAGAAATAGCAGAATTTATCTCAAGGTGTTTAACTTGTCAACGTGTCAAGGTGGAGCATCAAGTGCCAAAAGGTCCATTGCAACCACTTAAAATTCCAGAATGGAAGTGGGAGCACATTACCATGGATTTTGTTACTGGTCTTCCCAAGGTTTCTCAAGGCATAGATGCAATTTGGGTCATTGTTGATATATTAACCAAGTCTGCTTATTTCTACGAGAAACTTATTCACTTGAACGTCTTGCTCGTATATACATAAACGAGATTGTAAGACTGCATGTTATGCCAGTATCCATAGTTTCTGATCGAGACCCATGATTCACTTCACAATTTTGGGTTAGTTTGCAAAAAGCTATGGGCACATATTTACAATTCAATTTGGCATATCATCCTCAAATAGACGGGCAGTCGGAGAGGACTATTCAAACTCTTGAAAATATATTAAGACTTTATGTCCTTGACTTCAAAGGAAGTTGGGACGCAAGTGTCGTTCTCCAGTATTTTGGGATGAGGTGTGTGAAGCAACGTTGTTGGGACCAAAATTGGTACGCATGACAACAGAAAAGATTCAAATGATTCGACAACGTATAAAAACCTCACAAGATTGACAAAAGAGTTATGCTGATCTTCATCGAAAGGACGTGGAATTCAATGTTGGAAATCATGTGTTGTTACGTGTTGCTCAATGGAAAGGAGTTACAAGATTTGGAAAGAGAGGAAATCAATCATCGATTCATTGGTCCATTTGAAATCCTCGATCGAGTAGGAACTGTGGCTTATAGACTCGCCTTACCGCCAAGTATGTCTCGTGTTCATAACGTTTTTCACATATCTATGTTACGTAAATATGTGGAAGACCCGAACAACATTATTGAATTAGAACCGGATGAAATAGCGGAAGATTTAACATATAAAGATGTACCTATTAAAATCTTGGATAAGAAGTAATATATTCTACGCTCCAAGGTTATACCTCAAGTCAAAGTTTTTTGGAGAAACCACGATGTTGAGGAAATGACCTGAGAGTTAGAATCTGAAATGAAATCAAGGTATCCTCATCTCCTTGACATACCAGGTATGTACACCAATTTTGAGGACGAAATTTCATAAGAAGGGGAGGTTGTAAGACCCCAACTTTTATGAATAAAGATTAATTTTCTCTAAATATATTTTTTGAATATTATGGCGTGGATTTGATATAAAGTTATAGTTGCGGGTAATATTTATAAATTTTGCAAAGTAAGCAACTTGTTATAAAATATTCGATTGGTCGGGGAATATTCATTTTAACAGGGAATATTCTTACGACGGCACAATCATTGGTGGACCCCACAATGGAATTACTGTCAGAGTTAGAAAATGACAGAAATAACTTTTTATAAAAATAATGGCGAAAGTTTTACCGTTAACTGTTAAAATACCCGGTGGTAAAAGTATAGTAATACGCGTGATGGCATAGTAGCACACGGTATTGTAAAATATTTTTGATTATTAATGCTTACGTGAGAAGTCACTCAGTTTTATTCAAATATTGCCACAATAATTACTGCATAATAGCTCACGTTATTGATTCAATTATTGTTGTAGACACTCAAAATTTTGTTTTCCTGTTACTAACTATGCAGGAGGACAAAAACGTCTATTTCACATTCCATAGATAACCATGGAGGTCCATAACATCAATTCCAACCCCGGAGATAGCCCCAGGAGATCCAGTTTCCAACCCCAGAGATAACCCCGAGAAAGCAGTTTCTAACCTTGGAGATAACCCCGGGAAAGTCAGTTCCAACCCCGGAGATAACCCTGGGAGATCAAGTTCAATGCCCGGAGTCAACCCTGGATGGGCAAACCAACCTCAGAGATAACCCTGAGGACATTCAGAGTTAACAAAATCACAATCTCATAGATAACCGTGAGAAAAGACTGCTACAACTGTGCTAAAACTAGAGATAACCTTGGGAGGGGTAAAATGGTCATTTTTCTAACTCAACTTCAACACAAATCAAATAAAATCATTCCAACTCATATTTCTTCAAAAGAAGTCCCACAAGAACCATATCTTAACTTTCCGAGCATAAACTACGCAAAATGGCTCAACGGACTGCCTGACAGAAAACTAGAAATGCCATTTCGGTCATGGACCCATCTTTCTGAAATCAAAAAAGGACAAATCCTATGTCATTTCATAGCTGTCAGAAAGAGCTTTCTGGAATGGTATGGCACGCTTCCATCGGACTCTCGAATTAAAAGTTATGAAGGTTCGAGCAAACAACGCGTTATCCGAGTGCACGCACTTCAAGATGGCAGGACACACACTGCCTGAGGCACCCTGGGCAGCCATAGGTACACCTGCTGTTGCCACAAGTACACCTGCTATTGCCGCAGATACACCTGCGGCACCCCCCTCTATAAATAGAGGGCTTGGGGTGGCCATATTTGCAAGAGAAAAGGCGAGGAAGCCCTGTCAAATTTGCTCTGTACACACTCCATATTAAGTGCTTTCTCATTTTAAACACCTGGTAGCTCACATATAGATATATTTTTACTGGAGGGAGCCGAGTGTTCATCCCCTTAGAGTCATAGAAGTCTTCTTTGGCAGCCCACTGTAAGCCTTCTTACACACTATAAAGCCTTTCTCTTCATCTTTGCACACATTATTCTTCACATTGAGAGTCGTGTTTTGTGTGTATACCCGGACTTCGGTCCGTGGTTTTCATTTTTGTTTGTGTATATATACTTATATATGTATATATTTATATATATGGACTAACATTATCGAGTTATGCCTCGATTGAGCTGAAATGATAAATATATATATATATATATATGGACTAATATATATATAGCGACAAATCACTGAAATGATAAACTGAGCCGGGATTGTGAAACATCCTGTCAGGCCTGGAGTTTACTTCGTGGCGGTTGATCGTTTTTACTGCTTTATTTACATTTAGTCCCGCTTGGAGTTTACTTCATGGTGGTTGATCGCATTTATTACTTTATTTACATTTTTGATCCCCCATGGAGGTGCTTCGTGGTGGTTGATCATGTCTCTATATATATATTTACCGCTTTTATATATTTACATTTCTGATCCCCTATGGAGGTGCTTCGTGGTGGTTGATCATGTCTCTATATATATATATTTATCCCTTTTATATATTTACATTTCTGATCCCCCATGGAGGTGCTTTGTGGTGGTTGATCATGTCTATATATATATATATATATATATATATATATATATATATATATATATATATATATATATATATATATATATATATATAATTCTTATTTTCATATAAACTGCGACATCATGTGAGCCTAGGAATCATGTGATCACAGATTCAGTCCACTAGATTCGGTTCCTATGATGGACATTTTTTCAACTGTAAGCAGCTTGTAAATTATTCACGGTGTTTGAATTTTCTTAGATGGCTTTCATGCCCAAGAGGAGTTCGGCACTGTTATATATTCTTTTCTCGAAGATGCTTCGCATCTCGAAAATAAAAGCAATCAAGCCGAACATTTAATAATAAAATGGAAGTATGAAAAGGTCTCAATTACTATTGAGTACAGGGTTTGAAAATCCTCTTTTACAAAACCTCACTACTATATCATGTTTAAAACTGAATTTTGTATGTAAATTCAATCCCTTTGTATATAGGTGTGAACGATGCCTCACACTACTTCCAAATAACAGCACATTGACCCCCCCACACACTCATATAATAGTTTCTTGAAAAGTGGCGGTCACCGTGGCAACACAGATGTCGGGGGGTGCCTAACACCTTCCCTCCGCATAATCAAGCCCCCGAACTCAAATGAATCTCGGTTTTACAGACCCGTTTAGCAATGTCACATCACTAGGATATGTTATTGAGCTATGTTATGCCATGAGAATATTGATGTATATATATGATATGCATATGAGATATGTATGAAATGTGAAAGTTGATCTTTGATGATATGCCTATGTTAGTAAATCTCTATGCCTGTTATGTGTGAAGTAACATGCGTAGTAAATATTAATTGATTATGAATGCATGAATTAAGTATGTTATTATATGCTATGTGCTGCACAAAAACTGTTAAAATTGTTGGGCTGTCGAGCTCACCCTTGCAAATAACCACTTTTGCAGGTTAAGGATTCACGATAAAGATTATGTGCTACTTGATTGATAGAATTCAATAGTAATTGAAGGAGATTGATTCATTTATTTAAATATATACTCTTGAACCATGTTTAGGTTCTAGTAGATGTACATGATAGTAGTTTATAATGTGTAATACATGTTAAATTGTACTATATGATACATAGAGAAATTCGAATCGAGATGTAAAGATTTATACGGAAATTGAATAGAATGAATCATAACATAATTTTGTTCAAGGATATGTAATTGATTCAAGTTAAGATATCAATAAAAGATTTATTTTCAAAGGAGGTTGAAAAAGTTTAAATTATTCCGCATATTTTTATAACATCGAATGTGATTTAAAACAAGAATGGTAAATGACCAATATTTGAAACTTATAATAGTTTAGGGTCATTATACATAGATCCTGGAAATGGAAAGAATTTATATTCTAAAATGTAATAAGCAAGGTTATATTCATTTAAGTTATGAATAAAAGATATAATGGTTTTACGATAGTAGTATCGTGATGAACCAGATTCGTGGTTCGAAGGGACCAAGATTTGGGGGCGTTACATATGCCTATTGGGATCAGCGTGAGCTAGCTAAATTTTCTATTAGCCATCTAGGCTGTTCGACATAGTATTCTGTATGGATGGAGACAAAGACTACATCGGCTACGATTCTAATAGTGGAGAGCCCATGGAGGACACCGATTCTCTCATTGAGGAGGAGGTGTTTGCTGGGTTGCCAGCAGCTAATATAAATTCTCCCAGTACTTCTGCATCTGTGACTCCCCTTTAGAGTATTTAGCACAAAGTCTGCATCTGATGACATTTGAGAGGGATCAGGCTAGGGCCTTGATGTTGACATCTCTTGATGGGAGAGATTCCGCTCTATTGGAGAGAGATGATGCTTTAGCTCATAAATACACCGCTATTGCTGAGAGGGATGAGGCTAGATCATCTAGAGATGCATTAATTATTGAGCGGGATGGCACTATATCTGCCCGGGATGTAGCCGTTACAGATAGTACGATAGTAAGATCCCTTACTATTGGCATGATTTCCGAGATGAGTGCATATATTGATGAGCATCATGTCACCATACAGTTTGTTATGGATCTGTTAGCTTGTGTAGATACCCTTGGGCAGGATCTCATAGCGTTACCTCCTTTTTTGGAGAGAGATGCCATGTTAGATTTGATAGCTTGTATATCCACTGGATTATAGATAGGCTTGTATTTTCCTGCATAGACTAGCTTAGCCATTTTGTCATGTACAATTCACATTGTATATATCAAATAACATTATATATGGTAGGGAAATATATTTTGATTCACTTCCCTTTCAGTTGTGCCTTGCTACTTGCTTGATATTTGCCTACTTCTTCAGGGCTTGTGATCTTGAAGTATTCTGAACTCATCCTTGATGGGTGGACATTGAGATGTCTTAGGATCTTTCAGAATGGATCATTGATCTGTGTGTATTCCCTACCTTCTTTGGTGTCTTAGTACTGGTTTCTGTATGTAGATGTGGAGAGGAGTGTGACTTTCCTCTCTGAGGTTGACCGCACCACAGATGGTAACCGATTATCCTTTGTATAGGGGAGCCCAGTTAGTTCCATCTCTTATGGATTGGTGTTTCTCTTTAAGGATCCAACTGCAGCTTAAATTGTCGCCAACTCTCCCATTTATGGGGAGGTCAGGTAGTTTCATCCCTTTGGTCTAAAGCCGATGAAATGTGGTGGATTGAAGTTTGATCCCAGTACCATTGACAAGTGTTTGTGTTTTGGTAGGGGGTGAGATCGAACCATAAATGGCTGTCTACGTACTCCTATTGAAGAGGAGATCAGGCCTGCGTAGTTTGAACCTAGTGTAAGAAGTTCAACGATGTATGTGATAAGGTGTAGAAGAGTGTAGAAGTGTGTTTTTATTTTATTTTATTTATTTTTATTGTGACCGGGCCATTAAAAAAATGGTTGCCTACGTACTCCCAGGTATCGGGGAGATCAGGTCGACGAAGTTCGCCCCATATGCAGGACGATTTGCAGCCAAAAAGTTTGATCCCATGTTCAGGACAAACTGCAGGTGAAAATTTTGATCCCATGTATAGGATAAACTGCAGGTGGGAAAAGTCTTATCCCTAGCGGGACACAACTGCAGGTGTAAAAAGTTTTATCCCTGGTGGGACAAAACTGTGGGTGTGAAAGGTTCAATCCCGGGTGGGATAACCTGAAAGGTTTGAAATGAAGTGGAATGAAAGATCTGATGATCTGAAAACCAGGCTGCTGGTTTGAAGAGTGTGTTTGTCCCTGACGGGGAAGAAGGGTATGAAGAAAGGGTTGTATGTAGAAATGGTTAGAAAACCTAAAGTGACTGGTGATCCAAAACCAGGATGTTTGCTTGATGGTAACCTTAGACATAGTACCGTTTCACGGTGTCTAAGTTGATGAGCTATGGAAATTTGTCGTCATCGATTTCCTGTAATCTGAGAGCACCTCCTGTCAATACCTCCTTGACAATAAACGGGCCTTCCCAGTTTGGAGTGAATTTTCCCTCAGACTAATCTTGTTTGTTAATGATCTTCTTCAAAATAAAGTCATGTTGTTTAAACTGCCGTAGCCGGACTTTTCTGTTGTAAGATCTAGCGATCCTTTGTTGGTATAACTGACCATAGAAGATAACATCACTTTGCCTTTCGTCTATTAGAGACAATTGGTGATACCTGTCTTGTAACCATTGGTCTTCATCTAGCTAAACGTCTATTAACACTCTAAGGGATTCCATTTCCACCTCTATGGAAAGTACGACTTCCATCCCATAGGTTAATGAGTAGGGGGTTACCCCAGTGGAAGTACGCATTGAAGTTTTGTAGGCTAATAGAGTCAGAGGCAAGAGGCCAGGCCATCCTTTGTGATTGGCGGACATCTTTTGCATGATTTCTTAATGTTCTTATTAGCCGCTTCAACAACACCATTCATCTTTGGATGGTAGATGACGGAGTTGAGATGTTTGATGTAGAATTGTCTGCATAACTCCTCCATCATTTTGTTGTTGAGGTTCTTAGCATTGTCCGAAACAATTACCACTGGTTGTCCATATCGACAAATGACATTGTTTCTGATGAAACCAATGATGACTTCTTCAGTAACCCTGGGGAAGGAGGCTGCTTCTACCCACTTGGTGAAGTAATCAATCATGGTGAAGATAAATCGATGCCCATTACTGGCTTTGGGCTCGATGGGCCCGATTACTTCCATTACCCACATTAAGAAGGGCCAAGGTGAAATCATATTGTGGAGCTCCCTTGGAGGGGCGTGGATAGCTTTCCCATGAATTTGGCATTGATAGCACCTCTTGACGTGATCCTCATAGTCAGCCTTGAAAGAGAGCTAGTAGTGCCCTGTTCTAAGGATCTTCTTGACAAGTAGAGGGCCACTCATGTGTTGGCCACATACTCCACCATGGATTTCATCCATGAGCCTCTGAGCTTGGTCTTTGTCCAGACATCCGAGGAGCTCTAATCCTTCATCTCTTTTGTAAAGTGCATCTCCTCTCTGGTAAAATTTCATAGTCGATCGATGGATCCACCTTCTTTCAGTCGGGTTCGCCTCATCGGGTGTAGATCCATCTCGCAAATACTCCCTGATATACTGATACCAGGGGTGTTGGACGGGAGGTAGCTCATCCGATATTTCTCTAATGTAATTCCCATAGGCTGGAGCCTTTTTACAAGGAAAATGTGATGCTTGACATGTTTTCCTTGTCAGGTATGTTGATCAAGGAGGCCAAAGTTGCTAGCACATCTGTAAAGTCATTCCTATTCCGAGGAATATAGAGGAAGTTTATTTCTTTAAACTCTAAAGCCATCTGGATAACTTGCCAATGGTAAGGAAACAAATGTAGTTCTTTGGTGTGATAGATTCTCATGGTTTGTCTGATCACCAAATTGAAATCTCCAAAGACAGTTAACCGCTTGATGCCAATTGATTGGGCACGTTTTAGCCCCATGATACAACCTTCATACTCAGCTGTGTTATTGGTGCTGACAAACTGCAATTTAACAGTGATAGGATACCGCTCTCCCGTATCGGATACTAGAACTGCTCCAACCCCAGAACCATCCATATTAACAGCTCCATCAAAATACATTTTCCATGTTTGGTATACATCGTACTAATGGTGTTGCTGCACTGTCATTAAACCTTCATCGGGGTAGTATATTTCCAAAGGTTTGAAGTCCCCTGAAGGTGCGGTGGCTAGTTGATCCACAATTCCTTGACCTTTGATAGACTTTTGCGTCACGTACACGATGTCAAATTGTTATAGGATCAACTGCCATCTGGACAGCCGATAATTCAACATGGCTTTACTGAACACGTACTTGAGAGGATCCACGTGGGATATGGGATGGGTTGTGTGACCATGGAGGTAATGCTGTAACCTCATGGAAGCCCATGCTAAAGCACAACAAGTCTTCTTAACCAGAGTGTACTTGTGTTCACTGCTGCTGAATCTTTTGCTGAGGTAGTAGATAGATCGCTTTTGGCCTCTATCGTCTTTTTGTCCCAGCATGTAGCCCATGGCATTGTCATTAATGGACAGGTACGTGAACAGGGGAATACCATCCCTCGTAGGTACCAAAACAGGAGCTTTGAGTAGTTGATCTTTAATTATAAGGAAGGCTTTCTGACACTCATCGTTTCATTCCATGGAGGAGTTCTTCCTTAACAACTTGAAGATAGGCTCACAGGTTGCTGTGAGTTTGGAGATGAATCGGCTGATGAAGTTGATTCCTCCCAAAATCCTCATATTTCCTTCTCTCATGCGAGGAATGGGCATTTACAGTAATGCCTGATTTTTGGTGGGATCCAGCTCAATCCCTTTGTGCCAGCATTCACATACGGATAATCTGATAAGGTTAAATATTCTATCCAGCATCCTGCATTATACATTGATCATTCTACAAACCTAGAAAATTAATTCAGCATCTTGTATTGGTGATCATAGTAAATTGTAGTAACAGATGAGCTGTTAAACGATGTATGATTTGTAGCTAATGCTATAAATGAATGATACTACGAAGTTGTACGGGAAGAAAAACTTAGATTGAGTTATAAAAGATAGTATACGAATTAAAGAAAATTCGTATAAGTAAAGAGAAAATTTAGAAGTTGTAAAATTTCAATTGAGGACTCATGTGATAGCTGAGTTGTATGAACCTTTGTTATGGGCAGAGGTTTGTGGTTGGTGTAACAACTGCTTAGCTTATTACAGTGATAATCATTGGAATTGGTCGCATTGTAAAGATGTATATTGTGAGATCCCAAATTTTATTAAATAAAAGTATTCAATTTTCTTTTAATTATTATGTTATTTACTAAATGGTTAAATTGATAAAGGTTAAAGTTAAGGGTGATATTTAAAAATTTTGCAAAAGTAAACAAGTTGTTATAGAATAATCGATGGTAAAAGTACAGTAATACGCGTGGTTACATAGTAGCACACGGTATTGATTATTGATGCTTACGTGAGAAGTCACTCAGTTTTATTCAATTATTATCATAATATTTTATATTATTAAATCAATAATTGAGACGATACAGTTATTCATATTATTATTTGCATAATTAACAATGTCTAGAAGTTCTGTCAAGGAGAGATTTGGTCACATAATTGCGCGCCAATAAAGAGAAATCTTTATTGAAAAACACCCTCTTTCCTGGGAACAACCTGGTTGTTAATATTGCGAGTTATAATAATAATGAATAAATATTATTAAAAAATTGAATTTGAGTTCGGAGTTGAATTTGGAAACGCGGACGTGATATTTGAGTCCGAAATGATGAAATTAGTAAGAATAGACTATAAACAAAAAATTTCGCCGGTTGCAACCCGTGATGGTTTTACTGTGCAGTCCGTGATTTCTAAATTCAAATAGTGTCATTTCCATTCTCCTATAAATAAGATGCTTATTTAGAATTAAAAATCACACCAAAATCAGAGAATTCTTCTTCTATAATATTGAACGTATTTCTTTAGATTTTTAGAAAGCTTTGAGCGTAGAAAATAGTGAAAGTTTTCTTCAAGAATATATCCGATATACCAGTTGGAATACTCTTCTTTTTGAGGTAAGGAGTATTATTTATTACACATTCTGAAGAGATATTATTTTACATATTCGTATGAATATTATTTTCATTCAATATTCGTAATGAATATTATTTTTGTTCAATATTCCTAGGGATATTGTCTTCGTTTAATATTCATTATATTCATTTAATATTCATACGGAATATTATTTCCGTTCAATATTTGTAAGGAATATTATTTTCGTTTAATATTCGTAAGAGTTATTATGTTTTCCATATTCTGAAGAGATATTATTTTCGTTCAATATTGTAAGGGGTATTATTTCTTTCGTATTCATGAAGAGAGTTATTTTCTTTCAATACTCGTAAGGGTTATTATTTATTTCATATTTTGAAGAGATATTATTTTTCGTATTCGTATGAATAGTATTTTTGTTAAAAAGGATTCTGCCAGGGGGAGTTTCATAATTTTTCTGACCCTCAAAAATTCTGGAAAAATTTGAAATGATAATTTGATGAGTTTTCTAGGTTGTGTCCAAAAATGGAAATTTTTGGATGTATAGATTTGGAGTTATGAATTTTATGAAAAAAGACTATTTTAAAAGTAAACCCTTATAACTCCTTGTGGTTAATTCTCAAATTGGTGAAATTTTTATTTGTAGTACATCTATGTAATAGCAGTATACCCTGTAAATTTTGGAATTTTTGGACAAAAGTACAGTTTATGATAAATGTCTAAATATTTTGAAATTTTGGCCATGTGAAAAATAGTAAATAAATTTTAAAAATTCTGAGAAAAATATATGTTCAATATAGGACTATATTTTGCTAAATCTCAGAAAAGAAAATTTGTTTGTACTACTTTGGTATTTTTCATGAAAATGGATTAGTTATGAGTAAATGAATTAAATATGTTATGTGAAGTAAAGAAAATTGGAAAATAGGATTTTATGGCTTGGGAATCCTATATAAGGTATATGCAGATTTTTGATGAGAGTTTTGGTTATTGGTGATGAAATCTTATGAGTTTGGCAATTTAGGATGTTTAAATGCATTAATTAGTAAAGTGTAAACAATTAAAATGAATTGTTTATAAGTTTAAGAAATGATTAAAATATTATTATAATATTAATGATATTAGATTATGAGATTATTAAGTGATTGATAACATTTGGATATTCTTGAACCCTGGATAAATTGTATTATAAATGTTTAATATTTATCCTTTATCTCATTTTATTGAATTATTATATCATTGTCATCATCCTCATGCTTATATTGTGTTGAAAGTCATCTTTGGTCGTAGTGCGTAGATGGACTTGGTATGATTATGACTAGGGATTATTCGGTATAATCATGACCGCAATGTTACAAATGATGTGGTAAAAGTCCTCATTGGCCCGTAGTGCATTAATGGAGAGTTTTTGGTATGATCATGACCATGGGTTCTCTTCGGCCAAGGGTGCAAAGATGAATTATTTTATGGCGTGATCATGACCATTGATGAAAACACGAATATCCTTAGCCCGTAGTGCATGGATAATTCGTGGTCGTGATACTAATTAATATCCTTGGCCGTAGTGCAGGGATTATTCGATGATATGGATTAATTATTGAGCTGAGTCTCAGCGATGAAATATTAATTCATGGATGTGATAATAATGAATATCCTTGGACCGTAGTACATGCATGGATAATTCATGGATGTGATACTAACGAATATCCTTGGCCGTAGTGCATGGATAATTCGGTGATGTGGATTATTTATTAAGCTGAGTCTCAGCGATAAAATATTGATAATAAACTTTTAAATTTGTAGAAGATAGTAGATATCATGCTCTACTTGACTCTCCTAAAATACAATTATATGTCTTTGGCCTTTGGTGCAAAGATGAAATGATAATGAATATCTTTGGCCCATAGCGCAAAGATGAATTTATTAGTATGATTATAAACAGAAACTGTGATTTGGTATAACCATGATCTTTGATGTTTCAGGTAAAGACAGGTGATGAAAATTATCTTCGTCCTGGGTGCGAAAAGGCATTTAGAATCACAATTATGATTATGAGTTATTCATATGATTGTGGAAAGGAACTGTTGATTAATGTTACAGGGATAAAACATTGTTGGTGGACTTTTAACGTGGAGAAGATAATAGACTTTATGGTCTATTTGACTCTTCTAATGGATTGCTCGTTCCGCTGCAAATATGGTTGAAAAGTTTTATAATCTACCATATGTTCTAAAGCTCTGATTTATTACTGACAAAGGCTACTGATAATTTAATTATCATTAGTCATAATATTTTTTACTAGGCTAGTTGAGGTCACCCTTTTGCTTCACAATTCCTTTCAGGTAATAAGAGTGTAGTTGGGTCGAGCGGGGATAACAGGAAAATAGTGTGATGGTCCGAGACTGTCGAAGTTTCTCAATACATTATAAAATAGCATGACATGCAATATATAATTGTATTGAGGACCTAAGATGTGTGTGTCGTATTTTATGTGTCAATTAATAATTAATTTTGGTGAACAACAATTGGGTGATGAGAACCCGACTTTGAAAGCGTCAAAAGTGCACCTCATTAAAAACAAACATGATAGTAATCTTCTCGCTTCTTCTTTGGGGTCTTGAAATATTTGTTCATCAGTATTTTATATGGCATTGTAATAATTTGAGTTTGGATACTGTCTACGAGACAATATTGTATTAAAACTCACAGCTTATGTGTTGTCGTACTCTGCACGACAGTTCAACAGTTGTATAAATGGAGTTGTCGAGAGTGTATTTTCTAGCGACCCAAGATGAGTGATGTATACATATTTTGGGGCGCACATTTGGTATGAGAGCTTAGGGATATGGTCATTTGAGATATGAGTTTAGAACTAGGAGGAGGGAAGACGCAGCGTAATATAGTTCATTAGTGTGTGACTTACCTAAGCTAAAATTGTTTACTTAATAAGTTGACAAATTGTGATATGTCAATTAACCTTTGTTTTAAAGGTATATTCTAGATTGATATCTCAAATACGAGGAGATGATCAATGAGAAAATCATGATCTGTATGAAATAACCGAGAAGGTACAATCCGAAAAGAAGCAAGGTATTCTCATCTCTTCGAAATACCAGGTACGTTCGTAAATTTCGAGGGCGAAATTTCATAAGGAGGGGAGATTGTGAGATCCCGAATTTTATGAAATAAAAGTATTCAATTTTCTTTTAATTATTATGTTATTTACTAAATGGTTAAATTGATAAAGGTTAAAGTTAAGGGTGATATTTGAAAATTTTGCAAAAGTAAGCAAGTTGTCATAGAATAATCGGTGGTAAAAGTACAGTAATATGCGTGGTTGTATAGTAGCACACGGTATTGATTATTGATGATTACGTGAGAAGTCACTCAGTTTTATTTAATTATTGTCAAGATATTTTATATTATTAAATCAATAATTAAGACGATACAGTTATTCATATTATTATTTGCATAATTAATAATGTCTAGAAGTTCTATCAAGGAGAGGTTAAGTCACATAATTACGCGCTAATAAGGAGAAATCTTTATTGGAAAGCCCCCTCTTTCTTGCGAACGACCTGGTTGTTAATATTGCGAGTTATAATAATAATTAATAAATGTTATTAAAAAATCGAATTTGAGTTCGGAGTTGAATTTGGAGACGCGGATGTGATATTTGACTCCGGAATGTTGAAATTAGTATGGATAAACTATAAACACAAAATTTCGCCGGTTGAAACCCGTGATGGTTTTACTGTGCAGTCCGTGATTTCTAAATTCAAATCGTATCCTTTCCATTCTCCTATAAATAGGATGCTTATTTAGAATTGAAAATCACACACGAATCAGAGAATTCTTCTTCTATAATATTGAGCGTATTTCTTTAGATTTTTAGAAAGCTTTGAGCGTAGAAAATAGTGAAAGTTTTCTTCAAGAATATATCCGCTATACTAGTTGGAATACTCTTCTTTTTGAGGTAAGGAGTATTATTTATTTCACATTCTGAAGAGATATTATTTTTCATATTCGTATGAATATTATTTTCATTCAATATTAAGTAATGAATATTATTTTCGCTCAATATTCGTAGGGATATTGTCTTCGCTTAATATTCATTATATTCGCTTAATATTCGCATTTTAATATTATTTTCGCTCAATATTCGTAAGGGTTATCATGTTTTCATATTCCGAAGAGATATTATTTTTGTTCAAGGGTATTATTTCTTTCGTATTCATGAAGAGAGTTATTTTCTTTCAATACACGTAAGGGTTATTATTTATTTCATATTCGAAGAGATATTATTTTTGTATTCGTATGAATAGTATTTTCGTTAAAAGGAGTTTTCGCTGAAGCGCTTCGTTAATTAATTTTTGACCCTTAAAATTTTAGAAAAATTTGAAATGATAATTTGATGAGTTTTCTAGATTATGTCCAAAAATAACGATTTTTGGATGTATAGATTTGGAGTTATGAATTTTATGGAAAAAGACTATTTTAAAAGTAAACCCTTATAACTCCTTGTGGTTAACTCCAAAATTGGTGAAATTTATATTGGGAGTACATCTATGTAACGATGAGTATACTCAGTAAATTTTGGAATTTTTGGACAAAAAGTACGATTTATGATAAATGTTTAAATATTCGGAAATTTTGGCCATGTAAAAATAGTAAATGAATTTTAAAAATTCGAAAAAATATATGTTTAATATGGGACTATATTTTGCTAAATCTCGTAAAAGAAAATTTGTTTATACTTGCTTTGGTATTTTCATGAAATTGGATTAGTTATGAGTAAATGAATTAAATATGTTATGTGAAGTAAAGAAAATTGGAAAATATGATTTTATGGCTTGGGAATCCTATATAAGGTATATGTAGATTTTTGATGAGAGTTTTGGTTATTGGTGATGAAATCTTATGAGTTTGACATTTTATGATGTTTAAATACATTAATTAGTAAAGTGTAAACAATTAAAAAAATTGTTTATAAGTTTAAGAAATGATTAAAATATTGTTATAATATTAATGATATTAGATTATGAGATTATTAAGTGATTGATAACATTTGGATATTCTTGAACCCTGGATAAATTGTATTATAAATGTTTAATATTTATCCTTTATCTCATTTAATTGAATTATTATATCATTGTCATCATCCTCATGCTTATATTGTGTTGAAAGTCATCTTTGGTCGTAGTGCATAGATGGACTTAGTATGATTATGAATAGGGATTATTCGGATAATCATGGTAGTAATGTTACAAATGATGTGGTAAAAGTCCTCATAGGCCCGTAGTGCATTAATGGACAGTTTTTGGTATGATCATGACCATGGGCTCTTTTCGACCAAGGGTGCAAAGATGAATTGTTTTATGGCGTGATCATGACCGTTGATGAAAACACGAATATCCTTGGCCCGTAGTGCATGGATAATTCGTGGTCGTGATACTAATGAATATCCTTGGATTACTAAATTGAGGATTAGTGAATCCGGATAGATTGGTACATACATTGCTTGCTCATTGGATGAGGATGATTGATCTCATGATCATTTGTGTGGAGACACTAAAGCAAGTATGTAGGTGCTTATTAGAGAATAAGTTCACTGAACGTGGCTCGCTAAGGAATACCTAATGGTGTTTTATTTGCTGTCAATAGGAATTCTCAGAGTGATAGTAGTACAAGTAATCCTTGGACTTGAGATCATCATAGTATCTTGTGTATGATGAGTTATACTTTGACTTATTCCTTAAGACCCTTAGGGTATATCAAAGGGTATGCTTGGGTATAATAAGTTGTACATGGAGATAATGTATGATCAATAAAGAATCTACCACTTCTAATAAAAGAAGAGAAATGTCCTATGTGATTCGATAAATGACAACCCAAAGAGTTCTTGGCAAGGTAGAATGAAATTAGAAAGGAGTTTCTAATTTGCATTATTTGAGTTGTGCATTTATGGATCGAAATACATATAATTAAATAAAATAAGACTTGACAAAGAATTCCATGTCTTATATTTAATTGGAACATTGTATGGTGGAAGGATTGAATTATACAGTAACTATTTACTCAAAGGTTCTTTTATGATTAATGTTGAAATCTATATTATCCGGAAAGTCGTTGATCGCTAGGGAGGCTTATCCTATTGTAGAATAAATATTATTTAAATAAATTAATTGTTTAATTTATTTATTTAAATAAGATTAGAATTGTTCTAATTGATTTATTCACAACCGGTTTAATATGGAGAACCTAAAGGGTCACACCATAAAAGGAAGAATAATTATTTAAGAAGTTAATGGCATAATCGTAATAATATGTTAAGTATATTTATTTTAATCCATGGTGATAGAATAAATTAAATAGCTTAATATTTATTATTTAATATTTTAGAAATATTAAATATAAATTAATAAGAGGAGTCTTATTAATATTATTACAATTATTATTATTTTAATTTCTAAAAGAGTTTAGGAATTAATTTAATATAAGTACTCTCATTTATTCCTAATTGGATTAGGAAGGAAAATTAATTAAAGGAGTTTAATTAATTATCCCTAATAAGATTAGGGAGCTTAATTAATTAAAAGAATTTAATTAATTAAATAAAACTCAATTCCTTAATTGTTAAGGTGGGTTGCCCACATCTATAAATAAGAGGAGTCTTATTATGGGTGAGGGGGTTGTTGACTTTTACAACGACATAATTCCAATTATTGAGAGTACACCCTTTCTATAGAGATAGAAAAACTAGGGTTTAGCCAACCACCCTTCTTCTTGAATTCCTATTCTTCCTTGGTGGATCACCTCTAGAGGCCAAACACATGGGTGGCTAACGTTGATCAAAGGAAGGAACCAAACCCGGTGGATTCAAGATTGAACGCGAAAGGATTTGGAGGTGAACTTGTACCTGAGGAAGCTCGATCTTCAAGGGTATGATTTATTCTTTATCTTTTCGTTTAATTAATAATTATGCATAAAGGGTGATCCGGGTATATGGTTTGTAAATTTTTTAAACTCTGATTTTACACGCTTCCGCACTTTTTATGCAATTTGATTGCGTTATGAATATTATAAACCTATCAGTGGCATCAGAGCCAAACCTTTATGCGAATTATTAATTGTTCAGATTTGATATGTATATTGATATGTGTTTAGAACAATTTAATTGGGCATAATTTTATTGTATAAAATTTATTAAATAAAAAAATAAATAAAAAAAATAAAATAAAAATAAAAATCAATTGTCTGATTTCTACTGTATTTTCGCTGCTAGTGCATACTTTAAGGAATAAAAGATTTTGCTCTTGACCGGATTTCCACGCACGGAAATAAAAAAAAAAAAATCACATGTAAGCTGGCACGGATTTCAAAGCAGGTCATGCATTTTAAAAAAAAAAAACTGGCAGGAGCATGAATCATTGTTTTTTTTTTCCCACAACACGGAATTAAAGGATTATGCATGTTTCACGGAAATAAATGCCCATGTGGCAAGATCACAATTTTTTTTTTTTTGTGTAAGGAAGGAACTGTAATACGGTTTATTATATATATATATATATGTATATATATTACGGTTTATTATATATATATATATACGGTTTATTATATATATATATATAATATTTTTAATAATTTTATTATTAAAATAAAAAGTTATTTTAATTTTAAAATAAAAGGTTTATTTTAATATTAAAATATAAAGTTTATTTTAATTTTAAAATTAGAATTTCATGCTAACTGATTAGAGTTGGAATTGGATTCCATGATAACTAATTGGAGTTGAAATTGGATTTCATGTTTTCTAAAATAAAGGAGTTTATTTGTGAATAGGAAAGTGAATCCATGTTTCCTTAAATAAAGGAGTTTATTTAAATATGAAATAGGATTTCATATTATTCAAAATAAAAGAGTTTATTTGTGAATAGGAAAGAAAATCCGTGTTTCCTTAAATAAAGGAGTTTATTTAAATATGAAATAAGATTTCATATTATTCAAAATAAAGGAGTTTATTTGTGAATAGGAAAGATAATCCGTGTTTCCTTTAATAATTTTTTTTTACATGGAATTGGATTCCATAATTAATTAAAATAAAAGAGTTTATTTTAATTAAAGATTTTTTTTTATTACATGGAATTGGATTCCATAATTAATTAAAATAAATGAATTTATTTTGATTAAAATAAAATAAAATAGTTTATTTTATTCAAAATTTGATAAATTAAAATAAAATAGTTTTATTTTGATTTAAATTTGGATTTAAATAAAGGAGTTTATTTTTATTCAAAATAGATTTTATACTAACTAAATTTGCCCATTAAATGATATCAATATATATATTAAATGTTTATTATTCATGAGATGAATGTTATTTATTGATGCTTATGGTGATGTGTATGATAATAAATGGGATTGATTATGGACTATTGACCAATATGATTGGATTTTATTTTAGTTGGATGCATGAATGTATGGGTTTTATTAAATGGGGTCTCACGCGTACTGCCTTCTTCTCTAATTTTTCTTAATGTAAATTCTATCTCCTCCTATGTACTTCCCTCGATCACGATCAAGGTTTCTATTTATTTTAAATAGTTTTGTAATAGGAATAGTTAGAATTAATTTTGAAAAATTGGAGATCAAGGAGCAAGGAGCGCTTGAAGACCCGTTTGTAATGGAGCCCGTTTAAATGTAATTGTTATATTTAAATATTAATTCTTGCACCCTAGGGTTTGACCTTTTGGTTCACTTGGTGTCTCTAGTGAACCAAACTAGAATAAAAGTCCATAATCAATCCGGGTAGAATATAGTATTCTATATGTGCATGCTTATACTATATATATATATATATATATATATATATTATGCAAACATGCTTCGCATGTTCATTAATATGATGCGTATTTTATATATATATGCATAATGCGCGCTAAAACAAGATGAGACAAATTAATAACAAACCCTCAATTTTTATATTAAGTCCTAAGCGTTCAAAGATATTTGGAATATCGAACGTCGCCTTCTAGCATGATAAAATTAATAGAGTATTAAATATTTAATATGAGTTTGTTGTGTCACCACAAGGCAAGTATTAAGTATTTAAGATGTTAATTTATCACATTTGATGCTTATAAAGAAAATTGAACAATATTGTTTTGTTGTGTCACAACAAGGATGATATTTTTCTTTTTTGAATATATGGAGTCCTAGGTCGGACTTAACTTGGATAATTTTGATTCTTGATGTGCCACCACTTGATCAAAATAATCTAAGAGGCAAAATACAAGGAGTTGCATAGTTGATGTAATTGACAAAAGTTGTCTACCTATTTATTTATATATAGTTTCTTTGTGTCACCACAAGGCTATATACATTTGAAATGGGATCCTTATTCTCACTAGCGAGATCTTTAATTAGATTTTGTTGAACTATATAAGTGAGGGTAATATAGTTTGAAGAAAATAGTGGGAGATACCAATTTAAAACAAGACCTAATTTATTTTGGTAATTAATAAAAGAATGTATGTTAAAATGTTGTTAATTACAAATTCATTTACGAAATTTTACAATGTCTAAAATTACTATCACTGCGAAGCATATTAGATGCTAAATTAACCGCAATCAATTAAACGGATTGGTTAAGGAATTTGAGAATAGTTCTCATAGTTTGAAAAGCTATCTTATGTCCTTAATACGCCTATCCCCGCAATGGTTGCGCATAATGCCTCGAGGAAGAAATTGCTACTTTTAGAAAGTGGCAAGATGATGCACGATTGGCTCAATGCATCATGCTCAGTATCCATGAGTAACAAGCTTCAAATACGGCTTGAAACTATGGATACTCCTACTATACTCCTGCACGTCAAGTAGTTGATGGTGAGGAAAGTAGGACTGATAGATATCAGATATCTAAGGAGCTCTTCCGATCTAGAATGGCCAATGGCACTATAGTACAGACAAAAAGTTCTTAACATAATCAATTTGATTGATCAATTAGGACAACGGGTTTTGTCATGGATGGAGAGTTGAGCCAAGATTTGATCTTGCACTCACTCCCAGACTCCTTTCACAATTGTTGTGAATTTTTTATATGAACAAGCTAGATATCAGCTTTGCTGATTTGCTTAACATGTTGAAAAATGTGGAGAGTCACTTTTCAACCAAGAAAGATCAAGTCTTACTGGTAGGGGCCAAATGATCTTTTGAAAAGAAGAACGATTCAAAGAAGGTAAATAGAAAGGCATAAACAAAGGATAATAAGAACAAAACGACTGAGATAGCAAAGGAGTTTGCTTCCACTGCAATAAGCCTGGACACTGGAAAGAAACTGCGAGAAGCATCTTGCAGAGGCTAACCAAAAGAAGCTTAGTGAAGTTTCGGTTACAAATATAAATTTGTTCATGATTTAAAATAATTTTTCTTTAAGTCAAGGTTCTACTTGGGTATTGGATACCGACTTTGGTTATCATAAATATAGATTTATGAAGGACCAAGCGAAGTGAAAGCTAAACAAATATAAGTAATCCTAAGTCCGGAAATGTAACAAAGGTTGCTACATTAGCCATGAAAAACTATAGTTTAGCAATGCCTATGGAAAATCTATTAAGTCAATAAGTTGTTATTGTATTTCAGGTTCTTGTTAGAAATATTATTTCAATTTTGTTGTTGGACAATAAAATTTTTGGTATTATAATTAAGAACAATTGTTGTTCTATTTATAATAATAATGTTTTGTATAGAACTGGAATATTACTTAATAAATTTTGTATACTTGACTTACGTGGAAAATTATTTTATAAATTGAACAAAATAATATAAGAAAAGGAGATGATCATTCAAAGAGTTGAATGTGTGTATTTGCTGAAATACAAGTGTGAATTATTTGAAAGGTTCAAAGAATTCAAAAAAAATAAAATAAAACAAATTGACAATGTATTAAAATTCTTTGATTAGATCAAGGAATAAATACTTGTGCAATAAGTTTCTAGATCATCTCAAATGGTTTTCTCATAATGGACACATCCTGATACGCAATAATTGATTGATGTATCTGAATGAAAATTCGTACCTTGTTGGACATGGTGCGGTCCATAATGATTTTATCGACATTCCAGTATCCCTCTAGGGTCATGTCCTAGAAATGGCTGCATATCTACAAAAGGTAACCTCAAAATCAGGCCCCAAGACTCCATAAAAGTTATGGACAGGGAGGATTCCTAATCTTAAGTATGTTAAGATAAGGGGTTGTCCAACTTATGTGAAAAAGGTTTCAAAGGATAAGTTTGGGACAAGATTTGACAAGTGTCGATTTGTGGGACATCCTAAAGTAAGTTTAGGGTATATGTTCTATAATCCTGCTTAGCAAAAGGTGTTTATTGCGAAACACACGCGCCTTTCTAAGATAAATGTGTTTATCATTGAAGGGGCTAGTGGGAGGATAATAGATCTTGAAGAGTTCAAGAACCACAAAACACTATAAATCAAATAAGATGAACCTGTAGATAGACCTATTATACCACAAATGAATCGTAATTTTGGAATAGTACCGAAGATACCTAGGAGGTATGGATTCATCATAGATGATGATGATGAGGTACACATCATAGAAGATGATGATCCAGTTACATACGATGAGGAAAGAGTTCTAGTGTGTACAAAAGGGTCAGTGGGAGCGCCGTGACATTCCTAATATTATATGTTGATATACTACGGATAAGGAATGACATACCAATGCTACAATCAGTAAAGACAAAATTGTCTAAACAATCCTCCATGAATGATTTGGAAGAGTATCTTAATTGGGGATAAAATCTATATAGATAGATACAAGAGGATGCTCGACTTAACCCAAAGAACGTATATTCATTTGATGCTAAAGTCGTTTAGCATGGCAAACTCCAAGAGATGTCTCATGTTGATGAGCTATGGAGTGTATCTCTCTTAATAGTCCCCACAGACTCCTGAAAAGAGAGGTCGCATGAGTGACAATCATGTATGCAATGAAATGTACGAGACCTGATGTTGATCAGTCATATTCTGGAGAAGTTCACTATAAGTCAATGAAAAACATCTTAAAGTGCTTAACCGCACTAAGGATGTGATCTTATCCATGGTGGGTCTAAATTAAAACTAGAGGGCTTAACAGACTCAAGTTTTTCGAGACGCACCAAGATGATGTAAAAATCCACTTTAAGGTAAAGCGTTATCTTGAATAAAGTGGTGCGAAGAATTGGAAAGGTTTCAAATAGGAAAGAGTTCTTTGGTTTAGTGATAAAGATAAAGTATATAGCTATAAATGAAGTCGCAAGTTGATTGTTTGGATTAAAGTTCATTACGTAACTAGGAATAGTTCCTAAGTCTCATCTTGGATCTAAACATGTGTTGTGGCACATTCATTTGATTATTAGAATCATTAAAAGATGGGAAATCACTATAGAGATAGTGGACTCTCAAGAACAACATTACATATCCATTAACTAAAGCTTATCCAACAAAGAGGATAATCGTCACTTAGAGAAGAAGAGTATAAGATACCATGACGATTGGCTTTAGTGCAAGTGGGAGATTGAAAGTAGTATGCACACAAAGCCAATCATGTTTGATGATAAAGCATATACTTTGTAACAATCTTATTCATTTATTAATAAAAAGTATTAATTTATTAAAGGCTTTGAATTATCTACATGATCTTTGTTTTATAATATGTGATAAACCCATAGTTTTAAGCAATGCTTTTAGAATAATGATGATGATCATTCTAATGAGATCTAAATTCTTAGAAAGCTTAAAAACTAAAATAGTTCCCAATCATTAGATTACTAAATTGGGGATTAGTGAATCCGGATAGATTGGTACATACGTAGCTTGCTCATTGGATGAGGATGATTGATCTCATGATCATTTGTGTGGAGACACTAAAGCAAGTATGTAGGTGCTTATTAGAGAATAAGTTCACTGAACGTGGCTCGCTAAGGAATACCTAATGGAGTTTTATTTGCATGTCAATAGGAATTCCTATAGTGATAGTAGTACAAGTAATCCTTGGACTTGAGATCATCACAGTATCTTGTGTATGATGAGTTATACTTTGACTTATTCCTTAAGACCCTTAGGGTATATCAAAGGGTATGCTTGGGTATAATAAGTTGTACATGGAGATAATGTATGATCAATAAAGAATCTACCACTTCTAATAAAAGAAGAGAAATATCCTATGTGATTCGATAAATGACAACCCAGTAGTCCTTGGCCAAGGCAGAATGAAATTAGAAAGGAGTTTCTAATTTGCATTATTTGGAGTTGTGCATTTAAGGATCGAAATACATATAATTAAATAAAATAAGACTTGACAGAAATTCCATGTCTTATATTTAATTGGGACATTGTATGGTGGAAGGATTGAATTGTATGGTAACTATTTACTCAAAGGTTCTTTTATGATTAATGTTGAAATCTATATTATCCGGAAAGTCGTTGATCGCTAGGGAGGCTTATCCTATTGTAGAATAAATATTATTTAAATAAATTAATTATTTAATTTATTTATTTAAATAAGATTAGAATTGTTCTAATTGATTTATTCACAACCGGTTTAATATGGAGAACCTAAAGGGTCACACCATAAAAGGAAGAATAATTATTTAAGAAGTTAATGGCATAATCGTAATAATATATTTATATATTTAATTTAATCTATGGTGATAGAATAAATTAAATAGCTTAATATTATTATTTAATATTTTAGAAATATTAAATATAAATTAATAAGAGGAGTCTTATTAATATTATTACAATTATTATTATTTTAATTTCTAAAAGAGTTTAGGAATTAATTTAATATAAGTACTCTCATTTATTCCTAATTGGATTAGGAAGGAAAATTAATTAAAGGAGTTTAATTAATTATCCCTAATAAGATTAGGGAGCTTAATTAATTAAAAGAATTTAATTAATTAAATAAAACCCAAATCCTTAATTGTTAAGGTGGGTTGCCCACATCTATAAATAAGAGGAGTCTTATTATGGGTGAGGGGGTTGTTGACTTTTACAACGACATAATTCCAATTGTTGAGAGTACACCCTTTCTATAGAGATAGAAAAACTAGGGTTTAGCCAACCACCCTTATTCTTGAATTCCTATTCTTCCTTGGTGGATCACCTCTAGAGGCCAAACACACGGGTGGCTAACGTTGATCGAAAGGAAGGAACCAAACCCAGTGGATTCAAGATTGAACGTGAAAGGATTTGGAGGTGAACTTGTACCTGAGGAAGCTCGATCTTCAAGGGTATGATTTATTCTTTATATTTTCGTTTAATTAATAATTATGCATAAAGGGTGATCCGGGTATATGGTTTGTAAATTTTTTAAACTCTGATTTTACACGCTTCAGCACTTTTTATGCAATTTGATTGTGTTATGAATATTATAAACCTATCAAATCCTATATAAGGTATATGTAGATTTTTGATGAGAGTTTTGGTTATTGGTGATGAAATCTTATGAGTTTGACATTTTATGATGTTTAAATGCATTAATTAGTAAAGTGTAAACAATTAAAAAATTGTTTATAAGTTTAAGAAATGATTAAAATATTGTTATAATATTAATGATATTAGATTATGAGATTATTAAGTGATTGATAACATTTGGATATTCTTGAACCTGGATAAATTGTATTATAAATGTTTAATATTTATCCTTTATCTCATTTAATTGAATTATTATATCATTGTCATCATCCTCATGCTTATATTGTGTTGAAAGTCATCTTTGGTAGTAGTGCATAGATGGACTTAGTATGATTATGAATAGGGATTATTCTTGGATAATCATGACCAGTAATGTTACAAATGATGTGGTAAAAGTCCTCATTGGCTGTAGTAGTGCATTAATGGACGCTTTTGGTATGATCACGACCATGGGCTCTTTTCCACCAAGGGTGCAAAGATGAATTGTTTTATGGCGTGATCACGACTTTGATGAAAACACGAATATCCTCGGCCCGTAGTGCATGGATAATTCGTGGTCGTGATACTAATGAATATCCTTGGCCTTAGTGCGTGGATTATTCGATGATATGGATTAATTATTGAGTGAGTCTCGTGATGAAATATTAATTCATGGATGTGATAATAATGAATATCCTTGGCCCGTAGTGCATGGATAATTCATGGATGTAATACTAATGAATATCCTCGGTAGTAGTAGTGGATGGATAATTCGGTGATGTGGATTATTTATTAAGTCGAGTCTCAAATGATAAAATATTGATAATAAACTTTTAAATTAAGTAGAAGATAGTAGATATCATGCTCTACTTGACTCTTCTAAAATACGCTTATATGTCTTTGGCCCGTGAGTGCAAAGATGAAATGATAATGAATATTTTTGGCCCGTGAAGCAAAGATGAATTTATTAGTATGATTATAAATGAAATTGTGATTTGGTATAACCATGATCTTTGATGTTTCGTAAAGAAAGGTGATCAAAATTATCTTCGTCACAGGTTCAAGAGGCATTTAGAATCACAATTATGATTATGAGTTATTCATATGATTGTGGAAAGGAACTGTTGATTAATGTTATAGGGATAAAACATTGTTGGTGCATTTTTAACGTGGAGAAGATAATAGACTTTATGGTCTATTTGACTCTTCTAATGGATTGCTTTCGTTAAACCGCAAATATGGTTGAAAAATTTTATAATCTACCATATGTTTTAAATCTCCGATTTATTCGATAAAGGCTACGATAATTTAATTATCTTTAGTCATAATATTTCTTCTTGGGCTAGTTGAGGTCACCCTTTTGCTTCACAATTCATTTTAGGTAATAAGAGTGTAGTTGGGTTGAAGCGGGGATAACATGAAAATAAAGTGATGGTCCGAGATCGTTGAAGTTTCTCAATACATTATAAAACAAAGCATGACATGCAATATATAATTGTATTGAGGACCTAAGATGTGTGTGTCGATTTTTTATGTGTCAATTAATAATTAATTTTGGTGAACAACAATTGGGTGATGAGAACCCGACTTTGAAAGCGTCAAAAGTGCACCTCATTAAAAACGAACATGATAGTAATCTTCTCGTTCTTCTTTGTGGTCTTGAAATATTTGTTGCTGTATTTTATATGGCATTGTAATAATTTGAGTTTGGAAATTGTCTACGAGACAATATTGTATTAAAACTCACAACTTATGTGTTGTCGTACTGCATGACGATTCAACAGATTGTATAAATGGAGTTGTCGTTAGTGTATTTTCTAGCGACCCAAGATGAGTGATGTATACCTATTTTGGGGGCGTCACATTTGGTATGAGAGCTTAGGGATATGGTCGCTGGCGGAGATATGAGTTTAGAACTAGGAGGGGAAAGACGCGTAATATAGTTCATTAGTGTGTGACTTACCTAAGCTAAAATTGTTTACTTAATAAGTTGACAAATTGTGATATGTCAATTAACCTTTGTTTTTTGAGGTATATTCTAGATTGATATCTCTAAATACGGGAGATGATCAATGAGAAAAATCATGATCTGAGATGAAATAACCGAGAAGGTACAATCCGAAAAAAAAGCAAGGTATTCTCATCTCTTCAAATACCAGTGCGTTAAATGTCAAATTTTCGAGGGCGAAATTTCATAAGGAGGGGAGATTGTGAGATCCCGAATTTTATGAAATAAAAGTATTCAATTTTCTTTTAATTATTATGTTATTTACTAAATGGTTAAATTGATAAAGGTTAAAGTTAAGGGTGATATTTGAAAATTTTGCAAAAGTAAGCAAGTTGTCATAGAATAATCGGTGGTAAAAGTATGCGAGAATATCGTGGTTTGCATAGTAGCACACCAGTATTGATTATTGATGATTACGTGAGAAGTCACTCGGTTTTATTTAATTATTGTCAAGATATTTTATATTATTAAATCAATAATTAAGACGATCTGATTATTCATATTATTATTTGCATAATTAATAATGTCTAGAAGTTCTATCGAGGAGAGGTTAAGTCACATAATTACGCCGCTAATAAGGAGAAATCTTTATTGAAAGCCCCTCTTTCTAAGCGACACGTTGTTAATATTATGAGTTATAATAATAATGAATAAATGTTATTAAAAATCGAATTTGAGTTCTGAGTTGAATTTGGAGACGCGATGTGATATTTGACTCTGGAATGTTGAAATTAGTATGGATAGACTATAAACACAAAATTTCGCCGGTTGAAACTCGTGATGGTTTTACTGTGCAGTCCGTGATTTCTAAATTCAAATCGTATCCTTTCCATTCTCCTATAAATAGGATGCTTATTTAGAATTGAAAATCACACAAGAATCAGAGAATTCTTCTTCTATAATATTGAGCGTATTTCTTTAGATTTTTAGAAAGCTTTGAGCGTAGAAAATAGTGAAAGTTTTCTTCAAGAATATATCCGCTATACCAGTTGGAATACTCTTCTTTTTGAGGTAAGGAGTATTATTTATTTCACATTCTGAAGAGATATTATTTTTCATATTCGTATGAATATTATTTTCATTCAATATTCGTAATGAATATTATTTTCGTTCAATATTCGTAGGGATATTGTCTTCGTTTAATATTCATTATATTCGTTTAATATTCGTACGGAATATTATTTTCGTTCAATATTCGTAAGGGTTATCATGTTTTCATATTCTGAAGAGATATTATTTTTGTTCAAGGGGTATTATTTCTTTCGTATTCATGAAGAGAGTTATTTTCTTTCAATACACGTAAGGGTTATTATTTATTTCATATTCTGAAGAGATATTATTTTTTGTATTCGTATGAATAGTATTTTCGTTAAAAAGGAGTTTCTGCCAGGGGCAGTTTCGTAATTTTTTTGACCCTTAAAAATTTTAGAAAAATTTGAAATGATAATTTGATGAGTTTTCTAGATTATGTCCAAAAATGACGATTTTTGGATGTATAGATTTGGAGTTATGAATTTTATGGAAAAAGACTATTTTAAAAGTAAACCCTTATAACTCCTTGTGGTTAACTCCAAAATTGGTGAAATTTATATTGGGAGTACATCTATGTAACAATGAGTATATACTCAGTAAATTTTGGAATTTTTGGACAAAAGTACAGTTTATGATAAATGTCTAAATATTCGGAAATTTTGGCCATGTGAAAAATAGTAAATGAATTTTAAAAATTCCGAGAAAAATATATGTTTAATATGGGACTATATTTTGCTAAATCTCAGAAAAGAAAATTTGTTTATACTGCTTTGGTATTTTTCATGAAATTGGATTAGTTATGAGTAAATGAATTAAATATGTTATGTGAAGTAAAGAAAATTGGAAAATATGATTTTATGGCTTGGGAATCCTATATAAGGTATATGTAGATTTTTGATGAGAGTTTTGGTTATTGGTGGTGAAATCTTATGAGTTTGACATTTTATGATGTTTAAATGCATTAATTAGTAAAGTGTAAACAATTAAAAAAATTATTTATAAGTTTAAGAAATGATTAAAATATTGTTATAATATTAATGATATTAGATTATGAGATTATTAAGTGATTGATAACATTTGGATATTCTTGAACCTGGATAAATTGTATTATAAATGTTTAATAGTTATCCTTTATCTCATTTAATTGAATTATTATATCATTGTCATCATCCTCATGCTTATATTGTGTTGAAAGTCATCTTTGGTAGTAGTGCATAGATGGACTTAGTATGATTATGAATAGGGATTATTCGGTATAATCATGACCGTAATGTTACAAATGATGTGGTAAAAGTCCTCATCGTTGGCCCGTAGTACATTAATGGGCCGCTTTTTGGTATGATCATGACCATGGGCTCTTTTTCACCAAGGGTGCAAAGATGAATTGTTTTATGGCGTGATCACGACTGTTGATGAAAACACGAATATCCTTGGCCCGTAGTGCATGGATAATTCGTGGTCGTGATACTAATGAATATCCTTGGCCTTAGTGCAGGGATTATTCGATGATATGGATTAATTATTGAGCTGAGTCTCAGCGATGAAATATTAATTCATGGATGTGATAATAATGAATATCCTTGGCCCGTAGTGCATGGATAATTCATGGATGTAATACTAATAAATATCCTTGGCCGTAGTGCATGGATAATTCGGTGATGTGGATTATTTATTAAGCTGAGTCTCAGCGATAAAATATTGATAATAAACTTTTAAATTCATAGAAGATAGTAGATATCATGCTCTACTTGACTCTTCTAAAATACAGTTATATGTCTTTGGCCTGTAGTGCAAAGATGAAATGATAATGAATATTTTTTGGCCCGTAGCGCAAAGATGAATTTATTAGTATGATTATAAACAGAAATTGTGATTTGGTATAACCATGATCTTTGATGTTTCAGGTAAAGAAAGGTGATCAAAATTATCTTCGTCCTGGGTGCGAAGAGGCATTTAGAATCACAATTATGATTATGAGTTATTCATATGATTGTGGAAAGGAACTGTTGATTAATGTTATAGGGATAAAACATTGTTGGTGCATTTTTAACGTGGAGAAGATAATAGACTTTATGGTCTATTTGACTCTTCTAATGGATTGCTCATTCCGCTGCAAATATGGTTGAAAAGTTTTATAATCTACCATATGTTTTAAATCTCTGATTTATTACTGATAAAGGCTACTGATAATTTAATTATCTTTAGTCATAATATTTCTTACTAGGCTAGTTGAGGTCACCCTTTTGCTTCACAATTCCTTTTAGGTAATAAGAGTGTAGCTGGGTCGAGCGGGGATAACATGAAAATAGTGTGATGGTCCGAGACTGTCGAAGTTTCTCAATACATTATAAAACAGCATGACATGCAATATATAATTGTATTGAGGACCTAAGATGTGTGTGTCGTATTTTATGTGTCAATTAATAATTAATTTTGGTGAACAACAATTGGGTGATGAGAACCCGACTTTGAAAGCGTCAAAAGTGCACCTCATTAAAAACGAACATGATAGTAATCTTCTCGTTCTTCTTTGTGGTCTTGAAATATTTGCTGCTGTATTTTATATGGCATTGTAATAATTTGAGTTTGGAAATTGTCTACGAGACAATATTGTATTAAAACTCACAGCTTATGTGTTGTCGTACTCTGCATGACAGTTCAACAGTTGTATAAATGGAGTTGTCAGTAGTGTATTTTCTAGCGACCCAAGATGAGTGATGTATACCTATTTTGGGGGCGTCACATTTGGTATGAGAGCTTAGGGATATGGTCGCTGGCGGAGATATGAGTTTAGAACTAGGAGGGGAAAGACGCGTAATATAGTTCATTAGTGTGTGACTTACCTAAGCTAAAATTGTTTACTTAATAAGTTGACAAATTGTGATATGTCAATTAACCTTTGTTTTGAAGGTATATTCTAGATTGATATCTGAAATACAGGAGATGATCAATGAGAAAATCATGATACAGATGAAATAACCGAGAAGGTACAATCCGAAAAGAAGCAAGGTATTCTCATCTCTTGAAATACCAGAATGCGTTAAGAAAATTTGAGGGCGAAATTTCATAAGGAGGGGAGATTGTGAGATCCCGAATTTTATGAAATAAAAGTATTCAATTTTCTTTTAATTATTATGTTATTTACTAAATGGTTAAATTGATAAAGGTTAAAGTTAAGGGTGATATTTGAAAATTTTGCAAAAGTAAGCAAGTTGTCATAGAATAATCTGGTAAAAAGTACAAAGAATATGCGTGGTTGCATAGTAGCACACGGTATTGATTATTGATGATTACGTGAGAAGTCACTCAGTTTTATTTAATTATTGTCAAGATATTTTATATTATTAAATCAATAATTAAGACGATACAGTTATTCATATTATTATTTGCATAATTAATAATGTCTAGAAGTTCTATCAAGGAGAGGTTAAGTCACATAATTACGCGCTAATAAGGAGAAATCTTTATTGGAAAGCCCCCTCTTTCTTGCGAACGACCTGGTTGTTAATATTGCGAGTTATAATAATAATAATGAATAAATGTTATTAAAAAATCGAATTTGAGTTCGGAGTTGAATTTGGAGACGCGGATGTGATATTTGACTCCGGAATGTTGAAATTAGTATGGATAGACTATAAACACAAAATTTCGCCGGTTGAAACCCGTGATGGTTTTACTGTGCAGTCCGTGATTTCTAAATTCAAATCGTATCCTTTCCATTCTCCTATAAATAGGATGCTTATTTAGAATTGAAAATCACACAAGAATCGAAGAATTCTTCTTCTATAATATTGAAGCGTATTTCTTTAGATTTTTAGAAAGCTTTGGCGTGAAAATAGTGAAAGTTTTCTTCAAGAATATATCCGCTATACCAGGTTGGAATACTCTTCTTTTTGAGGTAAGGAGTATTATTTATTTCACATTACGAAGAGATATTATTTTTCATATTCGTATGAATATTATTTTCATTCAATATTAAGTAATGAATATTATTTTCGCTCAATATTAGTAGGGATATTGTCTTCGCTTAATATTCATTATATTCATTTAATATTAAATGCGGAATATTATTTTCGCTTCAATATTCGTAAGGGTTATCATGTTTTTCATATTACGAAGAGATATTATTTTTGTTCAAGGGTATTATTTCTTTCAGATTCATGAAGAGAGTTATTTTCTTTCAATACACGTAAGGGTTATTATTTATTTCATATTACAAGAGATATTATTTTTGTATTCGTATGAATAGTATTTTTAGATTAAAAGGAGTTTACTTGCCAGGCGGTTTAATAATTTTTTGACCCTTAAAATTTTAGAAAAATTTGAAATGATAATTTGATGAGTTTTCTAGATTATGTCCAAAATGACGATTTTTGGATGTATAGATTTGGAGTTATGAATTTTATGGAAAAGACTATTTTAAAAGTAAACCCTTATAACTCTTTGTGGTTAACTCCAAAATTGGTGAAATTTATATTGGGAGTACATCTATGTAATAGTATACTATCAGAAATTTTGGAATTTTTGGACAAAAGTACTGATTTATGATAAATGTCTAAATATTCGGAAATTTTGGCCATGTGAAAAATAGTAAATGAATTTTAAAATTCTAGAGAAAAATATATGTTTAATATGGGACTATATTTTGCTAAATCTCGAAAAGAAAAATTTGTTTATCTTGCTTTGGTATTTTTCATGAAATTGGATTAGTTATGAGTAAATGAATTAAATATGTTATGTGAAGTAAAGAAAATTGAAAAATATGATTTTATGGCTCAGGAATCCTATATAAGGTATATGTAGATTTTTGATGAGAGTTTTGGTTATTGGTGGTGAAATCTTATGAGTTTGACATTTTATGATGTTTAAATGCATTAATTAGTAAAGTGTAAACAATTAAAAAAAATTGTTTATAAGTTTAAGAAATGATTAAAATATTGTTATAATATTAATGATATTAGATTATGAGATTATTAAGTGATTGATAACATTTGGATATTCTTGAACCCTGGATAAATTGTATTATAAATGTTTAATATTTATCCTTTATCTCATTTAATTGAATTATTATATCATTGTCATCATCCTCATGCTTATATTGTGTTGAAAGTCACCTTTGGCCGTAGTGCATAGATGGACTTAGTATGATTATGAATAGGGATTATTCGGTATAATCATGACCGTAATGTTACAAATGATGTGGTAAAAGTCCTCATTGGCCCGTAGTGCATTAATGGACAGTTTTTGGTATGATCATGACCATGGGCTCTTTTCGACCAAGGGTGCAAAGATGAATTGTTTTATGGCGTGATCACGACCGTTGATGAAAACACGAATATCCTTGGCCCGTAGTGCATGGATAATTCGTGGTCGTGATACTAATGAATATCCTTGGCCTTAGTGCAGGGATTATTCGATGATATGGATTAATTATTGAGCTGAGTCTCAGCGATGAAATATTAATTCATGGATGTGATAATAATGAATATCCTTGGCCCGTAGTGCATGGATAATTCATGGATGTAATACTAATAAATATCCTTGGCCGTAGTGCATGGATAATTCGGTGATGTGGATTATTTATTAAGCTGAGTCTCAGCGATAAAATATTGATAATAAACTTTTAAATTCATAGAAGATAGTAGATATCATGCTCTACTTGACTCTTCTAAAATACAGTTATATGTCTTTGGCACAGTAGTGCAAAGATGAAATGATAATGAATATTTTTTGGCCCGTGCGCAAAGATGAATTTATTATTAGTATGATTATAAATAGAAATTGTGATTTGGTATAACCATGATCTTTGATGTTTCAGGTAAAGAAAGGTGATCAAAATTATCTTCGTCCTGGGTACGAAGAGGCATTTAGAATCACAATTATGATTATGAGTTATTCATATGATTGTGGAAAGGAACTGTTGATTAATGTTATAGGGATAAAACATTGTTGGTGCATTTTTAACGTGGAGAAGATAATAGACTTTATGGTCTATTTGACTCTTCTAATGGATTGCTCGTTCCGCTGCAAATATGGTTGAAAAGTTTTATAATCTACCATATGTTTTAAATCTACGATTTATTATCGATAAAGGCTACTTGATAATTTAATTATCTTTAGTCATAATATTTCTTCTTGGGCTAGTTGAGGTCACCCTTTTGCTTCACAATTCCTTTTAGGTAATAAGAGTGTAGTATTTGGGTCGATGGGGATAACATGAAAATAGTGTGATGGTCCGAGATCGTTGAAGTTTCTCAATACATTATAAAAGCGACATGACATGCAATATATAATTGTATTGAGGACCTAAGATGTGTGTGTCGTATTTTATGTGTCAATTAATAATTAATTTTGGTGAACAACAATTGGGTGATGAGAACCCGACTTTGAAAGCGTCAAAAGTGCACCTCATTAAAAACGAACATGATAGTAATCTTCTCGTTCTTCTTTGGGGTCTTGAAATATTTGCTGCTGTATTTTATATGGCATTGTAATAATTTGAGTTTGGAAATTGTCTACGAGACAATATTGTATTAAAACTCACAACTTATGTGTTATCGTACTCTGCACGACAGTTTAACAGTTGTATAAATGGAATTATCAGTAGTGTATTTTCTGGAGACCCAAGATGGGTGATGTATACCTATTTTGGGGGCGTCACATTTGGTATGAGAGCTTAGGGATATGGTCGCTGGCGGAGATATGAGTTTAGAACTAGGAGGGGAAAGACGCGTAATATAGTTCATTAGTGTGTGACTTACCTAAGCTAAAATTGTTTACTTAATAAGTTGACAAATTGTGATATGTCAATTAACCTTTGTTTTGAAGGTATATTCTAGATTGATATCTCAAATACGAGGAGATGATCAATGAGAAAATCATGATCTGAGATGAAATAACCGAAAGGTACAATCCGAAAAGAAGCAAGGTATTCTCATCTCTTGAAATACCGAATGCGTTAGTAAATTTTCGAGGGCGAAATTTCATAAGGAGGGAGATTGTGAGATCCGAATTTTATGAAATAAAAGTATTCAATTTTCTTTTAATTATTATGTTATTTACTAAATGGTTAAATTGATAAAGGTTAAAGTTAAGGGTGATATTTGAAAATTTTGCAAAAGTAAGCAAGTTGTCATAGAATAATCGGTGGTAAAAATACGATAATATGTGGTTGCATAGTAGCTTACACAGGTATTGATTATTGATGATTACGTGAGAAGTCACTCGCTTTTATTTAATTATTGTCAAGATATTTTATATTATTAAATCAATAATTAAGATGATATCTGATTATTCATATTATTATTTGCATAATTAATAATGTCTAGAAGTTCTATCAAGGAGAGGTTAAGTCACATAATTACGCCGCTAATAAGGAGAAATCTTTATTGAAAGCCCTCTTTCTTGCGAAACGACACAGTTTGTTAATATTGCGAGTTATAATAATAATGAATAAATGTTATTAAAAAATCGAATTTGAGTTCGGAGTTGAATTTGGAGACGCGGATGTGATATTTGACTCCGGAATGTTGAAATTAGTATGGATAGACTATAAACACAAAATTTCGCCGGTTGAAACCCGTGATGGTTTTACTGTGCAGTCCGTGATTTCTAAATTCAAATCGTATCCTTTCCATTCTCCTATAAATAGGATGCTTATTTAGAATTGAAAATCACACAAGAATCAGAGAATTCTTCTTCTATAATATTGAGCGTATTTCTTTAGATTTTTAGAAAGCTTTGAGCGTAGAAAATAGTGAAAGTTTTCTTCAAGAATATATCCGCTATACCAGTTGGAATACTCTTCTTTTTGAGGTAAGGAGTATTATTTATTTCACATTCTGAAGAGATATTATTTTTCATATTCGTATGAATATTATTTTCATTCAATATTCGTAATGAATATTATTTTCGTTCAATATTCGTAGGGATATTGTCTTCGTTTAATATTCATTATATTCGTTTAATATTCGTACGGAATATTATTTTCGTTCAATATTCGTAAGGGTTATCATGTTTTTCATATTCTGAAGAGATATTATTTTTGTTCAAGGGGTATTATTTCTTTCGTATTCATGAAGAGAGTTATTTTCTTTCAATACACGTAAGGGTTATTATTTATTTCATATTCTGAAGAGATATTATTTTTTGTATTCGTATGAATAGTATTTTCGTTAAAAAGGAGTTTCTGCCAGGGGCAGTTTTGTAATTTTTTTGACCCTTAAAAATTTTAGAAAAATTTGAAATGATAATTTGATGAGTTTTCTAGATTATGTCCAAAAATGACGATTTTTGGATGTATAGATTTGGAGTTATGAATTTTATGGAAAAAGACTATTTTAAAAGTAAACCCTTATAACTCCTTGTGGTTAACTCCAAAATTGGTGAAATTTATATTGGGAGTACATCTATGTAACAGTAGTATACTCTGTAAATTTTGGAATTTTTGGACAAAAGTACAGTTTATGATAAATGTCTAAATATTCGGAAATTTTGGCCATGTGAAAAATAGTAAATGAATTTTAAAAATTCCGAGAAAAATATATGTTTAATATGGGACTATATTTTGCTAAATCTCAGAAAAGAAAATTTGTTTATACTGCTTTGGTATTTTTCATGAAATTGGATTAGTTATGAGTAAATGAATTAAATATGTTATGTGAAGTAAAGAAAATTGGAAAATATGATTTTATGGCTTGGGAATCCTATATAAGGTATATGTAGATTTTGATGAGAGTTTTGGTTATTGGTGGTGAAATCTTATGAGTTTGACATTTTATGATGTTTAAATGCATTAATTAGTAAAGTGTAAACAATTAAAAAAAATTATTTATAAGTTTAAGAAATGATTAAAATATTGTTATAATATTAATGATATTAGATTATGAGATTATTAAGTGATTGATAACATTTGGATATTCTTGAACCTGGATAAATTGTATTATAAATGTTTAATATTTATCCTTTATCTCATTTAATTGAATTATTATATCATTGTCATCATCCTCATGCTTATATTGTGTTGAAAGTCACCTTTGGCAGTAGTGCATAGATGGACTTAGTATGATTATGAATAGGGATTATTCGGTATAATCATGACCGTAATGTTACAAATGATGTGGTAAAAGTCCTCATCGTTGGCGTGAGTGCATTAATGGACGCTTTTTGGTATGATCATGACCATGGGCTCTTTTCGACCAAGGGTGCAAAGATGAATTGTTTATGGCGTGATCACGACTGTTGATGAAAACACGAATATCCTTGGCCCGTGAGTGCATGGATAATTCGTGGTCGTGATACTAATGAATATCCTTGGCCTTAGTGCGAGGATTATTCGATGATATGGATTAATTATTGAAATGAGTCTCGTGATGAAATATTAATTCATGGATGTGATAATAATGAATATCCTTGGCCCGTGAGTGCATGGATAATTCATGGATGTAATACTAATAAATATCCTTGGCAGTAGTGCATGGATAATTCTTGATGTGGATTATTTATTAAAATTTGAGTCTCAAATGATAAAATATTGATAATAAACTTTTAAATTCATAGAAGATAGTAGATATCATGCTCTACTTGACTCTTCTAAAATACGATTATATGTCTTTGGCCCCAGAGTGCAAAGATGAAATGATAATGAATATTTTTTTGGCCCGTAGCGCAAAGATGAATTTATTAGTATGATTATAAATAGAAATTGTGATTTGGTATAACCATGATCTTTGATGTTTCAGGTAAAGAAAGGTGATCAAAATTATCTTCGTCCTGGGTGCGAAGAGGCATTTAGAATCACAATTATGATTATGAGTTATTCATATGATTGTGGAAAGGAACTGTTGATTAATGTTATAGGATAAAACATTGTTGGTGCATTTTAACGTGGAGAAGATAATAGACTTTATGGTCTATTTGACTCTTCTAATGGATTGCTCGTTCCGCTGCAAATATGGTTGAAAAGTTTTATAATCTACCATATGTTTTAAATCTCTGATTTATTACTGATAAAGGCTACTGATAATTTAATTATCTTTAGTCATAATATTTCTTACTGGGCTAGTTGAGGTCACCCTTTTGCTTCACAATTCCTTTTAGGTAATAAGAGTGTAGCTGGGTCGAGCGGGGATAACATGAAAATAGTGTGATGGTCCGAGACTGTCGAAGTTTCTCAATACATTATAAAACAGCATGACATGCAATATATAATTGTATTGAGGACCTAAGATGTGTGTGTCGTATTTTATGTGTCAATTAATAATTAATTTTGGTGAACAACAATTGGGTGATGAGAACCCGACTTTGAAAGCGCCAAAAGTGCACCTCATTAAAAACGCAAACATGATAGTAATCTTCTCGTTCTTCTTTGGGGTCTTGAAATATTTGTTGCTGTATTTTATATGGCATTGTAATAATTTGAGTTTGGAAATTGTCTACGAGACAATATTGTATTAAAACTCACAACTTATGTGTTATCGTGACTCGCATTTGACGCTTTAACAATTGTATAAATGGAATTATCGATGTAGTGTATTTTCTAGGAGACCCAAGATGGGTGATGTATACCTATTTTGGGGCGCCACATTTGGTATGAGAGCTTAGGGATATGGTCGCTGGCGGAGATATGAGTTTAGAACTAGGAGGGGAAAGACGCGTAATATAGTTCATTAGTGTGTGACTTACCTAAGCTAAAATTGTTTACTTAATAAGTTGACAAATTGTGATATGTCAATTAACCTTTGTTTTGAAGGTATATTCTAGATTGATATCTGAAATACAGGAGATGATCAATGAGAAAATCATGATACAGATGAAATAACCGAGAAGGTACAATCCGAAAAGAAGCAAGGTATTCTCATCTCTTCGAAATACCAGGTACGTTCGTAAATTTCGAGGGCGAAATTTCATAAGGAGGGGAGATTGTGAGATCCCGAATTTTATGAAATAAAAGTATTCAATTTTCTTTTAATTATTATGTTATTTACTAAATGGTTAAATTGATAAAGGTTAAAGTTAAGGGTGATATTTGAAAATTTTGCAAAAGTAAGCAAGTTGTCATAGAATAATCGGTGGTAAAAGTACAGTAATATGCGTGGTTGCATAGTAGCACACGGTATTGATTATTGATGATTACGTGAGAAGTCACTCAGTTTTATTTAATTATTGTCAAGATATTTTATATTATTAAATCAATAATTAAGACGATCTGATTATTCATATTATTATTATTTGCATAATTAATAATGTCTAGAAGTTCTATCAAGGAGAGGTTAAGTCACATAATTACGCGCTAATAAGGAGAAATCTTTATTGGAAAGCCCCCTCTTTCTTGCGAACGACCTGGTTGTTAATATTGCGAGTTATAATAATAATGAATAAATGTTATTAAAAAATCGAATTTGAGTTCGGAGTTGAATTTGGAGATGCGGATGTGATATTTGACTCCGGAATGTTGAAATTAGTATGGATAGACTATAAACACAAAATTTCGCCGGTTGAAACCCGTGATGGTTTTACTGTGCAGTCCGTGATTTCTAAATTCAAATCGTATCCTTTCCATTCTCCTATAAATAGGATGCTTATTTAGAATTGAAAATCACACAAGAATCAGAGAATTCTTCTTCTATAATATTGAGCGTATTTCTTTAGATTTTTAGAAAGCTTTGAGCGTAGAAAATAGTGAAAGTTTTCTTCAAGAATATATCCGCTATACCAGTTGGAATACTCTTCTTTTTGAGGTAAGGAGTATTATTTATTTCACATTCAAGAGATATTATTTTTCATATTCGTATTTAATATTATTTTCATTCAATATTAAGTAATGAATATTATTTTCGCTTCAATATTCGTAGGGATATTGTCTTCGTTTAATATTCATTATATTCGCTTTAATATTAAATTTTAATATTATTTTCGCTTCAATATTCGTAAGGGTTATCATGTTTTTCATATTCAAGAAGAGATATTATTTTTGTTCAAGGGGTATTATTTCTTTTCAGTATTCATGAAGAGAGTTATTTTCTTTCAATACACGTAAGGGTTATTATTTATTTCATATTACAAGAGATATTATTTTTGTATTCATTATGAATAGTATTTTCGTTAAAAAGGAGTTTCGCCAAAAGCGCTTTTGTAATTTTTGACCCTTAAAAATTTTAGAAAAATTTGAAATGATAATTTGATGAGTTTTCTAGATTATGTCCAAAAATGACGATTTTTGGATGTATAGATTTGGAGTTATGAATTTTATGGAAAAAGACTATTTTAAAAGTAAACCCTTATAACTCCTTGTGGTTAACTCCAAAATTGGTGAAATTTATATTGGGAGTACATCTATGTAACAAAGAAGTATACTCAGTAAATTTTGGAATTTTTGGACAAAAGTACGATTTATGATAAATGTCTAAATATTCGGAAATTTTGGCCATGTGAAAATAGTAAATGAATTTTAAAAATTCCGAGAAAATATATGTTTAATATGGGACTATATTTTGCTAAATCTCGAAAAAAAAAATTTGTTTATACCGCTTTGGTATTTTTCATGAAATTGGATTAGTTATGAGTAAATGAATTAAATATGTTATGTGAAGTAAAGAAAATTGGAAAATATGATTTTATGGCTTGGGAATCCTATATAAGGTATATGTAGATTTTTGATGAGAGTTTTGGTTATTGGTGGTGAAATCTTATGAGTTTGACATTTTATGATGTTTAAATGCATTAATTAGTAAAGTGTAAAACAATTAAAAAATTGTTTATAAGTTTAAGAAATGATTAAAATATTGTTATAATATTAATGATATTAGATTATGAGATTATTAAGTGATTGATAACATTTGGATATTCTTGAACCCTGGATAAATTGTATTATAAATGTTTAATATTTATCCTTTATCTCATTTAATTGAATTATTATATCATTGTCATCATCCTCATGCTTATATCAGTTGAAAGTCACCTTTGGTAGTAGTGCATAGATGGACTTAGTATGATTATGAATAGGGATTATTCTTATATAATCATGACCGTAAATGTTACAAATGATGTGGTAAAAGTCCTCATTGGCTGTAGTGCATTAATGGACAGTTTTTGGTATGATCATGACCATGGGCTCTTTTCGACCAAGGGTGCAAAGATGAATTGTTTTATGGCGTGATCACGACCGTTGATGAAAACACGAATATCCTTGGCCCGTAGTGCATGGATAATTCGTGGTCGTGATACTAATGAATATCCTTGGCCTTAGTGCAGGGATTATTCGATGATATGGATTAATTATTGAGCTGAGTCTCAGCGATGAAATATTAATTCATGGATGTGATAATAATGAATATCCTTGGCCCGTAGTGCATGGATAATTCATGGATGTAATACTAATAAATATCCTTGGCCGTAGTGCATGGATAATTCGGTGATGTGGATTATTTATTAAGCTGAGTCTCAGCGATAAAATATTGATAATAAACTTTTAAATTCATAGAAGATAGTAGATATCATGCTCTACTTGACTCTTCTAAAATACAGTTATATGTCTTTGGCACAGCAAAAAGATGAAATGATAATGAATATTTTTTGGCCCGTAGCGCAAAGATGAATTTATTAGTATGATTATAAACAGAAATTGTGATTTGGTATAACCATGATCTTTGATGTTTCAGGTAAAGAAAGGTGATCAAAATTATCTTCGTCCTGGGTGCGAAGAGGCATTTAGAATCACAATTATGATTATGAGTTATTCATATGATTGTGGAAAGGAACTGTTGATTAATGTTATAGGGATAAAACATTGTTGGTGCATTTTTAACGTGGAGAAGATAATAGACTTTATGGTCTATTTGACTCTTCTAATGGATTGCTTTCGTTCACCGCAAATATGGTTGAAAAGTTTTATAATCTACCATATGTTTTAAATCTACGATTTATTATCGATAAAGGCTACCGATAATTTAATTATCTTTAGTCATAATATTTCTTCTTGGGCTAGTTGAGGTCACCCTTTTGCTTCACAATTCCTTTTAGGTAATAAGAGTGTAGTAGGTTGAATTGGGAAATGGATAACATGAAAATAGTGTGATGGTCCGAGACTGTCGAAGTTTCTCAATACATTATAAAACAGCATGACATGCAATATATAATTGTATTGAGGACCTAAGATGTGTGTGTCGTATTTTATGTGTCAATTAATAATTAATTTTGGTGAACAACAATTGGGTGATGAGAACCCGACTTTGAAAGCGTCAAAAGTGCACCTCATTAAAAACGAACATGATAGTAATCTTCTCGTTCTTCTTTGGGGTCTTGAAATATTTGCTGCTGTATTTTATATGGCATTGTAATAATTTGAGTTTGGAAATTGTCTACGAGACAATATTGTATTAAAACTCACAACTTATGTGTTATCGTACTCTGCACGACAGTTTAACAGTTGTATAAATGGAATTATCAGTAGTGTATTTTCTGGAGACCCAAGATGGGTGATGTATACCTATTTTGGGGGCGTCACATTTGGTATGAGAGCTTAGGGATATGGTCGCTGGCGGAGATATGAGTTTAGAACTAGGAGGGGAAAGACGCGTAATATAGTTCATTAGTGTGTGACTTACCTAAGCTAAAATTGTTTACTTAATAAGTTGACAAATTGTGATATGTCAATTAACCTTTGTTTTGAAGGTATATTCTAGATTGATATCTGAAATACAGGAGATGATCAATGAGAAAATCATGATACAGATGAAATAACCGAGAAGGTACAATCCGAAAAGAAGCAAGGTATTCTCATCTCTTCAAATACCAGGTACGTTCGTAAATTTCGAGGGCGAAATTTCATAAGGAGGGGAGATTGTGAGATCCCGAATTTTATGAAATAAAAGTATTCAATTTTCTTTTAATTATTATGTTATTTACTAAATGGTTAAATTGATAAAGGTTAAAGTTAAGGGTGATATTTGAAAATTTTGCAAAAGTAAGCAAGTTGTCATAGAATAATCGGTGGTAAAAGTACAGTAATATGCGTGGTTGCATAGTAGCACACGGTATTGATTATTGATGATTACGTGAGAAGTCACTCAGTTTTATTTAATTATTGTCAAGATATTTTATATTATTAAATCAATAATTAAGACGATACAGTTATTCATATTATTATTTGCATAATTAATAATGTCTGTAAGTTCTATCAAGGAGAGGTTAAGTCACATAATTACGCCGCTAATAAGGAGAAATCTTTATTGAAAGCCCCTCTTTCTTCTGCGAACGACACAGTTGTTAATATTATGAGTTATAATAATAATGAATAAATGTTATTAAAAATCAATTTGAGTTCTGAGTTGAATTTGGAGATCTTGGATGTGATATTTGACTCGGAATGTTGAAATTAGTATGGATAGACTATAAACACAAAATTTCACGGGTGAAACCCGTGATGGTTTTATTGCAAATCAAGTGATTTCTAAATTCAAATCGTATCCTTTCCATTCTCCTATAAATAGGATGCTTATTTAGAATTGAAAATCACACAAGAATCAGAGAATTCTTCTTCTATAATATTGAGCGTATTTCTTTAGATTTTTAGAAAGCTTTGAGCGTAGAAAATAGTGAAAGTTTTCTTCAAGAATATATCCGCTTATACCAGCTTGGAATACTCTTCTTTTTTGAGGTAAGGAGTATTATTTATTTCACATTCTGAAGAGATATTATTTTTCATATTCGTATGAATATTATTTTCATTCAATATTCGTAATGAATATTATTTTCGTTCAATATTCGTAGGGATATTGTCTTCGCTTAATATTCATTATATTCGCTTTAATATTAAATATTTTAATATTATTTTCGCTTCAATATTCGTAAGGGTTATCATGTTTTTCATATTCTCAAGAGATATTATTTTTGTTCAAGGGGTATTATTTCTTTCAGATTCATGAAGAGTTATTTTCTTTCAATACACGTAAGGGTTATTATTTATTTCATATTCGAAGAGATATTATTTTTGTATTCGTATGAATAGTATTTTCAATTAAAAGGAGTTTCGCCAGGCGCGCTTTGTAATTTTTTGACCCTTAAAAATTTTAGAAAAATTTGAAATGATAATTTGATGAGTTTTCTAGATTATGTCCAAAAATGACGATTTTTGGATGTATAGATTTGGAGTTATGAATTTTATGGAAAAAGACTATTTTAAAAGTAAACCCTTATAACTCCTTGTGGTTAACTCCAAAATTGGTGAAATTTATATTGGGAGTACATCTATGTAACAGTAGTATACTCTGTAAATTTTGGAATTTTTGGACAAAAGTACAGTTTATGATAAATGTCTAAATATTCGGAAATTTTGGCCATGTGAAAAATAGTAAATGAATTTTAAAAATTCCGAGAAAAATATATGTTTAATATGGGACTATATTTTGCTAAATCTCAGAAAAGAAAATTTGTTTATACTGCTTTGGTATTTTTCATGAAATTGGATTAGTTATGAGTAAATGAATTAAATATGTTATGTGAAGTAAAGAAAATTGGAAAATATGATTTTATGGCTTGGGAATCCTATATAAGGTATATGTAGATTTTTGATGAGAGTTTTGGTTATTGGTGGTGAAATCTTATGAGTTTGACATTTTATGATGTTTAAATGCATTAATTAGTAAAGTGTAAACAATTAAAAAAAATTGTTTATAAGTTTAAGAAATGATTAAAATATTGTTATAATATTAATGATATTAGATTATGAGATTATTAAGTGATTGATAACATTTGGATATTCTTGAACCCTCGGATAAATTGTATTATAAATGTTTAATATTTATCCTTTATCTCATTTAATTGAATTATTATATCATTGTCATCATCCTCATGCTTATATTGTGTTGAAAGTCACCTTTGGTAGTAGTGCATAGATGGACTTAGTATGATTATGAATAGGGATTATTCGGTATAATCATGGCCGTAATGTTACAAATGATGTGGTAAAAGTCCTCATTGGCTGTAGTGCATTAATGGACGCTTTTGGTATGATCATGACCATGGGCTCTTTTCACCAAGGGTGCAAAGATGAATTGTTTTATGGCGTGATCACGACTGGTTGATGAAAACACGAATATCCTTGGCCCGTGGTGTATGGATAATTAGTGGTCGTGATACTAATGAATATCCTTGGCCTTAGTGCGGGATTATTCGATGATATGGATTAATTATTGAAATGAGTCTCGGCGATGAAATATTAATTCATGGATGTGATAATAATGAATATCCTCGGCCCGTAGTGCAATGGATAATTCATGGATGTAATACTAATAAATATCCTCGGCAGTAGGTGCATGGATAATTCGGTGATGTGGATTATTTATTAAAATGAGTCTCGTGATAAAATATTGATAATAAACTTTTAAATTCATAGAAGATAGTAGATATCATGCTCTACTTGACTCTTCTAAAATATGATTATATATGTCTTTGGCACAGTAGTGCAAAAGATGAAATGATAATGAATATTTTTTGCCCGTGTAAGCGCAAAGATGAATTTATTAGTATGATTATAAATGAAATTGTGATTTGGTATAACCATGATCTTTGATGTTTCGTGTAAAAGAAAGGTGATCAAAATTATCTTAAATCCCGGTGCGAAGAGGCATTTAGAATCACAATTATGATTATGAGTTATTCATATGATTGTGGAAAGGAACTGTTGATTAATGTTATAGGGATAAAACATTGTTGGTGCATTTTTAACGTGGAGAAGATAATAGACTTTATGGTCTATTTGACTCTTCTAATGGATTGCTCGTTCCGCTGCAAATATGGTTGAAAAGTTTTATAATCTACCATATGTTTTAAATCTACGATTTATTCTTCGATAAAGGCTACTGATAATTTAATTATCTTTAGTCATAATATTTCTTACTGGGCTAGTTGAGGTCACCCTTTTGCTTCACAATTCCTTTTAGGTAATAAGAGTGTAGCTGGGTCGAGCGGGGATAACATGAAAATAGTGTGATGGTCCGAGACTGTCGAAGTTTCTCAATACATTATAAAACAGCATGACATGCAATATATAATTGTATTGAGGACCTAAGATGTGTGTGTCGTATTTTATGTGTCAATTAATAATTAATTTTGGTGAACAACAATTGGGTGATGAGAACCCGACTTTGAAAGCGTCAAAAGTGCACCTCATTAAAAACGAACATGATAGTAATCTTCTCGTTCTTCTTTGGGGTCTTGAAATATTTGTTTCAGCAGATTTTATATGGCATTGTAATAATTTGAGTTTGGAAATTGTCTACGAGACAATATTGTATTAAAACTCACAACTTATGTGTTATCGTACTCTGCACGACAGTTTAACAGTTGTATAAATGGAATTATCAGTAGTGTATTTTCTGGAGACCCAAGATGGGTGATGTATACCTATTTTGGGTGCATCACATATATGACGAGAAGGTGAATCTTTTCTCATGTATATACTTTATAGGTAGAGAACGATAAGGTAGGTGCGAGTTCTTGAAACTCATATTTATGGTACATTCGTGACTCATAATGATATGGTAGGTTTTTGAACTTCTCAGTGAATGGACGATTATGGTCTGTCTGGGATAGTTCTTAAACTCATATTATTGTGGAAAGTTCTTGAACTCATAATGTGTGGTAAGTTGATGGACTGTACTATGGTAGAGGAATGTGTGGACTGAAAATGAGTTATTTTCAGTAGACTTAGCATTGAAGGTGCTAGAGAAGATTAAGTATTGTCACAAGTAAGGCAATGAAGGAAGATGGAGAATAGGATATCCCAAGTCATCTAGCTATGCTAGATTTTGAAGTTTCTTTAAATCGTGCTAATGTGCGCGTTTTGAAAAGGAAAGAATTGGTTCATCTTTTGGAACCAATGGATTTTAAAAGAACAATTCTTGGTATGTCTATGTTAATTGTTTTAGCTAGACAAAAATTTATTTAAAATATCAAAATGAATTTTATATCATCAGTGCATTTCATGCAAAGATGGTAAAAGGATGGAGTTATTAATGCAACTGAACCTAGTGTTGGAAGTGATCTTAGGATCAACAACCAGCTATGGTATGATGTATAATGACGAAGTCCTCAACGTACTATGAAAAGTACGATATCATGACGTCATAAAACGTTTTGATGTATTACGAAAGAATTTAAAGAAGTAGTCGATGTCAATTAATTTGACTAGACGAATGTTTCAAGTTGATGTCCAATTTATTGGTATGGTCTAAGCTACTTGATTTGGCTAAGACGAATGGTATGTCATGATTAAAAGAAAATCGAGCTTTCTTTGAAGAGTTATGCCGAACCAAATTGTTTTGGTGCAAAATCTAATGATTAAGTCTGAGGTAAACATACCCTGAAATGGGGTTATACGACGGGTTGATCGCCTACGTATGGAAGAGGTAGTTTACCTTCTTTGTGATTGTAAACTGACTGTGTAAGAAGGGTTTACGGTGAAATGATGTTGAACTTAGTAAGAGTTCATGGTCAATTTGACCCCTCAGCAAAAGTATGAAATGTTATAAAGCAATCCTTATATTCCTATTTATTCCTTTCACTTCATGATTCTTGATAAGTTATGAAGGGTAGAGAATATATAAAAGATAAGAACTTCTTTGAAGAGATGTTGAGAAGAAGGGTAAGCTAAAATTTTGAGGACGAAATTCTGTGAAGAAGGGGAGAATGTGAGGACCCGAAAGATTGAAAGTATAGTTAAGCATGAGGTTTAACTAATGACGATTATGTCAACAGATAATCCTTGTGAGAAGGATGAATTGAGATTAAACCGTTGCTAAAGGTTGTAGGCACCCGGGTATGGGTGTGGTTTTAAAAATCCCGAAGACAAAATTTTTATAAGGAGGGAAGAATGTGCCAACTCGAAAAATCGGATTGTCCAGAAATTAAGATTTCAAGAATTAGTTATTAATAAAATGAATTTTTATTAATTACTATTCTATGCTATGTGTTTATTAATCGTTCTAGAACCTAGGATGATTATTAATCGGGAGGATTCTGGCTATGATCTAGATTGAACGAGTAAGAATTTTCAAGACGAAAATAAAAAAATTTTGAGAACAAAATATTTCCAGGGAAAAAGGCGAAATAGGCACTATTCACCCGACGAAACCCTAAGGGTTAGGGTTCAAATAACCTATGCCTTTTCGAGAGTTCGGTATGTCGAAATGACATTCCGTCAAAAGATTTGACGATGATATATCGTGAAAAGTTAAGTAAGCCGTTAAAAGTTTTTCTCGAAAAATGTGCAGAAATCAGACGAAATAAAAATAACGAAAAGTACTGTTATGTACTTTTCATTCGTTTAGCTACGTTAGAGGAAAACGTGAAGGAAAATGCTTGACACCAAAAAGTGTTTTTTAGTTTTTCAGAAATCCGAAGAATACGTAAAAGTTAATCGATAAAGGAAATACGAAATATCCAAAAATATTTGGATTCCGAGAATCGCAATTTTTAAAACTGTCGGACGAAACCCGAAAGACGGAACCACAAAACTTACAGGCTAAGTTTTGTGAATAGTAAGGAGGTTAACTAAGGAGGTGGAAATGGTAAACTTAAGGGCTAAGTAAACTTAAGGAGTAAGTAAACTTAAGGGCTTAAACTTAAGGCTTAAACTTATGAATAATGTGAATAGGGAGGTTTATGGGGCAAAATGACTAAAATACCCCTTGCCTTGGTTTTCTATAAATAGGAAGCTTAACTCATTTTTTTAGGATTTTGAAAATCCTACAACTTTTGAGAGAGAGAGAGAGAGAGAGATTTTGGATGAGAAAGAGAAGGAAAAGGAAGAGGAAAAACTTGCTCGGGAGCAACTTTGTCCGATGAAAGGAGATTAAAGAAGAAAGGTAATATGAAAACCTAACTTCTAGATAATTTTTTTTAAGTTTATATGTTAAAAATATAGCTTAATGAGAATAAGAAGTAAAAGATGTTAGGAATGATTTCATATGGTTAAAATCATGAGAAAAGAAGAAATAAGAAATTTGAAGTTTATGTTAAAAATTTCTTAAGGAAGTATAAGATTCGTAATGAATTTGAACGATCCAAATGAATCATATGAACGATTCGGTGAAATAAGTAAGGAATGGTGTTCTATAACATCAAATTCCAAGAAAAAGTAAAATTATAATCAAAATATCGATTAAAAATGAAGAACGAACGAAGAATGCGAAGAACACGCGAAGAACTCGAAAAACATTGTTAATGGACAAATTTAAAACCATCGTAGGATAATTGTTATTGATGGACAAGTTTAAAACCAATGCGTATAAGTTAGTTGCTAATTGCCTGGTTAGGAACTTTAGAAACATTCATTAAGAACGTATTAAAACTGAGCTATAACGAAGTTATGGTGAAATTTCGTAAAAGATGAACGAGAAACAGAAAGTATGTAAATGAACCCGAACGTGTAGGGTTTTATAAGAATGTAAGAGAACATAAAAAATGTGAGTCATGGACTCAAGAATGAACAAATTCCGAGTTCGGATGATCGAATTACGGACGAACGAACGAAGAGCGTTAAAAACGTAAAATGAACGAAGAGCGAAGATTATGCCAATTGAATGGCATATTAATGGATTCAGAACAAAGTTCTATCTGTGGGTAATCAAAGTACGTAAGATAAGGAAGAGAATAACTTTAGAACGACCTCGTTCTGAGTTATAACGAATAAGTTATGGAATCAAGAAGTAAGCGTCTTAAGCACTTTCTAAGACTTAGAAAAAATTTCTAGGTTTTGTGCTCGATGCCGCAGCACTAGTCAAGCCTTGGGAGACGACGCTACAACGCGAGGCCCGGGCCATCAGCTACTGCTGAGTGGTGCCAAGGCGCGAGAAATAGAGAAGAGAGTGGCGCCATAATGCCAGCCTCGACAGTTTGACATCTTGTGAGTGGCACTTATGCAACTGAGAGTAAAGGAAGGGCCCGGCGTGCCAAGCGGCGCTCGGTGCGAGGACAAAGCCCGATGATGAGCTTTTAAGTGCTCAATTACTGGGGATGTGCAAGAAAGAAATATGAACATGTAGTTCAACTAATGTAACACTTAATCAAGTGTATTAAACCTTTAATGAAGGTTGAACGAAAAGATTAAACGAGATTAAAAGACAAAGAATGTGAACGCGGGTTACGGAACCGATATCTGGGGACCTTAGTCGCGATAAACGAACGTGGGGGATTTCTATGATTGTGATTCCTTAGACGTTGAGTAACGAGCGTAATGTATAACATTTCAATGTTATGACATGGTAATAAGAGATGAATGTAAAGCGTATAGACGCTGTGAACGCAACGTTGTTGCGATAAACTATCGGTCTTAGCATACAATGAACCGTATGGCTTTGACATTAATAAAGAATATTGAACATGGGGTTCAGATGATAGTAATGAATGAAAGCGATTAAAACCTTAGATAAAGGTTGAATAAGAGATTAAGGGATGAACAACGTAAACATTGAATACGTAAACGATCTTCGTGAATCGTATTTACGTCGGATGAACGTTCTAAGTATACATTGGTTGTATGACTTAGACGTTGACGAAAGTAGTAAGTAAGATATGAATTATCAAGAAAGCCGTAGCGAACGGTAAGACGATTAATGAAAGCCAAATCTGAGTCAGATGAGAATGTTAGAATGAAATGTAAGCATTGAACACTTTAACCAACGTGAAGGTTAAGTGTACGCGAATATTAAACAGGTAGAACCTACACCCCGTGTATGGTTTGACCGTAGGATAATGAAGACAAATGATTAAACATGTGAATGGTGAAGAAGCTGAATTAAAGACAAGTACATATAACGTAAAACAAGCCGAGTTAATTTTATAACTTGGATGATGTTCCGAGTCGAATGAACCGGACGTTGTAAGATAAAAATAAGGTAACGTAAAATGGTTAACACTATAAATGCATAGAATGAATATTGAATGATCGTTCTGAGTATACAAAGGACTGTATAACTTAGATGATAAAGAATAAACCCTGAGGTATGTCATTTAGTTTCCAGAAAGCCATAAGGAATAAGAAATTGACTTAACGAACATTATAGTTAATAGTTCAGATAAGCTAAGATGAATTTAGGTTGTAGTACAATTGTAACCTTTGATGGTTGACATATGGGAGCTGGGCTAAACAATTCCTTCAGAGAGCGAAGGTATATACAAAACTGGCAACCGATCTAACTCACTGTTATGGGCAGTGTAGATGAGACGAGAACTTGTTTGTCGGTTGTTTGTGGGAAACCACTCAAAGTACCATATGAACTGCTAGCAGAGAAACGATATGTGCTGAGTCCTAGAAAAGTTATAAGAAGAAGATAAGAATGCAAATCATCAAAGATGATGAACGTATTGAGTAAGACATCTCTGTATGTCATGAAGCCGTTAACCGGTAAAGGAAGTTGGTCGCGTAAACTTAGATTATAAGAACGCAAACCCTAAGAAGTAAAGTTAAGTAAACCAATGCGTAAAGTCAAGTATATGACTAATTGGTGTATGTGTTATTTCCTTATGTGCTACATAGGAATTGGAATGACCAGTTCAGCGTAAACTATAAGCTGTAGCTGTGCGTAAGGCAAGTTTCCTAGCTTCGTTCATATTTTAAATGAATTCTAGTTTCTAAAACTTCTCAGATGTTAAACTTGAGAAATTCTGTCTATGTGTGAATGTGTGATATTTGTACAAGGTGGTAGAACGTATGAGGCCTTGTGCCACAATGTGAATACTTTGGTGTTTCTATGAGGTGAACTGTTCTATGATTGAACTGTTCAATAAAAGAATGTTCTGTTTATACATGAGCCGTTATTGTTAAGTCTGTGCTATTGATTCTAGCCAGGAAGAATGTGTATGAAAGAGAGTATAGAATGAGTTTTAAAATAATAGGAATCAAGATTATTCCTATTATTCAAGCTGTTTCATAACCTTTGTTCGGTTATTGAGGTTTTTAAAAGAATGTTTGAATTCTTAAAGTTGTTTGTTCAACTATTATGACTTGCTGGGCAATGAATGCTCACACTTGCTTAAAATAAAAACATTTTCAGCGAATGATGTTAGAAGAACTTAAGGATCCCGTAAAGATCAAGCTGATCGGTATCTAGAAGAAGTACCATTCATTATATGAATGAGCGTGAAGATCAAGCGAAGACTTGTAATATAGAATGATAGAATTAAACTATAGAATAGTTTAATGAATGATTATATATCCTTGGTGGCGGATAAAAGTCACTTGTACAAGATGTAAAGAATAATGTAATTATCATTATTTGTAATGGAAGAGGTTATAAGGTTTTAGAACATGGGATTTGAGGATGTATGTTGTTATATTTAGCTATATAATGATGTATGTTTGGAAGAAGATGGAATCGTGTCGTACGCAATCTGGATGTGAAAATAGACCGGATTTCGGGGCGTTACAGGTTATCAACACTAGCTAATAATTAGCAATTAGATTAGATATTTTTTTTTGAATTTCCACAATTATCTCCTTAGAATATTTGACTCCTTGATTCATGACATCTTAGAATATCCGACTCCTTGATTTTAGCTTTAGTTGTTATCATATATGTATATATAAAGAGGACATCTCTGCTATAAATATAGCAAAGAACATATTATACAAGATTAGTTTTATCTCTCTCTCTACATTCTATTCAAGTATCAAAGCCAAGAGCCTAACATCAATCCTTCAATATTCTGCTACTTCATTTTTTCCCCATGTCTGTGACAACCCGAATTTTTATAAGTTATTAAAATAGGAATTTAATAATTAAAATTCTTATTATGAGATGTTTTGAGTTTGAGTATGTATATATACGTGCTATATATTTTGAAATATGTGATCTCAAAAGTGTGAGAAAATATATTCTCATATATTGGGAAAGTGAGGTTTAATAGTTGAGTTAACTATTGAAGGAATTAAATAAATTTTGTAATTAATCTTAAATATTTATTGAATTGAATAAATATTTTAAATAATTTATTTATTGAGAAAAATAAATAATTTATGAAATTATGGTATAATAATTTAGTTATGTGTGTATGATAATTAAGTTAAAGCAAAGGTAAATTTTATTCTTTCAAGATTTAATTTAAAAATTAATTAAATTAAATGAGTTGTTTAATATTAAAGAAAATAAGTAAATTAAATAAAGCGATGTTTAAGTCTAATTTATTAATTAAATTAGATATATGATTATTTATTAATCATCGGAAGAATTATAATAAAATTATTATTATTATAATTATCATTGTAAGTTATGTAAATTGGTTACAGGTATAGCAAATAAAAACTATATAATATAATATTATTAAAATAATCTAGTATGGGAGAAATTGTGTGTAACCAAACGTAACCTTATGACTTTTGGTTTATTGTAACTGACGCCTTTTTATTTTCTTCACCTAACGTACGTTGGGGAGGGGGGGGGGGAGAGGGAGTCAGTTATATGTTACATGTTCTTTTTCCTAAGGCTAGTACTGAGCTTGGTGAGGAAGAGAGGAAATACAGAGGTTTTGAGAGAGAGTTTTCTGTGATTTTGCCAAGAGGAAGGAGAATTCACCATCTCTTGCTAAGCCTACAACTAGGGTTTGAAGGTATACTTTACTTCTAATGTTTACAGTTTGAATTCTTATGATCATCTTCTATAAATTGCTTATCACATGGGAGTTATACATGTAAGTATGTGGTTTATAATCCGTTAATCATTATTTGTGAGTGCTATTTGATGATTAAGTTACAAGAAATTAGTTTGTAGGAAGAAATTGAAATAACAGTGGTTTTGTATGAAAATGGCTTAAGAAAGTATAAATTTTATGTCTAATATATGTTATAATCTGTAAATTGATGTTGGATTATGTTAGTATGTGAAGAAACGAAAACAACAAAAGTTGAATGAATTGAAATGGTTGAGAAACGAATTCGTAGTGAACAAATTCGCTAAATTGTCAAAACATGAAAATTAGTATGAACATGAGCTTTAAATTCATATTTGGGTTAGTTAATGTTTATGTTAATTGTTGGGTATTTGGTATGTTGTATTTTTATGAATTACAAACCCATAGAATAAAAAATGAACTCATTTGGATGAGTATAACTCATGTTATGATGATTAGAAAGGAGTTTGTAGGCCTAATTTGGCTTTCTGTAGTGTTCGGGATCAAAATTCGCGAGTTAGCAGAAGGGATCCCCGCCCCGACGGGCCCCCCCTAGTGTAAAAACCCCCGCCAATTTTGGAAAAAATCTGACATGACATGTTTTACTAAAACAGCCATAACGTTTTCATACGAACTCCGATTGAGGTGATTCAAGATGATCCGGAACGAGGATGAATAGACGTACAACTTTTTTTCATTAAGTTTTTTAATTTGAGGTATTTAGGAAGGGTCAAAATAGTAATCGTTGTGACTATTACGTATTCAGAGGCGATCGGGGGGCGTCGATCGAGCACATACGCAAGTATAGTGCTCCCGACGATGGAATATGTTATTCTAAGTGATGTAACATGAAAATGCATGATATAATACATGAAATATAAAATTTCCTTGCTCATAATAGAATGCATTGGCATGACTTAGTATGTGTTTTGAAAAGAAACTTAAAGATTTTGAAAAAAAAATAAACCTTGTGGAAACGTATGTTCTATAAGTTCTGAACTTAGTGGTTTATATACATGATTGAGTTCAAATATAAATGAGCATGATATGGTGTTTATAGTGTCTTGTTCATGATAAAACTTGTTAGACCTTGTGTTAGAAAAGTTTTCAAGAGAAACTTGATATAATAGAATTAAGGTGCATAAATGCTACATGAGGTAGGTTTTGAACTTGAGAAGACGTTATCATGACTTAGTTACTTATGATAAGAGTTTTTAAAAGTTGTCTTATATGTGCTATACTACATCATTAATGATAAAATGATTTTAAAGATAAACTCCATTATCTTTTGTAAACTAATTATTAAAACATAAATGATATGTGCACTCAGCTAGTCAAGTATGGCATAAGTTATTAAGCATGTTTTAAAAGTATGAACTATGCTATGTCCATGTAAATGAGATAGATACATGTGAGCATGCTATTAGAGGTTTATTAGTACAAATATATGGTTTAAAAGATTATAACATCAAATCTTGTTAAAGAAAGTTGTTAAGCCTTATTGATTGAAATAAATCATTATGGAGCTAATAAGTAATTTGAATGTGAACTTGAAAATAGATCACAACCTATTTGATGTCAAGTACGGATGGTTAAGGTATACTTATACATGCCTAGCTATTCTACGAGTATGATGAGAAAGTGAAATGAAGGTTTTACAAACCTAGTTAGGAAATAATGTAACATTACTATTATATTAAGAATGTATGAAATATATGACTAATGGATGTGAATCCATGATTATATAACTATGTAGGAATACACGAAGTGCAGATAAGCGTTAAGCAGTTAAGTCATAGTTCATAAACTACGAATCAGGCAAGTCTTTCAGTTCTTATTTGCTATGTGAACTTGATGATTAACTGTTTTAAATCATTATTGCAAAGAGCATGATGTGTTATATATATGTTGAGAGTATGAAATGTTAAAGTCAATTTATGACTACGTTGATTGATTAAAGCATGCAAATTGAGTAAGAAACTCAATCTTTATACTTGTTATATGAACTGTAGCATGTATATTATATGTTGAGTATGTTATTATGTGCTATGTGATGTATGAAAACTGTTAGATTTTGCTGGGCTGTTGAGCTCAACCTTGTAAATAACCACTTTTGTAGGTTCAAGATTCAAGGTAAAGTTATGTGTTACTTGAAAGACATGAATCAGATGTGATACTTGAAGATTTATACACTTTGGTTGTGTTATTATTATTTGAACCATGTTTAAGGTTTCGATTAATGTATTAATGTTGAATTGTAATATCGTTTTTGCAATGTAAACTATTGTAGTATTAAAATGATTCTGAGATACTTAGATGTAAAGGTTGAAGGTTTTGGGAACGAGGATAGTTTGTAATAGAAAATTTTAATTATTCCGCAAATTTTAATGGTTGTATTATCGTTTAATGTTGTAAAATTAGAGGTTGAATGTATTGTTAATGACCGATGTCGAGAATTAAATTATTTAAATTTTGGGGTCGTTACAATGTCCACCTTCTCTACCAAAATCTTCAACCCTCTTTCCTCATCTGTTATTCTCTCTCAAGCCCATCACTATATCACACTAAAATAAAATTCTTCCAACTATATCTTATGTCGCACACAAATTGATCCATACTTGCAAGGCCACAATCTGTTTGGTTATGTCATCGGCGAGTTCGCCCGTCCTCCATCTTTTCTGCCATCCAGTCCTTCCACCACTACTTCTACCACTTCTCCTATTTCTAACCCAGCGGCACAAACATGGGATACACAGGACAAACTTCCTATGCGTCTACTCATCTCCTCCCTTAGTGAAGATGTGGTACCCCTTGCAATCGGACTCACTTCATCTGCTGAACTCTGGTCCACCATCTCAACATTTGCAAGTCCTTCCAACACACGTTTACTTTGCCTCTCCATGGAACTACATTATTCATAAAAAACATAATGAAACTCTAAGTGCCTATCTTCATCGTCTAAAACAAATTTTTGATGAATTATCAGCCTTTGCACTACCCATCTCTCAATCTGATTTCCTAGTTGCTATTTTAAAAGGTCTTCATGCTGAAATTACGTCCCTCAAATCCTCTCTCTCCATGCTTGATACTCCTTTGTCATTCTCTGCGTTACTAAGAAAATTTCTCAGCCACGAGTTCATTATCGAACCAAATATTTTAGTTGATTCTCCCTCTGCACCATCGGCCAATAGTGTCCAATGTTTCCCCACCAATGCTCCACGCTTCAACAACCATCGTGGTCGCGGCCGTGGTATCCGAGGTCGTGGGCGAGGAAATGTTCGCCCACCTATCCCTCCATATTCCTCCCATTTTAATCGCCTACGCTGTGTATTTTGTGGTGGCTCCAATAATGACTCATACAGTTGTTCTTTTTGTCCTCAATCCTCAACTTCTGCAGGTCTCCTTGGTCCGCCTCTTACCTCCTCGCCTCCCGCTGCTAACTTTATTGCCACTACACCCATCAATTCCTTCAACCTGTCATCATCCTCCCTCTCTTCTCTCTAATGGTTTCCTGATACAGGCGCTAATTATCATGTTACACCAGACTTAGCGGGTAGCAATCATGTTGATGAGTACAATGGATTAGATTATCTTTAAGTTGCGAATGGTAATATTGCTCCTATAAATAATATCTGTTCCACCACATTCAATTCCAAAAATAAAAAATTTCATCTTTCTCAAATATTACATGTTCCATCTACTTCAAAAAAATTGTTATCTGTCAATAAGTTTTGTCAAGATAATAATTTCTATTTTGAATTTCACCCATCTTGTTTTCATGTTAAGGATCTCGTCTCGCAGAAAATGCTCCTCAGTGGCCCAACTAAGGATGGCCTCTATACTTTACAAATTCCTCACTCATTTCATGCCCTTTCTGCTTCCAAGGTCACTCTGTTCGATTGGCATCAATGTCTGGGTCATCCTCATGAACTTTTTCTTCGTCACATTATTTCCAAACAGATTCTAGGATTGTCATCTAATAAAGGTTCTTCTGTCTGTATGGCATGTCATATGGGCAAGACCTGTAGATTTCCTCTTAATAGTAGTTCCTTTTCTGCACAACATGTTCTTGAATTAATAATCTGTGATGTTTGGGGTCCTGCTCCCTTCACCTCTTTGCATGGAAATAAATATTATGTACTTTTTGTTGATGCTTATACAAAATTCTCTTGGATTTATTTTATTAAGTTGCGCAGTGAGGTTCCCTCTAAATTTTTGCAATTTCAATCCATGGTGGAACTTCTTTTTCACTCCAAAATTAAATACTTTCAAACTGATGGTGCTAAGGATTTTTTTACCACTCAAGTATTTTTTCTAAAAATGGCATCATTCATCGTATTTCATGTCCATATACTTCACTTCAAAATGGGCTTGTTGAGAGACGTCACCGTCATGTCGTTGAAACTGGCTGAACATTATTGGCTCAAGCCTCAGTTCCAGGGATTTTTTAGGACTATGCCTTTGAATGTGAAACTTATATAATATATCGCATGCCATCTACAGTTAACCACGATCTTTCTCCTTTTCAAAAAATATTTTCCAAGCCATCAAATTACAATTATTTGAAAATTTTTGGGTGTTTATGTTTTCCCATCTTAAGGCTATACAATAAACACAAATTTGAATACCGGTCTCTCCCGTGCATTTTCTTGGGTTACAGTTCTACTCACTTAGGATACTATTGTTTTGAACAAAAATCACAAAAAAATTATCAAGCTCGCCATGTAAGATTTGAAGAGAGTCAATTTTCTTTTTCTCACTCTCACACTTCAGTTTTCTCACCATTGTCAACTAAGTCCCATCCCCCGCACACACCTCCATTCTTATCGAGTCCACTTCTTTCTCCTAGTTTAGATTTCAAATCTGCATAATCCAGACAGTCCAATCCATTCGTTTCTACATCCAGACCCCCTAACACCCATCTTAGTCACTCTGCTTCGCACTCCAGACAATCCGGACATCCTGAGACCGAATCTGGACACTTTGAGAACCAATTTGGACACTCTAACACCCTATCAGGACACCATGTGTGACGCCCCCAAAATAGGTATACATCACCCATCTTGAGTTGCCAAATACATGGTACAAAATTCAAATACAACTTAATTATACAACAGTCGTGTAAAATACGACAAAACATAATCTAAGAGTTTTAATAAGAATATTGTCATCTAGAAAATATCCAAACTCAATGGAGTCCTCATTACATTTATTGTAACACTATTTAACAGAATAGTGAGGACTACTAATGCTATCATCTGGACCGTCACTCCGTTCCCCGACTAGTCCTAGCTACGTTCTCATTTCCTGAAGAGAACAGTGAAAGAAAGGGTGAGCTCAACTAGCCCAAAGAAGAAATATTATGACTAAGATAATGCAGAATAAATTATCATTAGTCTTCAACAATGTTAAACTGATAAAATACCATAGACATCAAGTTTAACTGCAGCGGAATAAGCAATCCATTAGAAGTGTCAAGTAGAGCATGATATCTACTATCTTCTATGATTTAAAATGTTTTCATCAATTTTTATCGCTGAGACTCAACTTAATAAATAAACCACATCATCGAGTTATCCCTGCACTACGGGCCAAGGATATTAATTAAATCATCAATGGTCATGACTATACCGAATAATCCCTGGTCATAATCATACCAAAAACTGTCCATCAATGCACTATAGGCTACTGAGGACTTTTACCACATCATTTATAACATTACAGGTCATGATTATACCGAATAATCCCTGGTCATAATCATACCAAGTCCATCTATGCACGTAAGTCAAAGATGACTTTCATCACAATATAAGCATGAGGATGATGACAATGACATAATAATTCAATAAAACAAGTTCAAGAATAAATTTTAAAGATTTATAAGTTAATTTATCTTGAAATCAATTACGTCCAAATTGTCAACATGATACTACTTTGTGGAGTAAAATTCAAAAATGCTCAGAAGAATATTTCCATGAAAAGATACCGAATGAAGCGCAAATATCCAGGATATTCTACTAATTTCATGGAGTATAGAAGCCAAAACTTTAACCAAATGAGTATCATAGAATATATGAAACTGCAAATGGATTTTCACCCACCATGCAGTAATCCACATAGATAGATCATTTCCACAATTTAATAAGGAATGAATACGAAGGATCATTCACCATGCATGTGATAATCCACATAGACAGGTTATTCCAACAGAATAATAAAGAATGGAACCAGGTCATGCGTAATCCGCACAGACAGGATATTCCAACAGAATAATAAAGAATGGAATAACAGAAGAATTCACCATGCATGCGATAGATCACATAGACAGGTTATTCCAATAGAATAATAAAGAATGGAACCAGGTCTAGCGTAATCCGCACAGACAACATATTCCAACAGAATAATAAAGAATGGAATAACCAAGAATTCACCATGCATGCGATATACCGCACAGACAAGTTATTCTAACAGAATAATAAAGAATGGAACCGGATCTAGCGTAACCCGCAAAGATAGGATATTCCAACAGAATAATAAAGAATGAAATAATAGAAGAATTTCACCATATATGCGGTACTTCGCATAGACAAGTTATTCCAACATAATAATAAATAATGGAATAACAGAAGCTCTCTTCAAGAATACGAAAGAAATAATACCCTTTACCTTAGAAAGAAACTGGATACTAGAGTAGAGAGGTAACAGACTTCTCTTCTTCTTTCTCTCTATAATAATTGCTCTATAGCTTTAGTGAATTGGTGAGAAATGAAGGAATAATGAGCTTCTATTTATAGGAAAATATAGTTTTGATAATTGCACGTTTTGGGGCTCAAAATATTACAGTACAATACCTTCAACTTTTCTTTCATTTTTAATCTAGTCCTGGAAGTATTATCAAACTTGCACCACCTCCCCTAATAGTAAATAATGTGAATCAATAGTTCAATCATGTGAATCAATAGTTATAATCATGTGAAAATAAGAATTACAGTATAGTACCTCCATCTACACCTCCATTTTTAACTTAGTCATGCAAGTATTATCAATCTTACACTAACTCCCCTAATAGTACAAGAATGTGAATCAATAGTACACACATGTGAACAAATAGTTATAATCATGTGAATTAATAGCAATTAATTGCTCATTTATCCGATTAATTACCCGACTGGTCAGTATAACTTCCAGACATCAATTAATATCGAAATAAATGTCGATTTTCACTAACACTAATAATTCCAACACAATGGAACTATCAATTTCATCTTTAATTAACACGAACTTATTCATCATTAATATTATAACTCACAATATTTAACAACCATGTCGTTTCCAGGAAAGAGGGGGCTTTTTGATAAGGATTTCTCTTTATTGGCGCGCAATTAGATGACCAAACCTCTCCTTGACAGAACTTCTAGACATTGTAAATATTGCAATTTAATAATATGAATAACTTTGTCATCTCAATTATTGATTTAATAATATATCATATAACGTAGATGATACTGTGACAATAATCGAATCAATAATATGAGAGATATGATGCATCAATTACTGTAGCAATAATCGAGTATAACTGAGTGACTTCTCACGTAAGCATCAATAATCAATATCGTGTGCTATTATGCAACCACGCCAGACATCAGTACTTTTTTACTACCGGTAGTTCAACAGCTTTAACGGTAAAACTTCCATTGTTATTTTTATAAAAAGATAATTATGTCATTTTCTAACTACGACAATACTTCCGTTATGGGGTCCACCGATGATTGTGTCATCGTACGAATATTCCCTGTTAAAATGAATATTCCCCGACCAATCGAATATTATATAACCACTTGCTTACTTTGCAAAATTTGTAAATATTACCCACAACTATAACATTATATTATATCCACACCATAATATTCAAAAATATATTTCGAGAGAAATTAATCTTTATTCATAAAAGTTGGGGTCTTACAACCTCCCCTTCTTATGAAATTTCATCCTCGAAATTAGGGTGCATACCTGGTATGTCGAAGAGGTGAGGATACCTTGATTTCATCTCAGATTCTAACTCCCAGGTCATTTCCTCCACATCATGGTTTCTCCACAAAACTTTGACTTGAGGTATAACTTTAAAGTGTAGAATATGATCCTTCTTATCCAAGATTTTAACAGGTAACTCTTCATACGTTAAATCTTCCTCTATCTCGTCTGGTTCTAATTCAATAATATGGTTCGGGTCTTTCACATATTTATGTAACATAGATAAGTGAAAAACGTTATGAACACGAGACATACTTGGCGGTAAGGCGAGTCTATAAGCCACAGTTCTTACTCGATCGAGGATTAAAAATGGGCCAATGAATCGAGGATTAAGCTTTCCTCTCTTTACAAATCTTGTAACTCCTTTCCATGGAGCAACACGTAACAACACATGATCTCCAATATTGAATTCCACGTCTTTTTGATGAAGATCAGCATAAATCTTTTGTCGATCTTGTGAGGTTTTTATACGTTGTCGGATCGTTTGAATCTTTTCCGTAGTCATACGTACCAAATCCGGTCCCAACAATGTTGCTTCACCCACCTCATCCCAGCATACTGGAGAATGACACTTTCTTCCATACAACGCCTCAAATGGAGCCATGCCAATACTTGCTTGATAACTATTATTGTAGGAAAACTCCACCAATGGTAAGAACTTGTCCCAACTTCCCTTGAAGTCAAGGACACAAAGTCTTAATAAATCTTCAAGAGTTTGAATAGTCCTTTCCGACTGCCCATCCGTTTGAGGATGATATGCCGAACTAAATCATAAATCTGTGCCCATAGCTTTTTGCAAACTAACCCAAAATCTTGAAGTGAATCTTGGGTCTCGATCAGAAACTATGGATACTGGCATACCATGCAATCGTACGATCTCGTTTATGTACATACTAGCAAGACGTTCAAGTGTAAAAGTTTCTCGTATCGGTAAAAAATGAGTAGACTTGGTTAATCTATCAACAATGACCCAAATTGCATCTATGCCTTGAGAAACCTTGGGAAGACCAGTAATGAAATCAATGGTAATGTGCTCCCACTTCCATTCTGGAATTTCAAGTGGTTGTAATGGACCTTTTGACACTTGATGCTCCGCCTTGACTCGTTGACAAGTTAGACACCTTGAGATAAACCTGTTAGGTTTGTAATATTCAAGAAGCAATCAAATTGCAAAAATTAAGCGGAAGCGAGATAAATCAGAGTTTAAAAGAAAAAATTACAAACCATATACCCGGATCACCCTTTATGCACAATTATTAATTTAAACGAAAAGATATGAAGAACAAACATACCCTTGAAGATCCGAGCTTCCTCAGGTACAAGTTCACCTCCAATCCTTTTCGCGTTCAACTTGAATCCACCGGGTTTGGTTCCTTCCTTTGATCAACATTAGCCACCCAAGTGTTTGGCCTCTAGAGGTGATCCACCAAGGAAAAAGAATTTTCAAGAAGAAGGGGTATTGGCTCAACCCTAGTTTTCTATCTCTATAGAAAAAGGACGTACTCTCCAACAAATTGGAATTATGTCGTACATCTTAATATCTGATATAAGACTCCTCTTATAAAGATATCAAGTAACCTTATTTAATAAAATAAGGTATTATTTAATTAAACTCTTTTAATTAAATGGGCTCCCTAATCTTATTAGGGATAATTAATTAAACTCCTTTAACTAATTTTCCCTCCTAATCCTATTAGGAATAAATGAGAGTACTTATATTAAATTAATTCCTAAACTCTTTTAGAAATTAAAATAATAAGAATAATTGTAATAATATTAATAAGACTCCTCTTATTAATTTATATTCAATATTTCAAAAATATTAAATAATAAATATTAAGGTATTTAATTTATTCTATCACCATAGATTAAATTAAATATACATAACATATTATTACGATTATGCCATTAACTTCTTAAATAATTATTCTTCCTTTTATGGTGTGACCCTTTAGGTTCTCCATATTAAACCGGTTGTGAATAAATCAATTAGAACAATTCTAATCTTATTTAAATAAATAAATTAAACAATTAATTTATTTAAATAAATAATATTTATTCTACAATAGGATAAGCCTCCCTAGCGATCAACGACTTTCCAAATAATATAGATTTCAACATTAATCATTAAAGAACCTTTGAGTAAATAGTTACTTAATGTACAATTCAATCCTTCCACCATACAATGTCCCAATTAAATATAAGACATGGAATTCTTCACAAGTCTTATTTTATTTAATTATATGTATTTCGACTCTTAAATGCACAACTCCAAATAATGCAAATCGAAACTCCTTTCTAATTTCATTACGCCTTGGCCAAGGACTCTTTGGGTTGTCATTTATCGAATCACATAGGACATTTCTCTTCTTTTATTAGAGTGGTAGATTCTTTATTGATCATACATTATCTCCATGTACAACTTATTATACCCAAGCATACCCTTTGATATACCCTAAGGGTCTTAAGGAATAAGTCAAAGTATAACTCATCATACACAATATACTATGATGATCTCAAGTCCAAGGATTACTTGTACTACTATCACTACTGAAATTCCTATTGACGACAGCAAATAAAACTCCATTAGGTATTCCTTAGCGAGCCAATGTTCAAAGAACTTATAATAAGCACCTACATACTTGCTTTTAGTGTCTCCACACAAATGATCATGAGATCAATCATCCTCATCCAACGAGAAAGCAACGTATGTACCAATCTATCCGGATTCACTAATCCCCAATTTAGTAATCCAATGATTGGGAACTATTTTAGTTTTAAGCTTTCTAAGAATTTAGATCTCATTAGAATGATCATCATCATTATTCTAAAAGCATTGCTTAAAACTATGGGTTTATCACATATTATAAAACAGCATCATGTAGATAATTAAAAGCCTTTAATAAATTAATACTTTTTATTAATAAATGAATAAGATTGTTACAAAGTATATGCTTTATCATCAAACATGATTGGCTTGTGTGCATACTACTTTCAAAACCCCGCTATCTCTCTCTTCATATTGCTCCACCAAAATGTATGTTGAAGATCACGATACATTTTGGTACTCCTAGGATGGATTGCAAACGGTGTGTTGTGCTCCTCCATCATGGTTTTATACTTCAAGTCAGAATCGTTAGGAACACAAAGTTTGGAGTTGAATCGAAGTATTCCTTCTTCATCGATTCTTGCTTCCGGAATAGCACCTTCTTGCACTTTCTTCTTCATACGCATCAGCTCCAGGTCTGTAGTTTGAGCAGCTTTAACTTTATCGATTAAAGTCAGTTCCACTCGTATATTCGCCATCATCACATGGGTCCCTGGAGTCTTTAACTCTATTTCCATCCTTTCCAAATCATACAAAATGGGTCTTTGCGTTGACAATATTTCACTCGTACCCGTATATGATCTTCTACTCAATGCGTCGGCTACCATGTTCGCTTTTCCAGGAAGGTATTGGATGGTATGATCATAATCTTTCAACAACTCAAGCCATCTTTGTTGTCGCATGTTGAGTTCCTTTTGAGTTAAGAAATATTTGAGGCTTTTATGATTTGTATAGATCTCCACCTTCTCTCCATACAGGTAATGCCTCCAAATCTTAAGGGCAAAAACGAATGCTGCCAACTCTAGATCATGAGTAGGATAATTCCTCTCATATTCTTTGAGTTGTCGAGAGGTATAGGCTATGAATTTCCCATGTTGCATGAGAACACATCCTAACCCTTTGCCTGAAGCATCACTGTAGATGACAAATCCCTCCGAGCCAGATGTTATTGTCAGAACAGGTGATAAAATGAGTCTTCTCTTGAGTTCTTGAAAACTCTTCTCACATTCCTCGCTCCAACCAAATTTTGTACCTTTTTGATTCAGCTGAGTTAATGGAGTAGCGATTCGAGAAAATCCTTCCACGAATCTCCGATAATAACCAACTAAGCCGAGAAAGCTACGTACTTCGGTCACTGACTTAGGTTGCTCCCAGCTTTGAATTGCTTCAATCTTTGCCGGGTCAACAAATATTCCATGATTTGATATCACATGCCCAAGGAATGCAACTTCCTCAAGCCAGAACTCACATTTCTTCAACTTGGCATAAAGCTTGTTTTCACGAAGCTTTTGAAGTATCAGCCTCAAGTGTTGCTCATGGTCTTCACGGGTTTTGGAGTATATGAGGATGTCATCAATCAAGATGACCACAAAGTGATCCAAATATTCTTTGAATACTCGGTTCATCATGTCCATGAAGGCAGTAGGAGCATTAGTCAATCCAAAAGACATGACTAGGAATTCATAATGCCCGTCATTGAAGTTACAAAGCGCTTTGGAATGTCATCAGTTTTAATCTTTAACTGATGATATTCGGAATGAAGATCAATCTTTGAAAGAATTTGGCTCCTTGCAACTGGTCAAACAGGTCATCAATGAGAGGCAACGGGTACCTATTTTTGATGGTGACATGATTCAAATCCTGATAATCAATACAAACACTACTAGAAAATCAGCCTATAGCGACGGTCGGCGACCGTCGCTATAGGCCAAAAGACCGTCACCATAGAACCCGTCGGTAAAGCCTATAACGACGGTCTTTTGACCTATAGCGACAGTCGCCGACCCTAGCTATAGGTCATGGAAAATTCATGTATAGATGTCTATAGCGACGCCAAATGACCGTCGCTATAGGCCTCAGATATATAGACACTATAGCTACGATGGATGGTAGTATGCGCTATAGCCTTTTTATATTTAAAAAAAATTAATTATTAATGCAAATTTATTCAATAAACACAAATACAATATAAAATAAAATATAAAAATATTATATACATCATTTAAAATTAGTATTTATTATAATCATTATTATATACATCATTTAAAATTAGTATGTATTAGGCATCTAAAACATTTGTATCTCCTAAATTTAAACAAAGATAAGAATGTAAAGTATAAATTAGACAAATGTTTACTACAATCTGAAACTACGTGCCTTCAAATTCTCAATTTTCAATTTGAATTCGATGTGAAAAGACACGAGTGATCTATTATGTCGACATGAAAAAAGCGACAGACTAAACTCTTTGATCTCTTCTTCGAGATGTTTCCTCAAATCCTGCAACACCTTTTCTTTTTGGTCAGTAACCAATGCAAGTCTCTGAGATGAACTGGAAACAGTTTGAAGAAGACCATCTCTTTCTTCTATCAAAAGATGGCTTCATGGCAATAGAAGAACACATTTGACAGATCTCCCTGCAATTAAAAAAAAAACTTTAAACTAGAAAAGAGAATGGATAAGTAAAAGGAACCTATAATCCATCATGTTTTAGTATAGTATTAACTGTCAACTAATTTCATTCAAGGGATAACCTTCATTTGTCTGTACTGTACCTAAGAACTTCCTAGAATGCTCCATATCCTAAAATAAGAAGAAATCCCTCAAACACTTGAAGATAACACATGCGATGGTAATTAAATATTATATAAAAGTATAGGTAGTCCCAAAATGAAATGCCAAATTAATGTTCTGCGACTTTGTTAACGAGTTTTCATCCTTGTTCACAAAGGACCACCTTATCTCGAACTAAGGCTAATTCTTCATTATCCTACAAACGAAAAGAAACTATGGTTTTACTAGAAAATAGAAGAACTACAATTATAGGACCCACACACAAAAAATACATGCCCAATGACACAAGGTGGCTTATAAAATGCTAATTTTATAAAAGGAATGTAATTATTATAGTAGCAATCAGTTGTAACAAAAAAGGAAGTAGGAAGTGCTTAATACCATGAAATGAGAAATGCTTTTTAAGAAAATCGTAAGAAGTGAAAATGAAAATCAAATTCAAATTAAATAGTTTTAACATAGCCAAATTCATTGCGATTTGAGATTCCCAAACTTTATATCCTTCTCTAATTACCCGATCTTGCCGATACAAAATGTTGGCACCCTCTTGCGCCATTTGTGTACCTAAATCGTTGATCAACAATCGTGTAGTTGGATCATCCGAATTATCCAACACTTGAATAAGCAATTTTGATTTCAATTTAGTCCAAATTGCATACTCGCAACTATAGATTGTCGATATACCTAATACACAGAAAACTCTAAAATCAAAACCAAACACATTCTACAAAAACCAAACACAACTATGAAAATCATCAAATAAATCTCAAATATTTGAAAGTACAAGAGCTTGAACTCCTTGTGCTAAAATCAAACACACATAATAACTCCTCAAACATTGTCATTTTCAGGTTTTACTCTTGGCCCTACATGAGAGTCACTCTTTTATAAGCCACTAGTATACATAATGTATTAAGGACAAGTAATGTGGGAGGAAAAAACTTTTGATTGAGAACAACTTCACTACAAGTTGATTTTTGTATATTTAATAGTATGTTGGCTGAAAGATGAGGATTGAGCTCTATATCTAATAGTATGTTGGCTGATTTGAAGTTTTTATGGACAACAGATGGTGAGCAAACTTCATGTAGATACCTGAAACCAAATAAATGAGCACCAAAGCATACTAATGAGTTTCATCAAAGAAATGACTCCATACAATGATGCAAGGGAAATGTACAACTTACTCAAGTGCACGTGCAATCCCAAAAGCAATCTTGTCACGGTGTTCCATGTTAATGGCTTCTTTGTATTCATCCGAAAGGTGCAAGAAATCATCACAGAGAACCATTTTATGGAACTCATAAACCAAAGAGTCTTTATCCATGCTCGAACAATACCCTACTAGCTCTGTCACATTAGGATGTCTTAACCGTGATATATCGAGACCATGTTCATAAAATCTTGAGACAAGTGGTAGGAAGTAGGAAGAGCGATGATTTTATTTTCTTAACAAAGAAGAACCTAAATATCGGTGAAGATGGAAAATCATGAGATCAATGAATGGATTGAGCTTGGAATACGATGATGAAAATATCATGAATGAAACAAATGATCTTTTAATATCGTTAAGTAGGAAACATCATGAGTATACCTGTCATCATCAAATTGAGCCCGATAAATGCGTCCCAATGGATCCTCACCAATAAGGTCCTCAACACTAAAGCTATTTGTAGCCAATTTGCAAGTCTGCTATTGAATATGAAATGGAATTAATTGGAGTATGTGTTTACTTTCTTGGTAACAATAGGTTTCATTTGAAACATCATCTTTATCAAATGATTTGTGACGATCAACCGGTGGAGGTCTAAGATTCAACCGAAGCGTAAGTTTCAAATAGTTTTGTATTTGTTGTGAAAAAGAAGTTTGAGTAGACTTCATTTCTGCGAAAACAATGCCATATATAATAACATAGAGACCATGAAAATTATCAAAACATTATTTCATGATAAAATGAATTGACATTATAGAGAATCAAAATTCATATCTCAATAACAAAATGAAGCCTGTATAAGAAATGCCATATATACATATGTTTGTTTGATAGTTTAGTATAGCATGCATGCCTTAACTTTATTATCAGTAGAAACAATATATGAAAGGGCATGAAAAGATTAAAGACAAATTGGTGAGAGTTTCAATATGGAAGAAATAAATAAATGTGGATCAAGTAATAACAGTAAGGATAATAATGAATGACACATTATATATGTCCTTGGTTGAGGAAAATGTACGAGATCTTTGGAAATCTTCTCGAACAGGGAAAAAATAGAAAAGCGGTTTTTCTTTTGTTTTTGGTGGCAATTTGATTCGATTGAAGCTTAAAAACAAGTAAAGAATCCAAATACGTAACAATGAAAAAAACCCACCAAAGAGTCCATGGGGATTTCTTCCTGCTTTGTATGAAATTATAGTCTGCAGAACCAAAATTAAAAATCAATCAATACATAAAATGGGAACAAAGAAATGAACATGCCAATAAGAACTTACTGAGTTTACCTCCCTGTCCATCAATAACTATGCTTTTGAATTAAAGTTACATTAATAATTCTTCCACACTGTGTCAATGAGGACCAAAATCAATTGATCCCACTCCAGATATAAGATCAGTAAGCCTAAAAAATTAGAGGGAAAAACCCACGAATTAATTAAGAGATTTTAACCACAAACGAATTAATAAAGATAAATATTGACTCTATAAACCAAATACATTGATTCAGCTGATAAAGCTAACTGAGATAGAAAAATAAAATGGTGAAAACTTAAAATAGATAATTATTAGAGAAACTTAACTGGATTATATTCAAGGGCTCTATGTGCTTCTCAATTATCTAACAATTCAAATAGAAAAGAGAGAGAGAAAACTACTACGAAATCCAAAGGGGAAGTAGATTGATTAACTATGTTGTTCCAAGATTTTAAGCAGATTGATTAACTATGCTAAATCTTTGCTCTGATTTCTGCATTCTCTATCTCAAGCCGCCACACAAATCATTTTGCACTGGTCCACTTGGCCACTTGCTCTTGATCAAGATAAAGAGCCTCACCATTATCGAGGCCTTGATTGAGTACGGATGTGTTTTTCTCTCAAGGTCTGACCCATTGAAGTTATAGGCGATGTGAAGAACCCTAGAAATGTAAGTGAAATTTAATTTATATAAAACATATAATCATATATATGTGTGTGTGATATATAGATATTATAGAGAATTAGAGATAGAAACTTACAGATTCGATGAAGAATCGCACTTGATAAGTGAAAAAATGAAGTTGGAGACAGATGAAAGTGTTAGAAATGAGGGAGATGACTTGAGAGGACGAAGATAATTTGGGGGAAAAAATGGGAGTGAAATACTGAAATGATATCGGGGAAAATGAGAGGGTTTTTTTCTAAAAAAAAACTATATATCGATGGTCAGACGACGACCGTCGCTATAGGTACCCTATAGCGAGGGTTCCGTGCCGACCGTCGCTATAGATACCCTATAGCGACGGTTCCGTGCCGACCGTTGCTATTGCTCGTCGCTATATGTCGAATTTCTAGTAGTGAAAGTCGCATACTTCCATCTTTCTTCTTTACGAATAGAACAGGAGCACCCCAAGGAGACGTACTAGGACGAATGAAACTGATGTCTAACAATTCCTATAGTTAGGTTTTTAACTCCTAAACTTTAATAGGAGCCATTCGATATGAGGCTTTAAAAATGGGTTTTATACTAGGTTCAAGGTCAATACCAAACTCGATTTCATGCTCCGGGGGTAGGCCGGGAAGTTCTTCAGGGAATACGTCAGGAAATTTATTAACAATAGAAATATCATTCAAATCTGACGTATCTTTATTTAAATCCGTGACATGGGCTAAGAAAGCTTGACATCCATTTTTCTATAAACGAATAGCTTTATGACTTGATATGACAGTGATTGATTTTAGTGGTTTGGTTGCTTGAATTCACATAATAGATTGGTTAGGAATATGAAAGCTAACAACCTTACGAAAATAATTGATTTTAGCATGATGAGTAGTTAACCAATCAATCCCTAAAATCACATCAAATGCAAGTATTTTCAAGAAAATAAGATCGATAGGTAACGTTCGGTTACCGATTTGAATCAAACAAGACTTATAAACCATGGATGTAATGAAGGTTTCTACCAACGGAGTTTCAATAGATAAGTCAAAGTCTAATTTCTCCGGAGTCAAATTTAAACATTGAGCACAAGTAGGAGAAATAAAGGAATGGGTAGAACCGGTATCAAATAAAGTATAAACTTCGTTAGAGTTTATGATTAGCTTACCCGTGATCACCTCGTTCAGATTCCTCGCTTTTTGGGAGGTTACGACAAACGCTCTCCCTTGAACTACCGATTTTGTCTTGTCTGGGACACCCTTTGATGCGTCCATCCCAGCTGGACTTGACTTTGGTGCACGACAAAATCGGGCTACGTGACCTTCTTTTCCACAATTATAACACGCTTTGGACTGCATCGTACAGTTTGGACTTATGTGTCCTTCCCCTCCACATTTGTAACATACGACCGGTGGTCGTTCTCCTTTCGTAACAACAGGTGCTAATGCTGACGTCTTTATATCCTTGTTGAATCTCCTCTTTTTGAAATGTCCATTCTTATTGTCATGGCCATGATTACCACCGAAGTGATTATCATTTCTGGCATGTTGATTCCCTCCATGTTTGTTGTCACCGCTTTGATGACTGCTACCACTGGTATTATCGACTTGTCGGTTGCTCTCTCTTGGTTGGGTTGACTCATTATCACACTCCAATAACTGAGCCCTATTCACAACATCTTAATACAAACACAGTTTGTGAGAAATTAGGTATTGACGTATCTCGGGTTTCTATGACAACCCGGAGAAATCGGATTGTCCAGAATTTAAGTTTAAAGAATTAGTTATTAATAAAATGAATTTTTATTAATACTATTCTGTGCTATGTGTTTATTAATCGTTTTATAACCTAGAATGATTATTAATCGGGAGGATTCTGGCTACGAGCTAGACTGAACGAGTAAGAATTTTTAAGACAAAAATGATAATTTTCCGGGAACAAAAATATTTTCGGGAAAAAGGACTAAATAGGCACTATTCACCCGACGAAACCTAAGGGTTAGGGTTTGAATAACCTAAGCTGTTCTAAGAGTTCGGTATATTGAAATGACATTTCGTCGAAAGATTTGACGATAATATGTCGTGAAAAGTTAAGTAAGCCGATAAAAGTTTTTCTCGAAAAACGTACAGAAATCAGACAAAATAAAAACGACGAAAAGTACTGCTGCGTACTTTTCACTCATTTAACTACGTTAGGGTAAAACGTGAAGGAAAACACTTAATGCCAAAAAGTGTTTTTCAGTTTTTCAAAAATCCGAAGAATATGTAAAAGTTAATCGGTAAAGGAAAGACGAAATATCCAAAAATATTTGGATTCCGAGAATCGCAGTTTTTAAAACTATCGGACGAAACCCGAAAGACAGAAGCACGAAGCTTCCAAGGGAAGCTACGTAAGGAGGTGGGGCAGCCACTTGGCCACCAAGTAAACTTGGTGGCTAAGTCTTAAATAGTTAGGAGGTGAGGGGTGAAATGACCAAAATACCCCTAACTTTGGTTTTTTATATAAACAAGCCTTAAACTCATTTGTTTGGTTTGAATTTTCAACCAACACTTGAGAGATAGAGAGAGAGTTTGGATAGGAGAAGAAGAAGGAGAGGAATGAGGAAAAGCTAGCTCGAATGCACGCTTTGTCCGACGGAAGGAGATTACAGAAGAACGATAATCCGAACCCTAGTTACTTCTATTTTTCTTTAAGTTTATTATGTTCAAAAACATAACTTAATGAAGATAAGAAGTAGATGAAGTTAAGAATGATTTCATATAGTTGAAATCATGAGAAAACGAAGAAATAAGAATTAGAAATTTAGTTTATAAATTTCTTAAGGAAGTGTAAGATTCGTAAGGATTTTGAGCGATCCGAATGAATCTTATTAATGAGTAGGTCAAATAAGTAAGGAATGATGTTCTATAACATCAAATTCCAAGGAAAAGTAAAATTGTAATCCAAAATATCGATTAAAAATGAAGAACACGCGAAGAACGCGAAGAACGTTGTTGATGGACAGATTTAAAACCATCGTAGGATAATTGTTGTTGATTGACAAGTTTAAAACCATCGCGTATAAGTTAGATGCTTATTGCTTGGTTAGGAACAGTAGAAACGTTCATGAAGAACGGATTAAAATCGAGCTATAACGAAGTTATGGCAAAAATTTTGTAAAAGAAGAACGAGAATTAGAAAGTTAGTAAAATGAACCCGAACATTTAGGGTTTCATAAGAATGTAAGAGAACGTATAAAACGTGAGTCGTGGACTCAAGAACGAATGAGTTTTGAGTTCGGATGACCGAATTATGGACGAACGGACGAAGAGCGTTAATAACGTAAAACGAACGAAGAGTGTAGATTAAGCCAATTGAATGGCATGTTAATGAATTCAGAACAAAGTTTTGTCTGAGGGTAATCGAAGTATGTAAGATAAAGAAGAAAATGGCTTTAGAACAACCTCGTTCCGAGTTATTACGAATAAGATATGAGATTTCAAAGTCAGCGTCTCAAAATGAAGTTAACACTTAGAAAATTTTCTAAGATTTCATGCTTGGCGCCACTGCGCACGACCATGCCTTGTGAGGTGGCAGCTGCGCAGCGGCCAGCATCGGAGTCATTAGCTCGCTAACTCACGCCAGAGTAGCGCGCGAGTCTTAGTGAAGAGAGTGGTGGACACATGCCATGTGCACGATGCGAAGAAATGCCCATAAATGAGATTTTTATTGCTCAATTACTGGGGGATGTGCAAGAAAGAAATATGAACTTATAGTTTAACTAATGTAACACCTAATTAAGTGTATTAATTCTTTGAAGAAGGTTGAGCGAAAAGATTAAATGAGATTAAAAGATAAAGAATGTAGACGCGGGTTACGAAACCAATGTCCGGGAAACCGTAGTCACAATGAAATGAACGTGAGGAATTGCTATAATTGTGATTCCTTAAACGTTGATTGACTAGAGTAATGAATAACATTTCGATGTTATGTCATGGTCATGAGAGATGAATGTAAAGCATTTAGATGCTGTGAACGCAACGTTGTTGCGATGAACGATCGATCTTATCATACAACGAACCGTATGGCTTTGACATTAGGAAAGAATAATGAACATGGGGTTCAGGTGATGAGTAATGAATGAAAATAATTAAAACCTTGGATGAAGGTTGAATAGAATTAAGAGGCAAGTAACGTAAATGTTGAATACGTAAACGATCCTCGTGAATTGTATTCACGTTGAGCGAACGTTCTAAGTATACATTGGTTGTATGACTTAGACGTTGGCGGGAGTAGTAAGTAAGATATGAATTATCACGAAAGCTATAGCGAACGGTAATAAGATTAATGAAAGCCGAATGTGAGTCAGATGAGAATGTTAGAATGAAATGCAAGCGTTGAACACTTGAACTAACGTAAAGGTTAAGTGTACGCGAATATTAAACGGGTAGGACCTACACTCCGTGTATGGTTTGACAGTAGAGTAATGAAGATCAGTGATTAAACCTGTGAATGGTGAAGAAGCTAAATTAAAGACAAGTGCGTATAACGTAAAGAAGCTGAGTTGATGTTTATAACTTGGATGACGTTCCGAGTCTAATGAATCGGACATTGTAAAATAAGAATAAGGTAACGTAAAATGCTTAATGCTATAAATGCATAGAATGAATATTGAATGATCGTCCTGAGTATAAAAAAGATTGTATGACTTAGACGATAAAGAATGAATCTTGAGGTATGGCATTTAGTTTCCAGAAAGCCATAAGGAATAAGAAATTGACTTAACGAACATTATAGTTTAATAGTTCAGGTAAGTTAAGATGAATTTAGGTTGTAGTACAATCGTAACCTTTGATGGTTGACATATGGGAGCTGAGCTAAACAATTCCTTCATAGAGCGAAGGTATATACAAAACAGACAATCGATCTAACTCACTATTATGGGTAGTGTAGATGAGACGGGAACTTGTTTATTGGTTGTTTGTGGGAAACCACTCAGAGTACCATATGCACTACTAGCAGAGACACGATGTGTGCTGAGTCCTAGGAGATTTATAAGAAGAAGATAAGAATGTAAATCATCAAAGATGATGAATGTATTTAGTAAGACATCTCCGTATGTCATGAAGCCGTTAACCGGTAAATGAAGTTGGTCGCATAAACTTAGTTTGTAAGAACGCGAACCCTAAGTAGTAAAGTTAAGTAAACCAATGTGTAAGTCAAGTATATGACTAATTGGTGTATGTGTTATTTCCTTATGTGCTACATAGGAATTGGAATGAGCAGTTCAGCGTAAACTATAAGATGTAGCTGTCCGTAAGGCAAGTTTCCTAACTTCATTCATATTTTAAATGAATGCTAGTTTCTAAACTTCTCAGATGTTGAACTTGAGAAGTTCTGTCTATGTGCAAATGTGTGATATTTGTACAAGGTGTTAGAATATATGAGGTCTTGTGCCATAATGTGAACACTTCGATGTTTCTATGATATGAACTGTTCTGTGATTGAACTGTTCAATATGAGCATGTTCTGTTTATACATGAACCGTTATTGTTAAGTCTGTGCTATTGATTCTAGCCAGATAGAATGTGTATAAAAGAGAGTAGAGAATGAAAGTATTTCAAAGGGAATGTAACTAATGTTTTAAAATGATAAGAATCGAGATTATTCCTATTATTCAAGCTGCTTCATAACCTTTGTTCGGTTATTGAAGTCTTACAAGAATGTTTGAATTCTTAAAGTTGTTTGTTCAACTTCTATGACTTCCTGAGAAATTGAATGCTCACACTTGCTTTAAATAAAAACATTTTCAGCGAACGATGTTAGAAAGAACTTAAGGATCCCGTAAAGATCAAGCTGATCGGTATCCAGAAGAAGTGCCATTCATTAGATGAATGAGCGTGAAGATCAAGCGAAGACTTGTAATATAGAATGATAGAATTAAACTATAGAATAGTTTAATGAACGTTTATGTATCCTTGGTGGCGGATAAAAGTCACTTGTACAAGATGTAAAGAATAATGTAATTATCATTATTTGGAATGAAAGAGGTTTTAAGGTTTTAGAACCTGGGATTTGAGGATGTATGTTGTTATATTTAGATATATAATGATGTATGTTTGGAAGAAGATGGGATCGTGACGTACGGAATCCGGATGTGAAAATAGATCAGATTTTGGGGTGTTACAGGTTGGTATCATAGCTGATAGGTTATAAATCTTAGGTATGAGTACCTAAGACTATAATCGTAGAGAGAAGGATAAGAAGATCACCACGTGATCATAGTAAATCGTAGTAACAGGCGAGCTGTTAAACGATGAATGATTTATAGCTAATGCTATGAATGAATGGTACTACAAAATAGTACAGGAAGAATAACTCAGATTGAGTTGTAAGGGATAGCATACGAATTTAAGAAAATTCGTATTAAGTAAAGAGAAAGTTAGAAGTTGCAAAATTTTAATTGAGGACTCATGTGATAGCTGAGTTGTATGAACCTTTGTATGGGCAGAGGTTTGTGCTTGGTGTAACAACTGCTCAGTTTATTATAGTGATAATCATTGGAATTGGGTCGCGCTATCAAGATGTATATGACGATAAGGTGAATCTTTTCTCATGTATATACTTGATAGGTAGAGAACGATAAGGTAGGTGCGAGTTCTTGAAACTCATACTTATGGTAAGTTCGTGACTCATAATTATATGGTATGTTTTTGAACTTCTCGGTGAATGGGCGCCTTTATAGTGCATGCAGGATACTTCTTAAACTCATATTATTGTGGAAAGTTCCTAAACTCATAATGTGTGGTAAGTTGATGGGTACATACTAAGGTATAGGAATGTTTAGGCGAAAATGAATTATTTTCAAGATGAGACTTAGCATTGAAGGTGCTAGAGAAGATTAAGTATTGTCACAAGTAAGACAATGAAGGACGATGGAGGATAAGATATTCCAAGTCATCTAGCTATGCTAGATTTTGAAGTTTCTTGAAATTATGTTGAAGTGCGCGTTTTGGAAAATAAAAAAATTGGTTAAATTTTTGGAACCAATGGATTTTAAAAGAACTATTCTTGATATGTATATGCTAGTTGATTCGGCTAGACAGAAATTGATTTAAAATATCAAAATGAATTTTATATCATTAGTGCATTTGATGCAAAGATGGTAAAAGGATGGAGTTATTAATGCAACTGAACCTAGTGTTGGAAGTGATCTTAGGATCAACAACCCGCTATGGTATGATGTATAATGACGAAGTCATAAACTGACGAAGTCCTCAACGTACTGTGAAAAGTGAGGTATCATGACGTCATGAAACGTTTTGATGTATTGCAAAAGAATTTAAAGAATTGGTCGATGTCAAGTGAGTTGACAAGACGAATGTTTCAAGTTGATGTCCAATTTATTGGTATGGTCCAAGCTACTTGATTTGGCTAAGATGAATGGTATGTCATGATTAAAAGGAAATCGAGCTTTCTTTGAAGAGCTATGCCGAACCAAATTATTTTGGTGCGGAATCCAATGATTAAGTCTGAGGTGAACATACCCTGAAATGGGGTTATACGATAGGTTGATCACCTACGTATGGAAGAGGTAGTTTACCTTCTTTGTGATTGTAAACTTACCGTGTAAGAAAGGTTTACGGCAAAAGACTGTTTAACCTAGTAAGAGTTCATGGTCGATTTGACCCCTCAGCAAAAGTATGAAATGTTTTAAAGGAATCCTTATATTCCTAGTTATTCCTTTCACTTCATGATTCTTGATAAGTTATGAAGGGTAGGGAATGTATGAAAGATAAGAACTTCTTTGAAGATAAGTTGAGAAGATGAGTAAGATAAAATTTCGAGGACGAAATTATTTGAAGAAGGGGAGAATGTGAGGACCCGGGTAAGGGTTTGGTTTTAAGAAATTCCGAGGACGGAATTTTTTTAAGGAGGGAAGAATGTGACAACCCGGGAAATCGGATTGTCTAGAATTTAAGTTTAAAGAATTAGTTATTAATAGAATGAATTTTTATTAATACTATTATGTGTTATGTGTTTATTAATCGTTCTATAACCTAGAATGATTATTAATCGGGAGGATTCTGGTTACGATCTAGACTAAATGAGTAATAATTTTTAAGACGAAAATGAAAATTTTTCGGGAACAAAAATATTTCTGGGGAAAAGGACGAAATAGGAACTATTCACCCGACGAAACCTAAGGGTTAGGGTTTGAATAACCTAAGCCGTTCTGAGAGTTCGGTATGTCGAAATGACATTCCGTCGAAAGATTTGACGATAATATGTCGTGAAAAGTTAAGTAAGCCGATAAAAGTTTTTCTCAAAAAACGTGCAAAAATTGAACAAAATTAAAATGATGAAAAGTACTGCTGCGTACTTTTCACTCGTTTACGTTAGGGTAAAACGTGAAGGAAAATGCTTAATGCCAAAAAGTGTTTTTTAGTTTTTCAGAAATCCGAAGAATACGTAAAAGTTAATCGGTAAAGGAAAGACGAAATATCCAAAAATATTTGGATTCCGAGAATCGCAGTTTTTAAAACTGTCGGACGAAACTCAAAAGACAGAAGCACGAAGCTTCCAAGGGAAGCTACGTAAGGAGGTGGGGCGGCCACTTGGCCACCAGGTAAACTTGGTGGCTAAGTCTTGAATATTAAGGAGGTTAGGGGTGAAATGACCAAAATACCCCTAGCTTTTTTTTTTATAAAAAAAGCCTTAAGCTCATTTGTTTGGTTTGAATTTTCAACCAACACTTGAGAGATAGAGAGAGAGAGAGTTCAGATGGGAGAAGAAGAGGGAGAGGAATGACGAAAAGCTAGCTCGAATGCATGCTTTGTCTGACGGAAGGAGATTAAAGAAGAACGGTAATCCGAACCCTAGTTCCTTCTATTTTTCTTTAAGTTTATTATGTTCAAAAACATAACTTAATGAAGATAAGAAGTAGATGAAGTTAAGAATGATTTCATATAGTTGAAATCATGAGAAAATGAAGAAATAAGAATTAGAAATTTAGTTTATAAATTTCTTAAGGAAGTGGCTAAAGCGGCATCTGCGTGGGTTCATCATCGGACCATCTAACACCCGCTTGGTGACACAACCCATAAATGAGTGATGGGTGTGGCAAGCTGCCCAAAAAATTTCCTCGTAAGCATCGACGAATGGAAAAATAGATTATAGCCCCAACATCGATGATGAAATCTTGCACAATTGCATATAAAAGTAGTGCATTTTCTTTGGTAACGTCCAACGTGTGTTGGGACAGAAACAATTTCGCACATGAGAAGGCATACCATATCTTACCATACCGGCTGAGATCCTTGCTGTGAAAAATTATGCCTCCTTTTTGACCCTTGATCCATGTTGTTCCCGACTTAGGCATTTCTTTGAAAATAGCCTCAAAGTCAGGATCGAAATCACATAATTTAGCATATTGGAACTGTCTAGGCACTCGTAGCTGATAATAAGTTTTGATGGCATCGACATTGAACGGGACTAATCGACCCCGTACAAAAGTATTGAAGGGGGCTTTGTCCATGGCGTTAGCATAAAATTCTTTAACCACATTGACAATAGTGGGCTCAGGTTCCTCAGTGAACTTATTCCACCCTTTATGATAAATTTATTACATCATTTCACCGTTGTCAGGATCCGGTGCTAACCCCCGCTCCGGTGTAAGAGCTTTTGTCACTATATAGTCGTATCGGTCAGCGGCGACGACACTTATGAATTTACGGCGATCAAAGGTCCCTGTCAGTTGTGTGGGCCTTGAACTTTCTACCCTTTTTCGTTTTGATGTGGGTTGAGACGCCGTTGAATTGAGGAGGTATTAACAATAATATCCCCCCCCCAACTTGGTTCACACAAATTGGCGAACACTTGGTGTGCACAGTGGTTTAACCCCCCAAAACATGATGATTTTTGTGGCAATTGTGGTGATAAAAGAAGAAGAATTAACAATAAGACTAACTCACTCTTAGTGTATCTCCAATTTCCGGTCCACCTTAATCTCTATCTTCTGAGGATTTAAACTTTAGTGTGATGAGGGAGAGGTTTTATAGAGATGGAGATATAAGATGTGAAGTAGTGGAGTGCAGTAGTGGGGGACTCGTTAATGTAATGGAGTAATGAAGTTATAATTGCCAAATCGTGTGTAATGAGTGGGTATATTGGATGGGAGTTATACTTGCAAAAGAAGAACAGGGCACATAGAAAGAGTGGGGTGTAATCATGCTAACTTCGAGACTAAATTGGGATCCTTTTGGCGGGGTTCAAATTGGGATCCCTTTCTTCCGGGAAGTATAGAAACTTTAGGGGCCCACCCCGGTGGGCATACCTCCTGTTAGTTGGCCTCTGTTTTGCTGATTGTTCCTTTCATGATGCTACTCTTTGCTCCTTAAGTCCTCTATTAGTACATTCATTACCTGCACATTATGCAATATAAGTATCATTAGATCTAATGAAAAATAAGCATGGGAGATTAGATTATCTAGAACAATATAACTAAATAAATACATAATGAAATTATTATTTCCTAATTATTAATCTAAACTATAATCTAACTAGCACGAATAAAATTATTAAGAATAAAAAGACAATTGGGTTGCCTCCCAATTAGCACTTGATTTTTAGTTATTCAGACTGACTACTTCCTATTTATGGTACGTCGGATAATGTGATTGCGATGACGTCCCAATTGGACTCACCACCTTAATAGTGCTTCAACCGTTGACCATTGACCTTGAAAGTCTCCAATAGGTTTCTACTGTAGAGTTCAACGGCGCCATGTGAGAAAACTGTTTTGATGGTGAATGGTCCCGACCACCTTGACTTAAGCTTTCCTGGGAATAACCTCAATCGTGAGTTGAACAGCAGTACTGATTTCCCCGACTCGAATGTTTGGTGCATGATTTTCTGGTTGTACCATTTTTTGACCTTTTCTTTGTATAATTTTGAGTTCTTGTAAGCTTGTAGTCGAAATTCATCGAGCTCATTTAGCTGAAGTAGTCTCTTTTCACCCATCGCTGCTTGATCAAAGTTCGGGTTCAATAGCCCAAAGAGGGCCTTATCTTTGTAACTTCGGCGGTAAGTGACAAGCCTTCCCGTATAGTAGTTGATATGGTGACATACCATTCGGTGTTTTATACGCAGTCCAGTAGGCCCATAGTGCATCGTCCAACCTGAGCGACCAATCCTTTCAATTTGGGTTTATGACCTTTTCCAAGATTCTCTTCTCTTCCATGTTTAAAACCTCAGCTTGCCCATTGTTTTGGGGATGATATGCTATAGCTACCTTATGGTTGACCCCATACTTTGCCAATAGAGTTGTAAATGATTTGTTGTAGAAGTGACTACCTTCATCACTTATAATAGTTCTCGGCGTGCCAAACCTCGTAAAAATGTTCTTCTACAAGAATTTGAGAACCACTTTGGCATCGTTAGTCGAGAGTGCTACTGCTTCAACCCACTTTGAGACATAGTCCACGGCAAGCAAAATGTACTGATTGGTAAGTGATGAAGGGAATGGCCTCATGAAATCTAAGCCCCATACATCAAAAATCTCAACTTCTAAAATTGTTTGTAGTGGCATCTCATTCCTTTTCGATATGTTGCCCACCCTTTGACATCTATCACATGTTTTAACAAATTTGTGGGCGTCTTTAAATACAGTAGGCCAATAAAACCCGGCTTAAACCACTTTTGTCGTTGTTCTCTCACTACCATAGTGTCCCCCATACGCAGATGAGTGACACTCATGCAGTATGTTCTTCACTTCACTGTAGGGCACACATCTTCCGATCATCTTGTCAACGCACTGTTTAAATAAGTAAGGCTCATCCCACATATACCATTTGACATCATGAAAAAACTTCTTTTTCTGTTGTCGTGTAAGATCAGGGGGAAGAATGTTGCTCACTAGATAATTCATGAAGTCCGCGTACCACAGAAATTCTGTATTTATCCCAAATAGTTGCTCATCCAGGAATGAATCATTGATTACACACTTGTCCTCTTCCTTTTTATTCTGGTTTTCTAGCCTAGACAACTGATCAGCGACTTGGTTCTCCATCCCCTTTCTATCCTTTATTTCTAAATCAAACTCTTATAAAAGGAGAATCCATCTGATAAGGCGTGGCTTAGCATCTTTTTTTGAAATTAAGTACCGAATGGCAAAGTGATCTGTATAAACTACTACCTTAGTCCCGATCAAGTATGCCTGAAATTTATCGAACGCATACACCACTGCAAGTAATTCTTTTTCTTTAGTTGTGTAGTTCAATTGAGTCTCTATGACTGTCTTACTTGCATAATATATGGCATGAAATACCTTCTCTCGGCGTTGACCCAAAAAAGCCCCAACTGCATAGTCGCTTGCATCACACATTAGCTCGAAAGGCATATTCCAATCCGGTGCGACTATCACGGGAGCTATAGTCAACTTATTCTTCAATAGCTAGAATGCCACTTTACACTCCTCATCAAACTTAAAAATCGAATCCTTCTCTAAGAGACTGTACAAAGGTTTTGCAATTTTAGATAAGTCCTTTATGAATCTCCTGTAGAACCCAACATGTCCTAGAAAACTTCTAATTCCCTTAACTGAACTCGGTGGAGGCAACTTTTTAATTGTTTCCAGCTTAGCTTTATCAACCTCTAATCCTTGAGCCGAGACTTTGTGCCCCAAAATTATACCTTCTTCAACCATAAAGTGACACTTTTCCCAATTAAGGACCAAATTCGTGTATGTGCATCTTTGTAGGACCATTACCAAATTTTCCAAACACGAATCAAAATCATCCCCATAGATAGAGAAGTCGTCCATGAAGACTTCCACATTTTTCTCTACCATGTCTGAGAAGATAACCATTATACACCGCTGGAAGGTAGCGGGTGCATTACACAAACCGAACGACATTCTCTTGAATGCGAATGTTCCGTATGGGCACGCAAATGTAGTATTCTCTTGATCTTCAGGAATGATGACTATCTAATTATAACCCGAATATCCATCCAATAAGCAGTAGTACTCATGTCCCGCTAATCTATCCAACATATGATCGATAGAGGGCAAAGGAAAGTGATCTTTTTGGGTCGCCTTATTCAACTTCCTGTAGTCCATTCAAACCCTCCAACCAGTCACTGTCCTTGTCAGAATTAGCTCATTGTCATCATTCTGAACCACAGTCATTCCTCCCTATTTTGGCACACATTGCACCAGACTAACCCACTTACTGTCTGAAATCGAGTAGATGATACCCGCATCCAACCATTTCACGATTTCCTTCTTCACTACTTCTTTCATGATAGGGTTGAGCCGTCTTTGTTGCTCCACTGTTGGTTTTGCATCATCTTCCATCAGAATTTTGTGCATACAAAAGGATAGGCTGATTCCCTTGATATCTGCAATTGTCCATCCTATAGCCGATTTGTGGTCCCTAAGCACTCTCAGCAACTTTTATTCCTGCAATTCGTTAAGTGTAGCAGAAATAATAACAGGTAAAGAATTAGAATTGCCTAAATACGCATACCTTATTTGTTTAGGGAGTGGTTTAAGTTCAAGAGTTGGTGGCTCCTCTAATGACGGTTTCATCCTTGTTGTGGCTTTCTCCTCCATGTGCAATGGTTCAAAGGGTGTTTTAAATCTGCTAACTCATGGCAGAGAGTCTAACATCTGTAAGTAGTCCACAAGTTCGGGATCATCTGATTCTTCATCTCCCAATAATTTCATTTCCAATGGATCGTTAACCAAACTCTTGCCCATGTCTTCACTGATTATCTGATCAATGATATCCATCCTGAAACACTCTTCTTCATCCGTAGGGAATTTCATGGCCTTGAAAATGTTAAACTTTACTTCTTGATCTTGGACCCTCATAGTTAGTTCACTTTTTGTACGTCGATGAGTGTCCTACCCGTAGCCAAGAAAGGTCTCCCTAGGATGATTGGGATGTTCTTATCTTCCTCAAAATCCAGAATAATGAAATCCGCAGGGAATATAAACTTGTCAACCTTTACCTATATGTCCTCCACAATGCCCCTCGGGTACGTGACTGACCTATCCGCCAACTATAATGAGATGTCCGTAGGCTTTGGAGCGGGCAAACCCAATTCTGTATAAACTAATAACGGCATAAGGTTCACACTTGCCCCCAAATCACACAAACATTTGTTGAACGCCATTTTCCCAATCGTGCACGGAATAGTGAAACTCCCTGGATCTTTTAACTTTGGTGGCAACTTTCGCTGTAACATCGCACTACACTCCTCTGTTAATGCCACTGTCTCAAAATCTTCCAACTTCTTTTTTCTGGACAAAATCCCTTTCATGAATTTTGCATAACTTGGCATTTGCTCCAGGGCTTCTACGAATGGATATTAATTGGAAGTTTCTTAAAAACTTCCAAAAATTTTGCAAACTGCTTATCTAGTTTCTATTTTTAAACTCTTTGCTAAAAAGATGGGGGAGGATAGACAACTGGTTCGTTAACTGGTTTACTCTTTTCCACTTATTTTTCTTCCCCCTGCTTGACCTCAACCGCTGTATTTTCACTATCTGTCTTAACCTCCTTTGTAGCCAAATTTTTTGTTTCCTGACCCTCAAGCTGTTTTCCACTTCTTAACATAATTGCTTGACATTGTTTGTGATTACCCTTCAGATTTCTTTTGGTGTCACTGTCAACATTGGGATTTTTAGTTGTCCCTTTTCGTTACTTGTTTTTTGGTGTTCTCATTTTAGGTGAGATTTGTTTGAAAAATAAGTGAAAAAGGTCCAACATGTATAATGTCGATGATTTGACTGTTAGTGTCGCCAGTTGGTGTTTTTAACTGGTTGCACCAACGCAACCGAAAAAGGTTTGCACATTGACCCAGTGATGTGACACTGCTAAACGGGTCTGTGAAACCGAGATTTATTTGGGTCCGGGGGCTTGATTATCCAGAGGGAAGGTGTTAGGCACCCCCCGACATCCGTGTTGCCATGGTGACCGCCACTTTTCAAAGAAATTGTTATATGAATGCGTGTGTGTGTGTGTATGGATCAATGTGTAAATATTTAAAAGTAGTGCGAGGCCTCATTCGCACCTATATACAAAGGGTTTGAATTTATAGAAAAATTCAGTTTTAAACAGAATATATCAATGAAGTTTTATAAAAGAGGTTTTTCAAACCCTGTGCTCAATAGGAATTGAGACCTTTTCATACTTCCATTTTATTATTAAATGTTCGACTTATTTGCTTTTATTTTCGAGATGCGAGGCATCTTGAGAAAATAATATCTGTGATCTTAGAACTCCTCATGGGTATGATAGCCATCTAAGGAAATTAAATACAACAGAATAATGTACAAGCTACTTACAGACTAAAAATGTCCATCACGAATCAATCTAGATTCATGAGATCAATCAGTGATCACATAATTCCTAGGCTCACATGATACCACAGTTTATATGAAAAGCAGTAAGCAGTTATATATATAAAAGCTGTAAATATATATATAGACATGATCAACCACCACGAAGCAACTCCATGGGGGATCGAAAATGTAAATATATAAAAATGGTAATATATATATATATATATATATATATATATATATATATATGGACATGATCAACCACCACGAAGTAACTCCATGAGGGATCAGAAAATTAAATAAAGTAGTAAATGCGATCAACCGCCACGAAGTAAACTCCAGGCGGGACTAAATATAAATAAAGCAGTAAAAGGCCTCAAAGTAAACTTCAGGCCTGATAGAAATGTAAATATATATATATATATAAGCAATAAATTCTCCGGATGTAAAATCCAGGCTCATCATATATGTCTAACAACATATATATATATATATATATATAAGCAAATTAACTCTCCAGACATAAGTCTAGGTTCAATCGAGGCATAACTCGATTATGTTAGTCTATATATAAATATATACATATATAAGTATATATATACAGACATAAATGAAAACCACAGACCGAAGTCCGGGCATATGCACACAACACGACTCTCAATGTGTAGAATAGTGTGTGCAAAGATGAAGAGAAAGGCTTTATAGAGTGTGAGAAGGCTTACAGTAGGCTGCCAATGCAGGCTTCTATAACTCTAGATGGATAAACACTCAGCTCCCGCCAGTAAAAATATAGCTATATGTGAGCTAACAGGTGTTTAAAATGAGGAAACACTCAATATGGGGTGTGTACAGAGAAAATTGGACAGGGCTTCCTCACCTCTTCTTTTTTTAAAATGGCCACCTCAAGCCCTCTATTTATAGGGGGGGGGAGCCGCAGGTGTACCTGTGGCTCGAAGTACGTGCACTCATACACTGTAATATCCGCTCGAACTTGCAGAACTTCAATTCGAGCATCCGAACGAGGTATATAAGACCTTCTTCGAACCTCTTGTGTTGAGAGTTATGCAATAATATGTGATTAGAGGTTGTAAGAAGTCAGGAAGAGGGGACCATGCCCATGGTCTTCAAGCTTCAAATTCTATCAGGTGTGCTGCCACGCGTAATAGTCACTCGGGATTGGAACTCCTTGGTTCTTGTAGGACATTGTTGTATGTATGTATGTATGAAGTGTTGAGACGACGCGCAGGTGTTGAGGTGGCAAGATGACATTTGACTCCTCACCGGGGTTATCACCGGTTTGAGTTGAAAGCACACGTTGCTCAGGGTTATATCTGAGATTGGACTGCTGCAAGTGTTTGAATGCCGCAAGGTCATCTGTAAGTGTACCTGTCTACCCGGTGTTAGCTCCGTGTCTGAGGAATGAGTGCCTCGACAGGAGGTCTGAGATTGAAGCTGATCGCATTTGAAACAAGCATTTCCGGAGTTATCGCCGGAACTGCAACAGCATTCCTTGGGATTATCTCCAAGGACGAAACTTGTGGTTATCTCTGAGGTTGGAAATGATACTCCCGGTGTGTGTTCTGGTGTTGAGACAGAACTTTCGGTAGTATCCGGAATGGATGTGAGCTGTCTTCTAGGGTTATCTCTGAAAGACGAATCTGCCCTCCTATAATGTTAGTAACAGGTGTGCAGAAAATTTTGAGTGTCTACAGATGCCTCTCTTTGTCATATTCATGCAATGCAATGCATGGATATGATAAAGAATCCTAGACACTTGAAATGCAACAAGATAAACATGATGCAATGTGCAGCAACATGATGCAAATGTATGATGGAATGAATGATTGCCAGTTCCCTATTAATCCTATTGGGATGACAATCAGTGATGTCTTGGACGTGCGATCCAAGACTTCGAGGATGTTTGACATTGGGGTTATAACCAAAGTTGTGAATCCTATACACAGACTTCTACTCCATAGAGGTGCCTCTTGTGTGAAAGAGATCTGTGGGGAGAAAGCTTTGTCTGTTTGAGGATGTGTATAATGTGTCCCATCATCGGTCCTCTCCGATGAGGATGGTCTTCTCTGGCTTGTATCACAAGCATATACCATGGTTTTATTAGAGTTACTGCCAACAGTATGTATTGTCAAGGCTGCCTGACCTTCGCTGATGTATGTATCACCGGCTAGATCCCTGTTGGGTGCATTGTCAAGGATGTTTGACCTTCATTGATGTGTGTGTGTCAATGGTTGTATCGCGTTGTGACCCTTGTTGGGGAGTGTGTCAAGGCTGTTTGACCTTTGTTGACGCGTATATCAACCCTTGCATCGCGTTGTAACCCTTGTTGGGGATACATTGACATGGATACATTGCTTCGATGGGTTTACTTGCCACCAGCTGAAATAATATCAATGTTGATTGACCTTCATTGATGTGTGTATCAATGGTTGAGAATGCGCTGTAACCCCCACCGAGGATACATGGATGCTTGAATTTCTGCGTTGTAACCCCCGCCGGGGATACGTCGTCAATTCATGACTTCGGCGTTGTAACCCCCACCGAGGATACGTCGTCAATTCGTGACTTCGGCGTTGTAACCCCCGTCGGGGATACGTCTTAGGGCTATGACCCTGCACTGACGGCATCGGACCTTTGTGAGGTATTGCCGAGTATGATTTGTAAAAGCTGAGGCCACTGGTATAGTATACCTTGTATGCAGGCGAATACCAATGTGTGACATGTGGAGCCAGAGTTTGACCCATGAAAACCAGGATTTCAGGTTATTTCGCTCAATCGTGTAGCGTTTTTACTCCTGATTTGGCCTTTTCAGGTTGCGAAACCTCCTTTACAACTCTAACTGGATTGAGCCGGAGGTGTGGGACCCATGTAGGGGTGCCGCAGGTACACCTGCAGCAGCCACAGGTGGACCTGCGGCCAACCGTGGCTGTGTAAAGCCTGCAGGTTGCTTTCATAAGTCATTTTCAAGCTGCGCCGCGAAGGAAATCTGAGAGCTCTTTTTTAGACCTACTTTGTTCAGGTGACTTTCTGCACATTCTGCTACTGTACAAGCGTTCTTCACTGTCCTGGGAACATATGCATGTATTCTTTTCCAGTTTCTATCCGTTGGAAAATGACTTATCACATGAAATGCATTTAGACACATAGTAGTGAATATGCATGCTGATATGACTTCATAAAAAATATTCAACACAGTAAATGTTAGTATTAAACCATGCTAAACATAATGATGTGAAAAAATTTGACTTTTGAAATAGTCAAATTGGCACCTTTTACTGTCATTTCTTATCCTATTTGAGGACAAATGAGTAAAGGTTGAAAAGTAAAATAATCCTAGTAATTAGACTACACTTACGGATTTTTACTGTGATGTATTAAATACATGTAGGATGTATATGATTGTGGGTAGGTGTGCTACTGAATGGCCACCTAGTCATGCATTTGTGCATGTGGATAGTCCCATTTACAAAGGGGCTATGGAAAAATTTTCCCAAAACGTAGGCATTGGGTAGTCATGAATTTTTAACTCTACTGTATATGTATGTTAAAACAATGCATGCATGCATGTAATCATAAAATGCAATTTGAAAAGCTCCAGGTAAGAATTTACCACACCCTTTTTGAGGTGATTTGGAGACTTGTTGTCAAGATATTATGGATCCGGATCGGCTGAGTAGTTCCCGCAGGACCACTTCTGGTGTACGGAAAAGGGCTTTTGAAGTACCTCAACCCTGTTCTATTAGACAGCCTCATCGTTTGGTGGAGGCGGTGATACGTCCTATCCGGGTTGAAGTGTCGGATGCTGAGGACGAGGGGGAGGATGTACCGGTTGAGGTTCCTGCTCCTACTGTATATGTTCCCCATAGGGATTTGCCAGGTATTCAAGTGGCAAACCCAGAACTTCTAGGTGACTTGAGTCGACATCCTTCAGTCTACCTGCACGCAAATGAGGTATGAAGTTAGATCTTAATCTTCCTTATTTCCTATTGATGAGGAGCAAAAGGCTCTGATGTTGATCTGCATTTGATGTAGGTTCTCGGCTTTACACGACCTCGAGGGAATCGTTCAACATCCATCTCTATGTGTACCGGCTTTGCATGATGACTATAGAGCGATTGTATATGGTCAGAGGATTCGGACATTCTTTTCCATTCTTCCCCGTCATTGTCCCCCCTCAAGTTACCTCAAGGCATTGTCTGAGCGGTGGTTTCACCAGACTCAGTCACTCCACTTGCTAGACTGTGAGGTGATGATGACGCTAATGGATTGGAGGTTTATCACAGGTATGGAGTTTGGAGGGGATCCAGAGCCTTGTACGACGGATATCACCCCTACTGCCATCTGATCCTTGTTGGGAGTTCCCATGAGGCGTTCAAGGTAGGGACTATGCGTCAGAGTCCTTTGAGCGTAGATCTTTGAAGCGAGGCTATTGAGTGAGCCTATACCCGATGATGTGAGAGTCAGGGATCGCATTCTTCGGCGATTATTCCTGATGATCATTAGGGGCTGCTTCATAGCAGATAACTCTTCTACGGTGTCCTTTGCTTTGATCAGCGCCACTCGACACGTTGACCGTATATGAGATTATGATTTGGGTTCATGTACCTTTGCCTACTTCCTCTGGGGAATGCGCATGCGATTGACAGGGTTTGACCGAAGCTTGGTTATGATTCTACCCATTTCTTCTGGTGAGTATTTCTCTTGTCTTTTCCCATTTACAGGTTAAGAGCGTTGACTGACAACAGATGTTTGCCTTTGTGTTGGCAGTTTTGGGCCTATGAAAGGCTTCTATGTTTGCGTCCTATGAGTGTGCTAGGTTTAGATACCTATCCACGAGGACAGAGATGGCATCATTCCATACTAGCAGAGGTCCCTATTGCTGATGGTTTCACTCATTGCTGCCTACAGCTGGAGTTGTTGACAGCGGATGTCATCACATAGGTTCCCTATTCTGGGGAGCACTTGAGTGTTGGATTTGAGGATGGGTACCCGACTGGAGTTGAGTACATTATTTCCACCCGTAGGATTCCTCTCTTCACAGATGGAGGATGGGAGCTCTACTTAGGAGAGCGTGCTATCAGGAGCACTACAGGAGAGATTCTCATGCCAATCTTGCCTCCTGCCAGGCATTATTGGCCTGTTTCATAGTCACCCATCATTGATATCCCATTGTTGGGGATTGTCGGTTTCACATTGTCAGAGGGTCCCTGCACTCAGGAGATGTTCCAATATTGGTGGTTCCCTCGTACCATTGGAGCTCAGACCCGCGCCACAAAATTTATGGGGGATATGGTTCCAGGATCCGTGATGATGACGGATTGGCTAGCCTGTGTTAGAGATCCGACTCATGTGACCTGAGATTAATGATTTGACCGATAGTTAAGTAGGACACATTTCTTTATCCCAAGCACTTGGGTAGAGATCCTTCGAGGCGTATACTTTTGATCCTTCCAGATCGTGGCCCCCTCGGGTGACCCACATGGCTTTGCGGTCAGAGATCCTCCTCAGATAGGCTCCGACATCCTTGTAGATAGAGATCCAGTGACTCAGAAGAAGTCACATCAGGTGGATAGGATTGACTATGTAGACATCGATACCATTGACTTGTTCTGATGTATATTCTCATTATCTCTTTTGATAGGCCTCTGTTAAATGCTGGGTAGCTTCACCAAATTTCCCTGTATTTTAGCTGTACAGAGATGTATTAGATGATGATATACTTAGGAATGTATGTATAGTTTTCATTCCCTATATCATATTGCCATCTATTGTATCATGCATGTTATTATGTTATGCATATGTATATATGTCTAGAGATATTCAGCATTGACCCATGGATGGTCTTATGACACGGCCCGTACAGATGTCTTCCTCGACAGTTAGTCGTATTGATCATACCCCAGCATTTTTGGTGGCATCTGGTATGCGTTCATGGTATGATAGTATGTCACCGCCAGACATGGTGACTGTATATCATTTGTTGCAGCATACTATGACCCTGTTGATGTTTTAGGTTCTTACAGGATTCATAGAGGGTATGCTAGAGCATTGGGTAATGTAGAGGTAGGTTTTCCAATTTGGGACCCCAGGAGTTGACTCCTACTCTGGAGGAGTATGCACGGTTGACGATGCTGCCGTTAGACAGACCTTGCGCGCATATGGCGATCGGGAACATGAGTAGGCAGTTCATAACCATCACCGGTTTGAGGCATAGAGTGGTACAGGATGAGATCACATCTGGCCACGTGATATCCCAGCGTTTTCTGTTTGACAGATTTGGCTCTGAGGATAGTTATGCATGGCATTCCGGGGATTTTACCACACCAGAGGATCATTGGCGTTTGGCCAGAGTGGATGTATTGTTATTGTGCGTACTGTCATACGTCTATATGCCACGATACATGGATGATCTGGACATCGGCGTCATTATGGCAGTGAGAGCTCTCAGGGAGGGTCATACCAACATACCGATGATTATCGCAGAGACTCTGAGGTCAGCTACATATTGCTGCACTTATCCGGCAGGAGTATTCATAGGCAGCTTGGTCATGCTATATGTGTGGTTTATGTCACACTTGAGATCGATTGGCACATTCAGACGACATGGGTATTGTTTCACCCATGATATAGCCATGTCATACTCCTTCCAGCCTGTGGAGTGTACAGATGCTGCATCTTGGTCAGCTTTCTTTTCAGGGATTGGAGATCCATTCGCTATATTGCCGTGTACATGGCTTAGCTCACCCTACAGCTTCATTACTTATTCTCCAGGCATGGATTATCTTCCTCTAGCTTGTTTGAGAGGGATGATCACTTACCACCCACTGGTCGTGATGTGTCAGTTTGACCAGTTTCAGGATTTCCATCCATTTGAGGGGGCAGTGAGTCAGCACTTCGCTTCACGCCGTTTATCAGCAGAGGACAGATCCAGGTTGTATGCCTATTGGGATCAACGAGAGCTAAATGAGTTTTTACATCGACCATCCGGGTTATTCTCAAGAAAGTATTACGCATGGATGGAGACAGAGACTGCATCGACTATGGTAGTATCCACAATGCAGAAGATTGATTCCGACGATGAGGGGCCTATGGAGGAGGCTTACATTCCCATCGATGGGGACTTGACTGCTGGACTGCTAACATATGTGATGGATTCTCCCACCCTAAGTGCCACTGTTACTCAGTATTCAGCACAGTATTTGGAGTAGAACCTACATCTGATGACCTATGAAAGAGATCAGTCTAGGGCCTCGATGTTGATAGCTCTTGATGGGAGAGACGCAGCTCTATTAGAGAGGGACGAGTCTAGATCAGCCAGAGATGCTTTGATTATGGAGAGGGATGATGCCCTATCTGCTAGGGATGTGGCCATTGTATATAGTACTTTCGTGAGATCCCATACGACTGGCATCCTTGCCAATATGAGTGCATATATTGATGAGCATCATGTCACCATATAGTTAGCCTCGGATCTGCTAGCTCGTATAGATACCCTTGGGCAGGAGCTTGTAGCTTTACCTCCTTCTTCGGAGAGGGATTGTGACACCCCCAAAATAGGTCCACACGACCCATTCTGAGTCACCAAATATCATACTATAAAAATCATTTACAAACTTCATTTATACAACTGTTGAAATGTTGTGCAGAATACGACCACAGCTAAACTGTGAGTTTTAATACAAATGTATGTAACTCTCATAGTGCCTCGACCACAACCTTACAATGGTACTTTTTACATAAAAAATACAAATTCGATAACTGCTTTTAGAAATTAAAATCTTTGGAAAATACTCAAGAAAACCTTCGTACATGGGAGGTCATGCGTCTAGGTTATGATAGATATCATATGTCCACAGAATTATCCTTGGTTGACCCAATAGTCCCCAAAGAAAAACAAGAAGATTGCTATCATCTTCTTTCCAATGGTGAGTCTTCTCTTGACATATAATTATCTCTGTTGTCTCCAAGTGAGAATTATATTTCAAAGAAACTCCAAGATTATATAGGTAGTGCTCGTAGATATACTCAGCCAGTGGATGTGCACAACCCTGTCTTATGATAACACGAGGTTGTATGTCATTAGACATCTTGTATGATAGTGGCAAAACACCCTTCCAAAGTTTTGTTTACCTCACCCTATTCGGTTCACCAAAATTAAATATCAAATGACGTATACAATATGACACACTTATCTAAAGTTCTCAATAAAATAATTTCCATACTATTTAGGGAGAACCTCAACAGCTATAGACCACTGTTCTATTCTCCTATTACCCCCGCTCGACCCAGCTACACTCTTATTACCTGAAAGGATTTGTGAAGCAAAAAGGGTGAGCACAACTAGCCCAGTAAAGAATATCATGACTAAAGATAATTTACATCATCAATAGCCTTCATCAGTAATAAATCAGAGATTTAGAACATATGGTAGATGATAAAACTTTTCAACCATAGTTGCAGCGGAACGAGCAACCCATTTGAAGAGTCAAATAGACCATCAGATCTATTATTTTCTCCATGTTAAAAGTCCAGCAATAATGTTTTATCCATGTAACATCAATCAACAATTCATGTCCACAATCATATGAATAACTCATAATCACAATTCATGTCAACAATTCATCTCCACTTCTGTTATTCTTTCTCTCTATAACTTCTCTCTATAATAATTGCTCTATAGCTTTAGTGAATTGGTGAGAAATGAAGGAAGAATGAGCTTCTATTTATAGGAAAATATAGTTTCGATAATTGCACGTTTTGGGGCTCAAAATATTACAGTACAATACCTTCAACTTTTCTTTCATTTTTAATTTATTCCTGCAAGTATTATCAAACTTGCACTACCTCCCCTAATAGTAAATAATGTGAATCAATAGTTCAATCATGTGAATCAATAGTTATAATCATATAAAAATATGAATTACAGTATAGTACATCCATCTATACCTCCATTTTTAACTTAGTCATGCAAGTATTATCAATCTTGCACCAACTCCTCTAATAGTACAAGAATGTGAATCAATAGTATACACATGTGAACAAATAGTTATAATCATGTGAATTAATAGCAATTAATTGCTCATTTATCCAAGCAATTACCCGATCGGGTCAAGATAACTTCCAGACATCAATTAATATCGAAATAAATGTCGATTTCCACTAACACTAATAATTCCAACATAATGGAACTATCAATTTCATCTTTAATCAACACGAACTTATTCATCATTAATATTATAACTCACAATATTTAACAATCAGGTCGTTCCCAGGAAAGAGGGGGCTTTCCGATAAGGATTTCTCCTTATTGATTAAGTGACCAAACCTCTCCTTGACAGAACTTCTAGACATTGTATATATTGCAATTTAATAATATGAATAACTTTGTCGTCTCAATTATTGATTTAATAATATAACATATTATGCAGATGATACTACGACAAAAATTGAATCAATAATATGAGAGATATGATGCAGCAAATACTGTAGCAATAATTGAGTATAACTGAGTGACTTCTCACGTAAGCATCAATAATCAATACCGTGTATTACTATGCAACCACGCGTATTACTGTACTTTTACTACCAGTTATTTTATGATAACTTGCTTACTTTGAAAAATTTTCAAATATGACCCTTAACTTTAAACTTTTATCAATTTAACTATTTACCAAAAATAGAAAAATTGAATACTTTTATTTCATAAAATTCGGGGTCTCACAATCTCCCCTCCTTATGAATTTTTTCCCTCGAAATTTACTTACCTAGTAGTTCGAAGAGATGAGAATACCTTGTTTTCTTTTTGGATTATACCTTCCCTGTTATTTCCTCTGTATCATGATTTTCCCATTGCTCATCTCTTGTATTTCAGATATCATTCTAGAATATACCTTCAAAACAAAGGTTAATTGACATATCATAATTTGTCAACTTATCAAGTAAACAATTTCAGCTTAGTTAAGTCACACACTAGCGAAGTAGGACCACACGACCCATTTTGAGTCGCCAAATATCATACTAAAAAGTCATTCACAAACTTCATTTATAAAACTGTTGAAATGTCGTGCAGAATACGACCACAGCTAAAGTGAGTTTTAATACAAATGTATGTAACTCTCATAGTGCCTCGACCACAACCTTACAATGGTACTTTACATAAAAGTACAGTCAATAACTATTTTAGAAATTAAAATCTTTGGAAAATACTCAAGGAAACCTTCGTACATGGGAGGCCATGCGTCTAGGTTATGATAGATATCATATGTCCACGGAATTATCCTTGGTTGACCCAATAGTCTCCAAAGAAATACAAGAAGATTGATATCATCTTCTTTCCAATGGTGAGTCTTCTCTTGACATATAATTATCTTCGTTGTCTCCAAGTGAGAATTATATTTCAAATAAACTCCAAGATTATATAGGTAGTGCTCGTAGATATACTCATCAAGTGGATGTGCACAACCCTGTCTTATGATAACACAAGGCTGTATGTCATTAGACATCTTGTATGATAGTGGCAAAACACCCTTCTAAAGTTGGGTTCACTTCACCCTATTCGGTTCACCAAAATTAAATATCAAATGACGTATACAATACGACACACTTATCTAAAGTTCTCAATAAAATTATTTTCATATTATTTAGGGAGAACCTCAACAGCTATAGACCACCGTTCTATTCTCCTGTTACCCCCGCTCGACCCAGTTACACTCTTATTACCTGAAAGGATTTGTGAAGCAAAAAGGGTGAGCACAACTAGCCCAGTAAAGAATATCATGACTAAAGATAATTTACATCATCAATAGCCTTCATCAATAATAAATCAGAGATTTAGAACATATGGTAGATGATAAAACTTTTCAACCATAGTTGCAGCGGAACGAGCAATCCATTAGAAGAGTCAAATAGACCATCAGATCTATTATTTTCTCTATGTTAAAAGTTCAGTAATAATGTTTTATCCATGTAACATCAATCAACAATTCATGTCCACAATCATATGAATAACTCATAATCATAATTGTGATTCTAAATTCTTCTTACACCTGTGATCGAAGATAATTTTCATCACCTATCTTCACCTGAAACATCAAAAATTATGGTTATACCAAATTACAATTCCTGCTCATAATCATACTAATAAATTCATCTTTGCACTACGACCAAAGATATTCATTAACAATTTATTCTTTACACTTCAGGCCAAAGACATACAACTGTATTTTAGAAGAGTCAAGTAGAGCATGATATCTACTATCTTTTACGAATTAAAAGTGTATTATCAATATGTTATCGCTGAGACTCAGCTTAATAATTAATCTACAGCATCGAATCATCCCTACTCCACGGCCAAGGATATTCATTAGTATTATGACCATGAATTATCCATGCACTACGGGCCAAGGATATTTGTGTTTTCAACAATGGTCATGATTATACCGAATAATCCCTGGTTATAATCATACCAACAACTGTCCATCAATGCACGTAAGCCAAAGATATACAACTATAAAACCAATAATCATCAGTCCATCTTTGCACGTAAGCCAAAGATATACAACTATAAAACCAATAATCAACAGTCCATCTTTGCACGTAAGCCCACGTAAGCTAAAGATGACTTTCATCACAATATAAGCATGAGGATGATGACAATGATATAAGCATTAATTAAACGAAAATAAGGATAAATATTAAAGAATTTAAATTTATCCAAATATTATCAATCACTTAATAAACTCATAATCTAATATTATTAATATTATAACAATATTTTAATCACTTCTTAAACTTATAAACAATTTATTTCAATTGTTTACACTTTACCAAATAATGCATTTAATCATTCAAAAATGCCATACTCATAAGATTTCATCACCAATGATCAAATTCCTCATCAAAAATCTGCATATACCTTATATAGGATTCCCAAACCATAAAATCCTATTTCCCAATTTTGTTACTTCACATAACATATTTAATTCATTTACTCATAACTAGTTCATTTTCATGAAAAATACCAAATCAGTCCCAAAAATATTTCTTTTCTGGGATTTAGCAGAATATAGTCCCATATTGAACATATATTTTTCTCGAAATTTTTAAATTTCATTTACTATTTTTCATATGGCCAAAACTGCCGAATATTTAGACATTTATCATAAATTGTACTTTTGTCCAAAAATTCCGAAATTTACATGGTATACTCCTGTTATATATATGTACTTTCAATAAAACTTTCACCAATTTTGGAGTTAACCACAAGGAGTTATAAGGGTTTACTTTTAAAATAGTCTTTTCTCATAAATTCTATAACTCTTAATCTATACATCCAAAAATCACCATCTTTGGACACAATATAGAAAACTCATCAAATTATCATTTCAAAATTTTTCTAGAATTTTTGAAGGTCAGAAAAATTACGAAACTGCAAATGGATTTTCACCCGCCATGCGGTAATCCACGTAAACAGATCATTTCCACAATTTAATAAGGAATGAATACAAAGGATCATTCACCATGCATGCGGTAATCCATATAGATGCGAAGTTATTCCAATGAAAAATAAAGAATGGAATAATGTAAGAATTCACCATGCATGCGATAGACCGCATGTATGTGTTTATTTGCAACAAAATAATAAAGAATGGAACCAGTGTCACGCGTAGTCCGCACGCATGTGATATTCCAATGAATAATACGAGAATGGAACCAGTCATGCGTAATCCGCATGTAGACGTGATATTCCAAATGTAATAATAAAGAATGGAATAACAATGAATTCACCAGTATGCGATAATCGCATGCAGGCGAGTTATTCCAATGAATAATAAAAAAATGGAACCAGTGTCTAGCGTAATCCGCATGCATGTGATATTCCAAATGTAATAATAAAGAATTCACCATGCATGCGGTTCTTCAGATGATACGTTTATTCTAACGTAATAATAAAGAATGGAACCAGTCTAGCGTAATCCGCATACAGAGAGGATATTCTACGTAATAATAAAGAATGGAATAACAAAGATGTCACCATGCATGCGATAGACTGTACAGACAAGTTATTCCAACAGAATAATAAATAATGGAACTAGGTCTAGCGTAATCCGCATGCATAAGATATTCCAATGTAATAATAAAGAATGGAATAATGTAAGAATTTCACCATGTATGCGGATTGCATGATAGATGTGTTATTCCAATATAATAATAAAGAATGGAATAACAGAAGCTCTCTTCATGAATACGAAAGAAATAATACCCCTTACTTTAATAATAATATCCCTTACCTTAGAAAGAAACTGGATACTGGAGTAAAGAGGTAGCAGACTTCTCTTCTTCTTTCTCTCTATAATTTCTCTCTATAATAATTGCTCTATAACTTTAGTGAATTGGTGAGAAATGAAGGAAGAATGAACTTCTATTTATAGGAAAATATAGTTTCGATAATTGCACGTTTTGGGGCTCAAAATATTACAGTACAATACCTTCAACTTTTCTTTCATTTTTAATTTAGTCCTGCAAGTATTATCAAACTTGCACTACCTCCCCTAATAGTAAATAATGTGAATCAATAGTTCAATCATGTGAATCAACAGTTATAATCATGTAAAAATACAAATTACAGTATAGTACCTCCATCTATACCTCTATTTTTAACTTAGTCATGCAAGTATTATCAATCTTGCACCAACTCCCCTAATAGTACAAGAATGTGAATCAATAGTATACACATGTGAAAATAGTTATAATCATGTGAATTAATAGCAATTAATTGCTCATTTATCCGGTTAATTACCCGACTGGTCAGTATAACTTTCAGACATCAATTAATATTGAAATAAATGTCGATTTCCACTAACACTAATAATTCCAACACAATGGAACTATCAATTTTATCTTTAATCAACACGAACTTATTCATCATTAATATTATAACTCACAATATTTAACAACCAAAGACGCTCCCGTGAAAGAGGGGGCTTTTCGATAATGATTTCTCCTTATCGCCGCAATTAGGTGACCAAACCTCTCCTCGATGTAACTTCTGACATTGTAAATATTGCAATTTAATAATATGAATAACTTTGTCGTCTCAATTATTGATATAATAATATAACATATTATACAGATGATATTGTGATAATAACTAAATCAATAATATGAGAGATATGATGCATCAATTACTGTAGCAATAATTGAGTGTAACTGAGTGACTTCTCACGTAAGCATCAATAATCAATACCGTGTGTTACTATGCAACCACGCGTATTACTGTACTTTTACTACCGGTTATTTTATGACAACTTTCTTACTTTGAAAAATTTTCAAATATGACCCTTAACTTTAAACTTTTATCAATTTAACTATTTACCAAAAATAGAAAAATTGAATACTTTTATTTCATAAAATTCGGGGTCTCACAGGGATGCTATGCTAGATCTGAGAGTCCGCATACACACATATCCGTAGATAGCTTTTTATTTTCCTACACAGACTAGCTTAGCCATTTTGTCATGTACAACACATATGTATATATCAAACAGTATTATATATGGCAGAGAAATATATTTTAATTTACTTACCTTTTAGTTACGCCTTGATACTTGCTTGATAGTTTCCTGTTTCTTCAGGACTTATGATCTTGATGCATTCTAAACTTATCCTTGATATGTGGACATTAAGCCATCGCAGGATCTCTCAGAACGGATCATTGATCTTATGTATCCCTACCATCTTTGGTGTCTTGGGACTGGTTTCTGTATGGAAATGTGGAGAGGAGTGTGGCTTTTCCTCTCTGAGATTGACCGCACCATAGATGGCCGCCAATACTTCTATTTGTGAGAAGCCGAGTTAATTCCATCTCTTATGGATTGGTATTGCTCTTTGAGGCACAACCATAGCTTAGATGGTCACCGAATCTTCTATTTGTGAGAAGAGGCTGGGTAATTCCATCCCTTTGGTCTGAAGCCGATGAAATATAATGGATTAAAGTTTGATCCCAGTACAGTGTGACAAGTATTTTTGTTCTGGTAGGGGTTAGACTGAACCATAAATGGCTGCCTACGTACTCCTACTGAAGAGGAGATCAAGTCTGCGTAGTTCAAACCTGGTGTAAGAGGTTCAACGCTGAATGTGAAAGGCAGATGGGTGTAGAAGCATTATTGATGAAGAAAGGTGTAGAAGTATTTTAGTTATTTTTATTTTTGTAGAGAAAGGGTAGAAATGTTTTTGTTGTTTTTTGTTTATTGCGACCGGGTCATATAGAATATGGTTGCCTATGTACTCTAGTGTATCAGGGAGATCAGGTCGACGTAGTTCGCCCCTCAGGATGAAGCGCAGCCAAAGAGAAGTGTGAATCCCATGCGCAGGCTATACTGTGAGGAGAAGAAAGTTTGATCCCATAATGGGGACAAACTGCAGTTGTGGAAAAAGTTTCATCCCGTCTTCAGGACAAACTGCAAGCGTAGAAAAGTTTAATCCCATCTTCAGGATAAACTGCAGGTGTGAAAGGTTTAATCTCGTCTTCAGGATAACCGACTTTGTATGGAAAATTTGAAATGAGGTGAAACCAGACTGCTGGTTTGAAATGTATGTTTCCTTGAGGGGCAAAAGAGTTTGTAAAAGAGAGGGTTAAAAATCCAAAATGACTGGTGATTGGATGATCCATACTAGGATGTTTTCTTGCTGATATCCTCAGACATAGTATCGTTTCACGGTATCCGAGTTGATAAGCTGTGGAAATTCATCGCCATCCATTTTATATAGTCTGAGAGTGCCTCCTGTCAATACCTCCTTGACAACAAATGGGCCTTCCCAGTTAGGAGAAAATTTTCCCTTAGATTGATCTTAGTTGTCAATGATCTTCTTCAAAACCAAGTCATGTTGTTTGAACGGTCGTAGCCAGACTTTTTTGTTATAGGATCGTGCGATCCTTTGCTGATATAACTGACCATGGAAGATAGTCGTGGTTCGCCTTTCCTCTGTTAGAGACAATTGGTGATACCTATTTTGTACTCATTAATCTTCATCTAGTTGAGCATCCATCAACACTCTGAGGGATTCCATTTCCACCTCTATGGGGAGCACTGCTTCCATCCCATAGGCTAATGAGTAGGGGGTTGCCCCAGTGGAAGTACTAATGGAAGTTCTGTAGGCTAATAAAGTCAGAGGCAAGAGGTCAGGCCATCCTTTGTGATTGGCAGACATTTTTTGCATGATCTTCTTGATATTTTTATTATCCGCTTCAACAGCACCATTCATCTTTGGACGGTAGATGATGGAGTTAAGGTGTTTGATGTGGAATTTACTGCATAACTCCTCCATCATTTTGTTGTTGAGGTTTTTAGCATTATCTGACACAATGACCTCTAGTTGTCCATATCGACAGATGATATTGTTTCTGATAAAAGCAATGATGACTTCTTTGGTAACCCTGGGGAAGGAGGCTGCTTCTACCCATTTGGTGAAGTAGTCAATCATGGTGAATATGAATCGATGTCAATTACTGGCTTTGGGCTCGATGGGCCCTATCACATTCATTCCCCACATTGAGAAGGGCCGTGGCGAACTCATATTGTGGAGTTCCCATTGGAGGGGCGTGGATAGCATTCCCATGAATTTGGCATTGATAGCACCTCTTGACGTGATCATCACAGTCAGCTTTGAGTGTAAGCCAATAATGCCCTGTTCTGAGGATCTTCTTAACAAGTAAGGGGCTACTCATGTGTGGGCCACATACTCCACCATGGATCTCATCCATGAGCCTCTGAGCTTGGTCTTTGTCCAGACATCTGAGGAGACCTAATCCTGCATCTCTTTTGTAGAGTGCATCTCCGCTCAGGTAGAATTTCATAGCAAGTCGATGGATCCACCTCTTTTCAGTCAGGCTCGCCTCAGCGGGTGTAGATCCATCTCATAGATACTTCTTGATATGCTGATACCAAGGGTGGTGGATGGGAGGTAGCTCATCCGATACTTCTCCAATATAGTTCCCATAAGCTAGGGCCTTTTGTAGGGCAAATGTGATGATTGTCATGTTTTCCTTGTCAGGTATGTGAATCAAGGAGGCCAACATTGCTAGTGCATCCGTAAAATTATTCTTATTACGAGGAATGTGTAGAAAGGAGATTTCTTTGAACTCCAAAGCCATCTGTAAAACTTGCCGATGGTAAGGCAGCAAATGTAATTCTTTGGTTTGATAGATTCCCGTGGATTGTTTGATTACCAATTTGGAATCCCCAAAGATAGTTAACCGCCTGATGCCCATTGAACGGGCAAGTTTTATCCCCATGATACAGCCTTCATACTCAGCTGTGTTGTTGGTGCTGACAAACTACAATTTGACGGCGACGGGATACTGCTCCCCCATACCGGATACTAGAATTGCTCCAGCTCTAGAGCCTTCTATGCTAACAGCTCCATCAAAATATATTTTCCACATGTGGCATGCATCGTACTGATGGTATTGCTGAACTACCATTACCCCTTCATTGGGGAAGTATGTTTCCAAGGGTTTGTAATCCCCTACAGGTGGGGTGGCCAGTTGATCCATAATTCCTTGACCTTTAACAGACTTTTGCGTCACGTAGACGATGTCAAATTGCTATAGGATCAACTGCCATCTGGACAGTCGACAATTCAGTATGGGCTTATTGAACACATACTTGAGAGGATCCACGCGGGATATGAGATGGGTTGTGTGACCATTGAGGTAATGTTGTAACCTCATGGAAGCCCATGCTAAAGCATAACAAGTTTTCTCGATCAGAGTGTACTTGTGTTCATTGATGCTAAATCTTTTGCTGAGGTAATAGATAGCTCGTTCTTGGCCTCTGTCGTCTTTTTGTCCCAGCATACGGCCCATGGCATTGTCATTAATGGACAGGTACATGAATAGGGGAACATCATCCCTGGGAGGTACCAAAACAGGAGCATTTACCAACTGTTCTTTAATGGCAAGGAAGGCTTTCTGACACTCATCGTTCCATTTCATGGAAGAGTTCTTCCTTAACAATTTGAAGATGGCCTCACTGGTTGCTGTGAGTTGAGAGATAAACCTGCTAATGAAGTTGATTCTTTCCAAAAATCCCCGTATTTCCTTCTCTGTCTGAGGAATGGGCATTTCTTTGATGGCCTGGATTATGGTGGGATCCAGCTCAAACCCTTTGTGGCTGACTAGGAAAGCTAGCAACTTGCCTGATTTGACACCAAAGGCGCACTTGGCTGGATTCAACTTCAAGTTGTACTTACGCAACCTGTTGAAAAGCTTTTTGAGATGGTCTAAGTGGTCTTCCTCCTTTCGGGATTTGACGATGGTGTCATCCACGTAGATCTCTATCTCCTTGTGCATTAAATTATGGAAAAGAGCCATCATAGCTCGCTGATAGGTTGCCCCGACATTGATGAGGCCGAATGACAACCATTTATAGCAAAAGGTTCCCCAAGGCATGATTAAAGCACTTTTCTCACGGTCTTCCTCAGAGACCATAATCTGATGGTACCCCGCGAAGCAATCCGCAAAGGAGTACATGCCGTATTTAGCAGTATTATCAATGAGAATGTGGATAAAGGGTATGGGAAATGTATCTTTAAGGCAAGCTTTGTTCAAATCCCGGTAATCCACGCAAGCTCGCACCTTTCCTCTGGGTTTAGGCACAGGAACAATGTTGGATATCCACTCCGGATATGTAGACACCATAATAATGTCGGCTTGAAATTGTTTCACAATTTTTTCTTTTACCTTTAAACTCCACTCAGGTTTCAATCGCCTGAGCTTCTGCCTGACTAGCTTGAATCCCTCCTTAATGGGAAGGCGATGAAGAACAATGTCAGTGGACAAACCCACCATGTCTTTATGGGACCATGCAAACACATCCTGGAATTGGGTTAACAGTGCAACCATGTTATTCCGTTGGTTTGGGGTGAGGTCTGAACCAATCTGGATTATCTTAGGTCTTTCAAAGGTTCCAAGATTGAAAGAAGTGGTTTGGTCAAGGTTGGGTTTAGGTTTGTCTACGACCCATTCCTTAATCTCCTGAGATGTCTCAATGTCCTCTTGTATTTCCAACAAGTCTGAGTCCAACTTTGCATCAAAGTTACAGTCCTTGTGGAGAGAAGGCACCTCATCAGCAAGTACAAGCACATATAAATTCAGAGTCCTGAAACAAAATATTCTTTCACTTAATATATGAAACTGTTTAATCATACAAAAGTGTTAGCATGTACTGATAAAATAACTGCTAATATTGTATAGAAAAGTAAGTAATTAAAGTTATCTACAGGCGTAGGATTTTTCGCCTGCTTTTACCCTCATCGACCAATGCATGGAGTGCTGCTCCAATTGTCGAGGGCAAAGTCCTGATGGACTACAGTGATGGAGGGATTGTCACTGTCCTCCTTCTCATGAATGATAACCATGACGTCTGGGGTATATCTGTTTGTATGTTCATCATGGACAATGATGTGTATGCCTGACATCATCAAGGCGATGTCGTGTTTACATTTTCGTTCCCTTTCTTCTACTTCGTGATCAAGAATCAGCACCTCTTTTGCTTTGAATGGTACTGTTTTGGGAAACAGCATAGCCATAACATGGGTTGGTACCTTTATTGGAGACTGTATCAGCTCATGCTGTGCAGATGGAAAAAATCGCCATGTGGCGGAAGCTTGAGGAACCTGCTTGTGCTTATGAGGATTCCCATGACCGAATCGGCGAGAATAGCCTAGTCCTACCGTCCCCGATTTGATCGACACTTGAATAGGGTGCTTAATACCCTGCTAATTTTTACCAAGCCCTTGTCCAGGTTGATGACCCAATGACATCATTTCTTGAGTAACCGACATAACCTCGGCAAAAATCTTGGGCATGGGAAGTGGTGCTCCAATAGGATGGTATTTCGTGTTACTCACTTCCAAAGTATAAAAATTGGTCGGCTCAACTTCTGAGTTGAAGCTGATGATTGGTAGATCTCCTTGTTCAGGATACTCCGGCTCAGCATTGGCAGTGACTAGACTGTTGTTGACAATGTATTTGAGTTGTTGATGTAGTGTAGAAGGAATAGCTCCAGCCATATGAATCCATGGTCTCCCCAATAGCAGGTTGTATCCTGAATCTATCTTGAGGACGTGAAAGGATACATTGAATGTATTTGGACCAATCTCAATTGGTAGCTCAATCTTTCCGATAGAATTTCGCTGGGATCCATCAAAAGCTTTTATAACCGTATGGCTGCTTCGGATCCGTTTGAGATTGACGTTCATCTTCACCAAGCTGGTATAAGGACAGATATTCAGGGATGAACCTCCATCTATCAAAACTGCAGCTAACATATACTTGGAGGACAAAACTGTAATGTGCAATGGCTTGCAATGACCGGTCCCTTCGGGCGGTATGTCGTCATCAGTGAATGATATCACATTGTTGTTGAAAATGTGATCAACCATATGTTGAAATTTTTCCACATCCACTAATTTCGGTAAGTAGGCTTCTTCCAAAACCTTGAGTAAGATCTTCCTGTGATCCTTGGAAGAGAAAACCAAGTCCAGTATTGATATCTGATGTGGAGCTTCTCTTAAGCTTAAAACCACCTTGGCTTCATTATGGCCTGTAGCGCGGAGGAATTTTTCAATCTTCTCCATGGGAATCTTCCCCTTTTTTGATGGCGGGTTTCATCACCCTCTGAGGAAGATACAGTGGATTTTCCTTCGACACTATAGCAGTAGTATGAGATGTGGATCCTTCAGCTTCTCCATAATTCTATGGAACTTTGTATAAGCTGACAACAGGATATTGTGGTCTAAAAGGTAAAGAAATTGGCTCTGGTGCAGCCACTTTCAAAGGATTGTCAGCTCCTTTGAGTTGAATTACTTGTATGGGAAATGCTTTGACAGTTTCATCCTCCTCAGCGAATATAACTGCTACTGATCCCTTCCATTTGGTAGGACATGTATTCCCACTCTCGAGTTGCACGGTGTTGTCGTCTGTGTAAGACCCCAACTTATTAAAATGAAATTTAATTTCCTCTATTGATTATTTTGAAATAGTAAGGGTTGATTTGATTAATGTGGTTAGTTATGGGTAACATGCTCAAATATTTTAAATAAGCAAGTGGTTATAAAATATTCATTGTTGTTGGGGAATATTCGTTTGGTCGTGGAATATTCTTGTTGTCGGGGAATATTTGTACGACAGCGCAGCCTTATGTGGGCTCCATAACGAAAAGCAATTGGATGAAGAAAACGACAACTATAAGTTGTTTATAAATAACGGCGTAGTTGTTACCGTTAATACTGTTAAAATACTCGGTGGTTAAAATACAGTAGCACATGATATTGCACCAATTATTGATTCTTACATAAGAAGGCACTACTCAATAATTGTTATAGTAATTACTGTTCAATATTTTATTTTATTGATTCAATAATTGCTACGTTGATATTTTATATTATTATTGTTTCAATAATTGTCACTACACAGTATTTTCCATTATCAAAGCAATAATTCATAATATTTGAATAATATTATTAGATAACATTATTGGCAATGTCTAGAAATTTCTATCTAAGGAGAGGTTTGGTCACCTAATTGTTAGGTTTGTAATATTCATGTGCGCAATCAAATTGCAAAATAATGTGGAAGCGTGTAAAAATCAGAGTTTTAAAAAAAATTTACAAACCATATACCCGGATCACCCTTTATGCACAATTATTAATTAAACGAAAAGATAAAGAATAAAGCATACCCTTGAAGATCGAGCTTCCTCAGGTACAAGTTCACCTCCAAATCCTTTCGCGTTCAACTTGAATCCACCGGGGTTTTATTCCTTCCTTTGATCAACGTTAGCCACCCATATGTTTGGCCTCTAGAGGTGATCCACCAAGGAAAAATAGAGAATTCAAGAAGATGGTGTATTTGGCTCAAACCCTAGTTTTCTATCTCTATAGAAAAGGGTACTCTCCAACAAATTGGAATTATGTCGTATGTTGAAAAAGTCAACAACCCACCCCTTATCCATAATAAGACTCCTCTTATTTATAGATGTGGGCAACCCACCTTAACAATTAAGGAATTGAGTTTTATTTAATTAATTAAATTCTTTTAATTAATTAAGCTCCCTAATCTTATTAGGGATAATTAATTAAACTCCTTTAACTAATTTTCCCTCCTAATCCTATTAGGAATAAATGAGAGTACTTATATTAAATTAATTCCTAAACTCTTTTAGAAATTAAAATAATAATAATTGTAATAATATTAATAAGACTCCTCTTATTAATTTATATTTAATATTTCTAAAATATTAAATAATAAATATTAAGCTATTTAATTTATTCTATCACCATAGATTAAATTAAATATACTTAACATATTATTACGATTATGCCATTAACTTCTTAAATAATTATTCTTCCTTTTATGGTGTGACCCTTTAGGTTCTCCATATTAAACCGGTTGTGAATAAATCAATTAGAACAATTCTAATCTTATTTAAATAAATAAATTAAATAATTAATTTATTTAAATAAATAATATTTATTCTACAATAGGGATAAGCCTCCCTAGCGATCAACGACTTTCCGTATATAATATAGATTTCAACATTAATCATAAAAGAACCTTTGAGTAAATAGTTATTGTGCAATTCAATCCTTCCACCATACAATGTCCCAATTAAATATAAGACATGGAATTCTTTGTCAAGTCTTATTTTATTTAATTATATGTATTTCGACTCTTAAATGCACAACTCCAAATAATGCAAATTAGAAACTCCTTTCTAATTTCATTCTGCCTTGGCCAAGGACTACTGGGTTGTCATTTATCGAATCACATATGACATTTCTCTTCTTTTATTAGAAGTGGTAGATTCTTTATTGATCATACATTATCTCCATGTATAACTTATTATACTCAAGCATACCCTTTGATATACCCTAAGGGTCTTAAGGAATAAGTCAAAGTATAACTCATCATACACAAGATACTATGATGATCTCAAGTCCAAGGATCACTTGTCTTACTATCATCACTACAGAAATTTCTATTGACAGCAAATAAAACTCCATTAGGTATTCCTTAGCGAGCCACGCTCAAAGTGAACTTATTCTCTAATAAGCACCTACATACTTGCTTTAGTGTCTCCACACAAATGATCATGAGATCAATCATCCTCATCCAATGAAAGAAGCAACGTATGTACCAATCTATCCTGGATTCACTAATCCCCAATTTAGTAATCCAATGATTGGGAACTATTTTAGTTTTAAGCTTTCTAAGAATTTAGATCTCATTAGAATGATCATCATCATTATTCTAAAAGCTTTGCTTAAAACTATGGGTTTATCACATATTATAAAACAAAGATCATCACGTAGATAATTAAAAGCCTTTAATAAATTAATACTTTTTATTAATAAATGAATAAGATTGTTACAAAGTATATGCTTTATCATCAAACATGATCGGCTTGTGTGCATACTACTTTCAATCTCCCACTTGCACTAAAGCCAATCGTCATGGTATCTCATACCTTCTTCTCTAAGTGACGATTATCCTGTCATTTGGATAAGCTTTAGTTAATGGATATGTAATGTTGTTCATGAGAGTCCACTATCTCTATAGTGATTTCCCATCTTTCAATGATTCTAATAATCAAATGAAAGTGCCACAACACATGTTTAGATCCAAGATGAGACTTAGGAACTATTCATAGTTACGTAATGAACTTTAATCCAAACAATCAACTTGCGCCTTCATTTATAGCTATATACTTTGTCTTTATCACTAAACCAAAGAACTCTTTCTTTTGCTTGGAACCTTTCCAATTCAACGCACCACCGCTCAAGATAACGCTTTACCTTAAAGTGGATTTTCCGTCATCTTGGTCTCTGTCTGAAAACTTGAGTCTCATAAGCCTTCTAGTTTTAATTTAGACCCACCATGAATATGATCACATCCTTAGTGCCTTAAGCACTTTAAGATGTTTTTCAATCGACTCATAGTGAACTTCTCCATAATATGACTTATCAACATCAGGTCTCGTATATTTCATTGCATACATGATAGTTACTCATGTGATCTCTCTTTTGGAGTCTTTGGGGACTATAAAGAGAGATACACTCCAAAGCTCATCAACATGAGACATCTCTTGGAGTTTGCCATGCTAAACAACTTTAGCATCAAATGAATATACGTTCCTTGGGTTAAGTCGAGCATCCTTTTAAATCTATCTATATAGATTTATATCCCCAAATAAGATACTCTTCCAAACCATTCATGGAGGAATGTTTAGACAACTTTATCTTTACTGATTGTAGCATTGGTATGTAATTCCTCATCCGTAGTATATCAACATATAATACTAGAAATTTCACGACGCTCCCACTGACCCTTTTGTACACACTAGAACTCTTACCTCATCGTATGTAACTCGGATCATCATCTTCTATGATGCGTATCTCTCATCATCATCATCCATGATGAATCCATACCTCCTAGGTATCTTCTGTACTATTCCAGTTATGATTATGATTGTGGTACAATAGGTCTATCTATAGGTTCCTCTTATTTGACTTATAGTGTTTTGTGGTTCTTGAACTTTTCAAGATCTATTATCCTCCCACTAGCCCCTTCATTGATAAACACCTTTATCTTAGAAGGAAGCGTGTTTCGCAATAAACACCTTTTTCTAAGTAGAATTATAGAACATTTACCCTAAACTTACTTTAGGATGTCCCACAAATCTGTATTTGTCAAATCTTGTCCCAAGCTTATCCTTTGAAACCTTTTCACATAAGTTGGACAACCCCTTATCTTAACATACTTAAGATTAGGAATCCTCCCTATCCATAACTTTTATGGAGTCTTGGGGCCGGATTTTGAGGTTACCTTTTTGTAGATATGCAGCCATTTCTAGGACATGACCCTAGAGGGATACTGAAATGTCGGTAAAATCATTATGGACCGCACCATGTCCAACAAGGTACGATTTTTCATTCAGATACATCAATCAATTATTAAGTGTCGATGATGTGTCCATTATGAGAAAACCATTTGAGATGATCTAGAAACTTATTGCACAAGTATTTATTCCTTGATCTAATCAAAGAATCTTAATACTTTGCCAATTTGTTTCACTTCTGAATTCTTAGAACCTTTTCATATAATTCACACTTGTATTTTAGCAAATACACATATTCAACTCTTTGAATGATCATCTCCTTTTCTTATACTAGTTTGTTCAATTTGCAAAATTATTTTCATGTAAGTCAAGTATACAAAATTTATTAAGTAATATTCCAGTTCTATACAAAACATTATTATTATAAATAAAACAACAATTGTTCTTAATTATAATACCAAAGATTTCATTGTCCAACAATAAAATGAAAATAATATTTTTTAACAAGAACTGGAATACAATAACAACTTATTGACTTAATAGATTTGCCCGTAGGCATTTCTAAACTATAAGTTTCTATGGCTAATATGGCAACCTTTGCTATATTTCCCGCACATAGGATTACTTATATTTGTTTAGCTTTCTACTTTTGTTTGGTCCTTTCATAAATCTACATTTATGATAACCAAAGTTGGTATCCAATACCCAAGTAGAACATTGACTTAAAGAAAAAAAAAATTATTTTAAATCATGAACAAATTTGTATTTGTAACCGAAACTTCACTAAGCTTCTTTTGGTTAGCCTCTGCAAGATGCTTCTTGCAGTTTCTTTCCAGTGTCCAGGCTTATTGCAGTGGAAGCAAACTCCTTTGCTATCCGTATCAGTTTTGTTCTTATTATCCTTTGTTTATGCCTTTCTATATAACTTCTTTGAATCGTTCTTCTTTTCAGAAGATCCTTTGGCCCCTACCAGTAAGACTTGGTTTTTCTTGGTTGGAAAGTGACTCTCAACATTTTTCAATATGTTAAGCAAATCAGCGAGGCTGATATCTAGCTTGTCCATATGGAAAATTCACAATAATTGTGAAAGGAGTCCGGGAGTGAGTGCAATATCAAATCTTAGCTCAACTCTCCATCCATGACAAAACTCGTTATCCTAATTGATCAATCAAATTGATTATGTTAAGAACTTTTGTCTCAGCATCTATATAGTGCCATTGGCCATTCTAGATCGGAAGAGCTCCTTAGATATCTGATATCTATCAGTCCTACTTTCCTCACCATCAACTACTTGATGTGCAGGAATATAGTAGAAGCATCCATAGTATCATGCTGACGTTGAAGCTCGTTACTCATAGATGCGAGCATGATGCATTGAGCCAACTGTGCACCATCTTGCCACTTTCTAAAAGCAGCAATCTCTTCCTCAGAGGCATTGTCTGCAACCATTGCAGGGATAGGCGTATTAAGGACATAAGATAGCTTTTCAGCTATGAGAACTATTCTCAAATTCCTTAACCAATCCGTTTATATTCGGTCTGGTTAATTTAGCATTTAATATGCTTCACAGTGATAGTAATTTAGACATTGTAAAATTCTGTAAATGAATTTGTAATTAACAACATTTTTAACATACATTCTATTATTAATTACCAAAATAAATTAGGTCTTGTTTTAAATTGGTATCTCCCACTATTTTCTTCAAACTATATTACCCTCACTTATATAGTTCGGCAAAATCTAATTAAAGATTTGCTAGTGAGAATAAGGATCCCATTTCAAATGTATATAGCCTTGTGGTGACACAACAAACTATATATAAATAAATAGGTAGACAACTTTTGTCAATTACATCAACTATGCAACTCCTTGTATTTTGCCTCTTAGATTATTTTGATCAAGTGGTGGCACATCCGAATCAAAATTATCCAAGTTAAGTCCGACCTAGCACTCCATATATTCAAAAAAGAAAAAATATCATCCTTGTGGTGACACAACAAAACAATATTGTTCAATTTTCTTTATAAGCATCAAATGTGATAAATTAACATCTTAAATACTTAATACTTGCCTTGTGGTGACACAACAAACTCATATTAAATATTTAATACTCTATTAATTTTATCATGCTAGAAAGGCGACGTTCGATATTCCAAATATCTTTGAACGCTTAGGACTTAATATAAAAATTGAGGGGTTTGTTATTAATTTGTCTCATCTTGTTTAAGCGTGCATACATATATATATATAAAATACGCGTCGTATTAATGAACATGCGAAGCATGTTTGCATAATATATAATATATATAGTATAAGCATGCACATATAGAATACTATATTCTACCCTTGGATTGATTATGGACTTTTATTCTAGTTTGGTTCACTAGAGCCACCAAGTGAACCAAAAGGTCAAACCCTAGGGTGCAAGAAATAATATTTAAATATAACTATTACATTTAAACCCGGGCTCCATTACAAACGGGTCTTCAAGCGCCTTGCTTTTTGATCTCTAATTTTTCAAAAATTAATTCTAACTATTCCTATTACAAAACTATTTAAAATAAATAGAAACCTTGATCGTGATCGAGGGAAGTACATAGGAGGAGATAGAATTTACATTAAGAAAAATTAGAGAAGACGAAAATCTGCAGACCCCATTTAATAAAACCCATACATTCATGCATCCAACTAAAATAAAATCCAATCACATTGGTCAATAGTCCATAATCAATCCCATTTATTATCATACACATCATCATATGCATCAATAAATAACATTCATCTTATGAATAATAAACATTTAATATATATATTGATATCATTTAATGGGCAAATTTAGTTAGTATAAAATCTATTTTTGAATCAAAATAAACTCCTTTATTTTAATCCAAATTTAAATCAAAATAAAACTATTTTATTTTAATTTATCTAATTTTGAATAAAATAAACTATTTTATTTTAATCAAAATCTTTAATCAAAATAAACTCCTTTATTTTAATTAATTATGGAATCCAATTCCATGTAAAAAAAAAATCACTCTTTTATTTTAATTAATTATGGAATCCAATTCCATGTAAAAAAAAATCTTTTATTAAAGGAAACACGGATATTCTTTCCTATTCACAAATAAACTCTTTTATTTTGAATAATATGAAATCTTATTTCATATCTAAATAAACTCCTTTATTTAAGGAAATTAGGATTCTCTTTCCTATTCACAAATAAACTCTTTTATTTTGAATAATATGAAATCTTATTTCATATCTAAATAAACTCCTTTATTTAAGGAAACATGTAATCCAATTTCAACTCCAATTAGTTATCATGGAATCCAATTCCAACTCTAATTAGTTAGCATGAAATTTCAATTTTAAAATTAAAATAAATCTTTTTATTTTAATATTAAAATAAACCTTTTATTTTAAGATTAAAATAAACCTTTTATTTTAATTATAAAATTATTAAAATTAAAATAAAACTTTATATTTTAATATTAAAATAAACCTTTTATTTTAAAATTAAAATAAACTTTTTATTTTAATTATATAATAACTAAGAATATATATATATATATATATATATATATAATATATATTATATATATATATAACCATAATATATATATAAATATATCCGTTCCTTTCAAAAAACAACTGTTCCATGCAATCCGGAATTTCAAAGCAAGGCTGCCGGTTTTCTTTTCATACACGGAAATCATGGCTGTAACTTTTTAAGGGATGCACGGAAATCGAGATGGCTTTAATTTGTTCTGCCGAAAATTCCATCAGCTTGCTTTTTTTTTTTTTTAAATGGCAGCCACGTTAACATATTACAGCACTGCCACTCGGAAATAGAAAAAAAAAATGAAAGCCACACGGATCAGCAGCATGGATTCGCGATATTTTTTATTTTTTATTTTTATTTTTTTTTAAATTTTATACAATAAAATTATGCCCAATTAAATTGTTCTAAACACATATCAATATATAAATTAAAACAATTAATAATTCACATAAAGGTTTGGCTCGATGCCATTTAGTTTTATAATATTATTCATGCGCAATCAAATTGCAAAATAATGCTAAGCGTGTAAAAATCGAGTTTTAAAAAAATTTACAAACCATATACCCGATCACCCTTTATGCACAATTATTAATTAAACGAAAAGATAAAGAATAAATCATACCCTTGAAGATCGAGCTTCCTCGTGTACAAGTTCACCTCCAAATCCTTTCGCGCTCAACTGAATCCACCGGGGTTTTGTTCCTTCCTTTGATCAACGTTAGCCACCCATATGTTTGGCCTCTGAGGTGATCCACCAAGAAAAAATAGAGAATTCAAGAAGATGGTGTATTTGGCTCAAACCCTAGTTTTCTATCTCTATAGAAAAGGGTACCTCTCCAACAAATTGGAATTATGTCAGTATGTTGAAAAAGTCAACAACCCACCCCTTATCCATAATAAGACTCTCTTATTTATAGATGTGGGCAACCCACCTTAACAATTAAGGAATTGAGTTTTATTTAATTAATTAAATTCTTTTAATTAATTAAGCTCCCTAATCTTATTAGGGATAATTAATTAAACTCCTTTAACTAATTTTCCTCCTAATCCTATTAGGAATAAATGAGAGTACTTATATTAAATTAATTCCTAAACTCTTTTAGAAATTAAAATAATAATAATTGTAATAATATTAATAAGACTCCTCTTATTAATTTATATTTAATATTTCTAAAATATTAAATAATAAATATTAAGCTATTTAATTTATTCTATCACCATAGATTAAATTAAATATACTTAACATATTATTACGATTATGCCATTAACTTCTTAAATAATTATTCTTCCTTTTATGGTGTGACCCTTTAGGTTCTCCATATTAAACCGCCAGTGAATAAATCAATTAGAACAATTCTAATCTTATTTAAATAAATAAATTAAATAATTAATTTATTTAAATAAATAATATTTATTCTACAATAGGGATAAGCCTCCCCCTAGCGATCAACGACTTTCCGGATAATATAGATTTCAACATTAATCATAAAAGAACCTTTGAGTAAATAGTTACCGCATAATTCATTCATCCTTCCACCATACAATGTCCCAATTAAATATAAGACATGGAATTACCATCAAAGTCTTATTTTATTTAATTATATGTATTTCGACTCTTAAATGCACAACTCCAAATAATGCAAATTAGAAACTCCTTTCTAATTTCATTCTGCCTTGGCCAAGGACTACTGGGTTGTCATTTATCGAATCACATATGACATTTCTCTTCTTTTATTAGAAGTGGTAGATTCTTTATTGATCATACATTATCTCCATGTACAACTTATTATACTCAAGCATACCCTTTGATATATCCTAAGGGTCTTAAGGAATAAGTCAAAGTATAACTCATCATACACAAGATAATATGATGATCTCAAGTCCAAGGATCACTTGTACTACTATCACTATAGGAATTTCTATTGACAGGCAAATAAAACTCCATTAGGTATTCCTTAGCGAGCCAATGCTTCGGTGAACTTATTCTCTAATAAGCACCTACATACTTGCTTTAGTGTCTCCACACAAATGATCATGAGATCAATCATCCTCATCCAATGAAAGCAAGCAACGATGTACCAATCTATCCGGATTCACTAATCCCCAATTTAGTAATCCAATGATTGGGAACTATTTTAGTTTTAAGCTTTCTAAGAATTTAGATCTCATTAGAATGATCATCATCATTATTCTAAAAGCTTTGCTTAAAACTATGGGTTTATCACATATTATAAAACAAAGATCATGTAGATAATTAAAAGCCTTTAATAAATTAATACTTTTTATTAATAAATGAATAAGATTGTTACAAAGTATATGCTTTATCATCAAACATGATTGGCTTGTGTGCATACTACTTTCACTAATTGCGCGCCAGTAAGGAGAAATCCTTATTGGAAAGCCCCATCTTTCCTGGGAACGGCATGGTTGTTAGTATTGTGATTCTGTAATATTATTTCTACATAATTAATTATTGATTTATATGATGAGGAAAATATTCATTTTATGTGGATATAGATGGAGAAAATTTTTAATGTGACAATTGTTTAAAATTAATATTTTATCTTTTTCGATAAAATAATTCATTTAAATATATTATTATAGTAATATAATAATGGTGATATTTTTACAATGAATGTGGGATATATGAGTATATGAGGAGGAAGAGTTTTTTTGTTACTAATAATATTTAAAACATATTTTTCATATTTGTGGACCCTATTTCTTGACTGAAATTTGATTATAGCACAAAAATTGTCTGCGTATGTGGATTTCTCGATTTTTTGCTTTGAATTTAGAAAAACTTAAACTTACAAAGTTGTAGAGAATTGAATTTCCTATGGATTGGACATAAGATTCGAATTTTTCTGAAAAACGGCTATTTATTAAGAATTATTGAAGTTCTGAAGTTTTGAAATAATTGATTTTTGAAGTTTTAATTGTTGTATTTAAGAAAAATGTTTTTCTTACTTTTATTGAGTGGATGGCTGATGTTTGGACTCAATTGGTGTGCGTAGGATGTTTTAGAAAAATAATAATAATATTTATTAAATTTTCTGTTTTGGTGTTCTAAGCATTTTCCTATAAATAGGGTGCTTAGGTTAGAATTGAAAATCACACCAGAAACTAATGTTTTCTCTCTATATATTATCGAGCGTATTCTTGTGAGTATTTTGATACTTTGAGTGTTGCTATACGATGCAAGTTCCTTCAGCACTATATCCAGTATTCCAATCAAAAGTACTGTCTTTCTGAGGTAAGGGATGTTATTTTTTTTAAATGATATTATTTCTTTCAATATCATTATGCCGAAATATTGGTAAGATTTTTCTTGTGAAATTCTTGTCTTTTAGTATTGGGGTTACTATTCACGTATACGGCACTATTCACGTATATGACACTATTCATGAATATGACACTATTCACAGAAAAATTAAATTTTTATTTTTTCGTCCAAGATATCTATTATGGATACTAGCTTTGATTGTATCCATGTTTTGATCATTCTTGAATTTTACTTCACTAAGGTTATTTATGAAGTATTTTTGAACTTGGACTATTTAAAGTATGAATCCTTAATATTTAAAATATTTTTCATCATCCTCACTCCTAAATGATGATATTACTGAATATCTTTGCCCTGTAGTGCAAAGATGGTTGATTTTCTTATGAATATCTTTGGCCCGTAGTGCAAAGATGTACAGGTGTTGAGATGAACATGACCAATTAATGAATATCTTTGGCCTGTAGTGCAAAGATGATTATTTGATTTAAGATGTATTTTGATTGATGTTACAGGGATAAAATATTGATGATGGATTTTTAAAATCATAGAAGATAGTAGATTTCATTCTCTACGTAACTCTTCTAATGAATTGTTATTTCCGCTGCGAATATTGATTAAAAACTTGTTGTCTATTGTATTCTATTAGATTTTACCCTGTTGAGGACTAACGATAAATTGTTTTATATTATCTTAGTTATAATATTTTTTACTGGGCTAGTTGAGCTCACCCTTTTTCTTTTTGTTCAATTGTTCTTCTCAGGAGGCGAGAATGTAGCGAGTACTAGTTGGAGGATGGAATGATGGTTCTAGAATTTGTCTTAGTAGTCCTCACTATATTGTAAAATAGTGTATCAATCATTGTAATGAGGACTTATTTGAGTGTGGATATTGTCTAGATGACAATATTTGTATTTAAACTCACAGTTTATGTGTTGTCGTATTTTGCACGACAATTGTATTAATAAAGTTGTAGTTGTTTCTGTACCATGTATTTTGGCGACTCATAATGGGTGTTTCAGGAATGATCAAAACATGGATACAATAAAAGCTAGTATCCATAATAGATATCTTGGACGAAAAAACGAAAATTTAATTTTTCTGTGAATAGTGTCGTATTCGTGAATAGTGTCATATACGTGAATAGTGTCGTATACGTGAATAGTAACCTCGATACTAAAAGACAAGAATTTCACAAGAAAAATCTTACCAATATTTTGGCATAATGATATTGAAAGAAATAATATCATTTAAAAAAAATAACATCCCTTACCTTAGAAAGACAGTACTTCTGACTGGAATACTGGATATAGTGCTGAAGAAACTTGCACCGTATAGCAACACTCAAAGTATCAAAATACTCACAAGAATACGCTCGATAATATAGAGAGAGAAAACTTTAGTTTCTAGTGTGATTTTTAATTCTAACATAAGCACCTTATTTATAGGAAAATGCTTAGAACACCAAAGCAGAAAATTTAATAAATATTATTATTATTTTTCTAAAACTTCCTACGCACACCAATTGAGTCCAAACATCAGCCATCCACTCAATAAAAGTAAGAAAAACGTTTTTCTTAAATAAAATATTTAAAACTTCAAAAATCAATTATTCTGGAACTTCAGAACTTCAATAATTCATAATAAACAGCCCTTTTCAGAAAAATTCGAATCTTATGTCCATTCCATAGGAAATTCAATTCTCTACAACTTTGTAAGTTTAAGTTTTTCCAAATTCTAAACAGAAATTGACCGAAATCCACATACAGACGATTTTACAGGCTATAATCAAATTTCAGTCAAGAAATTGTGATGCCCCCAAAATAGGTATACAACACCCATTATGAGTCGCCAAAATACATGGTACAGAAACAACTACAACTTTGTTAATACAATTGTCGTGCAAAATACGAAAACACATAAACTATGAGTTTAAATACAAATATTGTCATCTAGACAATATCAACACTCAAATGAGTCCTCATTACAATTATGGATACACTATTTTACAAAATAGTGAGGACTACTAAGACAACTTCTAGAACCATCATTCCATCCCCCGACTAGTACTCGCTACATTCTCGTCTCCTGAGAAGAACAATGGAACAAAAAGGAAAAGGGTGAGCTCAACTTGCCCAGTAAAGAATATTATGACTAAGATAATATAAAAAAAATTATTGTTAGTCCTCAACAGGGAAAAATCTAATAGAATACAATAGACAACAAGTTTTAAATCAATATTCGCAGCGAAAATAACAATTCATTAGAAGAGTTACGTAGAGAATGAAATCTACTATCTTCTATGATTTTAAAAATCCATCATCAATATTTTATCCTCAGAACATCAATCAATATACATCTTAAATCAAATATTCATCTTTGCACTATGTGCCAAAGATATTCATCGATTAATCATGTTCATCTCAACACCTATACATCTTTTGCACTACGGGCCAAAGATATTCATAAAAAATCAACCATCTTTGCACTACAAAGCAAAAGATATTCAAGAATATCATCATTTAGGACCGAGGATGATGAAAATATTTTAAAGAAAATGAATCCAGTGAAACAAAAGAACAAATATTAAGGATTCGTACTTTAAACAGTCCAAGTTCAAAAATACTTATTAAATAACCATAATGAAGTAAAATTCAAGAATGATACCTATTCTTCATACATATTCTTGATAGTGACATGGTTTAATTCCCGGTAGTCAATACAAAGTCGCATACTCCCGTCTTTCTTCTTTACGAATAAAATAGGAGCACCCCAAAGAGATATACTAAGACGAATGAAACCGATGTCCAATAACTCCTGTAGTTGGACCTTTAACTCCTGAAGTTCTATAGGAGCCATTCGATATGGGGTTTTAGAAATGGGCTTTGTACCAAGTTCAAGGTCAATAAAGAATTCAACTTCACGTTCTGGGGGTAGACCGGGAAGTTCTTCAGGAAATACATCAGGAAATTCACTAACAACAGAAAATTATTCAAATTTGACGTGTCGTTATTCAAATCCATAACATGGGCTAAGAAAGCTTGACATCCATTTTTTAATAAATGAATGGCTTTATGGCTTGATATGGCAGTGATTGATTTTAGTGGTTTAGTCGATTGAATTTACATAACAGGTTGGTTAGGAATATGAAAACTAACAACCTTACGAAAACAATCAATTTTGGCATGATGAGTAGTTAACCAATCAATCCCTAAAATCACGTCAAATGCAAGTATCTTTAAAGAGATAAGATCAAAAGGTAATATGATGGTGTCAACTTGGATCAAACAAGATTTATAAATAGTGGATGTGATGAAAGTTTCTCCTAACGGAGTCTCCACAGATAAGTCAAAGTCTAATTTCTCCGGAGTCAAGTTTAAACGTTGAGCACAAATAGGCGAGATAAATGAATGGGTAGCACCGGTATCTAGTAATGTATAAACTTTGCAAGAATTTATGATTAGCTTACCCGTGATCACCTCGTTTGGGTTCCTTATATTTTGACCAGTCACGACAAACGTTATTCCAGGAACCGTTGACTTTGATTTTTCTGGGACAGCCTTTTGAGTCACCATCCCCACTAGATTTGGTTTCGCTACCGTACAATCTCTAGTGATATGTCCTTCCTTTCCACAATTATAGCATACCTTGAACTATTGTGGACAGTTTGGGCTGATATGTCCCTCTTTTTCGTATTTATAGCATACAACATGTGGTCGTTCTCCTCCCTTAGAACCAGTTGCTGCTGGTGCTGACGTCTTCACATTATCATTGTTGAATCTCTTTTTTTTAAAATCTCCCCCGACTCACTTCTTCTATTTTCATGGCCATGATTACCACTAGAGTGGTTGTCGCTCTTGTCTGTATTTTTCTTTCCCCGCTGGTTATCGTTGCTCCGATGACTGTTGTCACCGGTATGACCCTGGTTGTGGTCCCTCGGTTGAACGTACTCATTATCTCGCTTTAATAATTGAGCCCTATTGACAACATCGAAAATAGAGAAAATTTATAAGAAATGAGATACTGACGTATGTCGGGTTTCAAACCTCTCAGAAACACCCGCGTCATACATTTCTCATTCTCCACCAAATGAGGTACAAACCTGGATAACTTCACAAACTTCGCCTCGTACTGGGACACCGTCATGTTGTTCTGCTCTAGTCTAATAAACTCTATCTCCTTCATATGACGAATACTTTTAGGAAAGTTCTTGTCATTGAATTATTTCTGAAACGTTTCCCAAGACATGCTGAGTGCGGCTGGATGGGTACGCTTCACAGATTCCCACCAGAAATCTGCCTCATTAAGGAACATAAAAGTGGCGAATGGAACCTTCTGTTCCTTCGTGCATCCCAAGACATCAAATATCTTGGTAATTTGCTTGACCCACGTCTCCGCCTTAATCGGATCTGGTTTTCCCCAAAATTCTGGTGGTTCTAACTCTTTGAACTGCTTAGCTGTGATAAACCGTGCATTACTATCATTTCCACCTGTATTTTGTACACGAGTCTCACTCATCTGATTTTGCATGAACTACAAAAAGATTCTAAACATCCCATCGTTCATTGTCTGGTTAGTGGTGTTGTTTACAGGAGGAACATTGTCTACTGTTGTAATGCTTCTCCTCATTAGTGAGTCTGAGCGTCTCCACGGCCTCATTTACTCCACTCGTTAACATTCTCGCCATTGCCATTCTCAAATCTTTGCCATAAAACAAGGGTTAATTAAAGAAATTAACATATCACATAATATCCCTATATTCTGACCAACCAACAAATAAGCTTAGGTAGGACACACTAGCGAAGGATTTATTCGTCTCTCCCCTCCTAGTTCTATTCCCCGATCTCCACCAGAGACCATATCCCTAAGCTCTGATACCAACTGTGACGCCCCCAAAATAGGTATACAACACCCATTATTAGTCGCCAAAATACATGGTACAGAAACAACTACAACTTTATTAATACAAATATCGTGCAAAATACGACAACACATAAATTGTGAGTTTAAATACAAATATTGTCATCTAGATAATATCCACACTCAAATAAGTCCTCATTACAATTATTGATACACTATTTTACAAAATAGTGAGGACTACTAAGACAACTTCTAGAACCATCATTCCATCCCCCGACTAGTAACCGCTACATTCTCGCCTCCTGAGAAGAACAATGGACCAAAAAGGAAAAGGGTGAGCTCAACTAGCCCAGTAAAGAATATTATGACTAAGATAATATAAAACAAGTTATCGTTAATCCTCAACAGGAAAAAATCTAATAGAATACAATAGACAACAATTTTTAAATCAATATTCGCAGCGGAAATAACAATTCATTAAAAGAGTTACGTAGAGAATGAAATCTACTATCTTCAATGATTTTAAAAATCCATCATTAATATTTTATCCCTGTAACATCAATTAATATACATCTTAAATCAAATATTCATCTTTGCACTACAAGCCAAAGATATTCATCAGTTGGTCATGTTCATCTCAACACCTGTACATCTTTGCACTACGGGCCAAAGATATTCATAAGAAAATCAACCATCTTTGTACTACAGGCCAAAGATATTCAGTAATATCATCATTTAGGACTGAGGATGATGAAAAATATTTTAAAAAAAAACGAATCCAGTGAAACAAAAGAACAAATATTAAGGATTCGTACTTTAAACAGTCCAAGTTCAAAAAAACTTCATAAATAACCTTAGTGAAGTAAAATTCAAGAATGATCAAAACATGGATACAATCAAAACTAGTATCAATAATAGATATCTTGGACAAAAAACGAAAATTTAATTTTTCTATGAATAGCGCCGTATTCGTGAATAGTGTTGTATAAGTAGGACTGAGCAAAAAACGGATATAACCGAAAAACCAAACACAACCGAAATAATTTAACCGAAATATTCTGACAATTCGATTATTTTTACTATTTCGGTTATATCCGAATTTTTGTACGGTTTTTCGGTTTGTTTATACGGGTATTATTTTGGGTTATTCGGTTTAACCGAATAACCGAACAACACTTGTTAACTTGAAAATTCGCAGGCTCGCAGCACTCACCACTCGCACTCAGCAGTCAGCAGCAGTCAAGACTCAAGGACCCATTAGTTATTACTCAATACTCAGTACTCACTCAGCACTCCCAGGTCAGTAGCCCAGTAGGTCACAGCGTGCACTCACAAGTCACAACTCACAAGTCACAACTCAGATCTCTGATTCTGTTTCCATCCGCTCCGCTTAGACTCGATCACTCGAACTCTCAGTCTCAAACCTCAGGCAGGGCTCATTCTCAGACTCTCTCTCTCAGATCAGATCTCGACTGACTGACTGAGAGATCTAGTTGTCTACTCGTCTTCTCGAACTCTCAGATCTAAGATCTCTCAAGCCTCAAGTCTCGAACTCTCGTCTTCTCTGGTCTTGTGACCCTTCTTCTCGATCTCCTACACGCCACGGCCATGAAGCTTTCCATTTGAGGTATTTTTGTTATTTACCTTAACTCAGTTAGTCAGTTTAGTGCATCTTGTATTCTTGTTAGCTTATTCTGCTATATAAGTTTATCATTATGTTTATGGTGTAATGCAACTATATAAGTTTATCATTTTATTATATAAATATATCTTTTGATAATCTGATATTTGTTTAACATGATTATTTGTTCATATGGCATCTATCACTTTGGAAAAATGATCCCACTCTTATCCCTTAAACCATCCAGACCCAACACCTTAACCACCTGAGCTGGGGAGTGGGGCTAACAGCCAACATAAGTCTCCTTTGTAAATTCTACACTTTACGCCCATCATATTCATAGTTAAAGAAAGGAAGCTACCAACAATTATAGACTGTGAATTCATGTAATATATATTCCTCAAATAAAATATTTTGCCATCTCAAAATCTTTTTGTTCAAAACCACATTTCTCTTAGAACGCTCTGTTCTTAGAACTGCAGTCAAGGATTACCTTAATGTTGTTTGTATCACTGGACTGCAGTCAAGGATTACCTTAATGTTGTTTGTAGTACAGTTATGCAATTTCATATTCATGCTTTAACTTGTCCACCACTGTAAAGTCTCAGAAATTTGGTGATGCAAGGACTCTTTTAGCGAAGTGGTATTTGTCTGATCGAGGCAAAAAAAGGCGGTACACCGAACTGCATCCAAGGGTTGATTTATCCGAAACCGGAAAGGTATCGCTTGTTTATTTTGTCTCATGCATCTTCACTTATTTCATTCTAATTGCAACTATATGTTATTAAGGATGGTAATGGTACTTTGCTTTCAATACCTTATGCTCAACAATTGCCAGCCATCTTTCTGTGGATGCAAATCACATGTTCTGCACTTTTATGCAAATGAAGAGAAAAATCTGTGGGCTCATACATAATTTTAACATTGCAGGTAATCATTCTTGCTAGAGAATCGGATTAAAGTCGGAACTTTCGACATCCCCAGATCTGAGCCTTGTTCCGCACTGAACCATTGAGATTTGAGGGTGAGAATTTTCTTTGCTTCTAATCATCAGCATTCTATGGAAAGCACTGTGTTAATTTTTAATAGGGATTGACATAATAATTTGATTTGTTTGACATTTGTAGATGATGTCAAGAAGTATTTTAAATGATTTGCACATGGTGGATGATACGGACGAGCCTAACCTTGATGACCTTGATCCAATTGGACATGGGAGAGAGACAAACGACAGTGTTCCCACCAATATAGAGCCCGGGTCAAAAGAACCCACGACAAGTACAAAAACTACGGGACACTCGGAAAGTGTAAAAATGCCAAGAAAAAGGATGGCACCTAGATCCAAGGTGTGGACTGAGGGGCACTTCATTCCCGTTAAAGATAAGGATGGTAATGTCATCAAAGGTAAGTGTACTTATTGTGAAAAAGAATTAGTCAACGATTCATCTTCAAATGGCACTACTTCTTTAATCACTTTAGAACTTGTAAAAAAATCCTATCAACATGGACAAAGCTCAACCCCAACTTGTAGGGATTAAAGAGGGTGAGGGGAGGGAGGGGCATGTGAGGGTACACTCACTTCTTGGAGGTTTGATCAAGAAGCTTGTTAGGCAGTACCGTAGTTCACTATCTTATTGTAGATGAACTTTCTTTCAAACATGTTGAGAAGGAGGGTTTTAAAAGACTTATGCAAGTTGCTTGTCCTAGGTTTCAATTGCCTTCACGCTTTTACATTTGCTAGAGATTGTATTCGATCGTATGAGAATGAGAAGAGTAAGTTGAAAACAATCCTTAGAAAACATTGTGAACGTGTTTGCCTCTGGCCCACTCTTGGACTTCTAATCAACGCTTGAATTATATGTGTTCTTGCTTTCATTTTATTGATGAAAACTGGAAATTGCATAAGAAAATCTTGAATTTTGAACCATCACAAGTCATAAGGGAAGGACATTGGGGAAATGGTTGAGTCTTGTCTAATTGAGTGGGGACTTTCTAAAGTTATGACACTCACTTGTAGATAATGCTAGCTCAAATGATATCGCATGGCTTACTTGAGAGATAGATGTACATCTTGGAAAACTAATGTCTTAGATGGTAAATTCATTCACATGAGATGTATTGCTCACATTATTAATCTTGTTGTGAATGATGGGTTGAAATTGATTGAGAAATCTATTGAGACAATTAGGCGTCAAATGAAGTATGTAAAACAATCTCCACTAGGGTCAAGTCATTTAAGGACCAGTATTGAGTATTGTGGTCTTGAAGATAAGAAAGGCTTGAGTCTGGACCGTCCAACTAGATGGAACTCAACTTACTTGATGTTAAGCTCGGCCTTAAAATACAAGGAAGCTTTTGATCGATTTGGGTTTAAAGATCGGGGCTTTGAAAAAGAGATGGGGGCAAAAATATTCCAACGGACTCGGATTGAATAGGGCCAAATTGTTTGTTGGCTTCTTAGAACATTTTATAATCTCACCGTAAAAATTTCAGGCTCATCTTATGTCACATCAAATAATGTATTTCTTGAAATATGTGACACTTATATTATTTTGAATGACTGGGAAAGAAGCAATGATATAGAATTACAAAGAATGGCTAAGGCAATGAAAATAAAATATGATAAGTATTGGGGAAATGTTACAAAAATGAATATGTTGTTATATATTCCCGTTGTGCTTGATCCTCGGTATAAGTTGAGTTTTGTTCAATTTGGTTTAGACAGAATGTATGGAAAGAGTGAAATTGAAGTTGAAAATCTGTTGGAGGGTTTGGAAATAGATCTTCACTTTGATATTGATAATGAATATAGGAATTTAGAATATCAATCAAGTAATCAGGCCACTGGGATGGAGATTGCCGATAGTGTGAAGAGATCAATGGAAGATTTGTTTAATGAGTACAGGAAAAAGTATTCAACTCAAGAAAGTAGAAAATCAAGTGCAAGTAACATGTCAATGTCATCCCAAGGTTCTAGTTCAATGGAATCCCAAAATATAAATAGAATTACAGAAGAGTTCAAAAGGCGTCGGACCGGAGTTGTACTTGGAGACAAATCTGAATTGGACAAGTATTTAAGTGAAGATGTGGAAGAAGATATTGATACTTTCGATATTTTGGGGTGGTGGAAAGCTAATAAAGGTAAGATTCCCTATCCTTGCACGTATTGCCCGTGATGTGTTGGCTATTCCCATTTCTACCGTTGCTTCGGAGTCCGCATTTAGCACGGGGGGACGCATTCTTGATGCATTTAGGAGTTCATTGTCTCCTAATATGGTGGAAGCTCTCATATGTTCTCAAGATTGGGTTAAAGTGAAGAATCGCATTGATGTGGAGGAAGATATCGACTTTGCTTCTAAACTTGAGTGTGGTAATAATTATTGTTTTTGTGTCCCCTAATTAATGTTTTTGTTTATTGTCTCCAATTTGAGTTCATTCTCTACTAATTATTGTTTTTGTTTATTTTGTTCAGCAATATCCAACTTGAGCATTGGTACTAATGATGCCAATGTTTCCGTGACTCAACTTGATTAATGAGGTAATGCCATCCTATTGAACAACTAAACTTCAAATGCATTAAAATAAGTTTACAAATAATTTGTAATTTAGACAAATACCATGATAATTTGTAATTGTTCTCTGCATTAGGAGCCATGTATGAATCATGTTTAGAGAAATTATTTTTAGAGAATCATGTTTGAATATTATAGTTGAAATACATGGTGACTTAGGGGTACATTATTAATGAGAATACTTATTCAGTTTGTTTAGTTTGAACTTAAGTTGATCATTCCTGCTAAACATCCCATGAAACTAATTTGATTTGATTTCAATATGATCCATCCATACAAGTGTACATAGAAAACAAAGTTGTATCAACAATGTCACTGGCTCATTTTTACAGGACCCCAAATGTATTGCACCTTCCATAGCAGTTTAAAAGCATTCTTCCAACAAACATAATTACAGGACCCCAATTATTGTCTCTTTGAATTACTTCAAATTCAATAATCATGTGAAAGTAAATTCATCATGTGAAAGTAATCCTGCAATCATTATATGTATTCCAGTTTTTTTAAACATTCTAAGGTGTTGGATCTTATTATATACTCTTCCCTTTTCCTGTTTGGGCATGTGATATTGTGATGTACAGGATCTTATGGTGCATGTTCATGTTATTGTTGCTAACTTGTTGTTGGTTGTTGGCTGTTGCTGACTTGTTGTTGCAGTTGCTTGTTGCTTGTTCTTTGTGAAAGTGTTGCGATTCTGATTGCTTGTTGATGTTGGTCGCTAGTGCTAGTCAGTTGTATTCTTGACTTGTTGTTGCATTGCTGCTTGTTTGCTTGTTGCTTGTTCTTTGTTGAGTGTTGCGATTGCGATTGCTTGTTGATGTTGGTGCTAGTGCTAGGCTAGTCGCTGCTGCAGTAGTCTTTCGCAACTCTGCTAGTAGAATAAATTTATGTTGGCTTGTTGCTAGTCGCTTTGTTAAGTCATAACTTTGTTAAGGACTTAAGAGTCTTAAGAATGCTTAATTTGTTGGCTTGTTGGTCGTTGTTCATTTCTTTGTATTTTTAAACTTTATGTTGGATGTTCTTTGTTAAGTTGCTTTGTTTACGCTTCTTTGGACGCTTAATTTATGTTGACAGCTTAAGTTAAGTAGTTAACGCTTAATTTTCTCGCATGCTTTTAAACATATAAGTTATGTTGGATGTTAGTTCGATTACCCGAATACCAAATTAAAATTCGGTTATTCTAAGATTCTAATTTGGTTATTTTCAAATTTCGGTTAGTAGTTCTGATATTAGAATTACCAATAATTCGGTTTTAGTTATAACCTATAGCTTATTCTTGATTATTTATAACCGAATGATCACCCTACGATATCGTGAATAATACCGTATCGTGAATAGTAACCCCTCGACACTAAAAGACAAGAATTTCACAAGAAAAATCTTACTAATATTTCAAAGATAATGATATTGAAAGAAATAATATCATTTAAAAAAAATAACATCCCTTACCTCAGAAAGACAGTACTTCTGACTAAAATACTGGATATAGTGCTGAAGGAACTTGCACCGTATAGCAACACTCAAAGTATCAAAATATTCAAAATAATACACTCGATAATATAGAAAGAGAAAACTTTAGTTTCTGGTGTGATTTTCAAATCTAACTTAAGCACCCTATTTATAGAAAATGCTTAGAATACAAAAGCAGAAAATTTAATAAATATTATTATTATTTTTCTAAAACTTCCTACGCACACCAATTGAGTCCAAACATCGGCCATCCACTTAATAAAAGTAAGAAAAATGTTTTTCTTAAATAAAACAATTAAAACTTCAAAAATTAATTATTCTGGAACTTCGGAACTTCAATAATTCATAATAAATAGCCTTTTTTCAGAAAAATTCGAATCTTATGTCCATTCCATAGGAAATTCAATTCTCTACAACTTTGTAAGTTTAAGTTTTTCCAAATTCCAAACAGAAATTGACCGAAATCCACATACGAACGATTTTACAGGCAATAATCAAATTTCAGTCAAGAAATGGGGTCCACAAACATGAAAAACATGTTTTATATATTTTTAGTAACAAAAATACTCTTCCTCCTCATATACTCATATATCCCACATTCATTATAAAAATATCACCATCATTATATTATTATAATAATATATTTAAATGAATTATTTTATCAGAAAAAGATAAAATATTAATTTTGAACAATTGTCACATTAAAAATTTTCTCCTTCTATATCCACATAAAATGAATATTTTCCTCATCATATAAATTAATAATTAATTATTCAGAAATAATATTGCATAATCACAATATCGACAATCGTACCAAGTCGCTCCTGGAAAGAGGGGCTTTCCAATAAGGATTTCTCTCTTCTTTGGCCATGAATTAGTTGAGCAAACCTCTCCTTAGACAAAATTTTCTAGACATTGCCAATAATGTTATCTAATAATATTATTCAAATAATATAAATTATTTCTCTGATAATGAAAAATATTGTGTAGTGACAATTATTGAAACAATAATAATATAAAATATCAATGTAGCAATTATTGAATCAATAAATTAAAATATTGAACAGTAATTACTGTAACAATTATTGAGTAGTGCCTTCTTACGTAAGAATCAATAATTGGTGCAATACCGCAATATTCTTGTGTTTTAACCAATTTAGTATTTTAACAAAGATAATTGCAGAATAACTACGCTGCTATTTATAAACAACTTATACTTGTTGTTTTCTTCATCCAATCGCTTTCCGTTATGGGGCCCACACAAGGTTGCGCTGTCGTTCGAATATTCCCCGATAGCAAGAATATTCCACTACCAAACGAATATTCCCCGAAAATAATAAATATTTTATAACCACTTGCTTATTTAAAATATTTGCGCATGTTACCCATAACTAACCACATTAATCAAATCAACCCTTACTATTTCAAAATAATAAATAGATGAAATTAAATTCTCTATGTAACTCTTCTAATGAATTGTTATTTTCGATGCGAATATTGATTTAAAACTTGTTGTCTATTGTATTCTATTAGATTTTTCCCTGTTGAGGACTAACGATAATTTGTTTTATATTATCTTAGTCATATTATTCTTTACCGGGCTAGTTGAGCTCACCCTTTTCCTTTTTGTTCCATTGTTCTTCTCAGAAGGCGAGAATGTAGCGAGTACTAGTCGGGGGATGGAATGATGGTTCTAGAAGTTGTCTTAGTAGTCCTCACTATTTTGTAAAATAGTGTATCAATAATTGTAATAAGGACTTATTTGAGTGTGGATATTGTCTAGATGACAATATTTGTATTTAAACTCACAGTCTATGTGTTGTCGTATTTTACACGATAATTGTATTAATAAAGTTGTAGTTGTTTCTGTACCATGTATTTTGGCGACTCATAATGGGTGTTGTATACCTATTTTGGGGACGTCATAGTTGGTATCAGAGCTTAGGGATATGGTCTCTGGCGAAGATCGGAGAATAGAACTAGGAGGGGAGAGACGAGTAAATCCTTTGCTAGTGTGTCCTACCTAAGCTTATTTGTTGGTTGGTCAGAATATAGGGATATTATGTGATATATTAATTTCTTTAATTAACCCTTGTTTTATGGCAGTATTTGAGAATGAAAACTTAGAATGTTAACAGTGGAGTAAATGAGACCATGGAGACGTTTGTACTCACCAATGAGGAGAACGTGCAACAGGCCGGCAATGTTCCTCCTGTAAACAACACCACTGGTCAGACAATGAACGATGGGATGTTTAGAAGCTTTTTGCAGCTCGTACGCAAAATCGCATTTAGGAGACTCGTGTACAAAATATAGGTGGAAATGATAAGATACGCATGGTTTGTCACAAACAAAGCGATTCAAAGAGTTGGGACCACCAGAATTCTGGGGAAAACTGGATCCGATTAAGGTGGAGACGTGGGTCAAGCAAATTACCAAGATATTCGATGTCTTGGGATGCACAGAGGAACAGAAGGTTCCATTCGCCACTTTTATGTTCCGTAATGAGGTAGATTACTGGTGGGAATCTGTGAAGCTTACCCATCCAGCCGCACTCAGCATGTCTTGGGAAACGTTTCAAAAACTATTCAATGACAATTACTTTCCTGAAAGTATTCATTATATGAAGAAGGTAGAGTTTATTAGACTGGAGCAGAACAACATGACGGTGTCCCAGTATGAGGCGAAGTTCGTGGAGTTATCCAGGTTTGCACCTCATTTGGTGGAAAATGAGGAACGTATGACGCGAATGTTTCTGAGAGGTTTGAAACCTGACATACGTCAGTATGTCATTTCTCATAAATTTTCTCTATATTCAGATGTTGTCAACAGGGCTCAATTATTAGAGCGAGGTAATGAGTACGTTCAACCGAGGGACCACAACCACTGTCCATACTGATAATAAATACCTGAGCAACGATAACCAAGTGGGGAAAGAAAATGCGACTAGAGCAAAGAACCACTCGGTGGTAATCATGGCCATAAAAATAGAAAAAAGCGAGTCTGGGGAGATTTAAAAAAAGGAGATTCAACAATGACAATGTGAAGACGCCAAGACCAAAGAAGAATCGGTTCTAAGGGAGGAGAACGACCACCTGTTGTATGCTATAAATGCAGAAAAGAGGGACATATTAGCCCAAACTGTCCACAACAGTTCAAGGTATGCTATAATTGTGTAAAGGAAGAACATATCGCTCGAGATTGTACGGTAGCGAAACCAAGTCCAGTGGGGATGGTGACTCAAAAGGCTGTCCCAGAAAAGTCAAAGTCAATGGTTCCTGAAAAAGCATTTGTCGTGACTGGTCAAAATGCAAGGAACCCAAATGAGGTGATCACGGGTAAGCTAATCATAAATTCTTGTGAAGTTTATACATTACTAGATACCGGTGCTACCCATTCATTTATCTCTCCTGCTTGTGCTCAACGTTTAAACTTGACACCGGAGAAATTATACTTTGACTTATCTGTGGAGACTCCGTTAGGAGAAACTTTCATCACATCCACTGTTTATAAATCTTGTTTGATCCAAGTTGACACCATCATATTACCTGTTGATCTTATCTCTTTAAAGATACTTGCATTTGACGTGATTTTAGGGATTGATTGCTTAACTACTCATTATGCCAAAATTGATTGTTTACGTAAGGTTGCTAGTTTTCATATTCCTAACCAACCTGTTATGCGAATTCAAGCGACCAAACCACTAAAATTAATTACTGTCATATCAAGCCATAAAGTCATTCGTTTATTGAAAAATGGATGTCAAGCTTTCTTAGCCCATGTTATGGATTTGAATAAAGACACGTCAGATTTGAATAATATTTCTGTTGTTAGTGAATTTCCTAATGTATTTCCTGAAGAACTTCCCAGTCTACCCCCAGAATGTGAAGTTGAATTCTTTATTGACCTTGCACCTGGTACAAAGCCCATTTCTAAAACCCCATATCGAATGGCTCCTATTGAACTTCAGGAGTTAAAGGTCCAACTACAGGAGTTATTGGACATCGATTTCATTCATCCTAGTACATCTCCTTGGGGTGGTCCTGTTTTATTCGTAAAGAAGAAAGACGGGAGTATGCGACTTTGTATTGACTACCGGGAATTAAACCATGTCACTATCAAGAATAGGTATCCGCTACCTTGTATTGATGACCTGTTTGACCAGTTATAAGGAGTACAATTCTTTTCAAAGATTGATCTTCATTCTAGATATCATCAGCTAAAGATTAGAACTGAGGATATTTCAAAGACTACCTTCAGAACTCGGTATGGGCATTATGAATTCTTAGTCATGTCTTTTGGATTGACTAATGCTCCTGCGGCTTTCATGGATATGATGAACCGAGTATTCAAGGAATATTTGGATCAGTTTGTTATTGTCTTTATTGATGACATCCTCATATATTCCAAAAGTCGTGAAGATCATGAGCACCATTTGAAGCTGGTACTCCAAAGGATTCGTGAAAACAAGCTTTATGCCAAGTTGAAGAAATGCGAGTTCTAGCTTGAGGAAGTAGCATTCCTTGGGCACGTGGTGTCAAAACATGGAGTATCTGTTGACCCGGTGGAGATTGAAGCAATACAAAGTTGGGAGCAACTAAAGTCGGTGACTGAAGTACGTAGCTTTCTAGGCTTAGCTGGTTATTATCAAAGATTCGTGGAAGGGTTTTCTTGAATCACTACTCCATTAAATCAGTTGACTTAGAAGGATACAAAATTTGTATGGAGTGAGGAATGCGAAATGAGTTTTCAAGAGCTCAAGAGGAGACTCATTTCAGCACCTGTTCTGACAATACCATCTGGTTCGGATGGATTTGTTATCTACAGCGATGCTTCGGGAAAAGGGTTAGGATGTGTTCTCATGCAACATGGGAAAGTCATAGCCTATGCCTCGCGACAACTTAAAGAATATGAGAGGAATTATCCTACTCATGATCTAGAGTTGGCAATAGTCATTTTCGCGCTAAAGATCTGGAGGCACTATCTATATGGGGAGAAAGTGGAGATATATTCAGACCATAAAAGCCTCAAATATTTCTTCACCCAAAAGGAACTCAACATGCGGCAATGACGTTGGCTCGAGCTGTTGAAAGATTACGATCACACCATTCAATACCATCCTGGAAAAGCGAACGTGGTAGCTGACGCGTTGAGTAGAAGATCATATGCGGGAATGAGTGCGATGTTGTCAACACAAAGGCCCATTTTGTGTGATTTACAAAATATGAAGATAGAATTCAAGACTCCGGGGACCCATGCGATGATGTCAAGTATATGCATAGAACTGACTTTAATCGAAAAAGTTAATGTTGCTGAAGCAAAAGACCCGGAGCTAATGCGTATGAAGAAGAAAGTACAAGAAGGTGCTATTTCAGAAGCAAGAATCGATGAAGAAGGAATAATTTGAGTCCACTCCAAACTTTGTGTTCCTAATGACTCTGATTTGAAATACAAGATCATGATGGAGGCACACAATACACCGTTTGCAATCCATCCTGGAAGTACCAAAATGTATCGTGATCTTCGACATACATTTTGGTGGATCAATATGAAGAGAGAGATGGAAAAGTTTATCTCGAGGTGTTTAACTTGTCAACGTGTAAAGGCAGAGCATCAAGTGCCTAAGGGTCCATTGCAGCCACTTGAGATTCCGAAATGGAAGTGGAAAAACATTACCATGGATTTCGTTACGGGTCTTCCCACGGTTTCTCAAGGCATAAATGCTATTTGAGTTATTGTTGATAGATTAACCAAGTCTTCTCATTTCTTGCCGATACGGGAGACTTATTCCCTTGAATGTCTTACTCGTATGTATGTAAATGAGATTGTGAAATTGCATGGCATGCTAGTATCCATAGTTTCGAATCGTGACCCAAGATTCACTTCACGATTTTGGGTTAACTTGCAAAAAGCTATGGGGACGGATTTACGATTCAGTTCGGCATACCATCCTCAAACAGACGGACAATCAGAGAGGACTATTCAAACTCTTGAAGATCTATTAAGACTCTATGTCCTAGACTTCAAAGGGAGTTGGGATAAGTATTTACCACTGGTGGAATTTTCCTACAACAACAGTTATCAGGCAAGTATAGGTGTGACTCCATTCGAAGCATTGTATGGACGAAAGTATCGCTCTCCAATATGTTGGGATGAGGTGGGTGAAGCAACATTGTTGGGACCCGAGTTGGTACATATGACTACAGAAAAGATCCAAATGATTCGATAACGTATACAAACGGCACAGGATCGACAAAAGAGTTATGTGGATCTTTATCAAAAGGACGTGAAATTTAGTATTGGGGATCATGTATTGTTGCGAGTTGCTCCATGGAAAGGAGTTACAAGATTTGGGAAGATAGGAAAGCTCAATCCATGATTTATTGGTCAATTTTAGATTCTTGATCGAGTAGGAAATGTGGCCTATAGACTCGCGTTACCTCCAAGTATGTCTCGTGTTCATAATGTTTTTCACATATCTGTGCTTTGTAAATATGTGAAAGACCCAAACCACGTTATTGAGTTAGAACCGGACGAAATAGCCGAAGACTTAACGTATGAAGAGGTACCTGTCAAGATCTTGGATAGAAAGGAGCATGTCCTATGCACAAAGGTCATACCACAAGTCAAAGTTTTGTGGAGGAATCATGCTATAGAGGAAATGACCTGGGAGTTGGAAATGGAAATGAAAATGAGGTATCCTCACCTTTTCGAAACACCGAGGTACGTACGTCAATTTCGAGGACAAAATTTCATAAGGAGGGGAGGTTGTAAGACCCCAACTTATTATAAATGAAATTTAATTTCCACTATTTATTATTTTGAAATAGTAAGGGTTGATTTGATTAATGTGGTTAGTTATGGGTAACATGTGCAAATATTTTAAATAAGCAAGTGATTATAAAATATTCATTGTTGTCGGAGAATATTCGTTTGGTCGTGGAATATTCTTGTTGTCGGGGAATATTAAATGCAGACTGCAGCAATTTTTGTGTGGGCCCCATAACGGAAAGCGATTGGATGAAGAAAATGACAAGTATAAGTTGTTTATAAATAACGGCGTAGTTGTTACCATTAATACTGTTAAAATACTCAGTGGTTAAAACACAGTAGCACACGGTATTGCACCAATTATTGATTCTTACGTAAGAAGACACTACTCAATAATTGTTACAGTAATTACTATTCAATATTTTATTTTATTGATTCACTAATTGCTGCGTTGATATTTTATATTATTGTTGTTTCAATAATTGTCACTACACAATATTTTCTATTATCAGAGAAATAATTCATATTATTTGAATAATATTATTAGATAACATTATTGGCAATGTCTAGAAAGTTCTCATCTAAGGAGAGGTTTGGTCACCTAATTGCGCGCAAGAAGAGAGAAATCCTTATTGAAAGCCCCTCTTTCCTGAACTATTCGGTTGTCGATATTGTGATTCTCAGAATATTATTTACGAATAATTAATTATTGATTTATATGATGAGGAAAATATTCATTTTATGTAGATATAAATGGAGAAAATTTTTAATGTGACAATTGTTTAAAATTAATATTTTATCTTTTTCTGATAAAATAATTCATTTAAATATATTATTATAATAATATAATAATGATGATATTTTTACAATGAATGTGGGATATATGAGTATATGAGAAGGAAGAGTATTTTTGTTACTAAAAATATTTAAAACATGTTTTTCATGTTTGTGGACCCCATTTCTTGACTGAAATTTGATTATAGCCTGTAAAATTGTCCGTATGTGAATCTCAGTCAATTTCTGTTTGGAATTTGGAAAAACTTAAACTTACAAAGTTGTAGAGAATTGAATTTCCTATGGAATGGACATAAGATTTGATTTTTTTCTGAAAAAGGGCTATTTATTATGAATTATTGAAGTTCTGAAGTTCCAGAATAATTGATTTTTGAAGTTTTAATTATTTTATTTAAGAAAAACGTTTTTCTTACTTTTATTGAGTGGATGGCTGATGTTTGCACTCAATTGGTGTGCGTAGGAAGTTTTAGAAAAATAATAATAATATTTATTAAATTTTCTGCTTTGGTGTTTTAAGCATTTTCCTATAAATAGGGTGCTTAGGTTAGAATTGAAAATCACACCAGAAACTAAAGTTCTCTCTCTATATTATCAAGCGTATTCTTGTGAGTATTTTGATACTTTGAGTGTTGTTATACGGTGCAAGTTCCTTCAAAGACTATATCCAAAGATTCTAGTTAAAGTCTCTGCTCTTTCCGAGGTAAGGATGTTATTTTTTTAAATGATATTATTTCTTTCAATATCATTATCGCCGAAATATTGGTAAGATTTTTTTTGTGAAATTCTTGTCTTTTAGTGTCGGGGTTACTATTCACGTATACGGCACTATTCACGTATACGACACTATTCATAAATACGGCACTATACACAAAAAAATTAAATTTTTATTTTTTCGTCCAAGATATCTATTATGGATACAAGCTTTGATTGTATCCATGTTGTGATCATTCTTGAATTTTACTTCACTATGGTTATTTATGAAGTATTTTTGAACTTGGACTGTTTAAAGTATGAATCCTTAATATTTGTTCTTTTGTTTCACCGGGATTCGCTTTTCTTTAAAATATTTTCATTCCTCCTCACCCTAAATGATGATATTACTAAATATCTTTGGCTCAGAGTGCAAAGATGGTTGTTTTTCTTATGAATATCTTTGGCCCGTAGTGCAAAGATGTACAGGTGTTGAGATGAACATGACCAACTGAAGAATATCTTTGGCCTGTAGTGCAAAGATGAATATTTGATTTAAGATGTATATTGATTGATGTTACAGGGATAAAATATTGATGATGGATTTTTAAAATCATAGAAGATAGTTGTAAGACCCCAAATTTTATGAATAACGATTTAATTTTCTCGAAATATATTTTTTTTAATATTATGGTGTGGATTTGATATAATGTTATAGTTGTGGGTAGTATTTAAAAATTTGGCAAAATATGCAAGTTGTTATAAAATATTCGTTTGGTCGGGGAATATTCTTTTGGTCAGGAATATTTGTACGACGACACAATCAATCATTAGTAAACCCATTAACTAAGTATTATCGTATTTAAAACGCAGCGTAATTATCTTTATTAAAAATAACTACGCGGAAGTGTTACTGTTTAAAAGCTGTTGAACTACCAAGAGTAAAAAATACAAAGAATACGCGCGTGGTTGCATAGTAGCACTACCAGGTATTGGTTATTAATGCTTACGTGAGAAGTCACTCGCTTATACTCAATTATTTCTACAATAATTCTTTGCATCATATCTCTCATATTATTGATTCGATTATTGTCACAGTATTATCTGCATAATATGATATATTATTAAATTAATAATTGAGACGACAAAGTTGTTCATATTATTGAATTACAATATTTACAATGTCTAGAAGTTCTGTCAAGGAGAGGTTTGGTCACCTAATTGCGCGCCAATAGGGAGAAATCCTTATTGGAAAGCCCACTCTTTCCTGGGAATGACCTGTTGTTAAATATTGTGAGTTATAATATTAATGATGAATAAGTTCGTGTTGATTAAAGATGAAATTGATAGTTCCATTGTGTGAAAATTATTAGTGTTAGTAGAAATCGACATTTATTTCAATAATAATTGATGTCTGGAGGTTATATTGTTCAAACGGGTATTCGGGGCACTTTTAGTGTCAGAGTACTATTCATGAGTTACTATTCACGGGATACTATTCCCCCGAAAAATATATTTCTTTTCGGTCCAAATCATTTTTGGGTACAATATATTATTCCATGAGGAGATGTGCTAATTTTTCAGACCGTTGGTTGAAATTATAATAGTAAATCAATATGGATCGTTGGTTTAAAGTTTTAATAGTAACTTGTCCTTTCAGTTTTCCAAGAGTTATTTTTCCCTTCAGTTTTCCAAGAGTTATTTGCCTCTTCGGTGTTCCAAGAGTTAATTGCACCTTCGCAAATAGTAGTTGTCTCTTCAATATTACCAAGAGTCATTTTGACCCTTCGTTAAGACCAAGAGCCACTTTCAGTTCTTCTATAAATAGAAGCTCATTCCTTCATTATTTCTTACGAATTCACTGAAACTCTAGAGAGAGAAATTATAGAGAGAAAGAAGAAGAGAAGTCTGCTACCTCACTTTTCCAATATCCAGTTTCTTCTAAGGTAAGGGATATTATTTGTTGTACTCGTAAGGGGTATTATTCTTTCGTATTTATGAAGAGAATTATTTTCTTTCAATACTCGTAAGAGTTGTAATTCCATTCTTCATTATTATGTTGGAATAACCTATTTATGCGAAGTACCGCATACATGGTGAAATTCTTTTATTATTCCATTCTTTACTATTATGTTGGAATAACCTGTTTATGCGAAGTACCACATACATGGTGAAATTCTTCTATTATTCCGTTCTTTATTATCCTATCGAAATATCCTGTTTGTGCGTTTACGCCGGACCTGGTTCCCTTATTTATTATTCTGTCGGAATATCCTGTCTATGCGTTTACGCTGGACCTGGTTCCATTATTTATTATTTTGTCTGAATATCCTGTCTGTGCGTTTACGCATGACCTGGTTCCATTATTTATTATTCTGTTGGGAATACCATGTCTGTGCAGTCTATCGCACGCATGGTGAATCCTTTTGTTATTTCCTTCTTTATTATTCTATTGGAATAAACTGTCTATGTGGATTACCACATGCACGGTGAATGATCCTTTGTATTCATTCCTTATTAAAATGTGGAAATGATCTTTATACGTGGATTACCGCATGGCGGGTGAAAATCCATTTGCAGTTTCATATATTCTGTTATGCTCAGTTGGTTAAAGTTTTGGCTTCTATACTCCATGAAATTAGTAGAATATCCTGGATATTTGCGCTTCATCCAGTATCTTTTCATGGAAATATTCTTCCGAGCATTCTTGAATTTTACTCCACAAAGCGATGTCGTGTTGACAATTTGGACATTATTGAGTTCAGATAAATTAACTTATAAATCTTTAAAATTTATTCTTGAACTTGTTTTATTGAATTATTATGTCATTGTCATGATGAGTTATGTTGGTTATTATGTGAAAACATGAAAGTTTCTTAGAAATCACAAAGGGTTGAAAATCATATTTTGGTGAAAATGGAACATGAAATTCAATTGACCATATCTCCTATTATATTTCAAATTTTTGAGTGTGGTCAAGTTTTAGAGTTAGATCTATGAGTTTTCTAACTTATCCAAGTGGAATCACTGGGAAAGGTGTTGTAGATTTTCGTGTGGACTGATTTTAGCAAAGGAATCAAAAACTATAAAATACCAAAAAGCTACTGTCCATAAATTTAAAAGAGCATTTTCGGCCACTTAATTTGTGAGAAAAATTCCGGCCTTTTAGGAAATGAAAATATATGATATAAAGTACCTCATGTCCAAAAATGAGCTCATTCCGACTTAAAATGAGCACGTTTATGGCTATTTCAATATTTAGGTTTTTTCAACGAAAAATGCTATAATCGGAGTTCTATAACTACGATGACCATGAAATTTAAACTGAAAGCTCACGTTAACATGTGTAAGATCCTGCCAAGATTTGGGAATTTCTAGAGTTAAACTTGAGATAACTAATTTCTTAAGGAATTAATTAGAAATTGATTTTTGAAAAATAGTAAATGAAAAAATTAAGAAAAAATATATTCAATATAAGACTATATTACGTTAAATCCCGGAAGAGAAATATTTTGGGACCGATTTGGTATTTTCATGAAAATAATCTAGTTATGAGTAAATGAGTTAAATATGTTATGTGAAATAACAAAATTGGAAAATAGGATTTTATGGCTTGGGAAACCTATATAGGGTATATGCAGATTTTTGATAAGGGATTTGATCATTGGTGATGAAATCTTATGAGTATGGTATTTTTTAATGATTAAATGCATTATTTGGTAAAGTGTAAACAATTGAAATAAATTGTTTATAAGTTTAATAAGTGATTAAAATATTATTATAATATTAATAATATTAGATAATGAGTTTGATAAGTGGATTTTGTATCCACTTATCCGGTATCTTTTACTTGAATTAGTTGCTTATATTCATGTGTCTTAGTTACTTTTAGTGCATTGTGTGTTCATTTTATAAGTTATAGGTTTGGAAGCGGTGTGAGCGGCTATTAGTAAGGAAAAGCAATCCGGACATCGTTTAGTATCTTGAATCATTCCAATCGGAGTTAGGATGAAAGAGTTATGACATTTGTACCAACGGACGTTGAATTTCGCTATTTTGGGTGGTCATTTGCATAGTAGTCACTTACAGTCCATTTTCGACCTTCATCCGTTCGTTATTTCTCAAACTTCAAAGAATGAAAGTTGTAGAACTCCTTGATAGCTTCAATTTAATAGGTGACAGGCCCCGTAACTCTTCCCGGATCAAAAGTTATGGCCATTTTACCAAAGGACACTGCAGCAGAAAAAATAATTAGCAGCTTGCACCCAAGCCGGGGCTTGCTCTTTTATGCCTTATACCCAAGCCGGGGCTTGGGGTCCAGAGTGAGAAATCAGTAGCATAGCAAGCTGGGGCTTGCTATTTACAAGGGAAATAGCAAGCTGGGGCTTGGGTACGCGTATAAAGAGTAGATTTTGTCCGAATTTGAGTCCGATTAGGATTGGTTCGAGCTGTTTGATTCAAGGACTTCCAAGATGACTTAAATACATATAAAGAGACATATAAAAGGAGGAGAATGACAATGATTAGAGGGAGTTAGAGGAAGAATTCCATTAGATTATATTAGAGTAGATTGGGAAAACCCTAGTTCTTATTAGATTTGGAGATCAAGCAACTTGGAGACCATTGAAGATTCAAAGTAGGAGCAAGGAGAGAGCATCAAATCTACAGACAATAGATTATATCTTCTCATCTTCTTCTATCTTTGTCTTTTATTGTTTATTCAATTGTGGATTCTTAGTTTTAATTCAATGAGCTAATTCTTTGTTTGAGATTACAATGGATCTTATTGTGTAGTTTATTTTAATATGTTTCATTATCAATTGTTATGTTCTATCATGAGGATTGTCTATTGTGATTTGGACTTAATTGTTTAATTGATTGGCCATCAATTACCGTGATAATCTATATGAACTTGAGAGATGAAGTATTGATTTAGATCTAATCATGATAGCATGTGTTCAGGATTTTGTTAATAGCTTAAACTTGATGAGTGTTAAGGTAGAGATATGTTTGACATCGCATGTAATCGGATAGAGAACTTATTCTTAAACCTTCTTCAATTGTAATTCACATAGAGATATAGTGGGTTAGTTGATTAAGGTGTTTAACGGATTTCTATCTTAATTGTGGATTGAAGTTAATACGGTATTAGTGCATCGAGAGGTGGTTAATACTACTTTAGTGTTTTTGATTAACAATTCGGGATAGAGAATAATTGATGAGAAGTGTGTTAACTTAAATGAAGCAATAAGTGAAGTTATGATCTTAAATCTCCATAGTCTTAATTTAATTAGTGGAATTTAATAGTAGTTTAATTTATATAATTTGAAATTCATTCGTTTAAATAAGATTGAGTTGGTTACGAGTTAGTACTTGGTGATTTTTATTAACTAATTCTCTGTGGGAACGATACTCAACTTATCACTTGTTAACCACGTATACTTGCGTGTTATGTGTAATTAGATTTTACACAACAAGTTTTTGGCGCCGTTGCCGGGGAATTAGTTTAATATTTTTTTCCAATATTAGCTTCAATCAAATTAGTCTTAATTTAAACATTTTTAGTTTTATTTTTAATTCTCTTCCTATATTTCTCTCTTTTCAGGTACCATGGATGACTTTACATATCAATGGCCATACACGAACATGACTCAACCAAGGGAAATAGGGAATGATGGACTTAATACATCTTCTATAGAGCCAATACAAAGTGAGGCAACTTCGAAGACGTTGGAGGTTATCGCAGCCCAACGGAGTCGAAGGATGGCAAGAATGACTCAACCAAGGGGAGCGGAGATTGACAGACTCGCGACACTTTCTGCAATGTCAGCACGGATTGAAGAACTTTTGAGGAGGTTGGACGTTATCGCATCCCAACAGAGTTGAAGGATGGCAGTTATGTGTGACTATTGTGCTGGCAATCACCCGAGTAATCAATGCACCATCAATCTTGGGCTGGTACAGTATGGTGGTAACTACCTCAATCAGTATGCATATGATAATTATGATCAAGTTTAGGGGTATCACCCGGATTTTTCATGGAGCCATACTCATCAAGATCAATTCTATGCTCTAAGTCCAACATACACGACGAATTCTCATATCCACCTCCAAGGCGACAAGAAGTCGATTCCTTTCGAGTTTAAGGAATTCATGTTAAGGAGTATAAGCGAAAATGTAAGAGTCGATAAGGAGTCGAGTCATCAATCCAAAATTTTAATAAATGGATGGAACAACGTTTCACAACCTCAACCAATGGTCCTCAATACATGGGTTCCGAGACTGAAACAAAAAATTCAAGGCTGGGGGAATTATTGTCCAAGTTCATAGTAGATGAGGAGAAGATGAGTAATCAAGTGCGGGAAAGTCAAAATCTTGCGGATCAGATAGAGCAAATGACCAAAGACGTAAGCAACCTTCCTCCAAACACTTAGCTTTATGACATGGATGACGAAATTGATGGAGAACCTGAACCAAATTTGCAACTGGATGAGCCACAAGATATAGGAAGTGTGGAGACAATTGGGGATAATGAAACAGAGGTCCACGAAGATCTAAATGGGTCTCCACCAAAGATCAAAGAGTCGGTCAGATTTGCAAAATCATGCCCACTTGGTAGTCATGTTGTTGGCGAAGCTCTTGTTGACATAAGAGTGAGTATAATTTTCAATCCATGGTGGGAAGAGAAAGAGAAGATAGATGAAGAGCCCATTGTGTGTGACAAGCTTCCATGCCCCAAAGTGATCACATACACAATGGAGAAAACACCTAGCTATGGGACGTTCTTGATTGAGATCATACCAAATCAGAGCATGTTAGGTGACTTTGATGCATTGGCCATCGTAAATGGGAACCTACCAAAAGCTATATTATTTCGGATGGATGGAAGGTTCCTCAACTTTCGAAGAGGAATTGGATAGCGTTGACTAAACAAAGTCAGGCTGAAAGACTATAAATCACGCGCTGACTGGGAGGCAACCGAGGAATTTTTATATTTATATGCTTTACTAGTTTATTTAGTAGATATGAATTAATTTGCTTATTAAGCTCTCTTATAATCTAATCCATGTTGTCTCTCTTCATTGCAGGTATTGGAGGTTCAATGGATAGGAAAATGATCGTCGCCGCCATCACCACCATCACTTCACGCTTAGCTGATTACAGGGAAGTTCTCTTCTACTTACCACTATATTCTTACAATGAGGACATTGTAATTGCTAAGTTTGGGAGAATTTAGTTTAGTTCATTATTGCATGTTTAGTTTCATGTTTATGTTATTTTGCATATGTTGTTAATTTAGTTTAGGTTCATTATGTTTACATTCATGTAATACAACTGCATAAGTAGTTGCATAGTAGTATAGTTTGAATAGCATTATATTCAGTTTATTGTGGAAAAAATCAAATCAAAAATTCAAAAATAATAGTTAGTTACTATGTTCATCTTGCATGAGCCCAGCTGTTTGATAGTTTAAGTTTATTTAGGCCAATGATGAGATTGGGATTGAGTAGACAAGTATAGTACTGTTTATTAGAGCTTTGATATGATTTCTTTTTATGAATTGAATCTTTTTCTGTTTGAAACTGGTATAATAAGGATAGCACAGTAAAAACAACTTGTTGATTGATTGAGTATAAATTGATACATAATGGGACTCTAAAGGATAATGCTAGTTTAAATGAAAGAATGACAAGAACAAGTAGTGATGGCTAAAGTTAAACAAGAACCTAAGTTTGGGGGGATATGTGAGATATATAAGCTATTGAAAAAAAAAAGAAAAAAAAAATATGAATAAACACCGTGGCGTGCTTGTCTAATTTTGTGGCCTTTGTTACTTGAGTAAATAAGCCCGAGGGGATTGTCTCTACACCTAGCGTCCTAAGGTCTTAATGGTCTGGGAGTCGTTGGTCGAAAGCTCGTTAAGGTAGCATTGAAAAGCCTAAGGGAATAAGACATTGTATAGCTATGTGTATATAAACCAAAAGAAAAAAAAGAATAAAACGGGAAATAAAAGCAAAAAGCCCCCGTAGATGAAAAATAAAGCATAAGTATCCCATGTTGACCCTCGATATTGGTAATTATTTGATTTTAGTTGGATCTAGCTTGTTTTTGGATTTCTTGAGTTTACACTGTATGATGCCTTCAAAGAGACTTGTTATGTGTTAAATTTGATTTTATATCAGTTAACATTGTTGTGGAGCACACACACACTATACCAGTAATAACAGTTTAAGACTTGATGATTGACTAGGAAATTGTTGATTGGTTTTGATATGAAGTATTGTCGTGTTTGCTTGATTGCTCTAAGGCCGAGTGAATATATTTGATTTTATCAATACTGCTGGATTCGTAGGCATATAGATTAGTTGTATTTCATTACATTGCATTGCATTATGTTGTGTTGCTTGGGGACAAGAAACGGTTTAAGTTTGGGGGTATTTGATAAGTGGATTTTAATTACGCACAACACGTAAGTATACGTGGTCAACAAGTAATAAAGTGATAAGTTGAGTATCGTTCCCACAAAGAATTAGTTAATAAAAATCACCAAGTACTAACCCGTAACCAACTCAATCTTATTTAAACGAATGAATTTCAAATTATATAAATTAAACTACTATTAAATTCCACTAATTAAATTAAGACTATGGAGATTTAAGATCACAACTTCACTTATTGCTTCATTTAAGTTAACACACTTCTCATCAATTATTCTCTATCCCGAATTGTTAATCAAGAACACTAAAGTAGTATTAACCACCTCTCGATGCACTAATACCGTATTAACGTCTATCCACAATTAAGATAGAAATCCGTTAAACACCTTAATCAACTAACCCACTATATCTCTATGTGAATTACAATTGAAGAAGGTTTAAGAATAAGTTTTCTATCCTATTACATGTGATGTCAAGCATATCTCTGCCTTAACACTCATCAAGTTTAAGCTATTAACAAAATCCTGAACACATGCTATCATGATTACATCTAAATCAATACTTCATCTCTCGAGTTCATATAGATTATCACGGTAATTGATGGCCAATCAATTAAACAATTAAGTCCAAATCACAATAGACAATCCTCATGATAGAACATAACAATTGATAACGAAGCTTATTAAAATAAACTACACAATAAGATCCATTGTAATCTCAAACAAAGAATTAGCTCATTGAATTAAAACTAAGAATCCACAATTGAATAAACAATAAAAGACAAAGATAGAAGAAGATGAGAAGATATAATCTATTGTCTATAGATTTGATGCTCTCTCCTTGCTCCTACTTTGAATCTTCAATGGTCTCCAAGTTGCTTCAATCTCCAAATCTAATAAGAACTAGGGTTTTTCCCAATCTACTCTAATATAATCTAATGGAATTCTTCCTCTAACTCCCTCTAATCATTGTCATTCTCCTCCTTTTATATGTCTCTTTATATGTATTTAAGTCATCTTGGAAGTCCTTGAATCAAACAGCTCGAACCAATCCTAATCGGACTCAAATTCGGACAAAATCTACTCTTTATACGCGTACCCAAGCCCCAGCTTGCTATTTGCCTTGTAAATAGCAAGCCCCGGCTTGCTATGCTACTGATTTCGCACTCTAGACCCCAAGCCCCGGCTTGGATATAAGGCATAAAAGAGCAAGCCCCGGCTTGGGTGCAAGCTGCTAATTATTTTTTCTACGGCAGTGTCCTTTGGTAAAATGGCCATAACTTTTGATCCGGGAGGAGTTACGGGGCCTGTCACCTATCAAATAGAAGCTATCGAGGAGCTCTACAACTTTCATTATTTGAGGTTTGAGAAATAACGAACGTATGAAGGTCGAAATTGGACTGGAAGTGACTGCTATGCAAATGACCATCCAAAACAGCGAAATTCAACGTCCGTTGGTACAAATGTCATAACTCTTGCATCCGAACTCCGATTGGAATGATTCAAGATGTTCTGGAAAGCTAAAAAGAAGCTCTACAATATAGTCCAAGTTCCAAGCCAAGAACATGAAATGGACATGAAAGCCCAAATGATGTTCGGATTGCTTTTCTTTGCGTTTTCCTTGCTTTTCCTTACCAATAGCCGCTCACACTGCTTCCAAACGTATAACCTACAAAATGAACACACAATGCATGAAAAGTAACTAAGACATATGAATATAAGCAACTAATTCAAGTAAAAGATACCGGATAAGTGGATATAAAATCCACTTATCAGAGTTTATTAAGTGAATGATAATATTTGGATAAATTTAAAGTCTTTTATATTTATCCTTGTTTTTGTTTGATTAATGCTTATATCATTGTCATCATTCTCATGCTTATATTGTGATGAAAGTCATCTTTGGCTTACGTGCATAGATGGACTTGGTGTGATTATGACCAGGGATCATTCGGTATAATCATAACATGTAATATTATAAATGATATGGTAAAAGTCCTCAGTGGCCTGTAATGCATTGATGGACAGTTTTTGGTATGATTATGACTAGGGATTGTTTGGTATAGTCATGACCATTGATGATTTAATGAATTACCTTGGCCCATAGTACAGGGATGATTAGATGATGTGTTTTATTTATTAAGTTGAGTCTCAGCGATAAAAATTGATGTAAACATTTTAAATCATAGAAGTTAGTAGATATCATGCTCTATTTGATTTTTCTAATGGATTACTTATTCCACTGCAGTTAAACTTGATGTCTATTGTATTTTATCAGTTTAACATTGTTGAAGACTATTGATAATTTATTCTGCATTATCTTAGTCATAATATTTCTTACTGGGCTAGTTGACTCACCCTTTCTTTCACTGTTCTCTTCAGGAAATGAGAATATAGCTGGGACGAGTCGGGGAAAGGAGTGACGGTCCAGATGATAGCATTAGTAGTCCTCACTATTCTGTTAAATAGTGTGACAATAAATGTAATGAGGAATCCTTTGAGTGTGGATATTGTCTAGATGAGAATATTCTTATTAAAACTCTCAGTTTATGTTTTGTTGTATTTTACACGACAATTGTATAATTAAGTTGTATTTGATTTATGTTACATGTATTTGGCGACTCAAGATGGGTGATGTATACCTATTTTTGGGGGCGTCACCATTGGTATCAAAGCTTAGGGATATGATCCCTGGCTGAGATGTGAGACAAGAACTAGGAGGGGAGAGACGGGGAATTCCTTAGCTAGTATGACCTACCTAAGTTTATTTGGTATTTAATTAGTCGGTCAGAGTATAGCGATAATATGTGATATGTTAATTAACCCTTATTTTGTGACAGTGTTTGTATTCAGATGTTGTGAATAGGGCTCAGTTATTGGAGCGCGATAATGAGTCAGCACAACCAAAAGTCAATGACCAACAACACGATAATAATCGTACCGGTGGCAACGACCATCAGAACAATGATAACCATCATGGGGGAAATTATCATGCCAAGAATGGTAACCACTTCGGTAGTAATCATGGCCAAGATAATAGGAGTGGAAATTTCAAGAAGAAAAGGTTCAACAACGATAGAAAGACAGCATCACCAACACCCGTTTTCAAGGAAGGAGAACGACCACCAATTGTATGTTTCAAATGCGGAGGGGAGGGACATATCAGTCCAAACTGCGTGATGCAATCCAAAGCATGTTATAATTGTGGAAAAGAAGGTCACCTAGCCCGATTTTGTCGTACACCAAAGTCAAGTCCAGCTGGGACAGTGGCACCAAAGGCGGATGCAGACAGAACAAATTCGATAGTTTAAGTGAGAGCATTTATCGAGGAACCCGAACGAAGTTATCACGGGTAAGTTAATCATAAACTCTTGCGAAGTCTATGCCTTATTAGATACCGGTTCTACCCATTATTTTATCTCTCTTGCTTGCGTTCAATGTTTAAATTTGACTCCAGAGAAATTAGACTTTGATTTATCTGTTGAAACTCTATTAGGAGAAACCTTCATTACATCCACTATTTATAAGTCTTTTTAATTCAAATCGAACACTATCACGTTACCTGTCGATCTTATCTCCTTGAAAATACTTGCCTTTGATGTGATTTTAGAAATTGATTGGTTAACTATTCATCATGCTTTTCGTAAGGTTGTTAGCTTTCATATTCCTAATCAACCTGTTATGCGAATTCAAGCAAGAAAACCAATAAAGTCAATCATTGTCATATCAAGCCATAAGTAAAGAGCCCTGAGCCTTTATCTGGTGACTTCTTTGTGTGGAATACATAGAAGCTAGACTTTCTGTAGGCGATGTCATGAATGACGATGGCAAGTTGATAGGTATCAATGTGACGTACTATCCAAGTCTTGGGATGAGGGTCACAGTTTTGAATGATATTTCTATCGTTAATAAATTTCCTGACGTATTTTCGAAGAACTTCCTGGCCTACCCCCAAAGCGTGAAAATGAATTTTGTATTGACCCCAGTACAAAAACCCATTTCGTATAACTTACAAATGATGAAGATAGAGTTAAAGACTCTAGGGACCCACGTGGTGATATTAAATATACGAGTAGAATCGACTCTAATCGATAAAGTTAAAGGCCGCTCAAGCTACACACCCGGAGTTGATGAATGAGAAGAAAATGGTTCAAGAGGGCGTTATTCTATAAGCAAGAGTCGATGAAGAGAGGAAATCTCAACCCTCGATTTTATTGGCCCATTTGAAATCATCGATTGAGTAGGAACTGTGGCCTATAGACTCATTTTACCACCAAGTATGTCACGTGTTCATAACGTTTTTCACGTATCGATGTTACGTAATTATGTGGACGACCCGAACCACATTATTGAAATAGAACTAGACGATATAGCAAAAGATTTAACGTATGAGGAGATACGTGTTAAAATCTTGGATAAGAAGGATCGTATTCAACACTCAAAAGGTTATACCTCAAGAGTTAGAATCTGAAGTGAAGTCAAGGTATCCTCATCTCTTCGGCATACTAGGTACGTTCGTAAATTTTGAGGGCGAAATTTCATACGGAGGGGAGATTGTAAGACCCCAAATTTTATGAATAAAGATTTAATTTTCTCAAAATATTTTTTTTAATATTATAGTGTGGATTTGATATAATGTTATAGTTGTGGGTAGTATTTATAAATTTTGCAAAATATGCAAGTTGTTATAAAATATTCGTTTGGTCGGAGAATATTCTTTTTGTCGAGAATATCCGTACGACGGCACAATCATTGGCAAACCCACAACGGAAGTATTGTCGTATTTAGAAAACGACAGAATTATCTTTTATTAAAAATAATGGCGGAAGTGTTACAGTTAAAACTGTTGAACTACCCAGTAGTAAAAGTACAGTAATACGCATGGTTGTATAGTAGCACACAGTATTGGTTATTGACGCTTACATGAGAAGTCACTCAGTTATACTCAATTATTGCTACAAATGAATTCTTTGCATCATATCTCTCATATTATTGATTCGATTATTGTCACAGTATCATCTTCATAATATGATATATTATTAAATCAATAATTGAGACGACAAAGTTGTTCATATTATTAAATTACAATATTTACAATGTCTAGAAGTTCTATCAAGGAGAGGTTTGCTCACCTAATTGCGCGCCAATAGGGAGAAATCTTTATTGGAAAGCCCACTCTTTCCTAGGAACGACCTGGTTGTTAAATATTGTGAGTTATAATATTAATGATGAATAAGTTCGTGTTGATTAAAGATGAGATTGATAGTTCCATTGTGTGGGAATTATTAGTGTTAGTAGAAATCAATATTTATTTCGATAATAATTAATATCTGGAGGTTATATTGTTCAAACGGGTATTCGGGGCACTTTTTGTGTCAGAGTACTATTCATGAGTTACTATTCATGAGTTACTATTTACGAGTTACTATTCACGAGGTACTATTCACCCGAAAAATATATTTCTTTTCGGTCCAAATCATTTTTGGGTACAATATATTATTTCATGAGGAGATGTGCTAATTTTTCAGACCGTTGGTTGAAATTATAATAGTATATCAATATGGATCGTTGGTTTAAAGTTTTAATAGTAACTTGTCCTTTCAGTTTTCCAAAAGTTATTTGTCCCTTCAGTTTTCCAAGAGTTATTTGCCTCTTCTATTGTTCCAAGAGTTAATTTCCCTTTCATGAATAGTAGTTGTCTCTTCAATATTACCAAGAGTCATTTTGACCCTTCGTTAAGACCAAGAGCCACTTTCAGTTCTTCTATAAATAGAAGCTCATTCCTTCATTATTTCTTACGAATTCACTGAAACTCTAGAGAGAGAAATTATAGAGAGAAAGAAGAAGAAGTCTCTGCTACCTCACTTTTCCAATATCCAGTTTCTTCTAAGGTAAGGGATATTATTTGTTGTACTCGTAAGGGGTATTATTCTTTCGTATTCATGAAGAGAATTATTTTCTTTCAATACTCGTAAGAGTTGTTATTCCATTCTTCATTATTATGTTGGAATAACCTATTTATGCGAAGTACTGCATACATGGTAAAATTCTTCTATTATTCCATTCTTCATTATTATGTTGGAATAACCTGTTTATGCGAAGTACTGCATACATGGTGAAATTCTTCTGTTATTCCATTCTTTATTATTATGTTGGAATAACCTGTTTATGTGAAGTACCGCATACATGGTAAAATTCTTTTGTTATTCCATTCTTTATTATTATGTTGGAATAACCTGTTTATGCGAAGTACCGCATACATGGTGAAATTCTTCTATTATTCCATTTTTATTATTCCGGAATTAATATACCGTTCATGCGCTTCTGGCCTGGGACTGGTTCCATTATTTATTATTACGTCGAAATATCACATGCAATGCGTTCTGTGGGACTGAGTTCTATTATTTATTATTACATTGGGAATAACACATGCATGCGATCTATCGCACGCATGGTGAATCCTTCATTATTCCATTCTTTATTATTTTGTTGGAATAACCTGTCTATGTGGATTACCACATGCATGTTGAATGATCCTTTGTATTCATTTCTTATTAAATTGTGGAAATGATCTTTATACGTGGATTACCGCATGGCGGGTGAAAATCCATTTGCAGTTTCATATATTCTGTTATACTCAGTTGGTTAAAGTTTTGGCTTCTATACTCCATGAAATTAGTAGAATATCCTGGATATTTGCGTTTCATCTAGTATCTTTTCATGAAAATATTTTTCTGAGCATTCTTGAATTTTACTCCACAAAGCAGTATCATGTTGACAATTTGGACATTATTGAGTTCAGGATAAATTAACTTATAAATATTTAAAATTTATTCTTGAACTTGTTTTATTGAATTATTATGTCATTGTCATGATGAGTTATGTTGCTTATTATGTGAAAACATGAAAGTTTCTTAGAAATCACAAAGGGTTGAAAATCATATTTTGGTGAAAATGGAACATGAAATTCAATTGACCATATCTCCTATTATATTTTGAATTTTTTAGTGTGGTCAAGTTTTAGAGTTAGATCTATGAGTTTTCTAACTTATCCAAGTGGAATCACTGAAAAGGTGTTGTAGATTTTCGTATGGACTGATTTTAGCAAAGGAGTCAAAAACTGTAAAATACCAAAAAGCTACTGCCCATAAATTTAAAAGGCCATTTTCGGCCACTTAATTTGTGAGAAAAATTCCGGCCTTTTGGGACATGGAAATATATGGTATAAAGTACCTCCTATCTATAAATGAGCTCATTCCGACTTAAAATGAGCAAGTTATGGCTATTTCAATATTTAGGTTTTTTCGACGAAAAACGCTATAATCGGAGTTCTATAACTCCGATGACCATGAAATTTAAATTGGAAGCTCACGTTAACATGTGTAAGATCCTGCCAAGATTTGAGAATTTCGAGTTAAACTTGAGATAACTAATTTCTTAAGGAATTAATTAGAAATTGATTTTTGAAAAATAGTAAATGAAAAAATTCTGAGAAAAATATATGTTCAATATGAGACTATATTCTGTTAAATCCCAGAAGAGAAATATTTTTGGGACTGATTTGGTATTTTTCATGAAAATAATCTAGTTATGAGTAAATGAGTTAAATATGTTATGTAAAGTAACAAAATTGAAAAATAGGATTTTATGGCTTGGGAATCCTATATAGGGTATATGCAGATTCTTGATAAGGGATTTGATCATTGGTGATATAATCTTATGAGTATGGCATTTTTGAATGATTAAATGCATTATTTGGTAAAGTGTAAATAATTAAAATAAATTGTTTATAAGTTTAAGAAATGATTAAAATATTGTTATAATATTAATAATATTAGATTATGAGTTTATTAAGTGATTGATAATATTTGGATAAATTTAAATTCTTTAATATTTATCCTTGTTTTCGTTTGATTAATGCTTATATCATTGTCATCATTCTCATGCTTATATTGTGATGAAAGTCATCTTTGGCTTACGTTCATAGATGGCCTTGGTGTGATTATGACAAGGATCATTCGGTATAATCATGACATGTAATGTTATAAATGATATGGTAAAAGTCCTCAGTGGCCTGTAATGCATTGATGGACAGTTTTTGGTATGATTATGACCAGGGATTATTCGGTATAGTCATGACCATTGATGATTTAATGAATATCTTTGGCTCATAGTACAGGGATGATTAGATGATGTGTTTTATTTATTAAGCTGAGTCTCAGCGATAAAAATTAATGTAAACATTTTAAATCATAGAAGTTAGTAGATATCATGCTCTACTTGATTTTTTTAATGGATTACTTATTCCGCTACAGTTAAACTTGATGTCTATTGTATTTTATCAGTTTAACATTGTTGAAGACTATTGATAATTTATTCTGCATTATCTTAGTCATAATATTTCTTACTGGGCTAGTTGAGCTCACCCTTTCTTTCACCGCTTTCTCTTGAAATGAGAATATAGATGGAGCAGTCTGGGGAAGGAGTGACGGTCCAGATGATAGCATTAGTAGTCCACACTATTCTGTTAAATAGTGTGACAATAAATGTAATGAGGACTTCTTTGAGTGTGGATATTGTCTAGATGACAATATTCTTATTAAAAACTCTTAGTTTATGTTTTGTTGTATTTTACACGACAGTTGTATAATTAAGTTGTATTTGATTTATGTAACATGTATTTGACGACTCAAGATGGGTGGTGTATACCTATTTTTGGGGGCGTCACAATAGTAGATTTCATTCTCTACGTAACTCTTCTAATGAATTATTATTTCCGCTGCGAATATTAATTTAAAACTTGTTGTCTATAGTATTCTATTAGATTTTTCCCTGTTGAGGACTAATGATAATTTATTTTATATTATCTTAGTCATAATATTCTTTACTGGGCTAGTTGAGCTCACCCTTTTTCCTTTTTGTTCCATTGTTCTTCTCAGAAGGCGAGAATGTAGCGAGTACTAGTCGGGGGATGGAATGATGGTTTTAGAAGTTATCTTAGTAGTCCTCACTATTTTGTAAAATAGTGTATCAATAATTATAATGAGGACTTATTTGAGTGTGGATATTGTCTAGATGGCAATATTTGTATTTAAACTCATAGTTTATGTCTTGTCGTATTTTGCACGACAATTGTATTAATAAAGTTGTAGTTGTTTCTATACCATGTATTTTAGCTACTCATAATAGGTGTTGTATACCTATTTTGGGGGCATCACAGTTCACGAATACGACACTATTCACAAAAAAATTAAATTTTTATTTTTTCGTCCAAGATATCAATTATGGATACTAGCTTTGATTGTATCCATGTTTTGATCATTCTTGAATTTTACTTCACTATGGTTATTTATGAAGTATTTTTGAACTTGGACTGTTTAAAGTATGAATCCTTAATATTTGTTCTTTTGTTTCACTAGATTCATTTTCTTTAAAATATTTTTCATCATCCTCAGTTCTAAATGATGATATTACTGAATATCTTTGGCCTGTAGTGCAAAGATGGTTGTTTTTCTTATGAATATCTTTGGCCCGTAGTGCAAATATGTACGAGTATTGAGATGAACATGACCCATCGATGAATATCTTTGGCACATAGTGCAAAGATGAATATTTGATTTAAGATGTATATTAATTGATGTTCTGAGGATAAAATATTGATGATGGATTTTAAAATCATAGAAGATAGTAGATTTCATTCTCTACGTAACTCTTCTAATGAATTGTTATTTTCGCTGCGAATATTAATTTAAAACTTGTGGTTAGTTATGGGTAGCATGCGCAAATATTTTAATTAAGCAAGTGGTTATAAAATATTCATTATTGTCGGGGAATATTCGTTTGGTCGTTGAATATTCTTTAACTTTGTCGAATATTCGCATGCGACGCAGCCTTGACCTTATGGGGCCCCATAACGTAAAGCGAATGGATGAAGAAAACGAGCAATTATAAGTTGTTTATAAATAACTAGCGTAGTTATTCTGCAGATTAATCTTTTGTTAAAATACTAAATGGTTAAAACAACATGTAGCACTACCAGTATTGCACCAATTATTGATTCTTACGTAAAAGGCACTACTCGATAAATTGTTACGTAATTCTTGCTCAATATTTTATTTTATTGATTCAATAATTGCTACGTTGATATTTTATATTATTGTTGTTTCATAATTGTCACTACACAATATTTTTCATTATCGAGCAATAATTCATATTATTTCAATAATATTATTAGATAACATTATTGGCAATGTCTAGAAAGTTACATCTAAAGAGAGGTTTGGTCACCTAATTGTGCTTGCATGAGAGAAAATTCTTATTGAAAGCCCCTCTTTCTGAGGAACAGCTTTGGTTGTCGATATTATGATTACGTAATATTATTTTGAATAATTAATTATTGATTTATATGATGAGAAAAATATTCATTTTATGTGGATATAAATGGAGAAAATTTTGAATGTGACAATTGTTAAAAATTAATATTTTATTTTTTTTCTGATAAAATAATTCATTTAAATATATTATTTTATTAATATAATAATGATGATATTTTTACAATGAATGTGGGATATATGAGTATATAAGGAGGAAGAGTATTTTTGCTACTAAAAATATTTCAAAACATGTTTTTCATGTTTGTGGACCCCATTTCTTGACTGAAATATGATTATAGCCTGTAAAATCGTCTGTATGTGAATTTCGGTCAATTTCTGTTTGAAATTTGGAAAAACATAAACTTACAAAGTTTAAGTGAATTGAATTTCCTATGGAATGGACATAGGATTCGATTTTTTCTGAAAAAAGGGGCTATTTATTATGAATTATTGAAGTTCCAAAGTTCCAGAATAATTGATTTTTGAAGTTTTAATTGTTTTATTTAAGAAAAACGTTTTTCTTACTTTTATTGAGTGGATGGCTGATGTTTGGTCTCAATCGGTGTGCATAGGAAGTTTTAGAAAAATAATAATAATATTTATTAAATTTTCTGCTTTGGTGTTCTAAGCATTTTCCTATAAATAGGGTGCTTAGGTTATTATTGAAAATCACATCAGAAACTAAAGTTTTCTCTCTATATTATCGAGCGTATTCTTGTGAGTATTTTGATACTTTGAGTGTTCTTTATCTGATTGCAAGTTTCTTCAAAGACTATATCCAAAGATTCCAAATGAAGTCTTGTCTTTTCGAAAGTAAGGGATGTTATTTTTTTAAATAATATTACTTCTTTCAATATCATTATCTTAAAATATTGGTAAGATTTTTCTTGTGAAATTCTTGTCTTTTAGTGTAATGGGATTACTATTCACGATATCTGACCTTCATTCACTAATATCGACACTATTCATAGAAAAATTAAATTTTCGTTTTTTCATCCAAAATATCTATTATGGATACTAGCTTTGATTGTATCCATGTTTTGATCATTCTTGAATTTTACTTCACTATGGTTATTTATAAAGTATTTTTGAACTTGGACTGTTTAAAGTACGAATCCTTACACTACAAAAAAATGGGGCTTTAGCAACAACCGATTTTCGTTGCCAAAGGTGCCAAATTTCGTTGTAAAAGGGTTTTGGCAACGACTTTACTGTCGTTGTGTCTTTCGTTGCGCAATGAGCGTTGCTAATTGTTCCGCAACGAACGTATTTTTTTTGTTACCAAAAGTAAAATATTTTGCAACGAAATGTGGCTTTCATACAGAGACATCGATCATTTAGCAACAAAATGTATTGTTGCAAAATAATTAAAATTTTGTTGTTAAAAACCCCATTTCGTTGTAAAATCCTGCTAATTGGCAACGAAATGGAATCTTTTTTTTTTTTTCAACGATCATGCATTTTTGTTGCAATTGACACCATTTTGAAACAATATTTTTTGTTACCGTAAATTATGAAAATTGTTGCCTAAGCTTGTTTTCGTTGCGAAATATAAACTTTTTAGCAACGATTTTCGTTGCTGATTATATTATTTGGCAACGACATTATCTTTGAATCGGCAACAAAAATGTTTATTCTTTGGTTATTTTTCAATAAGAACAAAAAAGTCGTTGATTAGCAACGACATTATATGTTGGATTTCTTTTATATATAATGTAAATGAACGTTGATATGATTTGCAACGATAAAAATGTGTTGTCTTTTATTTTAGTATTAGCAACAATATCGCCTCTCGTTGTTATTAGGTTAATTTTTAGATTTGTCAAATATTAAATTTTTAATGCCATTAGCAACAAAAATTTGTTGCTAAATGTATAAAAATTGTTCTTTATATTAAAACTTTTCAATGCTTTGGTAGCGAATTATATTGTTGCTAAATCAAAATTTGACATTCTTTTTGTGTGCGGACCGCTCAATGTCCCCATAGCAAATAATGGCAAAAATATAAAAAACTAAAATATTATTAACTTAATAAAATCTTCCACTACATAATCATTCATTATCTTTACAATTAACCATCTAAAGCTACCATAGTTCTTCAATTAAAGTATATATCTACATATATAGAGAGAGTACACTTCATAATTTCGTCCCTTGTCTTTCGTAAACGTAAAACAAAAATTTGATACCCAATGATTGTAAAGGCGGTCGTGAGAAGCGGTCTTCCCGCATATATTTAAAAATAATAGCAAGTCGGAAAAATGAAGCAAATAAGCCACCGTAGGCACTTTAATGCCAAAATCAATACACAAAAGACAATAGAGTTTCTATGTGGTACTAATGTACAAAGTTGCTTTCATAAGCGAGAAAAAGACAAATAGGCAATCACAATATCATTTGCTACAAATCCAAATAGAAAAAGAACCTTCAGTGCGACTATATGATTGCTCTGTTACAAGAAAAAGTTAGAATCTTAATCGACCATTTCATGAATTAATTTCAGTAAGCATAGTGGTAAACATATTTTCTGTTACAAGACTTGTAGATTATTATTATATGTTGACCTCAAGTCAGAATTCAGTCACATTCAACAACCACAAGCATCACACAATCTTAGATACCATCACACAATCTTAAACAACAATATTTAGATTTCTATATAGAAAGGACAATAATTATGAAAAAGTTAGGATATTACTCAATGTGGAAAAATTTTTCTTGAGACGACAAATTTCCATACAGTATATGCCCCAAAGATGCTAGCTATAATCACACACATCATAGATTTAATTACACATGAATTTGTATTGATTGCTATTATATTATTTATAATCCATGAACATGTCTATTAACTTAATTAGAAATTAATAAATAATAGACTTTCAGGACAAGAAACAAACCAATACCAGCTTTATTGTCCACCTGAACTGTTTAAACTTTTACGCTACCTTGTGACAATATCTTGTGAAAAGCATTTATAAGCTGAAGATTGAGACTACATACCATACATGCGAATCATAGTCATTGCTGCGATTATCACCCATCACAAAAATTGAGTTTTCTGGTACACGCTGCACCACAGTATAAAAACATCAATTTCATAATCAATATTGGTTGGCCAGTAACGTACAGTTCATTCCTATAAAAATCATCTACATCATGCTTCTACTGGTGCTTGCCCTTTTACAACATACATAGGCTAAAATCCTAGGCCACTTATAATTTAAAAAGTTTTATGTATGCACATTTTCCAAATTTTGAGACAGAATAGGAAAAGAACAAGGAAATAAATGGGGAGTTGGAAGTATAGTGAAATTGCACATACCACTGGTGTCATTTCATATTTAGGTGCTCCAAGAATGAAATCTTCTTCCTTCATGAACCTGAAACTTAATAGATTATACAAAAACCATGACTACCACGACATTTTATAGGGTGGGAAAAACGTACAGATAAGAAAGAACATTGTCACATTATCTGTGCCTGTCAAGTACAAACTTATTTACAGATATGAATTCAGAAGCTATTAGTTTAGATACTAGAGGAAAGAACTATTTGTATGGAATGATGGGAGGCCTATCAGTTGTGTGTAAATTAAATGAGTTGCCAAATTTCAAATCTTAAATTTGAAGGGTTTGATTTAACTAGCAAGACATAGTTTGTCAAAACTAGCATATATTACAGTTTATATGGTAGAATAAATATTCACCCAAAGAATAACTAGCATGAGCAATTGAGCTTCCTAATTTACACTGCTTGAAGAAATAAGAATTAAGTAATTCTTCTTGTCAATGATAGAATGGTGGAAATCATCAACTTACGGTCAATCGGCTTCGTTAGATAGGCATCCATGCCAACTTTCAAGCATTTAGCTTCATCCGATGACATTGCGTGCTCTGTTAGTGCAACAATTGAGATGTGTAGACCCTCCCCAACTCTGATCTTTGTATAGCTTTTGTTGCTTCATAACCATCCATCTTTGGCATCTGGTGGGAAAATTTAGAGGTTATATAATTCAATTTTAATTTAGAAACTCGAGGAGTAAAAAGACAGACAATAAACTTGTTATAACGTTCTATATCAGCAATTGAGTAAAACAACCAATATGTTCCCCCGGGTCTGAAAATGAGTCATATTTAACTTTGTTACTACGACATGCTTAAATATAAATTCTTTCAAAAGCTTGTTGTCAATAAGAAAATTTAGACTTGAAATTTAATATTAAAAAGAATGTTGAAATAACTCTCATTTTCGAATCGAGGGAATATGCAAGTTCCTTTTTGTTAGCATGCTGGGAGAAAGCCATTGCAAGATCAATAAGTTCTTCCAAATTACTAGCCTATCAAGCATTTCTTCTCATTTTGCATTACCTAGAAAATCTTGCTGAAAATTAAACTCCAAAAAAATAAAAAAGCACACAAATTTACTTGACAATCCATAAGGATCAAGTCGTAAATTGGGGAATCACATCTCTTTGTTTGATTACTTGGGTTGCCATTTGCCAAGAGAGTTTCCCTTTGACACTCATCTGAACTAAGCATGAACTTTACAGCATCTACTACCAGCAACCCATCTCCCACGGCTACAAATGTGGCATCCAATTTTTCAAGCATTATGGTTGCAACTCTTTGGAGTAGCGGCGTATCTTCTGCCAGAAGTATGCGTTGACCTTCAAGAGAATTCTCCTCTCCATCTGCTGCCTTCTTTGAATAAGTACCACTTGAATTGTTGTAAGAAGTTTCAGTCAGATTTTGTTCATTTCTGCTCAACTCGTTTTCTTCTGACTGAACTTCAGTTAATTCAACAAAGAAATTATTAACTGCTACATATTGTGACAAACAAGGTGTACTAAAATGTTTTTGTTGCTTTTCTCCCAATTGCAATGCATCAATAGAATTAGAACTTCCCATTTCTGGCTTATCAAAGCCATTGGAGCTGTCAGTATAGGAGTGAATGTTTTTCATTTCAACACATTCATGCAAACTTTGCTCTCCTACAATATCTATCCAAGAAATTAAGCTGTTCCTTCCATATATCTGTGCTCAAGTCAAGTAGCACTATATCAATAACTATGACGCAAATTGAGGCTCTCATGTTTCTGTATTCGATTCTTCAGCTTTTGAACATTTACTTGGTGAATTTTGAGCATAAGTTCCACCTTGAAAGAGTTCCTGAAGAATTTGTGTTAGTTCATTCCACTCAAATGATTCATAGGTATACGCCCCATGTCTTTCTAGCCAGTTTGACATAGTCAATCTACCCATTCTTCCACTGAGTGCAAGCACTATCTGCATTCAAGTTTCACTTATGTTTAGCATTTCTGTTTAAAACCTTGCATTAATACATTGGTCATAATTATAAAAAAAAATACCCGATGAACCGAAAATGAAAAGAATGTTCTGCACGGGGCTTAATCTCGTATTTTGACTCTATTTTTTTAAGCAAAAGCGGAAATGGTATTGTAAAACAGTCTGGTTTGTGAGATTAGCATATTTAAATTTTGTGAAGGCACTCTAAAAATTAGCACAAGCAAATCTAGACTTTCTGTGCAGTACAGTTGCTTGTTGCAATAATTTGGCATATTCTCTTCTTTTTTTCTTTGCAAGTATAATTTGGCATGTAAGTGTCCACTATGAAAAGAATGCCCTAAAAATATGTAAAGCCTATTCTGGTACTAATGAAGAGGGTATATTAGCAAAAAGTCCGCAGGAGTGTAAAAGAAGCTCCTATGAGAATGAATGATGAGTTAGCTCACACATAACAAGCCTCAGAATGTGTGCATGCATTTTTATAGACGTCTAATGGGAAATAGTTGATTGTATGTATGTAGCCTTTGTAAACAGGCTAATCTGATTTGAAAATTTAATTAACCGAGGCTGATGGATTGTGATCTTTGAATCCCACACAGTCTGGCACAAGTTGGTATGTCGTTTTTCATGGCATCTGATACAAACTGTTTCTTTTGTTACAGTGATTCAAATTTTGGCAACGCAAAATCGTTTACTTGAAGTTTTGTAAGGAAAAAAGTTTTGCTCACCAAGGTTCGTACAATGCATAAACCAAATCCAGTTCCACCATGCCTGAAAATAATAAAAAGTTTCAGTATAACTCTCTGGAACCTTCAGCAAATGTTGCTGCATAAATCACAGAATGCTCATGTAAGGTAATCGAGTTCGTATAGAAAGCTTACAATCGAGTTGTTGAGGGGTCCGCTTGCTCAAAGCTTTCGAATACAGTCTCCCATTTACAAAATGATATTATGAGTTGAATGGGAGGGCAATTATGATCATCAAACGGGAAACTAGCAACCTGACGGGAGAATGATGTCAGATATAAGAAACTGGCATACAATTTTTATGTAAATTACCTTGAAAGCGGACTACTAACATCAATGTATTGAAACATTGATCTTAACATATAAACTATAACTTTAAAATAGAGTTGAGATGAATACCTTCACAATAAAACGTATATTATGTATGTGTGTGTGTGTGTGTGTGTGTATATATATATATATATGTGTGTGTGTGTGTGTGTGTGTGTGTGTGCATAACCTTTTGGGTCTTTCAAAAGATTTAACATCTTTCGAGCTGTAAAAGTACAATATAGAAGATTGATTGGGAGTGGGAGGAAATGGAGCTGCACAATCTCCAATTATCTTGACCAAGATAACCCAAATAGGACGCTAGTTTCAGAGGTTGTGAGGAACCAGTATCTCAGAGCAATAAATAGCTCAAGGCTAATCATTAATCATCAAAAAAATTGATGCAAAAAGTTAATATTTTGTCTGAGTTATCTTTTAAATGCATTGCGAAGCATATTTGACTTTAAAAAAAAAAGTACATAACACACCTTTCCTTCAAATAGGGATGCATCATACAGCCTCTCAGAACAAAGATTGTATACTTTGTATTTATCCTGCATATAGAAAGTTGATCGGATTCACTCAAAGAAGGTAAATTTGCAAGAACACTGTCAAGAAAATCCAAACTGTCACCGGATTTATTCAGATACAATAAAGATCCAGATGGAGCAAGATGTTAATATCATTGCCTGGGTACTAGACACACAAAAAAAAGAAATAGGTTTGAATGACAAACTTGAAAAAATAAAGCTTTTAGTATTCTCACATACATATGTCATAAACAACTAATTCTTTAACAAAAGATATACACATAATTTGTTATAATCTATTACCTTGTGATGGGTTTCAAAGAACTTGATCACTTCTTCCATGTGATTTCTGTAGAATCCCTACAATGCATTTTCAAATAATTTAATTTTTATTTATGCACAAAAAAATATATTAAAAAAGGAAAAGGAATGGACTGTAGAGAATATCCGTTTGCTTGCCTCAACATATCCAAATAAACCAGAGCTCATATCACCTGCAGGAAATCCCATAGCAATGATGTTCTTTGTGATGTACGTCATATCTAAATCAAATCCACCTTCCTGAAAACCAAGGATATAGTCATAGTTACATATCAACACATAACTTGGTTTGAATACATTCCCTTTAATTAAATAACTTGTTTATAGATAGTTAGATACAATATCTAACATATCCATAAAGAATGGAAACAAGACCTAGAAGTAAATCATACCCTGTAAACTATATAGCAAGGACTAGGAAGCAGGTTGTGGGTAACTATTGAGAGGTTATAGTATCTGATATATAACAAATAGATAAGATTTTCTGCAAGATCTTAGTGAAGTTGTCATCCATGGCTACTAAAAGTCCGCACAATTTTGATTTTCACTTTTCAAACCGTATTTATTATCCAGCTTTCTTACAAGTTGGAGATATACCTCAAGATATGAGAAACAGAAGACTGCAGAAAAAAATCCATACGAAAGACAATTTCACTACATGCTTTAATTTTATCCTTGGCAACTGGAATGTGTTTAAATTTTATATCGCAGTATTTGTAATCTATGCACCACCCTTAAAAAGAAGAAGAAGAAGAAGAAGAAGAAGAAGAAGAAGCACAAGAAGGAGAGCGAGAGAAATCAGAGTTGGAATATAATAGAAAATGTTAACACGCATTCATGACAAAGATGATGATTTCTTTTTCTAAGTGTGTCAGATTGGTATCAGTAACATAAGATGTCTCTTTTATTTGTAGCAACCATGAGGAAGTGGAGTTATCATAAGTCACCTGGGCCAGTCCAGTGCCAACCAAACTTCTAAAAGATAAACAAGTTTGAGAGCAATTAAAAAGAACAACAGCAGTGACAACTGAGCCAGCCAAGTACAAACAGCAACAACCAACAATGACTAAATCCTAAATCCTCAGTCTCAATAGTTCTAACTTCCAAACTGCACATGAAAGAATAAGACATATAGTAAAGAGGACTAGAAAATGATAAAGAACAAGTTATCAAGCAGGGGAAAAAATCTCCCACATATTCTCAGCACCCAACTAAATGAACAGACCTGAAAGGTGTATCCTCCCCAAGAGCAGACCTGAAAGTGGAAACTGGAAAGCATACATTGAGTACCGAAAATTAGAAGACTAAAGGAAAAAGGATGACCTTTCTACTTTCTACACGAGTAGCTTAACATTTATAAATTCATCTCAAGGCTAATATATATCTGAAGCAACTTGTTTTGACAGAGTATCATGAGCTATAAATAAACCATTGGACAGGAAAGAAGGATCATGTAGCATCAAAATGTAACAGAGATTAAAAAACTGAGTTGAGAATTTCATAGCATGAAAATTTCACCTGTAACTGTAGCAGAATGTACCAGAGCTTGAAATTTCTGCAAAACAACAATATACATGTACATATACATATTTTTGGGCGTCTTTTATCCACAAGTATATAAGAAAAATTATTTAAGGAAAGAAAAAAACATTTAGTTCTTTCCTTACTCCCCCTGCCAATTTAATTGAACTGATCCAATTCCACCCCATTAAGCCCTTGAAAAAACATATTCAAAATATTCAATTAAACAAATAAATCAATAGGAACTCTTCAATTCATCCAACCCAACCAATCAACATCACCAAATCCAACACTTGCCTCTTTAAAAAAACAAATCTTTGTGGTTAATATCTACAAACAACAAGCCTATACATATATAAAATCAATATCCATATATCTTTATGATATCTAAATGGTCAAAAACTCAAACATATATTAGCTTATATATGTGTGAATTGGCAGTGGAATCAATGAAATAAAAGTGAAGAGATTCATTAGAGTGGGTACATTAAATTTAGGGCATCAGACTCTGAGAGCTTCAAAGATGAGACTTGAGACTTGAGACTTGAGACTTGAGACTTGAGAGATGACAGATCTTAGAGTTCGAGAGTTCGAGAGTTTGAGAGTTCGAGATGAAGATTGAAGGGCCGTCGAGAGTTCGAGAGTTCAGAGATCTGAGAGACTGAGACTGAGACTGAGACTGAGAGTTCGAGACTTTGAGAGATGAGATCTGTGCTAGCGCTGAGTGCTGAGTGCTGAGTGCTGAGTGCCAGAAGACTCAAGAGTCAAGTCAACTAGTCAAGACTCATATTAGTAATTAGTAGTATTTAGTAAAGTATTAATGACTTTGTTCAATTATTCAGTTTTACCGAATAACCCAAAATTAATATCCGTATAAACTAACCGAAAATCGTAAAAAAATTTGAATATAATTAAAATATTAAAAATAACCGAATTTTTATAAAAATTTCGGTTAAATTATTTCGGTTCGGTTCGGTAATTCGGTTATACCCGTTTTTTGCTCAGTCCTAATTAGAAGTGAAGGAATATATAAGACTTCAGCTATAAAAAAATAAAATAAAAATTTTAACACCAATTAAAGTGATGTTACATCTTACTCATTTTTTTACAATTTTTTTTTTTAAAAAAAAAATAAATTAAATAGGGATAAAATTGATATTACATTAATATGGGTCAAAACTAACTTATTAGGAATGACTTATAAGTCATTTTTAAATAACTTTATTCTGCTTTTAGTTCATAAAACATAATTTTTTTTTCATCTTTTATGTTTTCTCTTAGAACCGATAGTATTATAATTTAATTTTATAATATATTTAAAAAAAATAAAAGGAGAATTAGGAATAGCTAGGAGTATACTATTACTATTCTTTTTTATGTTTTATTTTGGACTTAAAAATATGTTCATGATTTAAGTTACTCTCCCCGTATAAGAATAAAAGTTCTTATTATTTTATGTAATCTGAAGTTAAATATATTACTTATGTTAAATAATCTATTTTTTACAATAATTTGTATGTAATATCCTTAGTATTACATGTCATATTTTTATTATTTATATAATATCACTACTCATGTATAGAAAAATATGCAATTAGATGAGAATTTAAATATGAATAATTTTATCATTTGACATTTTTTTTTAAATTCGCATAAAATCAATCATCACTTGCATTTTCGGAGTGAGGGAGTACTTGTAAGTATATCATACTTCTCTCTAGAAATAGGAAACATTGGGAAGCATAGATATAATAATAAGGTTTGATGAGGTTGGGTTTATTTGGGTCGGAGACCCAAAACTAACATGCTTGGCAATAAGTTGTCACGGGCACTATTTCAACGATTGTAATCTATACCGTTGATCGCGACATTAGATGTCACGGATTAAAATGGATTTCCCCATGCCTCTATATGCTGTAGCGACATGAGAAATTACTCATTTGCCCCTCATTTGTTCATGTGTTACAATGTCTACCGCTACAAGTTATGGCGGTAGTTTAGTTAACTAATAAATTAGAATGGCTCAGTGCACATATTTTTGCTTCTTATGTTATATTTTTTGTGTATTAGATAAATTCTATTATCATCTATATATATATATATATATATATATATATATATGGGGTTAAATGCAAAGTCGACAACTGAACTTTAGTGATTTTTGGGTATTGAGCCCCTTGCAAGCTCAAATCTCAACCTTCGACCCGAGTCTCGCCCGGGTGTCCATGCCAGAGCTCGTTAAGTCGACAAAGAATTAGGAGAGAGGGTGAGGCTCAAATCTGAGAAGAATGGTGGGTTTAGAGAGAGAAAATGGATATGGATTTTTGGAAGAATGGTGGGTTTAGAGAAAAATGGTGGGTTAAGATCTAAGAAAAATAAAAGATTTTAGAATTTTTTTAATTTGATTTTTTTTTAGTATTTTAGTATTTTTTTTAATTAGTATTTTAGAATTTTTTTAATTAGTATTTTTAGTATTTGAATTAAATATGTTATGTTTTGAAATTTAGTATTTTGATAAAATGATGTAAATATTTTATACAACTTATTTTATTTAATCGATTATTTTGATTAGTTAATAAAATAATTTGAATTTTAGTATTTTGATTAAATGATGAATTTTAGTATTTTTAATTTGATTTTTTTAGTATTGTAGTATTTTTTTAATTAGTATTTTTAGTATTTGAATTAAATATGTTATGTTTTGAATTTTAGTATTTTGATTAAATGATGTAAATATGTTATACATCTTATTTTATTTAATTAGTTGTTTTGATTAGCTAACAAAATAATTTGAATTTTTGTATTGTAATAATTATTATTGTATTAATAATAATAAATTTTAAATACTTAAAATAATAATAATAATAATTAAAATAATAATAATAATTAAAATACCCTAAAATAATATAAAGCGATTACAAATTAAATACCTAAATATAAAATTACATTCAAAGTTTTTTAACCAATCGAATCAAAATTTATTTTATTTATTTTGTACTAGTCACGTGGATATCAATGTTTTTCGAATAAAATTTAATATTTTGACAGATTTTTCTTTTTATTGTTATAGGACTCGATCAAATTAAATTTAAATTTAAAAAAACTCATGGGTAAGTATAAGAATTAATCTAATAAATTACAAAGATGAGTACATTAGCAAATAACAAATATTTATAATAGATGGACTGTTGATTGGTATGATTATGAACAGGTGGATTTTGCTTATATTGTATTGAAAGTCATCTTTGGCCCGTAGTGCAAAAATGGACTGTTGATTGGTATGATTATGAACAGGAATCGTGTATTGGTATAATCATAACCTTTAATGTTACAGATAAGGTTTGTGGTGATAGTCCTCTTTGGCCCGTAGTGCATAGATGGACAAGTGTTTGGCATGATCATGACCACTGGTGATACTAACGAATATCCTTGGCCCGTAGTGCATGGATAATTCGTTGATTTGAAATATTTATTGAATATTGTTACAGGGATAAAATATTGATGATGGACTTTTAAATTATAGAAGATAGTGGATATCATGCTCTACTTGACTCTTCTAATGGATTGTTATTTTCGTTGCAGTTGTATTCTAAAACTTGTTGTCTATTATATTCTATCAAATTTTTCCCTGTTGAGGACTAAGGATAATTTGTTCTTTATTATCTTAGTCATAATATTCTTTACTGGGCTAGTTGAGCTCACCCTTTTCCTTTGGTTCCATTATTCTTCTCAGGAGGCGAGAATATAGCTGGAACTAATCGGGGAGTGGAGTAATGGTCCAAGATTGTTATTATAGCAGTCCTCACTACTTTGTAAAATAGTGTAACAATAATTTTAATGAGGACTTTATTTGAGTTTGGATATTATCTACAAGACAATATTTGTATTAAAACTCTCAGCGTATGTGTTGTCGTAGTTTGCATAACAGTTGTATTAATGAAGTTTGTATTTGGTTTCTGTACCATGTATTTGGCGACTTAGAATGGGTTGTGTGGACCTATTTTGGGGGCGTCACATCAACTATCCTTTCATTATAGTTATCAACAAAGAATTGACCCTGGACAATTGGAGCAACACTCCTTGCATATACTGAAAAGGGTAAAAAAGGGTAAAAAATCCATCTGCCTCGGAGTTTAGATATTATTGACTGCTTAATTTTGTTGCACAATATTAGTAATTACTTTTGTCATGCTTTTGCTAATGCTTTGTATGATCAAACAATCTCATATATTAAGTGAAAGCATTTTGTTTTCAAGACTCTAGAGTTGGATATATCTAGCCTAGCTGATGAAATGCCAAATCTCCACAATGACTACAACTTTGATGAAAAGTTGGACTTTGACTTGATGGGGATTGAGCAAGAGAAGATAGAGATCAAAGAATGGGTCAAAGACAACCCAAACCAAACCTTGATCAAACCATTTTTGTTAATATCGGAACCTCAGAAAACCCTAAAGAAATCCAAATATGCATGGACCTTACCCCAAACCAAAAAATAAGACCTGATTGCTCTACTAACTCTGTTTCAGGATGTGTTTACATAGTCAGATGAGGACATGATTGGTTTATCTACTGATATTGTCATTCATCGATTGCCCATTAAAGAAGGATTCAAGCCAGTCAAACAGAAGCTTAGGCGACTAAAACCTGAGTGTAGTCTGAAAGTCAAGGAAGAAATTGTTAAACAATTCAAAGCCGACATCATCATGGTATCAACCTACCCTGGGTGGTTGTCTAATATAGTTCCTATTAGAGTTTATGCCCTAGAGGCCAATTATTTGATATAATTGCTTAACATTTTTGATATTATATTTGATAGAATAAATGAATTATTTTATTAAGGTTTTATTTACTGCGTTATATAAATGTTAAGATAATAAATTTCCTTAGAATAGTGATACAAATTATATGGCTTCAAGTGTGTGACTTGAACATGAGATCATATCATTACAATTAGTATCATTGCTCTTAAATGTCCTTAGTCGAGTATCATTGTTAATGGGACAACAATGATACATTGAGACTAATATGTGGATGGCCAAATCTCATTGGTCATAAATATATGAGATATTGAGTCAATGCACAGGTACATGTTAGAGAACAATGTACTGGACAGACCCACCATAAGAATTCTATGTGGAGCATTATGCAAAGTGTCATTAGCAATTCTCATAGTGACAATGATATATAATGATCCTTTAACCCAAAATCACTATATTACTACACGGGAATTTATGTACTTTGATATCATCAAAGATCACCTTTAATAGGGTGGACAATAAAGGTGATTATTGGGTACATTATGAATCGTGCGAGGAATATGAGTGATCTAGATGGAATTTAACCCTCCTATATATTAGGGGTGACATTCATAGGCCTCTTGATTGAGTATGACTATAAAATGCATGGCCATGCTCAAATAGTGATTTGTTTCATATAGTCTACTCATTGATCAAGAAAACACATATTAAATTATGAAGCGTATGACACATTTCATGCCTCGAGTTTAATCTAGAATGTCAAGGTTAAAAGGATTAAATTATATTGAAACATTGGTCACGAAAAGGTTGCATAAAATCATCGATCTTATTATTACTTGGATAGCAGCGATGCATTACTAGATGCTGCTCATTGTTTATAATTTTATAATATGATTTTAAGATTATTGCCAACATAATAATAACCTATAGGGTCACACAATTAGAACATAATTAAAAGGGAATTAATTTAAATTGTAAGGATTTAAATATGTCAATATGATTGATAGTATTTAAATTACTTAATTTAAATTAAAAGGATAATTGTATATATATGTATATTAATTAAGTAAGACTTAATTAAGTTAATATATATATATATATATATATATCAAATCAAATTTTTTTAATTGGATTAGATTTTGATTAATTTCTTTTGACTGCTATATATATGATATACTCTCTCCTATCCAGATTAAATGACATTTTAGAGTTAAGCACACTTATTAAGAAATAACATAAAATGTCTTTTGTATCCCTAATTAATTATTTCTCTCTCCACAAAGATGAAGGCAATTAATGGGTTATTGGAACTTTGGTTGTATATGTAGTAAAATGGTTCATGAAATTGCATTTACTAAGCATATTAAATAGAGTGGTAAATTATGAAAAAATAGTGCAATATTGCATAGAAATTCCAAAACGACACTTATATAGAATAAAATTAAACTCCCTAAAATGTCATTTATTTAGAATAGGAAGGAGTATCATCCATTTTAGGAAGATGATCAAAAACCTAAAAACCCTAGCCGCTATTAGAAAGAGACTAGAGAGAAAAAAATTTAGAAAATTCCAGATCCTTTGTGGCTAGTACCACGGTTCTCCTTATTGCAGATCGTGTGACGATTTGCGGGACGTTCGTGTGGATACCGTAGAGACGCAGTTCCATTGGATTGCGTTAGAGATTCGAAGTCATACCAGAATTTTCGATCATATTAATTCTAGCTTGGATAATCGGTAAAATATCTAAACCTTTGAATTAATATGTTTTCGCATGGATCCTATTTTAGAGTTTCAGAAATTGTTTTGTAAATTTTATTTTCCACTGTGTTTTTGTGCCGAAATCCCTACAGTTCTTGTGCCTAAGCCCGAAGGAAAGGTACGAGTATGGGTGGAGTATTGGGATTTGAACAAAGCTTGTCTCAAAAATAACTTTCCAATACCTTTTATCCACATACTAATAGACAACACGACGCCGTATGACATGTATTCTTTTGTTGACTGCTTCGCTGGGTATCATCAGATCATGGTTGTTGAAGAGGACATGGAGAAAAAAACCTTCATTACCACCTGGGGAACCTTTTGTTACAGACATTAATCTTTCGAACTTATCAATGCTGGTGCCACCTATCAATGAGTCATGATGGCCCTTTTTCATAACATAATGCACAAGAAGATAGAGGTTTATGTGAATGATATCATCGTTAAGTCCAGAAAGGAAGATGACCATGCCTACCATCTCAGAAAGTTATTAAATCGGCTTCGCAAATACAACTTAAAGCTGAATCCGGCCAAATGTGCCTTTGGTGTCAAATTCGGCAAGTTGTTGGGATTTTTAGTAAGCAACAGAAGATTTAAATTAGATCCTACCAAAATTAAAGCAATCACCGAGATTCTCGTGCCCCGAAAAGAAAAGGAAATATGGGGATTTCTGGGGAGAATCAATTTCATAAGTAGATTCATCTCTCAACTTAAAACAACGTGTGAACCCATCTTTAAGCTATTAAGGAAATTTTTTTCCATGAAGTGGAATGAAGAATGTTAAAAAGCTTTCCTTTAAATCAAGAAGTAGTTGATCAAAGCTTTTATCTTGGTACCCCCAAGGGACAAGGTTCCCATGTTTATGTACCTGTCAGTCAATGACAATGCTATGGGCTGCATGTTGGGGCAAAAAGACGATAGAGGCAAGGAAAGAACTATCTATTACCTTAGCAAAAGATTCAGTAGCGGCGCATAGAAGTACACTTTGATTGAAAAGACCTGTTGTGCGTTAGCATGGGTTTCCATGAGGTTATAACATTATCTTAATGAGCACACAACCTATCTCATATCTTTTATGGATCCTCTAAATTACGTATTTAGCAAAACCATGTTGAATTGTCGATTATCCAAATGGAATTTGATCCTCCAACAGTTCGATATCAGCTACGTGACTCAAAAATCCTTCAAAGGTCAAGGAATTGCGGATAAATTGGCTGAAACACCATCAACGAATTTTGAACCCTTGGAAACGTATTTCCCAGATGATGGAATAATGACATTTCAATAGATCTATCGAGAAAATACAGTTCAATCTTGGAAATTATATTTTTACAGAGTTGTAAACATGGAAGGTGCTAGAGCAGGGGCAGTTCTTATATATCTTACAGGAGAATAGTATCCTATGGCCATCATCCTGCATTTGGCAATACCAATAACATAACTGAGTATGAAGGTTGTATAATGGGATTAAAATTGGCCCAATCCATGGATATCAAACAATTGTTGGTCTTTGGGGATTTAAAGATGGTCATCAAGTAAACCACCAGGGCGTATCACACCAAAGAATTGCATTTGCTTCCCTACCATTGATAGGTTATCAAGATGGCTAGGGAGTTTGAGGAAATAACTTTCATCCACATCCCTCAGAACATAAATGATTTTGCGGATGCACTACCAAGCCTGACCTCCTTAATCAACATATCTGAAAGGGGAGGAATCCCATATATCAAATTTATAAAAGCTATAAGGCACAATCCTATAAGAATTACATTAGAGAAGTATCAAATAAACTGCCTCCCATCAAAAAGTTCCAGTATCATGACATCAAAGAATATCTTTGAGATGGATCTACGATCATTGGGGTAAGTCAAGTTGAAAAAAGCGAATCCGTAAAATGACCTTGAAATTCTATTTGAGCGGAGACGCACTTTACAAAAAGGATACTGGAATAGGCCTTTTAAGATGCATGGACAAAGATTAAGCCCAAAGACTCATGGATGAATTCCATGGTGGAGTATGTGGTCCACACATAAGCGGTCCTTTACTTGCCAAGAAGATATTAAGAACTGGCATTATTAGATTTCTCTCAAAGCTGAATGTGACAATCACATCAGGAGATGCTATTAATGCCAAGTCCATGGGAATGCCATCCACACTCCTCCAAGTGAATTACATTATATGAGCTCCCTGTGGCCCATTTCAATATGGGGGATGGACATGATTGGGCCAATAGAACCCAAAGCCAGTAATGGTCATCGATTCATCTTTACCATGATAGATTACTTCACCAAATGGGTAGAAGCTGCCTCTTTACCTAAGGTCACCAAAGAGGTGATCATTGGTTTCGTCAGAAATAATGTCATCTATCGATATGGACAGCCGGAGGTGATCGTGTCAGATAATGCCAAAAATTTAACAACCAGATGATGAAAGAATTATGCTGCAAATTCTATATCAAACATCTTAACTCTGTCATTTATCATCCCAAAATGAATGGTGCTATCGAAGCAGTCAACAAGAATATCAAGAAAATTATGCAAAAGATATCCGCCAATCTCAAGGGATTGCCTAACTTATTGCCTCTGACACTGTCAGTCTACAGAATGTCAATGCGCACTTTTACTAGGGCTACCCCCTACGCATTAGCCTACAGGCACTCAAAATTTTGTATTCATGTTACTAACCATGCAGGAGGGAAGAATCATCTTTTGTCTTCCAAAGACAACCCTAGAAGTTAAAATTATAAAATTAAACCCCGACGACGACCCCAGGAGATCAAGACAAACCCCGATGACAACCCCGAGAGATTAAGCCAAACCCAGGTGACAACCCCAAGAAATAATAAACCAACCTCAGAGACAACCCCGAGGACTGACAAAAGTCAACAACAATCTAATCTCAGAGACAACATTAAAAAAAAAAGACAGCTACAACTGCATCAAACCTTGAGATAACCTAGAAGAGGAAAAATAGTAATTTTGCCAAATTAACATCAAATCAAGACAAATCACTTCCATGAAGGTCATTTAGAACCATAATGTCAATCCTGAGTGAAAACAACATAAGGTAGCTCAACGGACTGACTGCGAAGACTTGAAGATCTGGTCATGGATCCATCTTCCTAGATTTGGAAAAGGTCAAATCCTATGTCATTGTGTAGCTCTCAGAAAGGGCTTTTTGTGATGCCCCCAAATTTGGGTACTTTCAACCCACGGATATGGTGCTACACGGTACTCATAACTATACATTCATTCCATTAAAGAACAATAAAATGATTTTATGTACTACCTTCTTTTTACAATAATAATAATAAATCCTTCCAGGTTCTATAACCGAATACATTCTTCGTTTATCATAGTATAATTCATACAATATACTAATCTATTACAAGATAATCTACTTATCCATCTTAGCCTTGTCTTTATCCCTACTGGGATCCTCAGTTCGTTCGGCCTTAGCTGCAATCATATAATTAAAGCAAGAAGTGAGCATAACTAGCTTAACAAGTCTAGCAATAGATAATACAAATACCATGTCGAGAATTATATGATTATTCTTCAATAACTGAACAAGTAGCTATGAAATACTATGAAACAATAAATAACACTTCTCATTTCATAAAACAATTCCAGAGTACATATAGTAACTTAGGAATTCTAAGCTGGTAAAAAGACCATAAACATTCTCTTTTGGCTTTCATTCATGAAAAAGGACAAACCGACACTAAGTCCGTAAGTCCGATATATCTTATGAGAACTTCTAGCTGATCATCCTATAGTACTCTATGTTGATCAACACTCATCTGTTAAACGTATCTACGTTTAAGTTTTGGCAACCTCGCGTGCCCATCGAATAATCGATGAAAATACATTTGTTTATTCATACACAAGCTTACCTTTGAATCCATACCAAACAATTGGCGTATGATAGCGTTAAAAATACTATATCAAATGTCTTGTAAATAAATTAATCAAACTCTTAAGATTAGTCTAGCCGAGTTAAAACTTGCATTGACACTTTTGTAAAATAATTCATGCATCTCATAACATGAATCACAGAAAACTTGGCTAACACGAAGGTTAGACAAGCGTTAAGAAAACTTGCCTTCAAACGCCTTCAAATAAATATTCAACGGTTCTTGATCTTTACAGTTTCTACACGATATATTCATATAGCACACTGTAATTAGCTACTAAACAATCTAATCATAATGTTTTTACCAACTTCTTTGTCTTCTATAACTTAATCAAAATTATTTCATTAATAAAAGTTGTTTTGACTTAACTATCTTCCATTACGGCTTATTAACGTTCTTACGTCACTAAACCAATACTCAACCATCATTGGTTAAGTTCCAATGTTTAATATGATTTACTTCCTCACACTTTATGATCTTCATTTAATTATTATTAAACATCGTTAAATTACAAAAGTCATCAATATATATATGATATAGGGATGGTCTTACCATGTATACTATGTATATACATGTCCCATAATTGTCTTACAACAATTGGGTTTAGAATTTAACTTGGTCAACAATTTTTCCTTCTTCAGTATTATTATGCCATTTCGACACTAATACATTCTTTGCGGCGCTTGACCTTTTAGTACATTCTTTCTTGGCGCAACTAACGATATCTAACCCATTGTCTCGGTGCTGCGACGCGAGACTTAATATACATAAGTGGCACTGCGGTGAGGAATTTTATGCTTGGGGTAGCGCTGCGGCGCCTATCCTGAGCCCTTGAATTTTTTTTATATTTTCCTATTCAATTCTTTCTGGACTCGTAACTTGCTCGTTATAAGTCGGATTTGGCTCGTTCAAAAGCTGTTTTCTTACACATTCCATATACTTTGATTTCATCCTGACAAAATTGGTTTTTAAATCGGTTAACAATAAATTCACTATTTAACGTTCTATTACTCGTTCGTTTAACGTTCGTGAACGTTCATAGCTCGTTTCTTCGTTTTAAGTCAGAATTCAACCGTTCTTGAGTCCACGACTCTTAAATACGTCATTCTACATTACACCATTGAAAACTAGGGTTTTCGAATTAAATGGCGAGTTTTGACTACTAATCCAGAAATTCTACGATTTCAACGTTTAACACCTAATCTCGTAAATTTCGCCATAACTTCGTTACTCATGTTTTATATGCCAAATCAAATGGAACTAATCTATTGATTCATTATCAATAACCTAACCAAGAAATATGTACATACCCTTTAAATGATGGTTTTCAATATGTCCATCAACAACCAAATCAACGATTAATGGTTTCTTCGATTTAAACTTCCTTAAACGCTTATGATTCCTACTTATACATGGCTTATCAATGTTTTAATTCACTAATAGCCATCCTTATTACTACGGAAGAGACATGATCCACCAATTCATGCTTCTATACGAAAAATAAATAGAAAAGGATCGAAGACTAAGGTTTACGTAATATTACCTTAAAGTTCTTCGCGTTCTTGACTAAAACTTGAATATTTTTCTTTGGATGCTCTTGATTACTTGTTAATACTCTTTTCTCTCTCTCAATATTACCTTAAAGTTCTTTGCGTTCTTGACTAAAACAAATGAACCAACTTATGCTACCTTTTATAGAAAAAGCAAGTGGAGGGCAAATTGGTCAATCTTCCCACCTCCTTACTATTCATTACTTTGCAACCAAGTAAAGCAATTTACTTGACCACCAAGTGGCCGGCCCACATGGCCTTTTGGGTCCCACATGGGTTGACCCCATGGGTTTTACCCATGTAGTGATCCATCGGGTCGTTCCACGGTTCGGTTTCTTGGATCGGGCCTAGGGTTAAATCATATTGGGCCTATTTTGGGCTTGATTCACATAACATTGGGCTTGACATAATCCAAGTCCAATTGGAATTGATAAAGTCTAATTACTAAGAGTCCATTAATAACTAATCGTATTCTACTCGTATAACTCTCGTATTCTCTTCGTATAATATTCGTATGATATTCGTATTATATGTTGCAATAATCTTCCTACTATAATCGTATAATAACTAGTATCATACTCGTATTTCTCACGTATAAAAACCCTAATCATTATACGTAATCATTCCATTCTTGAAACTCACTTTTCCTAACCCTTAGGTTTTAAGTCTGTAGGCGAAAACTTCGTTTGCCATAACTGAAATATTATTGGATATTCCATCTCGTCTTAGAATTCTATCATTATGCGTTTCTCAGAAATTTAAAATAAATTTCTGAGCAGAAACAGATGAATAGTGTTTTTACGAAAATTTCTCGGAAAACTTTTATTTTTGTCTTGGAAATTCAAAACAATTAATCCTAGCACATAGCTAGAATCCTAACCACATCCGCACATTGTAGGCCATAGAATGACCTAAAAACAGCTTACTCACATAAATAATCAATTAAATTTATTTAATTCAAATAATCAAATAAAAATTTAATTCACATAAAAATCCGATTTTTTCTCGGGCGTTAAACTTTCCAGAAAGGTATAACATGCCTCCATCGTATTCTCGGATTGAAAGTAATGAAAGTTCGAATAGACTACGTGTTTGTTTAAATGCACGTACTTCGAGACAACGGGACCCACGGGGCTAGGCCAACCCGGGGACCCGCGACTACTTTGGTCTATAAATAGACCCCCATCAACGAAAAAAGTAGAAAAAAGGAGAAAAAACATAGGGAATTCCGCCCATTTCAGCTCTTAACCCCTTCTATAGTGTTCCAAACTTTGATATTCTTATTTCTAAACACTTATATACATATATATTACAACATATAAAATTTTAATCGGTGAAAACTGAGTTTTCAAGCTTCAAAAGCAGTCTAAAGCCATCCTCTCTACACACTTTAAGATCTAAAGCTTTTATTTACTTATATATATATATATATATATATATATATATTAGTAATTTCTCGTGCCTGAAGGCACAACGTAACAAAAAATTAGATTAAAATTCAAAAAATAATTTACAATCACACAAAATAGTTATCATAATTCTCCACATTACCACAATAATTAATTTTCCTTTAAAAATAGATATCCGTAAAAATTTAAATCTATCTACAAACATACGGATCATCAATAATAATTTTTATAATTCATCGCACTACCACAATAACAATTATTATTATTATTATTATTATTATTATTATTATTATTATTATTATTATTATTATTATTGTTGTTGTTGTTGTTATTATTACTATTATCATAATAATAATAATAATAATTATTAGTATTATTATTATTATAAGTAATAATACTATTATAGTTATAATAATATTATAATTATTATTACTATAATAATAATAATAATAATAATAATAATAATAATAATAATAATTATTATTATTATTATTATTATTATTATTGTTGTTGTTGTTGTTGTTGTTACTATTATTACTATTATCATCATAATTATTATTATAATTATTACTATTATTATTTTAATTATTATTATTATTATTATATTATTAATATTAATATTATAATTAAAATAATTATTATTAATATTATAATAATAATAATTAGTATTACTATTATTATTATTATTATTATCATAATATTTATTATTATAATTATTTTTACTATTACTATTATTATAATTACTATTATTATTATTATTATTATTATAAATACTATTATTAATATTAATATTATTAATTATAATTATAATTATTATTATTATTATTATTATAATTACTACTATTATTATAATTATTATAATAGTACTAATTATTATTATTATTATTACTATTAATATTAGTATAATAATAATAATAATTATTATTATTATAAATATTATTATTATTATTATTATTATTATTATAGTAGTAATTATTATAATAATAATTGTTATTAATATTATAATTATAATTATTATTATTGTTTTTATTATTATTATTATTATTATTATTATTATTATTATCATCATCATCATTATTGTTATTATTATTGTTATATGATTTGGGTGGGAATTTTTAGTGTGAGATGAAATGTGAGTCTTTAGATTAAGTTGTAAGAATTGAGATGAAATTTAATCGTCCTTGTGTTTTGTTAAATGAAAGATTCAAAATGAGTTCGGTTATATATATATATATATATATATATATATATATATATATATATATATATTAATTGTTTATTGTGATTAAATACCAGTTTTAACTGTTCATTCAATGTAAAACTGTAATATTCCAAGTTTGTGGACTAGATTTATCTAAATCTAGCCATATCTAACTTTTAACTGGTTCAAAAGTTGTAAAACTGAAACCGTTGAGGTAGAATGGCAAAGATTTATTTAAATCTAGTTTTCTTTCTAGTTTTGTAGATATTAAGCAACTGCGCGACCCTAGATCTGTATCAAGAGGAAGCTGAAAGCTTTTGCAATGCGCATGCAAGGATTTAACTAATGAATCCATTTTTTTGTGACGTTTAGATTAAATATTTTTTTTATTTCAGTATATTTGTTATACATGTTATTCATAGGATATCATGTGAGCCTAAGAGCCACGAGATCTAAGATCCAGCTAATAAATCTAGATCTGGTTCCCATGATGGACCCTTTTCAGTTGTACAACTAGCTTGTAAATCATATGTGTGGTGCTCCGACATACTTTGATGGCTTTCATGCCCATAAGGAGCCCGACACTTATATGTATATTATTTTGTCGAAAATGCTTTGCATCTCAGAAATAAATTCAAAATATGCCGAATACGAAATAAAATGGAAGTATTAAAGGTCTCAATTACTATATGAACATAAGGGTTTGAAAACCTATTTTAAAAATTTTATTTTATATGTCTTGCATTAAAATTGAACTTTTATACAAGTCAGACTGTAATGCCCCGAAACCCGGTCTATCTTCACACCCGAATTCCATACATCACGTGTAATACCCGAGAATTTCCGCGTATTATTAAATAAATACATTAATGGAAATAAATATTTATTTGAATATGAACGATTTCGTGATATGAAATGAGATAACTTAATTATATTAAATAAATGAATAATTGAGAATATGTGGAGTTTATGGTAAACTCATTGAAAGTCTTATGTGGCATAGTGATGAGAAATACTAATAGTAATGTTAATCGGTGAAGAGATTATAAATTGAGCAATTAGGTAATATTAATTATCAATTGTTGTTGTAATATACTACTAGTTGTTAATTGATGTGTGGTATATTAATTATTTGATAATGAGGATTAATTAATGATTATTAATTGTCATATTAATTAATTGATAATGGTTATGATGGAATATTGATTTCTTGGTAATTAATTAATAATAGGTGATTATTATATAGATAAGTAATGGTTATGAAAATCCACAAATATGTTGACGAATGATTAATTGATATTGGTGATAATTAATTAAGGAGGTGCATGATTTAATTACTTCACATAAATGAGTAAGTAAGTCGATAAGATAATAATATTATATTAACAATTATATGCATATGAGCATATCTGACCATACTATATGGTGCGATGTGACATTTATGTGGCTATATATATTAAGTCTTATAAAACTATATTGTATGAGCATTGTGACTAAATATATTGGCACTATATGTTATAAATACATTATCTATGTAACAATATGTATGTGGGCATGTGTAGAGATAATATACCATGAACTATTATAGTATACCAGTGTAATGAAATGTACATGGATTATATGTATATTACTTTTCCATATTTTATCTACTACATTGAAACCTTAATTATTAAGTGTGACATTTAATTATACTATATGGTTGAGATGTGTGTTAAAAATATAACATAAGAATAAGAGTTGTGCATAAGTATAGTCTAAGTGTTGCTAGAATGTTGAGTAATTAAGTTGTCCCAATATGAGTGTCCCATTTGCTTCAAACTTCAGTCACGTGTGATAGCAAAAAGGCTAGCCTATGTTCTTCATTTTCTTCCAACTCTCTAGCTCATGATCATGGGAGGAGTGGTGGCCATGCTGAGATCAAACAACCAATTACAAACTCCTCCATAACCTTCAAGCAATCCTAAAATGTCTTGGATTGAGTTCTTGGATAATGGCTTGGCATGGTCAAGAGATTTTCTATAAATTAAACACTTCTCTTCATCCCTTGTGTTGCTTGAATTGTTTGAGAGGTGCAATAGGGAGTGTGAGCTGCTGAGAAATTGAGGAAGTGTAATCATTGTGTTGAAGAATTCCATTAAGCTTCAAGAGGTATAAAATTCTATTTCTATGTTCTTAATTCTTAAGTTTGTTAAATTCTAGAATTTGTTGAATTCTCTGTTAATTGATGTAGAATAGTATGCCATTGTGTTATTTAAGTTAATATACATATTTTGGAATATGGTAGCTGGTCTGGTTTCAGGTATAGCATCTCTTGTGTCGAGGCTACTCGCTTTTGCGAGCCATTTTTCAAAGCTGTTTCGAGTGGCGCGGTAGTGCCACTTCCATAAAAACTATCTGCCGCGGCAAGCGTGGTGTAGTTCTTAGATAATGATTTGAGGTTTCTGATTTGTTTTGAGCATGCTATGATAGTTAGGTTAAGCCTATAAATGACCCTATCTTGTGGTTAGTTATTGTTTTGAACATGTTATGTTGTTTTAGCTTGATTTGAGCTATGTTTTCAAGAAAACTTTAAGTTTTGGAAAAGCTAGAAATGGTAAACTTGAATAATGTATATTCTGATCTTGCAAGCAAGTTAGTATGGTTTTGAAATGCATGTCGGACATACTAACTTAAGTATATGAATTTCATATTGAAGCGTGAGCATGTTAGGCTTATTAGTAAGTTTTTCTAATGAAAATGTGAACTTTGAACGTGAATGTTGATGTGCTACTTTAAAAGTTAGAACCTGATGATTTTGAGCAGGTTAGATGATACCTTTAGATGCACTCATGTATCATAAATGTATATATACCATGCTTAGTTATCGTAGTTCAAGGACATCATAAACGAAGCATATTTTCAAATAAAACGATGTTAAATACACATACGTGATATGAATACTCACAATCATGTCTAATATGAGTTATATGACTACTTTATATGTTTAACAATCAAGCATGTTGGACTTTGTGATTTTCTAACCTTAAATGGCCTTAATTTGTTGAGATGTCTAACTTAGGACCATCTCATGTGAAACAGGACCTAGATTAAACTAGGAGAATGCAAAAGGACCATTAACATGTTAATATGTGTTATGTATGTAAGAATGTGCAGGCTAGGCCAAGTAAATAGTTACTCGATCTGGTTTGAGCGGGGAGCTACGGCAATATGCGTCTCCTTAATCTACAAATCGGCGCGATCGCCTTGATCTGCTTTATAAGATCGGGTTTACGCTATTAATTTGTAGAAGTTGCATTTAAGAACCCGAATTTTCAGAAAATATTAAAATAAAAATTTAATAGATAAAATTCTTAAGACATGTGAAAGGTTCAAACAAAAATATATAAATGTGTTACGAGGTATGTGGTATTGTGTTACATAGGTTAATATGAGCTATGTAATAAGTAATGTTGTGTTTAGTAAATATATATCATTATTATATATTTATTAGAAATTGTAGAGATGAAGTTATATGAAGATGCATAAGATTTATCTATCGACATTAAATAATTTATAGAATTATTTTATTGTAGTAAGTTGGTGACATTAAAATATCTTTGATAATCACCAATTACTTGAGTATATGTACGAGTGAATATCAAGTCTAAGGTAGTGCAATCTTACTCTTTAATGGTTGACGTATAGGAGAAGGGCTAAATGATTCCTTTAGAGAGCGGAGGTATATACGAATTGATAACCGATCTAACTCACTGTGAAAACAGTGTAGACGAGATGGAAACTGATTTGTTGGTTGTTTGTGGGAAACCACTCAATGTACTATATTGAATACTATTAAAGACTCGAGGTGTGTTAGGTTTGGACTTGTATATATGTACGTGGTTGACAAGAGAAGAGAATCAATATACCTTTAAAAGTGATTAGAGAATTATTAAGTAAATTGATACACGGCGAGAAGTGAAGATTAAAGGTATGTATGTATGTGTTATATTCGAACGTTGTGTTATTGGTGGTATAAAACCATAAAGGAGATGTATAGTTGGTTAAACTAATAATGGAAAATAGAGTTTTAAAACTCGAAGCGTAACCCTTGAATTGTTAAGGAAAATAGTAACCGATGGTGTGAAACCTAAGAGGGGATTTATGATTAGACGACTTAACGCTTAAGGAGGATGTGTAAAGTATTTAGAAATGTAAGGTTTCAGTTCTGCTAATGCAGAACTTGCCTGCTTGAGAATTTGGTATGGTGTAGCTGCGCCATTACCAAGCCTATGACCAGCGCAGCTGCGCCGGTCTGTAATATCAGTTTTTGGAATTTAAAATCTAAGGAATGGGTATTAAGGACTCATAAGGATAATAAACTCCTAAATGATAGTTAAATTGTCCATGAATGGATTTGAATAAGGTTTAGTTAATTAACCCGGATTAATTAGTGGCTAATTAAGTGATATTATGGAATATTATATTCTATTAATTAGAGGAATGCATAATAATTATTGAAAAGAAATGATTAATATTAATTAATTAGTGTGTGGGTTGAAAGTACCCAACTAAATGATAATTAGCCCAATTAAAATATTAATGTGGGTATAATCATTAAATAATATTACTTTAGGTAATATGAAAAATGTGAGCAGTAGTAATATATAATACATACGACTTAAGAATACGTGGGGTGTGACATTTAATTGAGACTAATGATATAAGGTACCAAGTGGTACAGTGAAATCATATGTGGAGGTAATACAGAAATGGTTAAATATCTGTGTATTCTAGAAACTGAGGAAGGAATTAAATGTTTAAATAAACATTAATATTAAATAAAGTTATAATGTGGTTATGTGAGTGATAGAGATAATTATGGGACTACCCGGATAATAATATCTGACTGCGATATTTTATTACATGTATTTAATGTACATGGATTATATGATGTGAGTACATAAATAATCCCTAACTTTTCATTTTGTAGAAGTATTAACACATTAAAATTACATTTTTAGGAATTAAAGGAACCAAACTAAGCTTCAGTTGCTGAGATTTAATCCTTGTCCCAAATTAGAAGTCTCAACTATTAGTTACGTATTAGGCCAATGGCCTATTCCCTACCATTGCATGAAGTCCAGCAAGAACCAAAAGCCCACTATAGCCATGATCATGAGCTGAGAGATGGGAAGAGGGAGTTGGTGATCTCTTTCCACCAAACTCTCTCAATCCAATGAATTCTTCTTCCATCCCTTGGTTTGATTTCTTGGTTAATGGCTTAGCATAGTCAATAAACTTTCTATAAATTGAACACTTCATTCCTTGTTGCTGAGATTTTCTGAGAAGTGCATTAGTGAGTGTAAGTTGCTGAGCTATTAGGGAGTATTATCAGAGGAGAGGGGTAAATCAATTCAGGCTTCAAGAGGTATAAAATCTAAATTTTGTTCTTAGTTTAAGTTTTGTCAAATTCTTGCAATTCTCATGAAATCTCTGTTAAGAAGCATGAATTAGCATGTCTCTGTATTACTTGAGTTGGTATGAATGCTTTTAAGTGTCTCAGATAGTCTAGTTTTGGAAATGGCCAAACATATGTTAAGGCTCTGTAGAAGCAGAGCCATTTATTTTTTCCTCTGAACGAAGTGGTGCGGCCGCACCATTTCTATAGCTTGTTACCGCACGGCCGCGCGGGGTGTATTTCCCAAATACTGCTTTATTAGTTCTGTACTGCTCTGAGCATGCTAAGATGGTTGGGTTATGTATGTGAGTGACCCTGACATGTGATGAGATGTTGTTTTGAACATAGAAAGTTATCTTAGCTTGTTTTGGTTAGAATATTAAAAGAAAACTTAAAGAGTTAAAAACTAGTTTTGATAAACCTTTTTTCAAAACATGTTCTAACCTTGGATTTCGAGTGTATTACGTTCTGATATGTCTTGACATGTGACCAATATGTTAGTTACCTTATTGGTGAGGGTACGTTATAGCCAAGCATGAATTAAAAGAAAAATGCAAGTAAAAGACCATGATAGATATATGTAAATGAACTATGTGTACACCAAGTTTTGAACACGAACACATGCTATTATAGATTGGTTTCATATATCTATGAACATGAAATCATGACTTAAGCTAGTGGACTCATTTTACATGCTTAGTGGTTTAACATGAGTTTTTCAATAAAAATGTTGAAGTTGAAACCCAACTTTGTTGGGGGAATACCATATTAGTATTCTAAACCTATGGACCATATTAGCGATATGCAGTTAAGTTGTAGTTGATAAAATACAAATCAGGCAAGTCTTTCAGTTCCTATTTGTTATATGAATTCAATAACTGTTAGTCATATTATGCTATGAGAATGTTGATGTATATATATGAAATGCATATGAGATATGTATGAAATGTGAAAGTTGATCTTTGATGATATGCTTGTGATATAAACCTCTATGCTTGTTATGTAAGAAGTAACATGTGTAGTAAATATTGATCGATTATGAATAGTTAAGATATCTAGATTTATTATTTAAAGGAGATTGAATGTTTAATGATGTAAAATAGATTATATGACTTTTATAAAAGTTTGATAAGTCCAAAAAAGTATTTATATTCAAATTATAAAAGGTTATACTCATTAAGTCATGAATACGATTAAATAGTATGTTAATTGAGGTTCAAAGGGACACGGATTTGTCATGGTGACTTACAATTATATGACCAATACATGTCCAATGTGTTATTTATTATGTTATAAGTAGACTTTCAGTGATAAGTCCAAAAAGTATGAAATGGAGTATGTGAAGATGTATTACAACTAAGTTAGATGTTTAAGTATGTGAAGAGTAAACTTACATATCAATTAAACTGATATCGAAGCACAATTAGCTAATGAATATCTTATGTACATATTACTTTATGTTACGATTTAAAAGAGTATTATTAAGCGGTATTTTGATAAACTTCGCTTGAGGCAAGTATCCGAACCCTATTATTATTGTTGTGCAATATCAATGCATTATTTTATTCAACAAATACCATAAGCTATCCCTTTGAATACAAGTTAGATTACTTTCTTGTTCAAAAGAGCTAGTATGCTTAAACCCTTGTGAAAGTTATTATTCATGTTAAACTTAGTATTGATCTTGAATATTGTGAAAGAGTCAATGCCATTTGTTTCGACTAGACTATATGCATGTTTATAAAAAAGCATCCAAACCAATTGATTGGTGCGAAATTCTTGAAAAGCGAGTTGGACAACCCTTTTTGGTAAGGGGTGTATGTTGTTGGAAACCCCAACACATAAATAAATATTATTGTGGTGTTATGCATAGCGTAAAGTATTATGGTGATCATCTATAGTACTTGATATTTTTGGTTATCGGTTTAATATTGGTAACTCTAGTGAAAGTTCAATGGTCCTTAGTATTTGCTTTCGATATAAATTGCTTATCCGATTGGATACATTGTTAGTCGTTGAATTCATATATATATATTGATTTATATTGAATTGTCATATCCCTTATTCGTGATGTTATTACGACACTTTGAACTATCCTAGAAATAACCCTTGATATTTCAAACCTTGTGATATTATATCCTACACCCTTGTTGTATATTACTTGTTGGGCAATTTGTGCTCATCCTTGCTTATTTAAAACCTTTCGATTAAGGAAGAAACGGGGAGGTGTCTTTGGAAGCGAGACAAGGGCAAGGGCAAGGCAAAACTCTGATCGACTAAACTTGTCCTTTTTATGTTTAAAGTATATTATGTTATGCTAAGACTATTTGTGGACTATGTTTAAACTTAAGTAGGATTATGTAATAAGTCTTTATTAGATATTATTATATAATCTATTAAGTCTTTGTGGGTTCTTGAGACTTGGGGAATAATTATAATAAATCATTGTATATTATTCTAAAGTAGATTTTCCGTTTGTGTATGCGTTATTTTAGTTATTATGGTTTTACCATGAGAGCGTGATGAACCAGAATTCGGTGACCAGTGGAGGTCGAATTTGGGGGCGTCACGGAGTTGGTATCAAAGCCTTAGTTATAAACCTTAGGAAGCGAGTGTCCTTAGATTATAACTTAAGGGAACTTAGAAGTTAGGAAGGAGATAAAACTCGTATAGAGTTTTCCTTGAAAGACTTAGTGTGTTATGAAATGTAACTTCATTCTATCTGATGAACTTATGTTTGTTTAACATTCTAATGGAGTTGTTGTTTGTGTTGTCTTATGTTGGTGATTGTGGGATGGTGACATGGGAGGACCTAAGCCAGTAGTAGAGGAGGAGCCAGCGTGATATCCACGTAGTATTTGAGACACCCTTGATAGCGAGCCTATTTTAGTAGTAGCCTTTTGATGATGATGATGAGGAAGAGGTGGAGTCGACCCGAGGAGGAGCCTTTGGAGGAGGAGCAGAGCACATGGAGGACTCAAGAGGCTACTTTGAGGATCGGATGTTAGGAGAGTATGAGGAACATATATTGGAGTTGGGATGTAGAGTAGAGGAGCTTGAGGCTGAGGCTAGGGAGAGGGAGTCTGCGTTCCAGAAGTTGAGGGGCGAGGACCATCGAGGCGGACTAGTGATCTGAGAGATGGAGGTGGAGATTGCTCACCGTAAGGAAGCGCGGGGATCGGATGGGAGCTTTGTTTCACTTTGGCGGTGGCGAGGAATGTTGAGTGGCGGGAAAATTTGGAGGAATTAGAAGCGAGAAGGTGTTGAGTGAGAGGGGCGGAGAAGGAGGCTCTCAGAACTCGGTTAGAAATGGAGGTGATGGATAGGATTCACTTGAGGAGAAGTGGGAAGAAGCCAATGATAGGGCAGATGACTTAGAGGATGAGGTGTGGTGCAAGAGGAGGAAGATGAACAAGATGGGCTATGCTCTTCCTGCACGGCCATGGAGAGATTGATAGATGGGGTACATCATTACCCGGTGACTGAGCGAGAGACGACCCGGCATACCATAAGCCGAGACATGGTGGTGCACATCACACAGAAGGAATATCAGAGCACCATTGAGCGTGGGATGTTAGACTGAGTCTAGAGGGAAAAACTCAGTAGTGTAATATTTTTATTTAGGTGTTATTAAAATGTTGATGTAATCTCACCCTTTGTGTAAGATGTGAGATAGTGGTAAACCCCCAAATTTTTGAAAAGTGTTAGAGGAGTAGTAAGTTGGTATGTCCCCGTCTTTTGTGATAGTAGGGGATATGTGTTATCATTTATAGCAGTATGCTAGAAAAGAACATGTAATGTAACCCTTTGGCATATGAATATAAATGATCCTATTTCAGAAGCATGTTATAAACTTATAGTTCTTTCCTATTGAGAAATGTCTAAGTATTATAACTAGATAATAAAATGAAAATTTTGTGATCTGAAAAATGCAGCCGAGACGTAGAATAATAAGCTGTCCCGGAAGAATCGATTAATGATGAGAGAGGTCTGTAGATCCGTCTGATAGGTAGATTTATTGGGAGAAGCTTTGAGGGAAGAAAGCGAACCGTACCACCCGTTCCCCAAGTTGTCCCGATGTGACCTTGAAAGATTTTAAGTGTGTAGGACCCCGAGTTCGCGGGAACCACTGACCCGATAGTTGCATGAAACACGGATCAAGGAGATCGAGAAGGCCTTCACTATATAGCTCGAGTGGGTGAAGACCAGAAGGCGATGTTGCCACATACATGATGAGGGCGAAGCAAACTATTGGTGGGAAACTAATCGGCGAGAGGCGGGGAAGGGAGCGATAACATGGGGAGAGGTTTACTACGTTGTTTTTGAAAACTATTTTAGAAGAGTATGAAGAGTAGGATGGAAGTAAAATTCCTAGAATTAAAACAAGGTGATATGGCGGTGGCGCGATGCATGAACTAAGTTCAATGAACTAAGCGCGGTTCTGAGAACACCAAGTTGTGGATGAGGAGAGGAAGGCGAGACGTTTTGAGCAAGGGTTAAAACCATGGTTTATACAATAAGGTATCGGTCTTCCAGTTGATTCCTTTACTGACATTGTTGGAGAAAGCAATCATTGCGGAAAGTGGCGGTGAGGCCTTAAGTTTGTATCATAAGGAGAAGAAGAAGAATAAAAACGGCTGGTAGTGAGCATCGTGGAGGGAGCGGCGGAGGAAGTAACTCAGAAAAAAAGAAATGGGAAAACAATAACAACAACAAAAAACAATAACCAATTGGGAGTCACGAGGAAATTTCAAGAAGAGGGCCAAAAGCTTGCAACAAATGTGGAAGAAGCCATCGAGGAGAATCTTTGGAAGAGGAAAACACTTGCTATAATTACGGCGAGAGGGCACATATCGCCAAATTTCCCAAAGCCGAAGAAGATCAGAGGATGTTTTGCTTGTGGATCAACATAGCACCAGATAAAGGATTGCCCCGAAGAAAGGAAGCGGTGGAGTGGCGGAAGCGAGGGAGGAGGAAATAAGTTGATGATTGGTGGACTGCATGACCCAATGGATCGATGCGCTCGAACCTTTAACATGATCATCCAGGCAAGTAGCTACAAAAGGGCGTGGTGTAGGTATAATCCCAATCGATAATATAAATGCTTATGTATTATTTGATTAAGGGTGCCACTGTTCATTTATGTCAAGAAGAATTTGCTAATAAACTTAGTACACCCCGAGAACGTTTAGAAGATCCTTTGAACATAGAAGTTGCGAATAAGGAAATAATCCACATAGAATACGTCTATCGAAATTATCATGCAAACATTAGAGAACATGAACTAGCGTAGACTTGATTCTATTAGATTAGGAGAATTTGACGTAATATTGGGGATGGATTGGTTATATAACCATGCGGCGATAATTGTTGTCGTCGAACAAATGTGTGAACCTTGGGACTCAAGGTAAATCTAAGGTAGTGTTTTATGGTAGCTCATCGCTTAAGCAATGCGTGTTGCGTTCACGATGATCACGAGCGAAAATTGTTAAAGAAAGGATGTGTAGGTTATTTAGCTTACGTTGTGGATACTCGAAAAAAGGGTAGTAGAGATTAATGATATACCCGTAGTGAGTGAATTTGGGGATGTGTTTAGGATGATCTTCACTGCCCTCACTTGAGACGAGAAATCAAATTAAGTAATAGATTTAGCAAGGAGCGACACCGATTTGGAAAGCTCTATATCGTATGGTACCGGCAGAAATGAAGCAACTGATGATACAACATCAAGAGTTATTGAATAAAGGTTACATTCGACTGAGTGTGTCTCCTTGGGAAGAACCAGTGTTATTCGTTAAGAAAAGGATGGATCGATGAGGCTCTGTATCGATTATCGAGAATTGAATAGAGTAACGATCAAAACGGATATCCATTCTACGAGGATAGAGCGACTTATTTGATCAATTGAAAGGAAGCGAAATGTTTCTCAAAGATTGACTTACGGACGGGATATCATCAATGAAAAAGTGCGGGATGAGGACATACCAAAGATTGCGTTTAGAACCCGTTATGGACATTACGAGTTTTTGGTAATGTCATTCGGTTTAACTAATGCTCCGGCAACATTCATGGACTTGATGAATCGAGTTTTCAAGCCATATTTGGATAAATTCGTAGTAGTTTTCATCGACGATATTTTAATATATTCGAAGATGGAGGAAGAACACGTCGAACATCTGAAGATTGTTTTGGAGGCACTCTGAAAGGAGAAGATGTATGCGAAAGTTTTCTAAGTCTGAATTTTGGATGAAGAAGGTTCAATTCTTAGGCCACGTGGTGGATGAGAATGGAATCTCGATGAACCACGAAAAGTCGAAGCGGTAAGTAATTGGGAACAACCAAGAACTCAAAGCGGAGGTGAGAAGTTTCTTAGGGTTAGTTTGGGTACTATCGAAGATTCATCGAAGATTTTTCTAAGATAGCAACCCCATTGACTAATTTGACGAGGAAGGCGGTGAAATTTGTATGGGCCAAACAAATCTGAAGAGTTTTCAAGAGTTGAAGAAGAGATTAAGCGAGGCGGCTGTATTATCATTACCAGGTGATACCGGAGGATTTGTGGTGTATAGTGATGCGTCGCATAGAGGACTTGGTTGTGTGCTTATGCAGCACGGCAAAGGTCATTCGTATGCATCCACGACAATTAAAGGATTACAAAAATGATACCTACTCATGACTTAGAGTTAGCGGTAGTAGTTTTTGCGTTAAAGATATGGAGACATTATTTATGCGGGAAAAATGTGAGATATACGGACCACAAAAGTCTAAAATATATCTTCACACGAAGGAGTTGAATATGTGTTAGAGGAGGTGGTTAAAATTAATCAAAGATTATGGTATGAAATTCTTTATCATCAGGGAAGGAAAAACGTGAATTCTTAGCGCTCTGACGAGGAAAGGAAGGGAGAAATTGTTTGATTGACAACTTTCGGGAGGAGTTAATAAGAGATATGGAGAAATTGGAAATAGAAGTGAAGGGACAGAGGTCTAAGAGAAAGTTATTTGTAATGGAAGCTTGTCAGACATTGTTGGATAGAGTAAAGGAAGCCCGGGAGAAAGATGGAGAATGTGAGAAAATCAAAAGAAGGATCGTGGAAAAGAGGAAGAAAAATTTGAATAGATAAAGATGGTATCTTAAGATTGAAGGGAGAGTGTGGAGTGCAAGCGGTGGTAGAGTTAAGAGGAAATTTTGCATGAGGCTCATGTCATGTCGGCGTATTCCATTCATCCGGAGGCACAAAGATGTACGGGACTTGAAGCAACATTTTGGTGGCCAAATCTGAAAAGCGGGAAATTGCGAATCGTTAGTAGATGTCTTACGTGTCAGCGATAAAAGCGAAACATCGGCGATCGAGTGGTTTACTATAACCATTGGAAATACCAAAGTGGAAATGGGAGCATATTACGATGGATTTCATGGTAGGACTTCGATCACACGAAAAAGGTTTGGATGCCATTTGGGTCATCGTGGATCGACTTACGAAGGCGCACATTTTCTACCTATCGAAGATCCGCTATAGTTTAAATCAATTAAGCGAGTGCATGCGTAAAAGAAATTGTTTCACGACATGGAGTGCGGTGTCGATTGTTTACGGCCAGAGACCGCGTTTCACGTCAAAATTCTAGAAAAGCTTGCAAGAGAGGATGGGAACACGGTTGAGATTGAGTCTTGCTTATCATCCTCGAGACGGATGGACAAAGTGAGTGAAAACAATACTGAATGCTTTAGAGGACATGCTTAGGACTTGCGTGATGGACTTCAAGGGGAAATTGGGATGACCACCTACCCTTAGTCAATTTTGCATATAATAATAGTTACCATGCGAGTATCGGCATGCCACCGTATGAAGCTCTTTACGGAAGGAAGTGCGAGAATGCCTTTATGTTGGGATGAAGTCGGAGAGCAGCGAATACTCGGACGAGTTAGTCAACAATTGCGGATGTGGTGAAAGTGATAAGGGCGGACTTGTAGCGACTCAAGATCGCTAAAAAAAAAAGTGTGAGACTTGCATCGGCAAGGCCAAGAGACTTTGAAGTCGGCGGTTTTGTATTCTTGAAGGTATCTCCATGGAAGGAAAAATCCGTTTTAGACAAAAGGAAAACTAAGTCCAAGATTCATAGGACCGTTCGAGATACTACAGCGAGTGGTAAGTAATAGCGTACAAAGTTGCACTACCACACGAATTGGAGCACATCCATAGCGTGTTTCACATATATACGTGTTGCGTCCGTACAAGCGACTACTGAAAGCACGTGATTTCTTATGAACCCATTCAAGTGGAGAAGAACTTAGCGTCTGAAGAAATTCTATCCAAATTCTAGATAGGAAAAGAGCAAACCTTAAGGAATAAAGTTATTTCTTACGTAAAAAGTACTTTAGGCGTAACCACGATGTCGAGGAAGCGGCGTGGGAGTTAGAAGATAGGATGATGAGGATTATCCCCATCTGTTTGGTAACCTTATAGCAATTAAGGGACAAAATTTTATAAAGGGGGAGGATGTAATACCCAAAATTTTCAGCGTATTATTAAATAAATATATTAATGGAAATAAATATTTATTTGAATATGAACGATTTAAGTGTTATGAAATGAGATAACTCAATTATATTAAATAAATGAATAATTGAGAATATGTGGAGTTTGTGGTAAACTCGTTGAAAGCCTTGTGTGGCGTAGTGATGGGAAATACTAATAGTAATATTAATCGGTAAAGATTTATAAAATGAGCAATTAAGTAATATTAATTATCAATTGTTGTTGTTATGTATATAATAGTTGTTAATTGATGTGTGGTATATTAATTATTTGATAATGAGGATTAATTAATGATTATTAATTGTTATATTATTAATTAATTGATAATGGTTATGATGGAATATTGATTTCTTGGTAATTAATTAATAATAGGTGATTATTATATAGATAAGTAATGATTATGGAAATCCACAAATATATTGATCGATGATTAATTGATATTGGTGATAATTAATTAAGGAAGTGCATGATTTAATTACTTCACATAAATGAGTAAGTTAGTAAGATAATAATATTATATTAATGATTATATGCATATGAGCATATACTGACCATACTATATATAGTGCGATGTGACATTTATGTGGCTATATATATATAAGTCTTATAAAACTATATTGTATGAGCATTGTGACTAAATATATTGGGACTATATGTTATAAATACATTATCTATGTAACAATATGTATGTGGGCATGTGTGGAATAATATACCATGAACTATTAAAGTATACCGGTGTGATAAAATGTACATGGATTATATGTATATTACTTTTCCATATTTCATCTACTACATTTGAAACCTTAATTATTAAGTGTGACATTTAATTATACTATATGGTTGAGATGTGTGTTAAAATATAACATAAGAATAAGAGTTGTGCATAAGTATAGTCTAAGTGTTGCTAGAATGTTGAGTAATTTAAGTTGTCCCAATATGAGTGTCCCATTTGCTTCAAACTTGATCACGTGTGATAGCAAAAAGGCTAGCCTATATTCTTCATTTTCTTCCAACTCTCTAGCTCATGATCATCATGGGAGTGAGTGGTGGCCATGATGATGAGATCAAACAACCAATTACCAACTCCTCCATAACTTTTAAGCAATCCTAAAATCTCTTGGATTGAGTTCTTGGATAATGGCTTGGCATGGTTAGAGAGTTTTCTATAAATTAAACACTTCTCTTCATCCCTTGTGTTTGCTTGAATTGTTTGAGAGGTGCTTAGGGAGTGTGAGTTCTTGAGAAATTGAGGAAGTGTAATCATTGTGTTGAAGAATTCCATTAAACTTCAAGAGGTATAAAATTCTATTTATATGTTCTTAATTCTTAAGTTTGTCAAATTCTAGAATTTGTTAAATTCTCTGTTAATTGATGTAGAATAGCATGCCATTGTGTTATTTAAGTTAATATACATATTTTGGAATATGGTAGCTGGTCTGGTTTCAGGTATAGCATCTCTTGTGTCAAGGCTCTGCTTTTGCAGAGCCATTTTTTTCAAACTGTTCGAAGTGGCGCAGTAGCGCCACTTCCGTAAACTAATACTGCATGCGTGGCGCGTGCAGTAGTGCGATTCTTAGATAATGATTTGAGGTTTCTGATTTGTTTTAAGCATGCTATGATAGTTAGGTTAAGCCTATAAATGACCCTATCATGTGGTTATATATTGTTTTGAACATGTTATGTTGTTTTAGCTTGATTTGAGCTAAGTTTTCAAGAAAACTTCAAGTTTTGGAAAAGCTAGAAATGGTAAACTTGAATAATGTATATTCTGATCTTGCAAGCATGTTAGTATGGTTTTGAAATGCATGTCTGACATACTAACTAAAGTATATGAATTTCATATTGAAGCGTGAGCATGTTAGGCTTATTAGTAAGCTTTCTTAATGAAAAATGTGAACTTTGAGCGTGAATGTTGATGTCTTTACTTAAAAGTTAGAACACGATGATTATGAGCGGGTTAGATGATACCTTTAGATGCACTCATGTATCATAAATGTATATATACCATGCTTAGTTATAAGTAGTTCAAGGACATCATAAACGAAGCATATTTTCAAACAAAACGATGTTAAATATACATATGTGATATGAATACTCACAAGCATGTCTAATATGAGTTATATGACTAGTTTATATGTTTAACAATCAATCATGCTGGACTTTGTGATTTCCTAACCTTTAATGGCCTTAATTTGTTGAGATGCCTAACTTAGGACCATCTCATGCAAAACGGGACCTAGATTTAACTAGGAGAATGCAAAAGGACCATTAACATGTTAATATGTGTTATGTATGTAAGGATGTGCAGGCTAGGCCAAGCAAATAGTTGCTCGATCTGGTTTGAGCTGGGAGCCATGCCGTGCGCAGTGCGTCTCCTTAGTACAAATCGGGGCGGCTAGCGCCGCCTTGATCTGCTTTGTAGGATCAGTTTATGCTATTAATTTGTAGAAGTTGCATACTTGTATTATTACCCTAGCATGCATTATATGACCAATACATGTCCAATGTGTTAAGAAGTAAGCTAGATATTATGAGTGAATGTTTAATGATGTGACTATAGACTTTCAAGGGATAAGTCCAAAAAGTATTTGCAAACTATAAAGCAACGATTAAAGACTATGTTAAGTGATGTTCATGGTGACTTACAAACTGATTTGGTATTATAAGTACGTAAGGTATGAAATGGATTATGTGAAGAGTATACAACTAAGTTAGATGTTTAAGTATGCAATTAAACTTATATATCAAGCATGGGCACAATTAGCTAATGAATATCTTATGTATATATTACTTTATGTTAGGATTTGAAAGAGTATTGTTAAGTGGTATTTTTGTAAATTATGTTTGTGGCAAGTATCTGAACCCTATTATTATTGTTGTGCAATATCAATGCATTATTTTATTTAACAAATACCGTAAGCTATCCCTTTGAATACAAGTTAGATTACTTTCTCGTTCAAAAGAGCTAATATGTTTAAACCCTTGTGAAAGTTATTATTCATGTTAAACTTAGTATTGATCTTGAATATTGTGAAAGAGTCGATGCCATTTGTTTCGGCTAGACTATATGCATGTTTATAAAAGCTGTCCAAACCAATTGATTGGTGCGGAAATCTTAAAAACTGAGTTGGACAACCCTTTTGGTAAGGGGAGTGTATGTTGTTGGAAACCCCAACACATGAATAAATATTATTGTGGTGTTATGCATAACGTAAAGTATTGTAGACTGATCATCTATAGTACTTGATATTTTTGGTTATCAGTTTAATATTGGTAACTCTAGTGAAAGTTCAATGGTCATTAGTATTTGCTTTCGATTATAAATTGCTTATCCGATTGGATACATTGTTAGTCGTTGAATTCATATATATTTGTTGATTTATATTGAATTGTCATATCCCTTATTCATGATGTTATTACGACACTTTGAACTATCCTAGAAATAACCCTTGATATTTCAAACCTTGTGATATTATATCCTACACCCTTGTTGTATATTACTTATTTGGGCAATTTGTTCTCATCCTTGCTTATTTAAAACCTTTTGATTAAGGAAGAAACATGGAGGTGTCTACAGGAGCGAGACAAGGGAAAGAGGCAAGGCTCTGCAAACTAGCTTGTCCTTTTATGTTTAAAAAATTATTATGTTATGCTTAAGACTATTTGTGGACTATGTTTAAACTTAAGTAGGATTATGTAATAAGTCTTTATTAGATATTATTATGTAATCTATTAAGCATTGTAGGTTCTTGAGACTTGGGGAATAATTATAATAAATCATTATATATTATTCTAAAGTAGATTTTCCGTTGTGTATCGTTATTTTAGTTATTATGGTTTTACCATGAGAGCGTGATGAACCAAATTTGATGATCTTTGCATCTTACAACTTTTCATTACACTTTTATCCACCACCAAGGATACATAACCGTTCATTAAACTAATCTAAAGTTCATTTAACTTATTTTATATTATAAGTCTTCGCTTGATCTTCTCGCTCATTCACATTTTGAATGACACTTTATCTGGATACTGTCAGCTTGATCTTTACGGGATCCTTTAGTTCTTCTAACATCGTTCGCTGAAAATGTTTTTTTTCATTTAAAGTAAGTGTGAGCATTCAATTGCCCAGCAAATTATAACAGTTGAATAAATAACTTTAAGAATTCTAACATTCCTTTAGATCTTCGATAACCGAACAAAGGTTATGAAGCAGCTTGAATAATAGGAATAATCTCGATTCCTATCATTTTAAAACATTTTTCACATTCACTTTGAAATACTTTCATTCTTCTACCTTTTTCATACACATCCTGTCTGGCTAGAATCATTAACACAGACTTAACAATAACGGTTCATGTATAAACAAAACATACTCATATTGAATAGTTCAATCACAGAATAGTTCATCTCATAGAAATACCAAAGTGTTCTAATTGTGGCATAAGGCCTCATACGTTCTACCACCTTGCACAAATATCGTACATTCTCACATAGACAGAACTTCTCAAGTTCAACATCCGAGAAGTTTAAGAAAATAACATTAATTTAGAATATGAATGAAGTTAGGAAACTTGCCTTACGCACAGCTACAGCTTAAAGTTTACGCTGAAGTGCTCATTCCAATTCCTATATCATATAAGAAAATAACACATACCCCAATTAGTCATATACTTGAATTACGCATTAGTTTACTTAACTTTACTTCTTAAGGTTCACATTCTTGAAATATAAGTTTATGCGACTAATGTGACGCCCCTAAATCCAGGTTCTCTAACCTCAGATTCGGTGCTCACGATCTATCATCATCATCATCATTCTATAACTATTACGAAATAATAAACATACATTGTTCATTATAATAAAGTCTCATAACATGGTCCCAAGGTCTTCATAACCTTAACTTTAAACACACCATTCAATATACAAAAAGTTTACTTAAGAAATTCCATCAGATAATAATTAAATTAACATTCATTCTAAACTACTCCTGGATCTTGCCCTTGCCCTTGTCCTTCGTGTTGGATCCTTCGGGCTTAACTAAAATAGATGTCATGATATAGCAAGGGTAATCAACTAATTTGTTTCGCAAGTTTATATACAAGGGAGATATATCATGACTTAGAAAGAAATATTGCGTTCAATGTTCAACAATAGTATAAGATTGTGAAGGAACATGAATTAATAATCAACAATTGAATATTCGATAATTGAATACCATGAGCTGAGTGGTTTTAAAATAACCATGAACATTTGCCAAGGTGCTCAGTTATTTAAATTGGACCTCTTAATAAGTTTTGGTATTCAAGGGGATCAGCCTTTCATACCTCGTGATTTATGCAAAAACACTTAATAATCCCACATTGATATCATGCCTTAATCAAATTCGTCCTTTTCTAAGTCAAGAGTCCTTATCATATCAATTTAATAAGAACATCTATTTAACAAATTTAGACATGCTTGATCTAGCTGATACAATTAGCATAGATCTATCTCATAAATAATTCATGAATGAAAGAACTTTAATTTAATTCACAGTTCAATAATAGTAGAATAGGAATTCAATTGCACAAAGTGCGGATTTCAATAATCAAAATAGATATGAATAATTATCAATAATTATTCACTAACATGCTTTGAAAATAATAACTCGAGTTTGAGTTAGGAAACTTGTCTCGTTTGTAGATTACATCTACTTAATTAAATACTATCCATTATGCAGTTAAATTATATTTCTTTGAGAGACCTATAGTTAATCTTTCAATTAGTTATAGTATAACATTAGATTATGTAATCACATAGATATTATACCTTACATTTAGTTCTTATAAACATTATCTTGCCTTGATAATGATACTGATTAATTAACAACTACCTTTAATTCACTTAATATTATTATTTTAATAATATCTTACTTATACTTTAGTATCATTAATCATTTAATAATACTTTTAATCATTTACTAATATTTTATTCATTTACTAACATTATTAATCATTTAATAATATTTTATTCATTTACAAATATTATTAATCATTTAATAATATTTTATTCATTTACTAACATTATTAATTATTTAATAATATTTTATAGAAATTTTAATCTTAATATTTTATTTACTTAACAATATCATATTCTAATATTATTAATATCATAATAATATTTTAATAATGTAATGGATTAATAAACAATTTATTCTAATTGTTCACCCTTTATTAACCCTTTTATTTAATATCCATAAAAGGTCATAAATGATATTTCTTATCACAAATTACCAAAATGCCCTAAGATAGTCATGATGTAAAATATTATGAGCATTCAAGCATAAAAATCACATTTTTATTATTAAAGACATCATTTAGCTATTTATTTTCTTTTATTCATAACTTAATCATTTTTTGGAAAAATAGCAAACTGACTCCAAAAATTCTCAACATCTGGATTTTGACAGAATATGAACCAGCAATGATCCCCTAATTTTTGTGGAATTTTAGAAAATAATTTACTATTTTTAAAGTGCCCAAAACACTCGGATCTTGCTCTATTTTTCATAAATTGAATTCTGCTCAGAAAAATATGAAATTTTCAGGGTATGCTCTCCTAACATACATGAACCTACTGTAAAAATTTTGGAATTTTCCAGTGTATACACAGTGAGATATTCGAAGGTTAATATTTCGGAGTCCTTTACGGAAATAGTCATTACGCACAATCTATAACTCGAAACGTGTTCGTTCTTTTTCCTACATGTAGATAACTTCTCAAATTACCTCTTTGATGTTTCCTAGATTTTTAAAAAACTAGCAAATTAGCGAAACAGCCTCAAGAAAAAATGGAACAAAAACTATTTTTGGGTTTTGAACCCTTAACATTCAAAGTGGACTGTTTTGGGGAAAAACAGTCCCCAAAGGTTTCAAAACTTGCTAGATTTGTGTTCTACCACTTGGGTTTACTAGATAACTCATGTATCTAGCACCCCCCTTCAACGGATCACAAATCCAAGTTGTAAAACTTGAGTTACACAAGATTTAGTGGAAGAAAAACTAAGAGTTTTCACCCTTGGAGAACATATGCTCATTTTCTTCCTCTAAGCCTTTGATCTAACACTCAAGAAACTTAGTTCCATACATGATGATATGTAGAACTAGGGTATCTTGAGTATTTGTACATAACCCCATCAAAACTCAAGCTAGAAAAACAAAGTAAAAGAAGAAGATAAAGGTAGGTTATACCTTGACATAGTTGCTACCTTTCTTGATTTTCCAAAGTAGTTTCTAAACCTAGGATGCATGAACAACTAGCACTCCTATCTCTTTCTCTCTATAGCCGAAACCCTCTCTCTCTTTTCTCTCTTTTGAAGTTGGCTAGCTTGGGAGCAAAAGATAGAAGAAGAAGATGAAGAGAAAATGAGATGTTGGAAGAATGAAATGTGTTTACAAAATGAAATGGGTAATTCACTAATAACTCCCATACTTTTATTGACCCATGGATACAGGCTTTGCCTTATCCTTTTAATTAGCTTAAACTTGTAATTAAGAGTGCTTAATAAATTGCAACCGAGGAGAGCTTGACACACATGTACTTGTGTGTAAGAGTTACCAAATAAGGGACTTGATTAGCATAACCATCTTGCCATAAAAAGGCCTAAATGGCCGGTTCCTTTAGCCCCCAGTACTCCATTTTTCTTTTAGTTTATTCCACAAATTAGATTTATAAAAAGTCTAAAATACCCTTAATCAAGTGGGCTAAGTATTAGTTTGCATGTTATTTCATTTGGGCTCCCTCCTTAATTGTTTTGGGCTATGTAATAAACATACTCTATCAATTTTAATATATATTACCCAATTTGATTATTTAGGGTTTTCATTCCTAATCTTATGAAATTTAATTACCTATACATGTGACTTTAGCTCATAACCTAATTAGATTTACAAGAATTAGGTTTAAAATTATTAGTCACTTGAAATAATAAGTTTACCCACTTAAGTTAGTATACACATTAAATACATACTAAAATTTCCTTATTACCATAACCCTTAGGTTATTTAATTGTCTCACCTAATGTATAATTAGGTTATGAAGCTTTCATTTTTAATGAAATCTATAAATGTATATATCCATAACTATAGCATATATGTTAATTGACCTATGCACCACTTCACATATGTTGTCACATATTAAATCACTGTATAACACAAAGTTTTAAATATCAATAATGTACATACATATATAGTGACTTAAAATTCACGGGTATTACATCATCCCCACCTTATAAGAATTCCGCCCCCGGAATTACCTATAGGGTTACTCAAAAAAGATGTGGATAATTTTCCCTCATCTTTTCTTTGAGTTCCCACGTAGCTTCTTCAGCATTGTGGTTCCTCCAAAGAACTTTTACAGAATGTATAACCTTATTTCGCAATTTCTGTTATTTTCTATCTAAAATTTCAACCAGAATTTCCTCGTACGACAAATCCTTTTCGACTTGAATTGGCTCAAATGCGATATCATCATGTCTTATGTCGAGCTTATATGGTCGTAGCACTAACACATGAAACACATTATGAATATGTTCTAGTTCAGGAGGTAGAGCTACCTCGTACGCCACTTCGCCTATCTTTTTCAAAATCTCGAAGGGTCCAATAAATCTCGGACTCAATTTACCTTTCTTTCCAAACCTTATCTTCCCTTTCCAGGGAGATACTTTCAAAAATGCATAGCTTCCCACTTCAAAATCTCTCTTATGGCGATGTAAGTCTGCATATTTCTTTTGGCAATCTTGAGCTGCCAGTCGGGTTTTATCACCTTGATGACCTCTATGGTCTGTTGCACCAGTTCTGGTCCCAACAGTCGACGTTCACTCACTTTATGCCAGTATAAGTGCATTTTACATTTCCTTCCATATAGTGCTTCGTACGGTGGCATTCCGATGCTGGTGTGATAGCTATTGTTGTATGCAAACTCTACTAATGGAAGATGATCCTCCCAGCTACCCTTAAAGTCCATCACACAAGCTCTGAGCATGTCTTCAAGTGTTTGAATCGTTCTCTCACTTTGTCCATCGGTCTGCGGATGATACGCGATGCTCATTCATAGCTGCGTCCCCATTCTTTCTTGAAGACTATTCTAGAAGTTTGACGTGAATCACGGATCTCTATCCGATACAATAGATACTGGTATGCCATGTCTCGAGATAATTTCTTTGATATATAATTTGGATAACTGGTCCAGACTATACCTGATCTTGATCGGCAAAAAGTGAGCCAACTTCGTAAGACGATTTATAATCACCCATATGGCGTCGTGCCCTTTTTGCGTTGCTGGAAGTCCCACCACAAAATCCATCTTGATGTGCTCCCATTTCTACTCTAGAATCTCTAAAGGCTGTAGTAATCCGCTCGGCCCTTGATGCTCTGCCTTGACTCTCTGACAAGTTAGACATCTGCTGACGCATTCTGCAACTTCTCTCTTCATGTTTGGCCACCTAAAGCGTTGAAGCAAATCTTGATACATCTTTGTGCTTCCTGGGTGTATCGAGTACCTCGTACTGTGCGCTTCTTGCAAAATCTCTTCTCTTAGTTCTGGTACTAACGGTACTCAAATTCGTCCTTCGAATCTCAGCAGTCCGGTGCCATCAATCTTGTATTTCAATTCATCACCTTCAGTTAGCCGCTTCTTGATGCTGTCGCAATCTTCGTCCTTCTCTTTAGCCTCCTTAACCTTATCTAATAAAGTCAGGCTTGCTGTCATTATAAATAATTTCTCATTGGTCTCTATTGGATACTTAACCTCTAAGTTAAGTCGTTCGAAATCTTTCACCAATTCCTCTTGAATGATCAACTTCAGTAACTTCTCTCTGCCTTTTTTGCTCAGGGCATCTGCCACTACATTTTCTTTGCCTGGATGGTACAAATTCTCACAATCATAATCCTTGATCAATTCTAGCCATCGGCGCTGCCTCATATTTAGCTCTTTCTGCGTGAAGATATACTTCAGACTCTTATGATCCGTATATATCTCACACTTCTCGCCATACAAATAGTGCCTCCAAATCTTCAAGGCAAAAACTACTGCTGCTAACTCCAGGTCATGAGTCGGATAACCCCTCTCATAGTCCTTCATCTGACGTGAAGCGTATGCAATGACCTTGCCTTGTTGCATCAACACACAGCCAAGACCCTTGTGTGACGCATCACTATACACTATAAATCCTCCTGTATTGTCTGGTAAAGCTAACACAGGTGCTTGACTGAGCCTTTTCTTCAATTCCATGAAACTTTCTTCACATTTCTCCGTCCAAATGAACTTCACCGCCTTTCTAGTAAGGTTGGTCAATGGCGATGCTATCTTTGAAAAATCTTGGATGAATCTCTGATAGTATCCTGCTAATCCCAATAAACTTCTAATTTACGCTTGCGTCTTTGGTTTGGCGTTCCCCGGTTGATAAGCTCGCTTCTACCTTTCTTTGGATCCATCGAAACACCATCCTTGTCGATAACGTGACCCAAAAATTGCACTCTCCGCAACTAAAACTCACACTTGGAGAACTTTGCATACAACTTCTCCCTTCTTAACGTCCCCAACACTATCCTTAGATGTTCAGCGTGCTCTTCCTCTGTCTCTGAATATACTCGAATGTCATCGATGAACACGACAACAAACTTATCTAAATACTGTTTAAACACTCTGTTCATCAAGTCCATGAATGCTGCTAGCGTATTCGTCAACCCAAAAGACATTACCAGAAACTCAAAGTGTCCATACCGAGTTCTGAATGCCGTCTTTGGAACATTCTCCTGCCTCACCTTCAATTGGTGATAATCGGTCCTCAAGTCAATTTTTGAAAAGTATTTCGCCCCCTTCAACTAATCAAACAAATCGTCGATCCTAGGTAACGGGTACTTGTTCTTAATGGTGACCTTGTTCAACTCCCGGTAGTCGATACAAAGCCTTAATGACCCATCCTTCTTCTTTACGAATAAGACTGGTGCTCCCCACGGTGATACGCTCGGTCAAATTTATCCCTTATCTAACAATTCTTGTAGTTGAACCACCAGTTCCTTCATTTCTACCGAAGCCATACGATACGGCGCTTTAGATACTGGTGATGTTCCTGGTGCCAAATCGATAACAAACTCTATCTCTCTATCTGGTGGCAATCCCGAAATTTCATCTGGGAAGACGTCAACGAATTCCCTTACAATAGGTATCTGACCCAGTTCACCCTCGACTCTGCGGGTATCCACAATGTGAGCTAAATAACCTATACAACCCTTCCTAAGCAACTTCTTTGCTTGCATCATCGTCAGACAACAAGATTGTCTCGGCGATTTACTGCTATGAAATACCACCTTTGACTTATTCAGAGTCTTTAGGTGTACGCACTTTTTCTTACAGTAAATGATCGCTCCGTGACTTGACAACCAATCCATCCGGAGGATTACATCAAACACTCCAAGACGAATCGGTATCAAATCCACGTTGAGCTTAAACCCTCTTACATCTGCACAACAGTTCCTATGGATGTAGTCTATAGGGATAATTTCTTTGTTTGCTACTTCTACATTCATTGAGTGTTCTAATAGTTCCCGAGGTAAACTTAATCTTTGAGCAAATTCATCAGATACGAAAGAACATGAAGCTCCCGAATCGAATAACACATAGGCATTTATATCATTGATCAGAATTATACCTGACACCACCTCCCTGGATGCCATGACATCTTGCACTGTCATATTGAATGTCCTCGCTGTCGGCTTGTTTGGCTGGGCTGGTCCTCCACTGGTTGTCTTAGTGTTATTGCCCCTGTTGCCATTTCCACCATCCGTGCTTTTCTTCTTCGGGCAATCCTTGATCCGATGTCCCACTTCACCACAGTTAAAGCAACCTCCCTTCTTCACCTTAGGACAATTGGGTGAGGTATGCCCTTCTTGTCCACAGGTATAACATACCGTTTTTCCTTTCAAGCACTCCCCCGAGTGACCCTTTCCACAATTCCCACACTCCGACTTCTTTTGTTACACACTTCCTTGTTGAATCTCCAAATTACTACCCCCACTGCTCCATTTCCGCTTCTTGTTGTTGCTACCACCATTGCTAACATTCTGATTCCCACTTTCTGCTTTCTTTTTGTTCTTCTCCCGATTGTACTTTGAGACCGCTTTGCTTCCACCTTCCGCTATGAGAGCTTTCTCCAACAGAGTTGAGAATGACTTGATTTGTAAAACCGCTACCTTACTATAAATCCACGGCTTTAGTCCATTTTTGAACTTTCTTGCTTTCCTCACCTCCGTGTCCACCTGATGTGGAGCGAATCTAGCCAATTCATTGAACTTCGCAACGTACTCTGACACTGACATATTCTCCTGTTTCAATTCCAAAAACTTGATCTCCATTCTCACATGTGTACTCTCAGGGAAGTAGTTCTCAAAGAACAACTTCTTGAACGCTTCCCAAGCCACGATCCCAGTCCCGGCTTTGTTCTGGTTGGCCTCACACCAATAGTTAGCCTCACTCTTCATTAAGTAGGTAGCAAAGATTGTCTTCTGCTCTTCTGCTACTCTAGCAATAACGAAGGCCTTCTCAATCTCCTTTATCCATGTCTGGGCCTCTATCGGGTCTGCTGTTCCTCTAAACTCCGGCGGTCCTACTGCCTTGAAGTCCTTAAAGTTGACTAATTGGTTTCCCGCCTGATTTCCTGCAGGTTAAGCTTGATTCCTCATAGCTTCAGCCATCATGTTGATAAAGTCTTGTATTGGGTTCGGTTGAGCTCTCGCTGCATTATTAACTGACTCTTCGATCTCTTGGTTCCTTAGTACTCGTCTGGGTGGCATTATCTAGTGAAACAAAATTCTAATACGTTACTCGGGTTTTATTATCATATAAGTACATAGCATGTAACACGCTATTGTATTCAAACAATCATATGATCATTATGTGAGAGTTTTTAAGTTACCAAGATTTGGAAGTCTTTCTCCCTGATTAGTGGGTTAAGTTTGTTTTTAAAAATTCACAAATCAATCTACTAGATTCACATAACATTAAATAGGGAATTTACTATTTAAATTTTCCAACACATATCATAATAATAATGCATTTATATTTATATACCAATCTTCAGTGTCTCACATGATTAATACAAGTATATTTTTATAAATGCTACTATCCCATTTAAACAAAAAAGATGGGATTCACTCAAAATGATACATCCCTACGAACACAAATAGGGATACTACCTAACTACCTACTACCTCACACCTGCTGAGGTTTACATCATCATAAAACCCTATTACACAAAAAGGTGTACTAATGCATCTATCTACAACTGGGTCACCACATACTCATCACTGGTGGCCCTGCTGGGTCACCTGCACAGGCTCCTGGGGAAACAACCCCTCCATAACTCTACGCCGAATGGATCGACTCGACTCCCCTATCTCCTCACGAGGCCTGACACTCACCCCCTTCTGGCTCTGGAAGGCTGCATCAAGCGCTAGCCCTAATGTCTCTATCCTGGTGTCTTTTGCCAACAGCTCACCCTCCAACTGGTCGACCCTCGTAATCGTATTGTACCAAGCTTCATCCATCCTAGTCCTCTCCACCCTTTCCAGCTCAAGATCAACAATCAAGGCCTGCAGTTGCACCCTCAGCATCCCAACTTGCAACTGGGACTCGTCCAACTTCCCTTTCTGCTTGACCACCTCCATTTGGGCTTGAAAAGCCGCATCCTTGTATTGACTTTCGGTGAATTGGAGGGTGTGGTTTTCAACCTCTAATTCACCCACTATGTCTTCTAGTTAATTGATTCTCCTCAGCAAATCCTCTACCGGAGGACCATGAGGAATATCTTCGGTAACCTCATGCTCGATGGGCTCCTGATCTACTGAGTGACTTCTCTGGCGCTCGACAGACATCCTACAAACACCATAAATAAAACCAACATCAGTACTGCAATAAAATATATTCATTGATAAAATGAAATAATATTTTATTAAGTACAACACAAACTCGATGAATTTCCACAATCCATCTCCTAACATACTCTATAAGAGTTTTCTACTAAGGTTATAACCTGGGTTTCACATTCCTAATGTTTATAACCTATAGCTTTGATACCAACCTGTGACGCCCCCAAATTCAGGTTCTCTAACCTCAGATTCAGTGCTCACGATCTATCATCATCATCATCATTCTATAACTATTACGAAATAATAAACATACATTGTTCATTATAATAAAGTCTCATAACATGGTCCAAAGGTCTTCATAACCTTAAATTTAAACACACCGTTCAATATACAAAAAGTTTACTTAAGAAATTCCATCAGATAATAATTAAATTAACATTCATTCTAAACTACTCCTGGATCTTGCCCTTGCCCTTGTCCTTCGTGTTGGATCCTTCGGGCTTAACTGAAATAGATGTCATGATATAGCAAGGGTAAGCAACTAATTTACTTTGCAAGTTTATATACAAGGGAGATATATCATGACTTAGAAAGAAATATTGCGTTCAGTGTTCAACAATAGTATAAGATTGTGAAGGAACATGAATTAATAATCAACAATTGAATATTTGATAATTGAATAACATGAGCTGAGTGGTTTTGAAATAACCATGAACATTTGCCAAGGTGTTCAGTTATTTAAACTTGACCCCTTAATAAGTTTTGGTATTCAAGGGGATCAGCCTTTCATACCTCCTGATTTATGCATAAACACTTAATAATCCGACATTGATATCACGCCTTCATCAAATTCATCCTTTTCTTAGTCAAGAGTCCTTATCATTTCAATTTAATAAGAACAACTATTTAACAAATTTAGACATGCTTGATCTAGCTGATACAATTAGCATAGATCTATCTCATAAACAGTTCATGAATGAAAGAACTTTAATTTAATTCATAGTTCAATAATAGTAGAACAGGAATTCAATTGCACAAAGTACGAATTTCAATAATCAAAATATATATGAATAATCATCAATAATTTTTCACTAACATGCTTTGAAAATAATAACTCGAGTTTGAGTTAGGAAACTTGCCTCGTTTGTAGATTACAGCTACTCAATTAAATACTATCCACTATGCAGTTAAATTATCTTCCTTTGAGAGACCTATAGTTAATCTTTCAATTAGTCATAGTATAACATTAGATTATGTAATCACATAGATATTATACCTTACATTTAGTTCTTATAAACATTATCTTGCCTTGATAATGTTACAATTAATTAACAACTACCTTTAATTCACTTAATATTATTACTTTAATAATATCTTACTTATGCTTTAGTATCGTGAATCATTTAATAATACTTTTAATCATTTAATAATATTTTATTCATTTACTAACATTATTATTCATTTAATAATATTTTATTCATTTACTAATATTATTAATCATTTAATAATATTTTATACAAATTTTAATCTTAATATTTTTATTTAGTTAACAATATCATATTCTAATATTATTAATATCATAATAATATTTTAATAATTTAATGGATTAATAAATAATTTATTCTAATTGTTCACCTTTATTAAACCTTTTATTTAATATCCATAAAAGGTCATAAATGATATTTCTTATCACAAATTACCAAAATGCCCTAAGATAGTCATGATGTAACATATTATGAGCATTCAAGCATAAAAATCACATTTTTATTATTAAAGACATCATTTAGCTATTTATTTCTTTTTATTGATAACTTAATCATTTTTTGGAAAAATATCAAACTGACTCCAAAAATTCTCAACTTCTGGATTTTGACAGAATATGTACCAACAATAATCCCCTAATTTTTCTGGAATTTTAGAAAATGATTTACTATTTTTAAAGTGCCCAAAACACTCAGATCTTGCTCTATTTTTCATAAATTGAGTTTTGCTCAGAAAAATATGAAATTTTCAGGGTATGCGTTACTAACATACATGAACCTACTGTAAACATTTCGGAATTTTCCAGTGTATACACAGTGAGATATTCGAAGGTTAATATTAAGGAAATAGTCATTACGCACAATCTATAACTTGAAACGTGTCTGTTATTTTTCTAACATGTAGATAACTTTTCAAAATACCTCTGTGATTTTTCCCAGATTTTTAAAAGACTAGCAACTAACCGAAACAGCCTAAAAAAAAATGAAATAGTTACTATTTTAGGGTTTTGAACCCTTAACATTCAAAGTGGACTGTTTTGGGGAAAAATAGTCCCAAAGGTTTCAAAACTTGCTAGATTTGTGTTTTAACACTTGGGTTTACTAGATAACTCATGTATCTAGCACCCCCCCCCCTTCGACGGATCACAAATCCAAGTTGTAAAACTACAGTTACACAGGATTTAGTGGAAGAAAAATAAGAGTTTTCACCCTTGGAGAACATATGTAAGACCCCGAAATTTTTTAAATAAAAAGGAATTTCCTTTATTTATTATTTTGAAATAGTAAGGGTTGATTTGATTAATGTGGATAGTTAAGGGTTAAATACGCAAATATTTTAAAATAAGCAAGTGGTTATAAAATATTCATTTTTTTCGGGGAATATTCGTTTGGTCGTGGAATATTCGTACTGTCGGGGAATATTCGTACGACGGCGTAGCCATGTGTGGGCCCCATAACGGAAAGCGATTGGATGAGGAAAACGACAAAGTTTGGGTGGTTATAAATAATCTGCATGAAGTTATTCTGGTTAAAGACATTGGAATACCCGTGGTTAAAATACGATGAATACGCCATTGGTTCGCATAAAAGATAAGACTACCTGTATTACAAAGATTGTTGAATTATTGATTCTTACGTAAGATGGCACTACTCAATAATTTTCACGAGATTATCGCTCAATATTTTATTTTATTGATTCAATAATTGCTGCGTTGATATTTTATATTATTGTTGTTCAATAATTGTCAATTTACGATTTCCCATTATCGGATCAATAATTCATATTATTTGAATAATATTATTAGATAACATTATTGGCAATGTCTAGAAAGTTCTGCCTAAGGAGAGGTTTGGTCACCTAATTGCGCGCCCCATGAAGGAGAGATCCTTATTGGAAAGCCCCCTTTCTGAACCCGCCTTTGGTTGTCATAATTGTGATTCTCATAATATTATTTGTGAATAATTAATTATGGATTCATATGATAAGAAATATTTATTTTATATGAATATAAATGATGGATTTATTTATGTGGTTATTAATGAAGGAATTAATGTTGAGGTGTTTTATCGATTTTATCTGGATTGGAGGTATTAAAAATCAAATCGTGGTTTTGAGATATATCATGGGGTTATAATTTTAATCCCGACCGTTGGATTGTGGTAATTTTTGGGTATGTTATACATACATAAGTTGAGTATATGTCAACAAATTTTGAACCGTTAAAAATGCACGAATGATTTGTTGTGAATTTTAAGAGGTGTCGGATTCTAAATTAGGTTTATAATTGATTTTGGTGGAAAATTCTAGAATTGAGTGGGCCCCACTTGTGGTTGGTGAAAGAATGTGCTGAATTTTATTTCAAATGTGGTGGGTGGCAATAGTAGCGAGTAAAGCCATCGTGTAGCTTGTCAAGTCCGCTTTTGCAAGCTAACATTTTCCTATAAATAGAGGGCTAAGTTAGAATTGAAAATCACACCGAAACAAAGTTTTCTCTCTTTCTCTCTATATTATTGAGCGTATTTTGTGAGTATTTAGATACTTTGAGAGTTGCTATTCAAGATAAGTTTCATTCAAAGATCACTCCCAGATCTTTCCTTCCGGCAATCGATTCTTTGAGGTAAGGGATGTTATTTTCTTCTCAAATGATATTAATTCTTCAATATCATTATCTTTGAAATATCAGTTGATACTTTTTATCAAATTAGTAACTTTTTCATGCTCTGGGGTTACTATTCATGAGTTACTATTCACGAGTTACTATTCACGAGTACTATTCATGAAGCGTGAAAATGTTTTTTGGAATTTCTATCTTTTGGTGTCTGAGTTACTATTCACGATATCTGGCAAGACTATTCACGATATCTGAAACTATTCAATCTAAAAATGAAAAATTTTCTTTTAAAATATCTATTCTCGGATACTAGCTTTGATTGTATCCATGTTTTGATCATTCTTGAATTTTACACCAAAGATGATTATTTATGAAGTATTTTTGAACTCGGATTGTTTAAAGTACGAATCCATAATACTTGTCATTTTGTTTCAATCGGATTCGCTTTCTTTAAAATATTTTCATCATCCTCGGTCCTTAAATGATGATATTATTGAATATCTTTGGCTTCAGAAGTAAAAGATGAATGATTTCTGAAGAATATCTTTGGCTCGTAGTGCAGATGAATGATTTCAAGAATATCTTTGGCCCAGTAGTCTGGTCGAAAGGTGTGTTTAAATGAATACGACCGATCGATGAATATCTTTGGCCTTTAGTGCAAAGATGAATGTGTTGAGATGAACATGAATTTATTGACGAATATCTTTGGCCTGTGAAAGGCAAAGATGAATATTTGATTTGAGATGAATATTGATTGATGTTACAGGATAAAATATTGATGATGGACCGTTAAATTCATAGATTATAGTAGATTTCATTCTCTCACGTAACTCTTTCTATGAATTATTATTTCTCGCATGAATATTGATCTGAAACTTGTTGTCTATCAGTATTCTATCGATTTTTCCTCGTTGGAGACTAACGATAATTTGTTGTATATTATCTTAGTCATAATATTCTTTATTGGGCTAGTTGAGCTCACCCTTTTCCTTGTTGTTCCATTTTTCTTCTCGGGAGGCGAGAATGTAAATGAGTACTAGTCGGGGTATGGAATGAAGGTTCTAGAGAGAGTTGTTTAGTAGTCCTCACCATTATTGTAAAATAATGTATCAATAAATGTGATGAGGATTTATTTGAGTATAAATATTATCTAGAAGATAATATTTGTATTTAAACTCACGCTTTATTGTTGTGATAATAAAGTTGTAGTTGTTTCGTACCATGTATTTGGCGACTTCGAAATGGGTTGGATGGAATGGACCTATTTTGGGGTCGCCACGGTGGTATCGAGCTTAGGATATGATCTCCGGCGGAGATCGGGAATAGAACTAGGAGGGAGAGACGAGTAAATCCTTCGCTAGTGTGTCCTACCTAAGCTTATTTGTTAGTTGGTCAAGATATAGGATATTATGTGATATATTGATTTCCTTAATTAACCCTTGTTTTATGGCGATATTTGAGAATGTCGAATGAGAATATTAACAAAGGGAGGAGTAAATGAGACCGTGGAGATGCTCTCAGACTTAACAACGAGGAGAGCGTGCAACAGTGGGCAATGTACCTCCCGTGAATAACACCAACGAGCGGATGATGAACGAGGGATGTTTAGAAGCTTTTTTGCGATTCATGCGCAAAATCGGACGAGGAGACTCGTGCTCAAAATACGTGGAGGAGATGATAGCAATTCACCGGTGGTCACGGCCCAAGAAGTTCAAAGAGTTGGGACCACCGAGATTTAAGGAAAGCCGTCCGATCATAATGAAACATGGGTCAAACAAATTACCAAGATATTCGATGTCTTGGGATGCACGGAGAAATGTAAGGTTCCATTCGCTACCTTTATGTTCCGTGGGCGAGGCAGACATCGGTGGAATCAGGAAGCGTACCCATCCAAATGCGACTCAAAGATGTCTTGGGAGACGCTTTGAAACTATTTAATGACAAGTACTTCCACAAAGTATTCGCTATATGAAGGAAGTGGAGTTTATTAGACTAGAGCGTAATAACAACGATACGGTGTCCCAAAGACGAGGCGAAGTTCGCGAGTTATCCAGTTTGCACCTCATTTGGTGGAGAATGAGGAACGATGACGCGGATGTTTCTCGAGAGGTTTGAAACCCGACATACGTACAAGATCTCATTTCTCATAAATTTTCTCTCTATTCGAGATGTTGTCAGCGAGGGCTCGGTTGTTAGAAGCGCGATAACGAGTACGCTCAACCGAGGGACCATAACCAGGATCATAATCAAGATAGCCATCGTAAATAACGATAACCACGGAGAAAGAAGAATACAGACAAAGCGGTAAACTACTACGGTGGTAATCGTGGCCATGAAAATAGAAGAAGCGAAGCCGGAGGAGATTTTAAAAGAGGAGATTCAACAACGACCATGTGAAGACGCTCGTACAAAGGGCAACCGGTTCCAAGGGAGGAGAAAGACCATCTACAGATTGATGTTACAAATGCGGAAAGAGGGACATATCACCCCAAACCCCTGACAATACCAAGGTATGCTATAATTGTGGAAAGGAAGGACATATCGCCGAGATTGTACAAAGAAATAAACCTAGTTCAATGGGGACGGTGACTCAAAAGACCGTCCCCGTAAAAGTCAAAGTCAACGGTTTCGAAGAGCGTTTGTCGTGACCGATTAAAATACGAACCCCCGAACGGTTAGCATCGGGTTAGTTAATTATAAATTCTTGCGAAGTTTATACCTTACTAGATATCCTGCTTCTACCCATTCTTTTATCTCTCTTGCTTGCGCCAACGTTTGAACTCGACTACGGAGAAATTAGACTTTGACCTATTTATGGAGACTCTGTTAGAGAAACTTTCATCAGCATCCGTTGTTTAGAAATCTTGCTTGATTCAGGTTGGCACCATATCACATTACCCGTTAACCTTATTTCTATAGAGATATTTGTTTTTGATGTGATTTTAAGGTTAACTACTCATCATGCCAAAATTGATTGCTTTTGTAAGGTTGTTAGTTTTCATATTCCTAAGCAACCCTCGTTATTCAACTCAAGCGACCAAACCATTGTAGTCAAACATTTTCATATCAAGCCATGAAGTCATTCGCTTATTACTTGATGTCAAGTTTTCTTAGTCCATGTTATGGATTTGAATAAAGACACGCCGATTTGAATAATATTCTTGTTGTTATTGATTTTCCCGACGTATTTCACGAAGAATTTATTGGCTTACTCTAAAGATCGATATTAAATTTTGTATCGACTTTGAACCCTCAGACAAAACTCATTTCTAAAATCTCATATCGAATGGCTCTATTGAACTTCGTGAGTTAAAAATTCAACTATAGAATTTGGTACACGAGCCTTTATCTTCGTGACTTCCTTTGTGGAATTCACCTAAGCGACTCTCTCTGTAAGGGACGCCATATTCGCAATGCGATAGTAAATCGATAGGTGTCATTGTGACGTCTTATCCAAGATTAGGATACGAGTCACAGCTTGAGAGCAACCTAAGTCGAGAATCGAAATACGTAGCTTTCTAGGCTTAGTTGGTTATTATCGAGATTCGTTGAAAGATATTCTCGAATCGCTATTCCATTAACGCAAATGACTCGAGAGATACAAAATTCGAATGGAGCAAGGAATGTGGAAAGAGCTTCAAGAACTCAAGAGGAGACTCATTTCAAAGACATGTTCACCCATGCCATCTTGGAAACCGAACGTGGTAGCCGACGTGTTGAGTGTAAGATCGTGATAAGCACAGTACGAAAACGATATTGTCAAAGACTAATTTCAGATAATTTACAAATAATAGAGATGGAGATGAAAACTCTAGGTACCCACGTGATGATATACGATGCGTGATGATATACGAGTATAATCGACTTTTAATCGATAAAGTTAAAGTCGCTCAAGCTACACACACCGAGTGATGAATTTGAAGAAGGAGGTGCAAGAAGTTGTTATTTTAAAAGCGAGAATCGGTGAGGTGAGGAAAGCTCAAACCTTCGATTTATTAATCCATTTGAAATTCTCGATCGAATAGAACGTGGCCTATGTACTGCGCTTTACCACCAAGTATGACGCGTGTTCATAACATTTTTTCATGTATCGATGTTACGTGGACGAATTCAAACACGCCATTGAGTTAGAATCCAGACGAGATAGCCAAGACTTAACGTATTTAGGAGGTACTGTCAAGATTTTGTAGAGGAAAGAACATGACCTATGTACCGAGGTTATACCATAAGTTAAAGTTTTGTGGAGAAACCATGTTATTGAGGAAACACCGGGAGTTGGAAACGAAAATGAAAGCGAGGTATCTTTACCTTTTCAAAACACTGTGTACGTACGTCAATTTCGAGGATGAAATTTCATAAGAGGGAGGTTGTAGGAGACCCTGAAATTTTTTAAATAAAAGGAATTTCCTTTATTTATTATTTTGAAATAGTAAGGTTGATTTGATTAATGTGGATAGTTAAGGGTTAAATACGCAAATATTTCAAAATAAGCAAGTGGTTATAAAATATTCATTTTTGCTCTGGGAATATTCGTTTGGTCGTGGAATATTCGTCTTTGTTTGGGAATATTCGTGACGACCCAGGCGTAGCCATGTGTGTGGGCCCCATAACGGAAAGTGATTGGATGAGGAAAACGACAAAGTTTGGGTGGTTATAAATAACTTGGCGTAGTTGTTACCGTTAAGACCGTTGGAATACCCAGTGGTTAAAATACGATAATACGCTGTGGTCAGACAAGAGAGTAACACAGATTGCACAAGAGATTAAGTTGAATTATTGATTCTTACGTAAGATGGCACTACTCAATAATTTTCACGGGTTACTCGCTCAATATTTTATTTTATTGATTCAATAATTGTCATATTGATATTTTATATTATTGTTGTTCAATAATTGTCACACGCACGATATTTCCATTATCGCATCAATAATTCATATTATTTGAATAATATTATTAGATAACATTATTGGCAATGTCTAGAAAGTTCTGCTTCAAGGAGAGGTTTGGTCACCTAATCATATGCTACCAAGAAGAGAGATCCTTATCGAAAGCCCTCTTTCCTCGAACCGCCCGTTGTCATAATCATGATTCAGTAATATTATTTGTGAATAATTAATTATGGATTCATATGATAAGGAAATATTTATTTTATATAAATATAAATGATGGATTTATTTATGTGGTTATTAATGAAGGAATTAATGTTGAGGTGTTTTATCAAGATTTTATCTGATTGAGGTATTAAAAATCAAATCGTGGGTTTTGAGATATATTATGGGGGTTATAATTTTTAATCCGACCGCTGGATTGTGGTAATTTTGGGTATGTTATACATACATAAGTTGAGTATATGTCAACAAATTTTGAACCGTTAAAATGCACTCAATGATTTGTTGTGAATTTTAAGAGGTGTCGGATTCTAAATTAGGTTTATAATTGATTTTGGTGGAAAATTCTAGAATTGAGTGGGCCCCACTTGTGGTTGGTGAAAGAATGTGCTGAATTTTATTTCAAATGTGGTGGGTGGCAATAGTAGCGAAAGTAAAGCCATCGTGTAGTTAAAATGTCAAGTCCGCCTTGCCGGGCTAACATTTTCCTATAAATAGAGGCTAAGTTAGAATTGAAAATCACACCGAAACAAAGTTTTCTCTTTCTCTCTATATTATTGAGCGATTTTGTGAGTATTTAGATACTTTGAGAGTTGCTATTCATCATGTTTCATTCAAAGATCACTTCCGATCTTTCCTTCCGGCAATCGATTCTTTGAGGTAAGGGATGTTATTTTCTTCTCAAATGATATTAATTCTTCAATATCATTATCTTTGAAATATTGGTTGGTACTTTTTATCAAATTAGTAACTTTTTCATGCCTGGGTTACTATTCATGAGTTACTATTCACGAGTTACTATTCACGAGTACTATTCACGAAGCGTGAAAATGTTTTTTGTGGAATTTCTATCTTTTGTGTTCTGAGTTACTACTTATTCACGATACTCAGACTATTCACGATATCTTAACTATTCACCAAAAATGAAAATTTTTCTTTTAAATCTAAAATATCTATTCGGATACTAGCTTTGATTGTATCCATGTTTTGATCATTCTTGAATTTTACACCAAAGATGATTATTTATGAAGTATTTTTGAACTTTGGATTGTTTAAAGTACGAATCCATAATACTTGTCATTTTGTTTCAATCGGATTCGCTTTTTAAAATATTTTTCATCATCCTCATTTTAAATGATGATATTATTGAATATCTTTGGCACAGTGCAAAGATGAATGATTCTCAAGAATATCTTTGGCCCAGAAGGTGCAAAGATGAATGATTTCAAGAATATCTTTGGCCGTGTAGTCAAAGTCGGCGAGTGTTTAAATGAACACGACCGATCGATGAATATCTTTGGCCTTTAGTGCAAAGATGAACAGTGTTGAGATGAATATGACCGATTGATTTAATATCTTTGGCCCAGAGTGCAAAGATGAATATTTGATTTGAGATGAATATCGATTGATGTTACAGGATAAAATATTGATGATGGATCTGTTAAATTCATAGATTATAGTAGATTTCATTCTCTACGTAACTCTTCTATGAATTATTATTTCAATGTAATATTGATACGAAACTTGTTGTCATTGTATTCTATCGATTTTTCCTCGTTGGAGACTAACGATAATTTGTCAGTATATTATCTTAGTCATAATATTCTTTACCGGGCTAGTTGAGCTCACCCTTTTCCTTGTTGTTCCATTTTTCTTCTCGTGAGGCGAGAATGTAATGTAGTACTTTGAGTGGGTATGGAATGAAGGTTCTAGAGAGAGTTGTTTAGTAGTCCTCACCATTATTGTAAAATAATGTATCAATAAATGTGATGAGGATTTATTTGAGTATAAATATTGTCTAGAAGATAATATTTGTATTTAAACTCACAGCTTTATTGTTGTGATAATAAAGTTGTAGTTGTTTCTGTACCATGTATTTGGCGACTCAGAATGGGTTGGATGGAATGGACCTATTTTGGGGTTGTCACAACATATGCTCATTTTCTTCCTCTAAGCCTTTGATTTAACACTCAAGATACTTAGTTCCATACATAATTATATGTAGAACTAGGGTTTCTTGAGTATTTGTACATAACCCCGTCAAAACTCAAGCTAGAAAAACAAAGTAAAATAAGAAGATGAAGGTAGGTTATACCTTGACTTAGTTGCTACCTTTCTTGATTTTCCAAAGTAGTTTCTAAACCTAGGATGCATGAACAACTAGCACTCCTATCTCTTTCTCTCTATAGCTGAAACCCTCTCTCTCTTTTCTCTCTTTTGAAGTTGGCTAACTTGGGAGCAAAAGATAGAAGAAGAAGATGAAGAGAAAATGAGATGTTGGAAGAATGAAATGTGTTTACAAAATAAAATGGGTAATTCACTAATAACCCCCATACTTTTATTGACCCATGGATACAGGCTTTGCCTTATCCTTTTAATTAGCTTAAACTTGTAATTAAGAGTGCTTAATAGATTGCAACCAATGAGAGCTTGACACACATGTACTTGTGTGTAAGAGTTACCAAATAAGGGACTTGATTAGCATAACCATCTTGCCATAAAAAGGCCTAAATGGCCGGTTCCTTTAGCCCCCAATACACCTCCATTTTGCTTTTAGTTTATTGCACAAATTAGATTTATAAAAAGTCTAAAATACCCTTAATCAAGTGGGCTAAGTATTAGTTTGCATGTTATTTCATTTGGGCTCCCTCCTTAATTGTTTTGGGCTATGTAATAAACATAGTCTATCAATTTTAATATATATTACCCAATTTGATTTTTTAGGGTTTCCATTCCTAATCTTATAAAATTTAATTACCTATACATGTGACTTTAGCTCATAACCTAATTAGATTTACAAGAATTAGGTTTAAAATTATTAGTCACTTGAAATAATAAGTTTACCCACTTAAGTTAGTATACACATTAAATACATACTAACATTTCCTTATTACCATAACCCTTAGGTTATTTAATTGTCTCACCTAATGTATAATTAGGTTACGAACTTTCATTTTTAATGAAATCTATAAATGTATATATCCATAACTATAGCATATATGTTAATTGACCCATGCACCACTTAACATATGTTGTCACATATTAAATCACTGTATAACACAAAGTTTTAAATATCAATAATGTACATACATATATAGTGACTTAAAATTCAAGGTTATTACAACTAACTTTCATTATCGGTTTACAGCTTAATAACATACGAAGATGTCTTACTCATACATTCATCATCTTTGATGATTTGCATTCTTATCTTTTTCTTATAAATTCTCTAGAACTCAGCACACATTGCTTCTCTACTAGTAGTCCATATGGTACTCTGAGTGGTTTCCCACAAACAACCAACAAACAAGTTCCCGTCTCATCTACACCGCCATCACAAATGAGTTAGATCGGTTGCCGCTTTAGATATACCTTCACTCTCTAAAGGAATTGTTTAGCCCAGCTCCCATATGTCAACCATCAAAGGTTACGATTGTACCACAACCTAAACTTTATCTTAACTTATCCGAATCATTAATCTATAATATTCGTTAAATTAATTTCTTATTCCTTTTGGCTTTCTAGCAACTAAATGCCATACCTCAGGATTCATTCTTTATCCGACTCACATTCGGCTTTCCTCAATCTTGTTACCATTTGTTACGGCTTTCTCAATAATTCATATCTTACTTACTACCTTCGTCAACGTCTACGTCATACAACTAGGGTATACTTAGATAGAACGTTCGTCCAACGCGAATACGATTCACGAGGATTATTTACGTATTCAACATTCACGTTGCTCATCTCTTAATCTCTCATTCTACTTTTACTCAAGGTTTTAATCGCTTTCAATCGTTATCCATCCCATGAACCCCATGTACTTTTTTCTTTCTTAATGTCGAAGCCATACTGTTCGTTGTATGCTAAGACTGATCGTTCATCGCAATCGCATTGTGTTCACAGCGTCTATACGCCTTACACTTATCTCTCATTACCAAAAATTAACATCTAAATGTTATTTATTACCATCGCCACTCAACGTCAAAGGAATCACAACCATAGCAATCCCCCACATTCGTTTATCGCGACTACGGTCCCCGGATATCGCTTCCGTAACCTACATCTACATTCTTTATCTTTTAATCTAGTTTAATCATTTTGTTCAACCTTTAATAAAGGTTTAAATTACTTGTTTAAGTGTTATATTCGATGAACTATACGTTCATTAGCTTTCGTTACACTTTCCCCAGTTTTTGAGAAGTTAAAAGCTCATTACCAGGCTTTTTCCCTGCATCGGCGTTGCGGCACCACTCTCTTCTTTATCTCTCATGCCGTGGCATGAGACTTCAGTGTCTGGCTCCCCGGTCTGGCACTGTAGCGCCACCCTACAAGGCATGGTTGGCGTTGCGGCGCCAAGCCTTACTTCTCAAAAAATTTTCTAAGAGTTTACATTGGTTTGAAACAATTACTTCCCGCTTCCATAACTTCTTCGTTATAACTCGGAATGAGGTCGTTCGAAATTCATTCTCTTCCTTATCTTACTTACATCAATACCCCTCAGACAGAAGTTCATTTTGAATCCATTAACGTGCCATTCAATTAGCTTAATCTTTGCCCTTCTGTCATTTTAAGTTTTTTAATGCTCTTTATTCATTCGTCCGTAATTAGGTCATCTGAACTTAGAATTCGTTCGTTCTTGAGTCCACGACTAATGTTTTCTACCTTTTCTTTCATTCTTATGAAACCCTACATATTCGGGTTCATTTACTAACTTTCTAATTCTCGTTTGTCTATTACGAAATTTTTTCCATAACTTCGTTATAGCTCAGTTTTAATCCATTCTTCATGAACGTTTCTACTGTTCCTAACCAAGAAATAAGCATCTAACTTATACACGATGGTTTTAAACTTGTCCATCAATAACAATTATCCTACGATGGTTTTAAATTTGTCCATCAACAACGTTCTTCGTGTTCTTCGCGTGTTCTTCGTGTTCTTCGTTCGTTCTTTATTTTTAATCGATATTTTGATTACGATTTCACTTTTTCTTGGAATTTGATGTTATAGAACACCATACCTTACTTATTTCACCTACTCATTCATATAATCCACTCGGATCATTCTGATTCATTACGAATCTTACACTTCCTTAAGAAATTTATTTACTAAACTTCATATTCTTATTTTCTTTATTTCTCATGATTTCAACTATATGAAATCATCCCTAACATCATCTACTTCTTATTCTCATTAAGTTATGTTTTAAACATATAAAACTTAAAGAAAATTTATTAGAAGCTAGGTTTTTGGATTACCTCTCTTCTTTAATCTTCCTCTGTTGACAAAGCGTGCACTCGGGCAAGATTTTCTTCTTCCTTTTCCTCTTCTTTCTCCCATCCGAACTCTCTCTCTCTCTCAAAGTGTAGGATTTTCAAAATCCTAAACAATTGATTTAAGCTTCCTATTTATACAAAACCAAGACTAGGGGCAAAATAGTCATTTTGCCCCCTCAAACTTCCTTACTATTCATGACTTAAGCACTAAGTTTACTTAATCATTAAGTTTACTTAGTCCTTAAGTTTACTTAGCCCTTAAGTTTACTTAGCCCTTAAGTTTACTATTTCCACCTCCTTAGTTAACCTCCTTACTATTCACGAAACTTAGCCTGTAAGTTTCGTGGTTCCGTCTTTCAGGTTTTGTCCGATAGTTTTAAAAACTATGATTCTCGGAATCCAAATATTTTTGGATATTTCGTGTTTCCTTTATCAATTAACTTTTATGTACTCTTCGGATTTCCAAAAAACTGAAAAACACTTTTTGGTGTTAAGCGTTTTCCTTCACGTTTTTCCCTAACGTAACTAATTGAATGAAAAGTACATAACAATACTTTTCATCATTTTTATTTCGTCCGATTTCTATATGTTTTTTGAGAAAAAACTTTTATCGACTTACTTAACTTTTCATGATATATTATCTTCAAATCTTTCGACGGAATGTCATTTTGACATACCGAACTCTCGAAACGGCTTAGGTTAATCAAACCCTAACCCTTAGGGTTTCGTCAGGTAAATAGTGCCTATTTTGTCTTTTTTCCCGAAAATATTTTTTTTCCCAGAAAATTTTTATTTTAGTCTTGAAAATTCGTACTCGTTCAATCTAGTTCGTAGCCAGAATCCTCCCGACTTATAATCATCCTAGGTTCTAGAACGATTAATGAACACATAGCACCTAATAGTATTAATAAAAATTCATTTTATTAATAACTAATTCTTTAAATCTTAATTTCTGGATAATCTGAATTTCTGGGTTGTCACATCCTTCCCCCCTTATAAAAATTCTACTCTTGGAATTTCTTAAAACCACACCCATACCCGGGTCATCACATTCACCCCTTCTTCACAGAATTTGGTCCTCAAAATTTTAGCTTACTCTTCTTCTCAACTTCTCTTCAAAAGAGTCCTAATCTTTCAAACATTCTCTTACCTTCATAACATATCAAGAATTATGAAGTAGAATGAACAAGGAGGAATATAAAAATTCCTTTAAAACATTTCATACTTTTGCTGAGGGGTCAAATTGACCATGAACTTTTACTAGTTTTAACAGCATGATGCCATAAACCTTCTTCCACGGTCAGTTTAGAATCACTAAGAAGTTAAACTACCTCTTTTATATAAAGGCGATCAACCCATTGTATAACCCTATTTTGGGGTGTGTTCACCTCAGACTTAATCATTAGATTCCGCACCAAAACAATTTGGATTGACACAACTTCTTCAAAGAAAGCTCGATTTTCTTTTAAACATGACATACTATTTGTCTTAGCCAAATCAAGTAGCTTAGGCCATATCAATAAATTGGATATTGACTTGAAACATTCGTCTAGTCAACTTAATTGACATCGACTACTTCTTTAAATTCTTTTTCAATACATCAAAACATTTTATGACGTCATGATATCGTATTTTTCACAGTACGTTGAGGACTTCGTCAGTTTGTGACTTTGTCATTATACATCATACCATAGCGGGTTGTTGATCCTAAGATCACATCCAACACCAGGTTTAATTACATTAATAACTCCATCATTTTACCATCCTTGCATCGAATGCATGGATGATATAAAATTCATTTTGATATTTTAAATCGATTTATGTCCATCCGAAACAAATAGCATAGACATACTAAGAATAGTTCTTTTTAAAATCCATTGGTTCCAAAAGTTGAACCAATTCTTTCATTTTCAAAATGCGCACACATAAGCACGATTTTAATAAATTTTGAAATCTAGCATAGCTAGATGACTTGGAATATCCTATTCTCCATCTTCCTTCATTGTCTTACTTGCAAAAATACTTAATCTCCTCTAGCACCATCAATGCTAAGTTTACTGAAAATACTTACTTTCAGTCTAAACATCTTTATACCTTAGTACAATCCATCAACTTATCACACATTATGAGTTCAAGAACATTCCACAATAATATGAGTTTAAGAACTATCCTAGTCAGACTATAGGCGTCCATTCGCTGAGAAGTTTGAAAACATACCATATAATTATGAGTCAAGAACTTACCATAAGTATGAGTTTCAAGAACTCGCACCTACCTTATCGCTCTCTACCTATCAAGTATATACATGAGAAAAGATTCACCTTCTCATCATATAAATCTTGATAGCGCGACCAATTTTTAATGATTATCACTGTAATAAGTTAAACGGTTGTTACACCAAGCACAAACCTCTGCCCATAACAAAGGTTCATACAACTCAGCTATCACATGAGTCCTTAATTAAAATTTTACAAATTCTAAATTTCTCTTTACTTAATACGAATTTTTTTTAATTCGTATGCTATCCTTCATAACTCAATCCGAGTTCTTCTTCTCGTACTACTTCGTAGTACCATTCATTCATAGCATTAGCTATAAATCATTCATCGTTTAACAACAAATCTGTTACTACGATGTACTATGATCACGTGGTGATCTTCTTATCCTTCTCTCTACGATTATAGTCTTAGGTACTCATACCTAAGGTTTATAACCTATCAGCTTTGATACCAACTTGTAACGCACCGAAATCCAGTCTATCTTCACACCCGAATTCCGTACGTCACGAGTACATCATTCATCCAAACATACATCATTATATACTAAAATATAACAACATACATTCTAAATTCCCAGGTTCTAAAACCTTATAACTTCTTTCATTACAAATAATGTTAATTACACTATTCTTTGCATCTTACAAGAGTGACTTTTATCCGCCACCAAGGATACATAACTGTTCATTAAACTAATCTAAAGTTCATTTAACTTATTTTATATTACAAGTCTTCGCTTGATCTTCTCGCTCATTCACATTTTGAATGGCACTTTATCTGGATACCGTCAGCTTGATCTTTACGGGATCCTTAAGTTCTTCTACCATCGTTCGCTGAAAATGTTCTTTTTCATTTAAAGCAAGTGTGAGCATTCAATTGCCCAACAAGTTATAACAGTTGAACAAACAACTTTAAGAATTCTAATATTCCTTTAGATCTTCGATAACCGAACAAAGGTTATGAAGCAGCTTGAATAATAGGAATAATCTCGATTCCTATCATTTTAAAACATTATTCACATTCACTTTGAAATACTTTCATTCTTCTACCTTTTTCATACACATCATGTCTGGCTAGAATCATTAGCACACACTTAACAATAACGGTTCATGTATAAATAGAACATACTCATATTGAACAGTTCAATCAGAGAACAGTTCATCTCATAGAAACACCGAAGTGTTCAAATTGTGGTACAAGGCCTCATACGTTCTACCATCTTGCACAAATATCACACATTCGCACATAGACAGAACTTCTCAAGTTCAGCATCTAAGAAGTTTAAGAAACTAGCATTCATTTAGAATATGATTAAAGTTAGGAAACTTGCTTTACGCACAGCTACGGCTTAAAGTTTACGCTGAACTGCTCATTCTAATTCTTATATCATATAAGAAAATAACACATAACCCAATTAGTCATATACTTGACTTACGCATTGGTTTACTTAACTTTACTTCTTAAGGTTCGCGTTCTTGAAATATAAGTTTACGCGACTAACTTTCATTACCAGTTTACGGCATAATGACATACGGAGATGTCTTACTCAAACATTCATCATCTTTAGTGATTTTCATTATTATCTTTTTCTTATAACTTCTCTAGGACTCAGCACACATCGCTTCTCTGCTAGTAGTGCATATGGTACTCTAAGTGGTTTCCCAAAAACAACCAACAAACAAGTTCCCGTCTCATCTACATTGCCATCACAGTGAGTTAGATCGGTTGCCAGTTTTGTATATACCTTCGCTCTCTAAAGGAATTGTTTAGCCCAGCTCCCATATGTCAACCATCAAAGGTTACGATTGTACCACAAACTAAACTTTATTTTAACTTATCTAAATCATTAATCTATAATATTCGTTAAATCAATTTCTTATTCTTTTTGGCTTTCTGGCAACTAAATGCCATACCTCATGATTCATTCTTTATCTGACTCATATTCGTCTTTCCTCAATCTTGTTACCATTTGTTACGGCTTTCTCGATAATTTATATCTTACTTACTACCTTCGTCAACGTATACGTCATATAACCAGGGTATACTTAGAACGTTCGCCTGACGCGAATATGATTCACGAGGATCGTTTACGTATTCAACGTTCACGTTGCTCGTCTCTTAATCTCTCATTCAACTTTTACTCAAGGTTTTAATCACTTTCAATCGTTATCCATCCCATGAATCCTATGTTCTTTATTCTTTCTTAATGTCGAAGCCATATTGTTTGTTGTATGCTAAGACCGATCGTTCATCGCAACCGCGTTGTGTTCACAGCGTCTATATGCTTTACACTTATCTCTCATTACCAAAACATAACATCTAAATGTTATTCATTACCCTCACCACTCAACGTCTAGGGAATCACAACCATAGCAATCCCCCACATTCGTTTATCGCGACTACGGTCCTCGGATATCAGTTCCGTAACCCGCATCTAAATTCTTTGTATTTTAATCCCGTTTAATCTTTACGTTCAACCTTTACTAAAGGTTTAAATTACTTGTTTAAGTGTTATATTCGATGAACTATACGTTCATTAGCTTTCGTTACACTTCCCCCAGGTTTTGAGAAGTTAAAAGCTCATTACCGGGCTTTTTCCCTGCACCAGCGCTGCGACGCCACTCTATTCTTTATCTCTCATGCCGCGATGCGAGACTTCAATGTCTGGCTCCCCGATCTGGTGCTGCAGCGCCACCTTACAAGGCATGGTTGGCGCTGCGGCGCCAAGCCCTACATCTCAAAACATTTTCTAAGTGTTTACTGGTTTGAAATAGTTACTTCCTGCTTCCATAACTTATTCATTATAACTCAAAATGAGGTCGTTCCAAAACCATTCTCTTCCTTATCTTACGTACTTTAATACCCCTTAGACAAAACTTTGTTCTGAATCCATTAATGTGCCATTCAATTGGCTTAATCTTCACCATTCGTTCGTTTTATGTTTTTAATGCTCTTCGTTCATTCGTCCGTAATTCGGTCATCCAAACTTGGAATTCATTCGTTCTTAAGTCCACGACTCATGTTTTCTATGTTTTCTTCCATTCTTATGAAACCCTACACATTTGAGTTCATTTACTAACTTTCTAATTCTCGTTTGTCTTTTACAAAATTTTCGTCATAACTTCGTTATAGCTCAGTTTTGATCCGTTCTTCATGAACGTTTCTACTATTCCTAACCAAGCAATAATGTGACGCCCCCAAAATAGGTCCATTCCATCCAACCCATTCCGAGTCGCCAAATACATGGTACAGAAATAACTACAACTTTATTATTACAACATATAAACTTTGAGTTTAAATACAGATATTGCCATCTAGACAATATCCACACGCAAATAAATCCCCATCATAATTATTGATTCATTATTTTACAAAAATGGTGAGGACTACTAAACAACTCTCTCTAGAACCTTCATTCCATACCCCGACTAGTACTCGCTACATTCTCGCCTCCTGAGAAGAAAAATGGAACAACAAGGAAAAGGGTGAGCTCAACTAGCTCAGTAAAGAATATTATGACTAAGATAATGTACAACAAATTATCGTTAGTCTTCAACAGGGAAAAATATAATAGAATACAATAGACAACAAATTTTAAATCAATATTCGCAGTGAAATAATAATTCATTAGAAGAGTTAAGTAGAGAATGCAAACTACTATCTTCTATGTATGAATTTAAAAGTTCATCGCCTATCTTTTATCCCTATAACATCAATCAATATACATCCGAATCAAATATTCATCTTTGCACTACAGCCAAAGATATTCATCACTGGTCATGTTCATTTAAACACCGCTTCATCTTTGCACTACACGGCAAAGATATTCTTCAGAAATCATTCATCTTTTGCACTACAAAAGCCAAAGATATTCTTAAGAAATCATTCATCTTTGCACTACGTGCCAAAGATATTCCATAATATCATCATTTAAGGTCGAGGATGATGAAAATATTTTTTAAAGAAACGAATCCAAAGAAACAAAATGACAAGGATTAAGGATTAAGGATTCGTACTTGGTTTTATCCACGTCCAAAAATACCTCAAAAATAATCATAGTGGTGTAAAATTCAAGAATGATCAAAACATGGATACAATCGTAGCTAGTATCCGTAATAGATATTTTGACAAAAAGAAGAAATTTTATTTTTCTATTGAATAAGACCAGTATAAGTGAATAGTGCCATATACGTGAATAGTGCCGTATACGTGAATAGTAACTCCAGACACCAAAAGATAGAAATTCCACAAAAAACATCTTCACGCTTCATGAATAGTACTCGTGAATAAGAACTCGTGAATAAGAACTCATGAATAGTAACTCGTGAATAGTAACTCATGAATAGTAACCCATGAATAGTAACCCACATGAAAAAGTTCCAAATTTGATAAAAACTTCAGATCAACATTTCAAAGATAATGATATTGAAGAAATAATATCATTACGAAAAAAAATAATATCCCTTACCTCGAAAGATCAAGATTTCTAATTGAAACTCCTGATATAAAGGCTATGACTTGACTTGCACCAGTATAGCAATACTCAAAGTATACTCAAAATACTCACAAGAATACGCCGATAATATAGAGAGAGAAAACTTCAGCTTCTTGTGTGATTTTCAATTCTAACCCAAGCACCCTATTTATAGAAAATGCTTGAAACACTAAAGCGTAAAATTTAATAAATTAATAATATAATTATATTATTTTCTACACATGTCTAGAATCTGATTTCAGCCATCAAACACATGCCACCTTCTAGAAAAATAAGAAAAACGTTTTTCTAATTTTAAATATTTTAAACTTCCAAAATCAATTATTTCTGAGTTTCGAACTTTAATAATTCATAATAAATAGCCCTTTCATCGTAAAAATTCGAATCACGCATGTTTTTATAGGAAATTCAATTCTCTACAACTTTGCGTAAGAAAGTTTTTCCAAATTCCAATCGAAAATGGATCAAATCCACAAACGGGCAATTTTACAAAGTTATAATCAAATTTCAAATAATAAATGGGGTCCACCGACATGTTTAACATGTTTTAAACATTTATTGCAACAAAAATACTCTTCCTCCTCGTATACTCATATATCCCACATTCGTTATAAAAATATCACCGCTAATATATTATTAAAATAATATATTTAAATGAATTATTTTATCGAAAAAGATAAAATATTAATTTTCAACAATTGTCATTTTAAAAATTTTCTCCATCTATATCCACATAAAATCAATATTTTCCTCATCATATAAATCAATAATTAATTATTCACAAATAATATTACGTAATCACAATATTGACAACCAGTGCGCCTAAGAAAGAGGGGCTTTCCAATAAGAATTTCTTCTTCTCAAGCGCAGCAATTAGGTGACCAAACCTCTCCTTAGATGTAACTTTCTAGACATTGCCAATAATATTATCTAATAATATTATTCGGATAATATGAATTATTGCTTCGATAAAGAAAAATACTCGTAAATGACAATTATCAAAACAACAAAGAATATAAAATATCAACGCAAAGAATTATTAACTCAATAAAATAATTGAATAGTAATTTACCAGTAACCATTATTGAGTAGTGCCTTCACGTAAGAATCAATAATTGGTGCAATACCGTAAAGCTACTTGCTTCAACAACGCGTCATTAGTGTGTTTTAACCACCGGGTATTCCAACAAGATAATTGTAATAACTACGCCAGCTATTTAAAAACAACTTATTTTAGTCGCTTTTCTTCATCCAATCGCTTTTTCAGTTATGGGGCCCACACATGGTCATGGCCACCCGCATTTAATATTCTCCGACAAAGATTTAATATTCCACGACCAAACGAATATTCCCAAACAATAATGAATATTTTATAACCACTTGCTTATTTTGAAATATTTGCATATTTAACCCTTAACTATCCACATTAATCAAATCAACCCTTACTATTTTAAAATAATAAATAAAGGAAATTCCTTTTTATTTAAAAATTTTGGGGTCTTACAACCTCCCCTCCTTATGAAATTTCGTCCTCGAAATTGACGCACGTACCTGGTGTTTTGAAAAGGTGAGGATACCTCGCTTTCATTTCCGTTTCCAACTCCCAGGTCATTTCCTCTATAGCATGATTCCTCCACAAAACTTTAACTTGTGGTATGACCTTTGTGCGTAGGACATGCTCCTTTCTATCCAACATCTTGACAGGTACCTCCTCATACGTTAAGTCTTCGGCTATCTCGTCCGGTTCTAACTCAATAACGTGGTTCGGGTCTTTCACATATTTACTGAAGTGCGATATGTGAAACACATTATGAACACGAGACATACTTTGAGGTAACGCAAGTCTATAGGCTACATTTCCTACTCCTCGCCAAGAATTTGAAATGGACCAATAAATCGTGGATTGAGCTTTCCTCTCTTCCCAAATCTTGTAACTCCCTTCCATGGAGCAACTCGCAACAATACATGATCCCTCACATTAAATTCCACGTCCTTTCGATGAAGATCCGCATAACTCTTTTGTCGATCTTGTGCCGTTTGTATACGTTGTCGAATCATTTGGATCTTTTCGGTAGTCATATACGTACTAATTCGGTCCCAACAATGTTGCTTCACCCACCTCATCCCAACATATTGAGAACGACATTTTCGTCCATATAATGCTTGAATGGAACCATGCCTATATTTGTTTAATAACTATTGTTGTATGAGGATTCCACCAATGGCAAGTACTTATCCCAACTTCCTTTGAAATCTAGGACACGTAGTTTTAATATATCTTCAAGAGTTTGAGTAGTCCTTTTACGATTGCCCATCCGTTTGAGGATGGTATGCCAAACTAAATCGCAAATCCGCTCCATAGCTTTTTGCAAGCTAACCCAAAATCTTGAAGTGAATCTTGGGTCACGATCTAAAACTATGGATACCGGGCATGCCATGCAATCTCACAATCTCATTTACGTATATACGAGAAAGACGTTCAAGGAATAAGTCTCTCGATCGGTAAGAAATGAGCGCGGACTTGGTTAATCTATCAACAATAACCCAAATAGCATTGATGCCTTGAGAAATCGCAGGAAGACCCGTGAACGAAATCCATAGTAATGTGTTCCCACTTCCATTCCGGAATCTCAAGTGGTTGCAACGGACCCTTAGGTACAAGATGCTCCGCCTTTACACGCCGCAAGTTAAACACATCGAGATAAACTTTGCAATCTCTCTCTTCATATTGTTCTACCAAAATGTATGTCGAAGATCACGATACATTTTAGTACTTCCAAGATGGATTGCAAATGGCGATTGTTGTGCCTCCATCATAATCTTGTACTTCAAATCGAGTCGTTAGGAACACAAAGTCTAGAGTGGACTCAAGTATCAATTCTCGCCCTAATAGCTCCTTCTTGTACTTTCTTCTTCATACGCATCAACTCCGGCCTGGTGGCTTGAGCAACCTTAACTTTTTCTATTAAAGTTGGCTCTACCAGTATACTTGACATCATCGCACTTTTCGTTCGTGATATGATCTTCTACTCAACGCGTCACCTACCACGCTCGCTTCCAAGATGGTATGGTTAGAATATGTGCCGAAATGAGTCGCCTCTTGAGCTCTTGGAAAATCTTCTCGCATTCCTCGCTCCATACGAATTTTGTATCTTTTGAGTCACCTTGTTAAGTTAGCGGAGTAGCGATTCAAGAAAATCCTTCCACGAATCTTCGATAATAACCAACTAAGCCTAGAAAGCTACGTGATTTCGATTATCGACTTAGGTTGCTCTCAATTGTGACTCATATCCCAATCTTGGATAAGCACGTCACAATGACACCTATCGCTTTACTATCGCATCGAATATAACGTCCCCACAGAGAGTCGTGCTTCATGAATTCCACAAAGGAAGTCACAAGATAAAGGCTCAGTACCAAATTTATAGTTGAATTTTTAACTCCTCGAAGTTCAATAGAGCCATTTGATATGAGTTTTTAGAAATGAGTTTTGTACCGGGTTCAAAGTCGATACAAAATTTAATATCGCTTTGGGAGTAAGCGAAAATTCTTCGAAATACGTCGTGAAAATCAATAACAACAAGAATATTATTCAAATCGACGATCTTTATTCAAATCCATAACATGGATTAAGAAAACTTGACATCCGTAATAAACGAATGACTTCATAGCTTGATATGAAAATGTTTGACTACAATGGTTTGATTGCTTGAATTGAATAACAAAAGTTGCTTAGGAATATGAAAACTAACAACCTTACGAAAGTAATTAATTTTGGCATGATGATTAGTTAACCTTAAAATCACATCAAAAGCAAATATCTCTATAGAAATAAGGTTAACAGTAATGTGATAGTGCCAACTTGAATCAAGCAAGATTTTTAAACAACGGATGTAATGAAAGTTTCTCCTAACTGAGTCTCCATAAATAGGTCAAAGTCTAATTTCTCCGTAGTCAAGTTCAAACGCTGAGCGCAAGCAAGAGAGATAAAAGAATGGGTAGAACCCAGATTCAGTAAGGTATAAACTTCGCAAGAATTTATAATTAACTAACCTGTGCTAACCGTTCGTCGTTCCTTCGCATTTTGACCGGCCACGACAAACGCTCTTCCAAGAACCGCTGACTTTGACTTTTCTCGGGACATCCTTTTGAGTCACCATTCTCATTGGATCGGTTTCGATATCGCATAATCTCGGCGATATGTCCTTCTTTTCCACAATTATAGCATACCTTAAACTGCTGGGCGCTTAATTGATGATATCCCTCTTTTCCGCATTTTTAGAGATATAACCTGGTGGTCGTTCTCCTCCCTTAAAACTAGTTGCATCATGCGCCGACGCCTTCACATGGTCGTTGTTGAATCTCCTCTTTTAAAATCTCCTCCCGACTCGCTTTCTTCTATTTTCATGGCCACGATTACCACCAGAGTGGTTACCGCCTTTGTCTATATTCTTCTTTCTCCACCGGGTTATCGTTATTCTAATGATCGCTATCTTCTTAGATGATCCTCGGTTATGGTCCCTCATTGAACGTACTCGTTATCTCGCTTCTAACAACCGAGCCCCTCGCTGACAACATCCGAATAGAGAGAAAATTTATGAGAAATGAGATACTTGACGTATGTCGGGTTTCAAACCTCTCGAAACATCCGCGTCATACGTTCCTCATTCTCCACCAAATGAGGTGCAAACTCAATAACTCCGCGAACTTCGCCTCGTCTTTGGGACACCGCCATGTTATTCTCGCTTTCTAGTCTAATAAACTCCACTTCCTTCATATACGACCGAATACTTTCGTGGAAGTACTTGTCATTGAATCGCTTCAAAAAGCGTCTCCCACGACATGCCGAAGTGCACCGGATGGGTACGCTTCTACGTATTCCCACCAAAGAATCGCTTCGCCACTAACATAAAGGTGGTGAATGGAACTTTCTGTTCCTCCGCATCCCAAGACATCGAATATCTTGGTAATTTGTTTGACCCACGCCTCCGCCTTTAATCGGATCCGCTTTCCCACTCGTGGTCCCAACTTTTGAACCGCTTGGTCAGACCACCCGTGAATTGCTATCATTTCCTCCTCAGATTTTGAACACGAGTCTCCTCGTGCGATTTTGCATGAACTGCAAAAACTTCTAAACATCCCTCATTCCTCATCTGCTCAAAGGGTGTTGTTCACAGGAGGAACATTGCCACTGACAGACGTTCTCCTCGTTGGTGAGTACATGCATCTCCACGGTCTCATTTACTCCATTGTTAATATTCTCGATCGACATTCTCAAATCTTTGTCATAAAACAAGGGTTAATTAAGGAAATCAATATATCACATAATATCCCTATATAATTGACCAACTAACAAATAAGCTTAGGTAGGACACACTAGCGAAGGATTTACTCGTCTCTCCCCCTCCTAGTTCTATTCCCCGATCTCCACCGGAGATCATATCCCTAAGCTCGATACCAACCGTGGCGCCCCCAAAATAGGTCCATTCCATCCAACCCATTCTCGAGTCGCCAAATACATGGTACGTAAATAACTACAACTTTATTATTACAACATATAAACTTTGAGTTTAAATACGATATTGCCATCTAGACAATATCCACACGCAAATAAATCCCCATCATAATTATTGATTCATTATTTTACAAAATGGTGAGGACTACTAAACAACTCTCTCTGTAACCTTCATTCCATACCCACTAGTACTTTCGCTACATTCTCGCCTCCCGAGAAGAAAAATGGAACAACAAGGAAAAGGGTGAGCTCAACTAGCTCAAGAAAGAATATTATGACTAAGATAATGTACAACAAATTATCGTTAGTCTTCAACAGGAAAAATATAATAGAATACAATAGACAACAAATTTTAAATCAATATTCGCAGTGAAATAATAATTCATTAGAAGAGTTAAGTAGAGAATGCAAACTACTATCTTCTATGTATGAATTTAAAAGTTCATCGCTATCTTTTATCCTGTAACATCAATCAATATACATCCGAATCAAATATTCATCTTTTGACTCTACAGCCAAAGATATTCATCATTAATTAAGTGTTCATTTAAACACCGCCATCTTTGCACTACGGGCAAAGATATTCTTCAAAATCATTCATCTTTGCACTACAGCCAAAGATATTCTTAAGAAATCATTCATCTTTTACTACAAGCCAAAGATATTCCATAATATCATCATTTAAGGTGAGGATGATGAAAAATATTTTTTAAAGAAACGAATCCAAAGAAAACAAAATGACAAGGATTAAGGATTAAGGATTCGTACTTGGTTTTATCCACGCCCAAAAATACCTCAAAAATAATCATAGTGGTGTAAAATTCAAGAATGATCAAAACATGGATACAATCGTAGCTAGTATCCGTAATAGATATTTTGGACAAAAAGAAGAAATTTTATTTTTCGGTGAATAATACCAGATATCGTGAATAGTGTCAGATATGTGAATAGTCCGAGTATATACGTGAATAGTAACTCACACCAAAAGATAGAAATTCCACAAAAACATCTTCACGCTTTCATGAATAGTACTCGTGAATAGAACTCGTGAATAAGAACTCATGAATAGTAACTCGTGAATAGTAACTCATGAATAAGAACCCATGAATAGTAACCCCATATGAAAAAGTTCCAAATTTGATAAAAACTTCGGATCAACATTTCAAAGATAATGATATTGAAGAAATAATATCATTACTGAAAAAAAAATAATATCCCTTACCTCGAAAGATCAAGATTTCTAAATTTGAAACTCCTGGATATAAAGCTATGACTTGGACTTGCACCGTATAGCAATACTCAAAGTATACTCAAAATACTCACAAGAATACGCTCGATAATATAGAGAGAGAAAACTTCAGTTTCTGGTGTGATTTTCAATTCTAACCTAAGCACCCTATTTATAGGAAAATGCTTAGAACACCAAAGCAGAAAATTTAATAAATTAATAATATAATTATATTATTTTCTACACATATCTAGAATCTGATTTCAGCCATCAAACACATGCCACCTTCTAGAAAAAATAAGAAAAAAAACGTTTTTCTAATTTTAAATATTTTAAACTTCCAAAAATCAATTATTTCGGAGCTTCGGAACTTCAATAATTCATAATAAATAGCCCTTTCATCAGAAAATTCGAATCTCGCGAGTTTTTATAGGAAATTCAATTCTCTACAACTTTGCAGAAGAAAGTTTTTCCAAATTCCAATCAGAAATTGATAGAAATCCACAAACGGGCAATTTTACAGGCTATAATCAAATTTCACCAATAAATGGGGTCCACCGACATGTTTAACATGTTTTAAACATTTATTGCAACAAAAATACTCTTCCTCCTCAGATACTCATATATCCCACATTCGTTGTAAAAATATCACCGTTAATATATTATTAAAATAATATATTTAAATGAATTATTTTATCGTAAAAGATAAATTATTAATTTTCAACAATTGTCATTTTAAAATTTTCTCCATCTATATCCACATAAAATCAATATTTTCCTCATCATATAAATCAATAATTAATTATTCATAAATAATATTCTACGAGAATCACAATATTGACAACCGCATAGTTCCCAGTGAAAGGGGGCTTTCCAATAAGAATTTCTTCTTCTTGGCCTTGCAATTAGGTGACCAAACCTCTCCTTAGATGTAACTTTCTAGACATTGCCAATAATGTTATCTAATAATATTATTCAGATAATATGAATTATTGCTTCGATAAAGAAAAATACTTGTGTAATGACAATTATTGAAACAACAACAATATAAAATATCAACGCAAAGAATTATTAACTCAATAAAATATTGAATAAGAATTATCGTAACCATTATTGAGTAGTGCCTTCTTACGTAAAAATCAATAATTGGTGCAATACCGTATGCTACTGCTCAACAACGCTGCATTTCAGTGTGTTTTTAACCACCGGGTATTCCAAACAAGATAATCAGAATAACTACGCCTGCTATTTAAAAACAACTTATTTTTGTCGTTTTTTTCATCCAATCGCTTTCCGTTATGGGGCCCACACATACGGTCAAGCTGGTCGTCATTTAATATTCCCCGACAAAGCATTTAATATTCCACGACCAAACGAATATTCCCCGACAATAATGAATATTTTATAACCACTTGCTTATTTTGAAATATTTGCATATTTAACCCTTAACTATCCACATTAATCAAATCAACCCTTACTATTTTAAAATAATAAATAAAGGAAATTCCTTTTTATTTAAAAATTTCGGAGTCTTATAAATAAGCATCTAACTTATACGAGATGGTTTTAAACTTGTCCATCAACAACAATTATCCTACGATGGTTTTAAATTTGTCCATCAATAACATTATTCATTTTCTTCGCGTGTTCTTCGTGTTCTTCATTCATTTTTCATTTTTAATCGATATTTTGATTACAATTTCATTTGTTATTGGAATTTGATGTTATAGAACACCATAAATTTCTTATTTCATCTACTCATTCATATAATCCACTCAGATCATTCTGATTCATTACGAATCTTACACTTCTTTAAGAAATTTATTTACTAAATTTCAAATTCTTATTTTCTTTATTTCTCATGATTTCAACCATATGAAATCATCCCTAACATCATCTGCTTCTTATTCTCATTAAGTTATGTTTTAAACATATAAAACTTAAAGAAAATTTATTAGAAGCTAGGTTTTTGGATTACCTCTGTTCTTTAATCTTCCTCCGTTGGACAAAGCGTGTACTCGGGCAAGCTTTTCTTCTTCCTTTTCCTCTTCTTTCTCCCATCCGAACTCTCTCTCTCTCTCTGTCAAAGTGTAGGATTTTTAAAATCCTAAAAAATTAATTTAAGCTTCCTATTTATAAAAAACCAAGACTAGGGCAAAATAGTCATTTCGCCCCCCAAACCTCCTTACTATTTGTTAACGCCAAGATCTTTTTCCACGTCCCAATCACATAAAACGCGTCTGATCCTGCACAATAAACACGACAACACCAAAAGCTTGACGGCTTCGACCATCGGGGGATAGCTCCGGGGTGAGAGTCGGTATAGGCGATCACAAGGTTAAAAATGGAGGTTGAAAAAATCTAGTGTATTGAGAGAGATAAAAATATCAGTTACCTTTTCTTGTGTGATGCCCTTGTACTCATATACTCTCATGCACAGTTTCTTGTGCCACCTACTATCATCTAACACAGTTCCCCACCTCTGGTGATCTCAGCCGACTGCATGCAGCTCACCCACCACATCTTATCATTATTTTCCATCGCCGGTCAACTAAAATCCCATCCACATTAATGCATGGCAGAGATAACAGTTAACTGTTATCTTTGTTATCTTTATCGGTCAAAGCCCAAGTGAAGATTTTTAGCTATCTAATGGGTCAGCCCACTGATCCGACCCAACACTTTGAAGATCAAACAAAGGTGACCCATCGAATTGGTCCAACTGATCAGGCCCAATAAAAGCGACCCAATGGGTTAACCAAATAACTCGGCCCAATTCATTTGGCCCACTACATGAAATATCATGGCCCATCATTTCCCCTAGTTTTTTATTAAACAGGATGTTTAATAGAAAACTATAAATGTCCATGATATGAAGAACTTGATAGGATCGAAAGAGGCCCAAAATAAAAACTAACCAGGACATATCTGATAGATATAACATAGCGGAATAAAATAAAACTGAAAGCCCAATTGAGAAGCCCAAGTTGGTTAATATCTTTTCAAATTCACCATCATTGCTGTCAATTAATGTGTCGTCTTCGTGCACCATGAACAACTGAAGGGACAGCTGTTATTAAACCCCTTTCTTCCCAATTTTGACAGCTTTACCTACTCATTTCAAATTTCAATCTCTTGAGTTCTCATCTGTTCTCTAGAACCCTCTTCTTCTCTATAAATTGTTAACAATGGCTTCTCAAGAATTCGGTCAAGAAAGCCCACTCAAGGTAACCCCCATCACTTCCATTCCTCCCAGCCCAAGTCCTACCAAAGGGGCTTCGGGTTCAAATCCCAAATCAACCACTACTACCAGCAAAAATCCAATTCCAAAACCTGCTCTTCCTCCTTATGAATTCTTAAAGAATACATAACACTTTTCTCATGCCAACACCCCCTCCATAATTATAGAGGTTTAGTTGTGCAACATTCGGATACGATATCAAATTCCGGACACTCACCAGCTAAGAATGCCTTCTTCCTCCGAGAAGATGTATCAAAGGCCGGATGGTTGGACCGCCATTCCTCTTACCCTCTTGGAAAGGGGATCCATTTTCCTCTGTATCCCTTTCTGATTACTATCTTAGGGTTTATCAGTGTCGGTTTTGCCCAACTTGTCCCGAATTCATACATCCACATTCTAGCCTTTATCGCCTTCTGCCACGAGGTAGGGGTTACACCTAACTTGGACTTGTTCTTTTCTGCTTATTATGCTGGTAAATCTCGTGAAAAGGTGTTTAAATCCCTAAGTAAACAATCCTCGAAACCCGGCGAGAATTTCGCAAGGTGATCTTTGGTAAATACTCCTTCGAGTAACAAGGGATGGCACGAAAAATGGTTCTTTATCAAAGGACCAGAGATAACTTCTATCCCAGATTGGACTACTGCTGAAAAACTATCTGCAGATGTTGGGGATATCTTCGAAGAACTCATAAATGAAATGATAATGCTTCTGGAAAACTTCCCGAAGAAAGAATGGAGCTACGGACTTCTTACCAAACAGGCGTGGTTATTCGACCACAAATGTAAGCATTGAGCTGTTCTTTTACATAATTTCTAAAATTTCGTGAGAATATTAGTTCTGAATCGTTGTTATTTACTTCTTGCAGTGTCTCTGATCAAACCAACCTCTTTAGATGTGAAAGATCTTGAAGAATTCTTGTATAAGAAAGATTCAGAATCCCCTACCGAAGAGCCTCCAACAACTGAAATTCCAACAACCGATCCTCAGTCGACCGAAGCTCCTACCACATCCGAACCTGCTCATATTCGCCGAAAGAAAAGACTAGTTCGAAAAGCCAAGCCCACTCCTCCATCAACCTTTAACAAGAGACTGCTAGACCTTTCTCTAAATGAATGCAGCCGAGTCATCCGTACAAAAAAGAAGAGGACCAAAATAACCCCTCTTACGGCCGAAGAACTCTAAGTGCCTTCCTCCAAAGCTGATCTTCCCCTTATCATACCTATGGAGATTGTCGTTTCGGAAGAGGAACTAGAAGATCAGACATATCTTATTCCCTCCCTAACTCGTAAAAGAAAACACTCTTCAAGCGACCAATCTGAACCGGAAGTTGAAGTTGTATATGCCCAACCATCATCACCCAAAACTACATATACTCAGCCACCGCCACCTCCCGAACAATCCCCACCAATTACTCCAACAAAACCGTCTTCTTCTGAAGCCAGGCCAGAAGCCGTGGCTTCCCCTACCCTCTGGCCAGAATTGAATGAGCACTTCCCCTTCCAACTCTATAATTCTTTTGTCCATGATACTAATGATCATAGATTTGGGAACAGCTCAGTCCTGGACTTGATTGATGAAGGCATGAAGTATCAGGCTAAAGTAAGTGACTTTTTTGATATTCGTACCTATCCTTCTACTATTTTATCTGAGACTAGTAGATTAATAATGAACATATATAGGCAAATGCTGTCTTCGGGCGTCTCCGTCCCAAATATATAGAAGCTGAAGCTGAGGAGGATGCCGCTCAAAGAGAAAATGCCATTTTGAACTTTGCGTTGGCAAAGGAAAGAGCTGATCTCAACATCGCCCATTTCAATAATGAATGCCTTCGGAAAGACTTGGTTCAGACCAAAGAACAAATGGAGAAGATAAAGGCAGATCACCGGGAAATCACCGACATGAATGTGGACTTAGTAACAAGGAACGAAGTCCTCGTTCAGAAGAATGAAACTTTGGTAAGAACCAACAAAAGCCTAGCTCTCCAAGTAAATGAATTTGAAACTAGAGAGCTTCACCACCTGAAAGAACGCCAAAAAGTTGATAATGAGGTCCAGAAACTTCATGCCCTGAGGGATCTGAGTCCTCCTCTGACTGAAGAGCTTCGGAAGAACATCCAAACGGACTATAGAAAGTCAGCTGAGCTGAATGAAGAGATAGTTCGGATGTTTTTTGAAGGATATAAAGAATGTCAAAGCAAAGGCAAGGCAAAACTTGTCGAAACTAAGGTAGACCCTTCCCTCCTCGACTCATCGGATAGCGAAGACGATGTTTGATGGTGGCTTATATTATTCTGGGATCTTTTAAGAATTTTTGTAAAAAATTTCTATCTGTTTGTGTAATTACTTAAATATTAATGAAATTTCAACTTTTCTTTCTTATGACGTCAGTATAATTCGTTTCTTGTCAATAATTTAGTATTAATCAACTTGAAAAATGTACAAGCTTCTTTGTAAACTTAACTTAAACTGTTAATCCATAAGCAAGTAGATCATATGATAGTTAAGAATAATAATGAGATAATCCGAACTCAACACTTGAACAAAATAAAGTAATGCATACTTATCATTACCGAAGTGTGAGACAGTTCATGCAAAAGGTTAATCCAGCCGATCCTCCTTGCACCATTGAGAATTTGTTTACCGCACAGGGTATAACAAGTACATAAGGACATTTGTTTACCACACGGGGTTTTAACAAATGTATAACGACCTCCTGCCCAATAGGCTACCATCGAATGGTCAGCAAGTCCACCCAAACCTCCTTTCAACCATGAAATTTGTTTACCACTCGGGATTCTAATAAATTCATAAGGACCACCTGCCGAATAGGCTACCATCGAATGGTCAGCAAGTCCACCCGAACCTCCTTTCAACCATAAAATTTGTTTACCACTCGGGGTTCTAACAAATTCGTAAGGACACACCTGCCGATAAGGCTACCATCGAATGGTCAGCAAATCCACCCAAACCTCCTTACACCGATGAAGTTTGTTTACCACTCGGGGTTCTAACAAATTCATAAGGACCACCTACTGAAAGGCTACCATCAAATGGTCAGCGAGTCCACCCGAACCTCCTTTCAACCATGAAATTTGGACCAATAAAGAGAAGACCAATTGAGAAAAAATGAATCTTTTATTGATGATGATCCAAATATTTACAGACTCTAGTAAACTGACTCTATCTTTACAGAAAATACTTCCAAAGTCTACCAGCATGCCAAGTATTCTTGATTTCAGACCCATCCAATGCCTTTAACTGATAAGTCCCTGACTTTGGTACTTCAATAACTTCATAAGAACCTTCTGTAAAGCCCCTAAACATGGGTACTTGAAACCCAAACTCGGTGCTTCACGATACCATTTCTATGAGCAGAATAATACTAATAATAATAACAATAATATAAATATTAAACTTAATTTACATAATTATCAAAGTCTATTCCCAAGTACGCAACCTCTAATACATTCATTACATGATAATAATAATATATATATCATACTTATCATAATAAAGCAAACTATTACATAACATATCATAAAAACTCAATCAACAACCTTCTCTTTTCCTTTATTCTTAGCCGAACCTTTTGCTTGACCACACTTAGCTGAAAAATTTTAAATTAAGCAAGGATGAGCATTTGAGTGCCCAACAAGTAATAACAATTATATATATATATATATATATAAGCTGAAAGAATTTAAATGTTTTCTTTATACTACTCTTCTACAACAAATCAATAGTTATGAAGTAATCTGAACCGATAATAATAACATAACAACCCTCTTTCAAATTTTTGAAACTACGTATTGACTATAAATAGGGTTAAGGGGACATACTATGAACATTGTTTTCATTTTCGAAAAGGTTAAACAGAACTTCATCTGTAAACCGTCATAACTTACGGGCTCGGGGGTGATCAGCCCGTTGTACATTGTATTGATCAATACTACATAACAAGAACGATATCATCGTTCACTCAGGCTGCCTTGGGCACATAAAAATTTTCCCATGAATGGGATGTTCATACCTGTCGGGGTATCAAACCAAAGCAATTCGGTTGGATAATGGTAGGTTTTATCTTGTTCAACAATAATCTATAATTCAACATATATATATATATATATATATATATACGGGTAATTGACAAAGGTGTATTAACATGTGATTAAATGCAATTATTATCCAAGTGGGGACACTTGTATAACCATTTACAGAATTTAACGAACAGAATATATATCTGAATTACCATATACTAACATGTTGATAATCAATGAGCATATATAATATAGGGTTAATAATTTTTACATAATAATATAATTCTGAAACATTCTTACTCATGTCCATTGCATAAAGGAAATGCAAAGGTAGGATACTTGCCTGATGCACTGTTTACAATACACAACTTAGTTTCATCTTTTATGTAATCACCTATCATTAATCAGGTCATTCGTTTGATTAGAATAATATACTATAACATATAAGATCGCATTTCGCAACAAAGACATAACCTAATCATTATTATCACACATATTCAATGATCGTTGATCACAAACAAATATTAATACAGTCAAAATATCTAAGTCTAGAACAATTTCTAAACTATGTCGGTGTACCGACAGCTTTATCGGGTAATTATCGAGTCTAAGACTCTATTCTGTAACTCAATATTTGTAAATATCGATTATATTATTTTTTAAATAACTTACAATAATTTTAAACAATTATTATAATTTATCATAAATTTTCAAACACCTAATCATTATCAAATGATTTAAATATCAAACAATTCTATTATCATTAATATTAATTAAACTATTAATAAAACTATTGCCAAAATATTAAAGTTATTTATAATAACTAAAAATACTTTTAAAATATTTATATTACCTTAAATGATTTTTAAAACATTTAAAATCATTTATAAATAATTACCATTAATATTTAAATATTAATGTACTATCTATCCAAATATTAAAAGTCATTAAGTATAACTTAAAATATTTTTAATTCATTTATATCCTTTTTGAATGATTTTAAATCAATAAAACCATTTTCAAACTATTTATTTAATATAATTATTAAATAAATTTAATATCATTAATGTAAATAAATATCATTAATATTAAATTATTAATGAAATTATCCTTTAAATATTAAAAGTTATATTTTATAACTAAAAATATCTTTAAACACATTATTTTCATTTAAAATGATTTTTATAATAATAAAATTATTTTTAAACTAAATTATTTAATATAATTATTAAATAAATTTAATATCATTAATAATAATTAATTAATAAAATTCACCTTTAAATATTGAAAGTTATATTTTATAACTTCAAATATTTTTAAATACCTTATTATTATTTAAAATGATTTTTAATATAATAAAATCATTTTAAATTTTTATTTATTCATTTATTTAATTATCATTAATATTAATTATAACTTCAAATTATCAAAAATAATTTTTTTCTTATTCCATAATATAATTTTAAATGATTTTTAAGTATTAAAATTATTTTTAAATAATTTATTTAATATAATTATTAAATAAATTAAATACCTTTAATATTCCAAAAATATTAAATATTTATGAAATATATCCAAAATAATTAAAATAAAATTTTCTTGGACTTTAAAATAATTTTTAATAATTTATTATGTATTTTTAATAATTAAAAACTAATTTTCTATAATTATTTAATGAAAATATAATTTTATAAATAAATTGTCGCTAAAGACCACCTATAAGTGACAGTAACTGGTCGCTATAGGTGTTCTTCATGTTCATCACACAAACCCAGATCTTCATGATTCTTTATCGGCAAAGTAGGTTTGACCACGAAATAATCCTTAGCACAAAAGTGTTTACGATCACGTTGTTAATTAAATCGTGTAGTAGCTAATGTCAAGACTACAAGATCCAAAGAACAAACATAAGCTAATAAGCATGAAATAAACTAGATCTATGCCTTCAAAATGATGTCAGATCGTTTCTTCATTTCGGGTTACCCGAAATGAAGAATGCATCATGGGTCATACTTTGAGCCTCTCACTACAATCGATCGTTTAATGTTTTAGTGATCTATAGACTTCTAGATTCTAGACAACATGTAGGACTACAACTCCATAACATAAAATCATCAAAACATCAATACAACAAGAAGATACAAGGTCGGTCAACCCATATCGAAATAAGGTGCAATGTTTCGGAAAATTCCCAAAAATGAAAAATGTGTTCGTATGACCAACTTTGACCATCCATTAAATCCAAAGGTGTTTGATATCTAGATGTAATATTAGCATATATCAAAGCTTACATAACATACTACTATACGGTATTCAACAACATAACCAAAACATTCACCAACACGATCAAGAGCCATCAAAACTTGTCGACGATGTTCATAGATTCTCGATCAGCCTAGAAAAGGCAATTTCATTAATAGGCGGTCAATACTTGTCAACGGCGTTTGACCGTTAATAACTACCAATCTGTACATCAAATGACTCTGATTCTTTTTGCATATTAAAGACCACATTACAAGCTACACAAAACAACTTAAAAACAACAAAAATCATAATCGAGCAAGGATCTGTGGCCACTGACATTCGTTGTCAGACCACAGAACCAAGTTTTTCCAGATTTTGCAAATCTTCAAATTCGAGCTTCTAAATGTTATGGATCCAACGTTTAGCAACCCAGATCATCATTAGACACTATAACCAACATATTCTAACACCCAAACATAACATCTAACACAGAATTTATGGAAAGAAATCAAGCTAGGGTTTTATACCTTTTCTTTGATCTATCTCATATTTCTAGCTTACGATTTGTTAAATGGATTTAGTGGGCTGGTATTAGTTTAGGATTGAAATGCTTATTAATTTTGGATGTTTTGAGCTGGAGAGGAAATGTTTGAGTGTTGTGATCAAAATAGTCTATCAAATGATTTTTTTCTCTCTCTCTATATATATATAGTCTAGAATGAATGTGGGATTTAACTATTATCCCCATAATCAATGGTTGTCCATTAGACAAAACTCCTTATCTTGATCTTAAGTATGCTTAGTGAGATTTCCACCAATGAGATGTTGACAACATTGTACTTTTTGTAAGAAATTAAGAAAGTAAGGTCATTAGCTATTTAAGGAAACTTGATTAGCCTAATTTGTTTGCCTTAAAAGGCCTATAGTGGCCAGACTATGTATATACTCTCCAAATTCTTTATTTAGCTATTATTTTAATGCATAAATTAGATAAATCAAAGGTCTAAAATACCCTTAATTATGTGGACTAAGTTTGGGCTAGAGTTTTATTTCTTTTGAAGCTTCTCCCATAATTGTTTTGGGCCATGTAATAATCATAGCCTAATAATTTTAATATATATGTTACCCAAATTGTTTATTTAGGGTTTAAAATAAATATAATTAGTTTGCAAAATTTATAATTAGGGTTTTTCTTAATTTGATTAGGGTTCTAATCATACATGAACATTAGGGTTTATTATATAATAATTATAATTATCTTTGCTAATTTAGCAATTAGGGTTTATACTTAATAATTAGGATTTCAAGAAATTAATATATATAAATGCTAATTAGGATTGACCTAGTTAATCGCAAATCATACAACACAGTTATATAATAGACTTAAACTCACAATTGATTTTCAAATTAGGGTTTCCCACAGTAAAACTAGGGTTTGCCATAATACACCATAAATGACCAATCATTGTCAGTCCATATACATACAGTATATAATTATAGCACTGAAAAATCAAAATATAAATAATATTATATTATTATTTTCATTCCTTGATCAAAATCCAAAAAATTAGGGTTTGGATTCCATATCTGATTTATCTGTCATACTTAACATTATTAATTAAGTTAAAATAATTAATTAATAATCATGTACTAAAATTTATATAATAAAGTAATTATTATAATAATTCTAAAAATCATTTCATATATTATATAAATAATATATGATTATATTTTATGAAAAATAATTAATAAAAACATTTACTACTATAAAATTAATTATTATAAGAATATAATTTATAATAATCAATAATTCTAAAATAAAATTATTTAAAATCATTCATGTAATAAATATATCACATAAACACATACACACATTATCTTGCACATATTCCCCATATTTAAAATAAAAAAAAAAAAATTTATCACATGAAAATTTCTAATTTATTTGTATAGAAAATATCGGTTATTACATTCACCTCCCTTATAAAAATTCCATCCCGGAATCACTGCTTTAAATCCTACACATACAAGTGTATGTAGCATATACAATCATCAAGTAGATCTTGATCATAAAATGATCGTCTTGATCTTTAACCTATTCACGTAAAGCTTGTCTATCTGATTAAACGAAAATTTAATTTCTGAAAGCACTCAAATTCCTTCTTCAATTTTCTTTATAAAATAATTTACTATATATATAAGAAAATCATATATAAGAAAATAAAATTTGATTAGAATACTACCTGGAGTTGCATCCTTTGCTGCTACCGTATCTTGAAATGTCATATTGAAGACTCCTGTGGTTGGTTCTATTATTTCATTTGTTGAAGTTGGTCCCGTTGTTGCCAATGTCCTGCTGCCTTTTCCCCTATTCACATTTCTTGCCTCCCTTATCCTTCTTGGATAGTCTTTCACCTTATGCTCCATTGATTCACAAATAAAACATCCACTATACATTCTCGGATTGGGGCAGTTGGAAGAGATATGTCTCTTCTGCCCACACTTATAACACACAAACTTACCTTTAAGACACTCTCCCGAGTGTTTCTTTCCGCAATTTCTACACTGCATAACCTGTTTCTTTCCACCTCCTAGCCTAATCTCGGCATTCCCGAAATTATCTCCTTTCTCTTTTTTTTTTCAGTCCTACTACCACTACTCCCTTTTCCGGCTCTAGTTTGATTTGCCTCCCACCAAAAATTCGTTTCCCCCCCTTTCATTATATAGGTGGCAAAAGTTTTCTTTTGTCCCTCTGTTACCCCAGTTATCACAAATGCTTCCACAGGGTCAGTTGATCCTATAAATCTCTGGCGTTCTGACTGCCTTGAAGTCTTTGAAGTTCGCTAATCAATTTTCTAGCTGATTTCCCACGGCTAGTATTCCATTATGCATATCTTAAGCGACCATATTCGCAAAATTTTATCGATCCGGTTGTCCTCCGACTTTTTATCGATTTTTCTTACGTCTGGCTGATTTTATCTCGATTAATTAAATTATCTTAATCGTAATTTATCCTTCTATATCTTAGGGTATTTACATAACGCGAAATGTTCTTCTCGAATAATCATGTATTCAAAATATTAGATTTCTAAACTTTGGTTTACTGTATTAACCAGAGCTCAGATAATTGATTACTATCTTTATACCAACTTATTTCATTAATCCATCATAGATTCATTTTCATAACACTTGTCATTCTATAACATATATTGCTTTAAACATCCGCTATCCCTTTGTGACTTAAAAGTCGGGATTTACAGCCTTGACTAATACCAAAAGTTGGGATCATTACATTACACAAACATGCTTATCATTAAATAGACCTACACAATGAAAATCTATACTACCTATCACTACACTACGCCTTTTATCTTGGAAACCTTTTTAACGATGACCTTCAAAGAAGGCATCCATGGATAAAAACATGCTCCTAATTTATAGTTTGGGACAATATAGAGTGGTATGTCCCTCATAGCCACAAAGGTAACATATTCTTTCCCTTTCTTATTAAAGCGATTTTTTGCTCTAAGTATATATCTCTTATCTTTCTTTTCCCATTCTTTCTCTAGTCGCACAAGATGTGTTTCTTGTGGGCTCCCATCCCATTAATTTGGATTTTAAGCTTATCTTATTCTTCCATTGTTTCTATTAACGCTTCTGACGCAGATTGACTATTTAACAGCTTTTCTATTTCCCACAAAAATCTTTTTCAGAGAAGAAACCTTGTTCCTCGGATCCTCTCAGACTCTGTTGATGCTTGTTCTCTTGAACTTTAGTGTCCGAATCACTATCTGCCGATTCCACCATCTCCGGATCAATACTACGCTTTTCTACAATAACCACTTATTCTCGAGTTGTTTTCATCAGGAGCCTTTATTTTAGCTATTTGCTTCGATATTGGCTCTCCTCGTATGGATTTGATCCTTCTTTTTCTATAATCATATAACAAGCCTTTTCCACCGTACATCTACACACATAAATTATCCTGATTAGCATATAGTATATACACACAAAGAAATAATAATTTTATATAAGTTATCTTTATTTTTGTTCGACGATGAATTTAGTCAATTCATCTCTTTATAAACTCTATATGAGTTATTTATATTTTCAACGCTTTCCCCTATCCCTAAGGTTATAGCCTAAGGTCTATCCCACCTAAGGTTTCTAACCCTAAACCTTTCCCACCTAAGATTTCTAACCCTAAAGCTCTGATACCAACCTATAAAGCCCCCAAACTCTTGGGTGCCTTCCCTTAAAGGGATGTCACTAGATAAAGGTCTTTTTGCAAAACCATGCTTATAGCTTTGATTCACGATACCATTTCTTGAAACCCTAACTGAGCGGAATAATACTAATAATAATAATAATAATATAAATATTAAACTTAATTTACATAATTATCAAAGTCTATTCCCAAGTACGCACCTCTAATATTCATTCATTACATGATAATAATATATATATATATATATATATCATCCTTATCATAATAAAGAAAACTATTACATAACATATCATAAAAACTCAATCAAAAACCTTCTCTTTTCCTTTATTCTTAGCCAGAACCTTCTTCTTTGACCACACTTAGTCGAAAACATTTAAATTAAGCAAGGATGAGCATTTGAGTGCCCAACAAGTAATAATTATTATATATATATATATATATATAAGTTTAAAAGAATTTAAATGTTTTCTTTATACTACTTTCTACAACAAATCAATAGTTATGAAGTAATCAACCGAATAATAATAACATAACAACCCTCTTTCAAATTTTTGAAACTACGTATTGACTATAAATAGGGTTAAGGGGACATACTATGAACATTGTTTTCGTTTTTGAAAAGGTTAAACAGAACTTCATCTGTAAACCGTCATAACTTACGGGCACGGGGGTGATCAGCCCGTTGTACCTTGTATTGATCAATACTACATAATAAGAACGATATTATCGTTCACTCTGGCTGCCTTGGGAACATAAAATTTTTCCCATGAATGGGATGTGCATACCTGTCGGGGTTCCAAACCAAAGCAATTCGGTTGGATAATGGTAGGTTTTATCTTGTTCAACAATAATCTATAATTCAACATATATATATATATATATATATATATATATATATATATATATATATATACGGGTAATTGACAAAGGTGTATCAACATGTGATTAAATGCAATGATTATCCAAGTGGGGACACTTGTATAACCATTTATAGAATTTAACGAACATAATATATATCTGAATTACCATATACTAACATGTTGATAATCAATGAGCATATATAATATAGGGTTAATAATTTTTACAGTAATAATATAATTCTGAAACATTCTTACTCATGTCCATTGCATAAAGGAAATGCAAAGGTAGGATACTTGCCTGATACGCTGCTTACAATACGCAACTTAGTTTTATCTTTTATGTAATCACCTATCATTAATCAGGTCATTCGTTTGATTAGAACAATATACTATAACACATAGTACTGCATTTCGCAGTCAGCACATAACCTAATCACATTGTCACACATATTCAACAGTCATTGGATCACAAACAAACATTAATATAGTAAAAATATCTAAGTCTTGAACAATTTCTAAACTATGTCGGTGTACCGACAGCTTTATCGGGTAATTATCGAGTTTAAGACTCTATTCTGTAACTCAATATTTATAAATATCAGTCATATTATTTTTAAATGACTTATAATAATTTTAAACAATTATTTTAATTTATCATAAATTTTCAAACACCTAATCATTATCAAATGATTTAAATATCAAACAATTCTCATTATATTTAATTAATATTAAACTATAATAAAACTATTGCCAAAATATTAAAGTTATTTATAATAACTAAAAATACTTTTAAAACATTTATATTACCCTTAAATGATTTTTAAAACATTTAAAATCATTTATAAATAATTACCATTAATATTTAAATATTAATGTACTATCTATCCAAATATTAAAAGTCATTAAGTATAACTTAAAATATTTTTAATTCATTTATATCCTTTTTGAATGATTTTTAAATCAATAAAACCATTTTTAAACTATTTATTTAATATAATTATTAAATAAATTTAATATCATTAATGTAAATAAATATCATTAATATTAAATTATTAATGAAATTATCCTTTAAATATTAAAAGTTATATTTTATAACTAAAATATCTTTAAAGACTTTATTTTCATTTAAAATAATTTTTATAATAATAAAATCATTTTTAAACTAAATTATTTAATATAATTATTAAATAACTTTAATATCATTAATAATAATTAATTAATGAAATCCACCATTAAATATTGAAATTTATATTTTATAACTTAAAATATTTTAAATACCTTATTATTATTTAAAATGATTTTTAATATAATAAAATCATTTTAATATATTTATTTAATTCATTTATTAAATAACTAAATTATCATTAATATTAATTAATTAATGAAATTCATCATAAAATAACTTAAAATATTTTTCTTATACCATAATATAATTTTAAATGATTTTTCAAGTATTAAAATCATTTTTAAATAATTTATTTAATAAAATTATTAAATAAATTAAATACCTTTAATATTCCAAAAATATTAAATATTTATGAAATATATCCAAAATAATTAAAATATAATTTTGGACTTTAAAATAATTTTTATTAATTTATTATGTATTTTTAATAATTAAAAACTAATTTTATATAATTATTTAATAAAAATATAATTTTTATAAATAAATTGTCGCTAAAGACCACCTATAAGCGGCAGTAACTAATCATATAGGTGTTCTTCATGTTCATCACACAAATCCAGATCTTGAGCCGATTCTGAAAGCAAGGTTTGACCACGAATAATCCTTAATCACAAAAGTGTTTACGATCATGTTGTTGATTAAATCGTAGTAGAGAGCTAATGTCGACTCACAAGATCCAACAACAAACATAGCTAACAAGCATGAAATAAACTAGATCTATGCCTTCAAAATGATATCAGATCGTTTCTTCATTTCTAGGTTACCCGAAATGAAGAATGCAATCATCGGTCATACTTTGAGCCTCTACTACAATCTGATCGTTTAATGTTTTAGTGATATATGACTTCTAGATTCTAGACAACATGTAGTACTACAGATCCATAACATAAAAGCATCAAAACATCAATACAACAAGAAGATACAAGCTGGTCAACCCCTGTCAGAAATAAGGTGCAATCAGTTTCTGGAAAATTCTTAGAAACAGAAAGCGTGACCAGATGACCAACTTTGACCATCCATTAAATCTAGTGTGTTTGATATCTAGATGTAATATTAGCATATATCAAAAGCTTACATAACATACTACAATACAGTTTCAACAACATAACTAAAACATTTACCAACTGACAGATCAAGAGCCATCAAAACTTGTCAAACGCGTGTTCATAGATTCGGGTTTGCCTTGAAAAAAGCTCGGTCGATCTTAGGCCAACGACGTCAATTGACCTTAATAACTACCAATATGTACATCAAATGACTCTGATTCTTTTTGCATATTAAAGACCACATTACAAAATACACAAAACAACTTAAAAACAACAAAAATCATAATCGAGCAAGGATCTGTGGCCACTGACATTCATTGTTTGACCACAGAACCAAGTTTTTCCAGATTTTACAAATCTTCAAATTCGAGCTTCTAAATGTTATGGATCCAACATTTAGCAACCCAGATCATCATTAGACACTATAACCAACATATTCTAACACCCAAACATAACATCTAACACAGAATTTATGGACAGAAATCAAGCTAGGGTTTTATACCTTTTCTTTGATCATTCATGTATTCTAGCTTCGATTTGTTAGTGGATTTTAGTTGGGGCTTGGTATTAGGGACTGAAATGCTTATAAATTTTGGAGGTTTTGAGTGGAGAGGAAATGTTTGAGTGCTTGAACAAAAATAGTCTAGCAAATGACTTTTTTTTCCTCTCTCTATATATATATAGAAGTCTAGCAAATGTGTGACTTACTATTATCCCCCATAATTGGGTTGTCCATTAGACAAAAGTCCTTATCTTGATCTTAAGTATGCTTAGTGAGATTTCCACCAATAAGGTGTTGACAACATTGTACCTTTTGTAAGAAAGTAAGGTCATTAGCTATTTAAGGAAACTTGATTAGCCTAATTTGTTGCCTTAAAAGGCCTATAGTGGCCAGCTATGTATATACTCTCTAATTCTTTATTTAGCTATTATTTTAATGCATAAATTAGATAAATTAAAGATCTAAAATACCCTTGGTTATGTGGGCTAAGTTTGGGCTTGAATTTGATTTCTTTTTGGGCTTCTCCCATAATTGTTTTGGGCCATGTAATAATCATAGCCTAACAATTTTAATATATGTTACCCAGGTTGTTTATTTAGGGTTTAAAATAAATATAATTAGTTTGCAAAATTTATAATTAGGGTTTTTCTTAATTTGATTAGGGTTCTAATCATACATGAACATTCGGGTTTATTATATAATAATTATAATTATCCTTGCTAATTTAGCAATTAGGGTTTATACTTAATAATTAGGATTTCAAGAAATTAATATATATAAATGCTAATTAGGGTTAACCTAGTTAATCGCAAATCATACAACATAGTTATATAATAGACTTAAACTCACAATTAATTTTCAAATTAGGGTTTCCCACGGTAAAACTAGGGTTTGTCATAATACACCATAAGCCACTCAATCATTTATCATCCATATACATATCTGATATATAATTATAGCAATTTGAAAATCAAAATATAAATAATATTATATTATTATTCTCATGCCTTGATCAAAATCCAAAAAATTAGGGTTTGGATTCCATATCTGATTTATTTGTCATACTTAACATTATTAATTAAGTTAAAATAATTAATTAATAATATGTACTAAAATTCATATAATAAAGTAATTATTATAATAATTCTAAAAATCATTTCATATATTATATAAATAATATATGATTATATTTTCATGAAAAATAATTAATAAAAACATTTCTACTATTAATTACTATAAGAATATAATTTATAATAATCAATAATTCTAAAATAAAATTATTTAAAATCATTCATGTAATAAATATATCACATAAACACATACACACATTATCTTGGCACATATTCCCCATATTTAAAATAAAAAAAAAATTATACGCAAAATTTCTAATTTATTTGTATAGAAAATATCGGGTTGTTACACCTTCCCAGTTCGGCATTAGCTTTCCCAAATTCTGAGGTATAGATGCTTCAACTTCTCTAAGGACGAAATCCCCTACTTCAAATCTTCGAAGTTTTACCCCTTTATTATAGTGCTTTGCTACTCTTCGTTGATAGGCCTCCAACTTTATCAAAGCTACCTCTCTGACTTCTTCCATCAAGTCCATGTTGATCTTCAACCCTTCATCATTGTAGATCTCTTTAAACTGACTAACTCGAAGACTGGAAGATCCAATCTCAACAGGGACTAAGGCATCAGTACCATAAGCCAACCTGAAAGGTGAATCTCCCGTAGTAGTCCTCGCTGTAGTTCGATAAGCCCATAACATCTGAGCAGCTCTTCGGGCCACCTTCCTTAGCCTCATCCAATCTACGCTTAATCCCATTCAGAAGCGTCCTATTGGTTACTTCGACTTATCCGTTAGACTGTGGATGAGCTATCGAAGTCTTACTATGCTGAACCCCCAGCTCCTTCAAAAATGTCTCGAACATTGATCCCACAAACTGGCGTCCGTTGTCTGATATTAACACCTTCGGAATGCAGAAATGAAACACCACAGATTCTTTCAGAAACTTCAGACATTCTTGTTCTGTTATCAGTCTAAGTGGCTTTGCTTCTACCCATTTGGTCATATAATCAATGACAACTTTAACAAAACTTACCTAACCTTTGGCTTTCGGTAATGGACCCAGTATATCTACCCCCCATACATCAAAGGGTATAGGAGATAGAATCGAATATAGCTCTTCTGGTGGCTGATGTGGGATAAGACTATTCAACTGGCACTTTGGACACTTCTTCACGTACTCGGTAGCTTCCTTAAAGATGGTAGGCCAATAGAATCCCTGCCGAAGTACTTTGTAGGCTAATGACTTAGCTGCCATATGGTCGCCACAAATACCTTCGTGAATCTCTCGAAGAGCATATTCAGCTTCGGATGGAACCAAACATTTCAGTAATGGCGACGAAAAAGCCCTTCGATAAAGATCCCCATCAATAAGAACAAAATTGGCACTCTTGTACTTAACTTTCTTGGCCAACATCTGATCCGAAGGAAGGACGCCATCTGCCAAATTTTCTATGTATGGAGTCAACCAACAGTTAAAATGCTCAATGCACATCACCGCTTCATGTTGGATACTAGGCTGCTGCAAAATCTCCAAGTAAACTAAACCATCAAAGTTACTAGCATCCATAGTAGCCAGTTTTGACAATGCATCGGCAATAGAATTATCATTATGCTTTACGCTTTGAAACTCATAGGAGATGAAATACTGAAGCCGATCTTTTAATTCTGCCAAATACTTGATCATTCTCGAACCTCAAGCTTCATATTCCCCCGAGACTTGCTTGACAACCAGCTGAGAATCACTATAAATGTTCAACTTCTGAACATCTAGACTCTTTGCCAATCGGACTCCTGCCAGCACCGCTTCATACTCTTCCTCGTTGTTCGTCGCTCTGAACCCAAATCTAATGGCCTGCTGTACCTTGAATCCTGTTGGGTAAAATCTAGTTACACACAACACACAAGTATACGTGGTCAACAAGTAATACAGTGAAAGTAGAGTATCGTTCCCATGAGGAATTATTAATACAAATTACCAAGTACTAATCCTTAATCAAACTAATTTTATTTAAACAATCAATTTAATGTTATAAAGTAAATTACTTAATTAAACTAATTCTAATTACCACTAATTAGAAATCAGATTATGGAGATTTAAGAACACAACTTCACTTATTGCTTCATTTAAGTTAACACACTTCTCATCAATTATTTTCTATCCTGAATTGTTAATCAAGAACACTAAAACAGATAAAACCACCTCTCGATGCATAATAACCATACTCACTTAAATCCACAATTGATAGAATTAAGCAAGACACCCTAATTAACTAATCCACTATATCTTTATGTGAATTACAATTAAAAAGGATTTAAAGTACAAGTTCTCTATAAGATTACATATGGCGTAAAGGCATATCTCTATCCTAAACACGAATCATGAATTCCATCTATGCAGAAATCACAAACACATGCAATCATGATAAGATCTAAATCTATACTTCATCTCTCGAGTTCATATAGATTATCACGGTAATTGTTAGCTAATCAATTAAACAATTAAGTCCAAATCACAATAGACAATCCTCACAATAGAACATAATAATTGATAGCGAAGCATATTAAAATAAACTACACAATAAGATCCATTGTAATCTCAAACAAAGAATTAGTTCATTGAATTAAAATTAAGAATCCACACTTGAATAAACATAAAAAGACAAAGATAGAAGAAGATAAGAAGATAGAATCTATTGTCTCTAGATTTGATGCTCTCTCCTTGCTCCTACTTTGAATCTTCAATGGTCTCCAAGTTGCTTCAATCTCCAAATCTAATTAGAACTAGTGTTTTGATCTAATCGACTCTAATCTAATCTAATGTAATCATATTTCTCCTCTAATCCCCCCTCCAATCCTTGTGTTTCTCCTCCTTTTATAAGTCTCTTTATCTGTCTTTAAGTCCTCTTGGAAGTCTTTGAGTCAATCGGATCGAAACAGTCCTTCTCCAACTCATCTTGTGTTTGTGCAGTAGTTATATATTTTACAACCACAATCTCTGCTCAATTCCATGCCAAGTAGAGTCCTATTGCTATGCAAACTCAAAAATCCAAGTTCCATCATTATTAGCATCACATTAGGAGTGCGAGATTGGGACCCCAGCCCGTGGTGTAAGCTATAAAATGCCATTTTATGGCTAGGCTCTTATGTCGAGAATGAAGACCCCACCAAATGAGGTGTAAGGGTTAAATATGCCCCAACGAGAAGTTAACAAGTACAAATAGGCGCCCGTGGTCTATTCTATCTACTAAATGGTTTTCCTGAGCTTTATGACTTCTTCCAAATTTGTACCAATTAACTCCAAATCATCCCAATTGACTCCAAACATCCGTCAAATGCTGCAACAACCATCCTACACATAAAAGAGCATAAAACAAGTAAAAACGAACATGAACAAAAGAAATTAGCAACAAATAAGCATGAAATGGACACCGATTCGTGTATATAAAATCCACTTATCAAATCCCTCTGAACTCGTCAAAATAATCCTTGCTCCACTGACGTCCAAAGTAGAAGATCCATCTGCATACAACGTCCATGAACTCTGATTGTGCTGAAGTATTGCAACTGCTCGGTCAGACACTTCAGCTTTTGCCAAATAATCTTCATCAGCTTCTGAAAATGAACACTCCACCATAAAATCGGCCAAAGCCTGACCCTTTATAGCAGTTTAGGGATGATATTCTATGAGAAATTGAGACAAATCCATTGTCCAAGCAGCCAATCTCCCCGAGACTTCAGGTTTGCTCATTACCTTCTTCAAAGGCTGATCCGTATAAACCACCAAGAGCTGACCTTGAAAATATTGCCTAAGCTTTCGAGTAGCTATCGTCAAAGCAAAAGAAAACTTCTCAATATTTGGATACCTGGTTTCAGCATCCCTAAAGACACGACTGACATAATAAACTGGATGCTACTTTCCCCCCACCTCTCAAACCAATACCACTCCCACTGCCAATGAACTAGCTGCCAGATACAAGTATAATGGCTCAGCACGAACTGGCTTCACCAGCAAAGGTGCCGAAGACAAATACGTCTTTATTCCCTGAAAAGCGTCTTCACACTCCGAAGTCCATTGAAACGTCTTTGCATTCTTTGGCCCTTTCAATGTGTCGAAGAATGACAAACATCTTTCTGTCAATTTAGACATTAATCTCCTTAAAGTTGCAATCCTCCCGGTTAGACGTTAAACATCTTTAAATGATTGAGGAGTCTTCATGTTTAGATTGGCCTGGATATTCTCTGGATTGGCCTCGATGCCTCTTTAACTGACCAGATAGCCCAGGAACTTCCCCGCACTGAGCCCGAAGGTGCACTTGGTAGGATTTAGCCTCAAGTTGTGATGACGAACCATCTGAAAGCATTCCTCTAAATCGTCCAAGTGCTTCTGAATGATCATGCTCTTCACTATCATGTCATTAACATACACTTCCATGTTCCTCCCTAACTACTTCTGGAAGATGAAGTTCATCATCCTCTGATAGGTGGCTCCAGCATTTATCAAGCCAAATGTCATCTTCTTATAGGCGTACACCGAACGGTGTGTAATGAATGATGTCTTCGGTATATCCTCTTTGCACATAGAGATCTGGTGATAACCTGAAAAAGCATCCATAAAGCTTAGTAGTGTATACCTCAAAGTCGCATCAATGAGCTGGTCGATGTGAGGTAGAGGATAGAAGTCCTTCGGGCAAACTTTATTCAAGTTCGTGTAATCAATGAAAACTCGCCATTTCCTGTTCTGCTTCTGGACGAGGACTACATTTGCCATCCACTCTGGATAATCTATCTCAAAGATGAAATCTAAAGCCAACAGCTTGGCAATCTCCTCATCAATGATCCTCTGACGTTTAGGTGCAAAAATCCGCTTTTTCTGTCGAACTGGCTTCTTTGAGGGGTCCACATCAAGCCTGTGTTCTGCTATCCTTCGGCTCACTTTGGGCATGTCTTTAGGCTCCCATGCAAAAATGTCTGTATAACAGCGAAGAAGTTCTATAAGGTTTGTCCGGAGAGGTTCCGGCAGACCCAAACTTATCTTCACTATTTTATCCTTCTTGCCAGGAATCAGCTCGAACTCCTCTGTTTCTCCTGCTGGCATGACCAATGGCTCTGAACTACTTTCAGTAAAGGGCTCAATCTCTATTGCCATGGTCTGCTTCTACTTGTTGACCCCTACTCCCGAAGAAATCATAGCATTTTTATAACATCGTCTGGCCAAATCCAAGTCCCCAGCCACCTCTCCCACTCCATGTGCCGTTGGGAACTTAACCTTAAAATGAGGAATAGCGGTCACTGCTTGAAGGGAAGTCAAAGTAGGTCTTCCCAATATGGCGTTGTAGGCCGAATCTACATGCACAACATAAAATTTACACGTTATTTCTACCTGTTGCGGAGCAGTACCGAAGATGACCGGTAGCTTAATAGTTCCTGCCACTTTGACTGGATCATTGCTGAAGCCATAAAAGGGAGCCTCCTGCCTAACCTCCATCTTTCGCCCATCCAGATGTATCCACTGATAAGCATGGGCATACAGAATATCTACAGAAGACCCATTATCAATCATCATCCGCTTCATATCCACCGAACCCACTTGTGCAGTTATCACCAGTGCTCCTTCATGGGGTTCGATAGGCTCCGAAGGATAATCTTCATTAGTAAAGGATATGGCCGATTTCTCGGATACTGATGCACGGGTCTTTCGAGGAACACCGCCATAGACATAACCGAGTCCATATATCCCCGCCTCTTCTTCCCTACCAACTTTCCTGCCGTCCCACCGGTAATTAAATCAACAATGTGCCTTGGTGGCTAATTGGGAGCAGGTTGTACAGGTTGAACCACTTGAACATTTCGATCATCGTTCGGCTGATCTTGCTAATGATCCCTTTCGACCACATATTGAACCAACACACCACTCTGAACCTTCCTTTCCACAAAGTACTTCAGACTACAACATTCATTTGTGTCATGACCCGCTGCCTGATGATAACCACAAAATTTTTGGGTATTGCCCTATCCAGGCTTAATGTTGTCACGAGGTGGTTCAAAGTACGGCTGATTCCTGATCTGATCCAATATGACAGCCCTATCCGTATTCAGTTTGGTGTATACCTTATTCACCTTCTGGGTGGGAGTAGGTGGGCGATTTCCTCCTTGACGCCAGTTATTATTGTACTTCTTCGAGCTGCCTTCTGGCCGATCATTATTCCCTCCTTCTTTCCTCTGATCGCCTTCAGCTTTATTAGTGTTTGTCTTCTTCAGCTTGTCCAAAGAAGGACGCTTCAAGCTATTCATAGCTTCTTCCACCACAATATAACCCTCATCCTTATCAAAAGCTTTGGCGAGACTCTTCGGATGGTGAAACATCAGCTTCTTCACCAGTTTCTCAAACTTCACCAAATCTAAGCCATTCTAAAAAAAACCAACAGCCTGATGATCATTAAGATCAGTCACCTTACCAACTGCTTCCCTAAAGCGCTTCACATATTGGCCTAAGGACTCGTTCGAAAACTGTCGAACTTGAGCCAAAGAACCCGTAGGCTTTCCTCTCCTTAGATTGCTCCCAAAGCGAGCATGAAACTTATTGCATAATTCAGACCATGACGAGACTAAATCTGAAGGTAAAGTACCCATCAACTACCTTGCATCCATCCTCAGCGTCGTCACGAACGTATGACACTTAGCAGCATCGGTAAAATCATAATAATCCATCAGCCTATCAAACGCCTGGTTATGGTCATAGGGATCCCCAGATCCATCATAACTCTCCATATGGGTCAACTTCTTGGTAGGGTCAGCTTTTTCCTTAGGAATATCCAAAGAAAAAGGAGACGCCTTCCTTCCCAGACTGTCCTTCACCTGCTGGACTTCAGCTAGTTGCTTTCGAAGCTCTTTCAACTCCTTAACCAGAAACTCTACCCCTTCCGGCTATGAGGAGACTTCTTTCTCTGGAGAAATCCTCTTCTTCCGAGTGGATCGACCTCTTCCATCAGAACCTCCTGCTCTCGATGGACTCCTTTGATGGTGAGTATCCACAAAGCGGTGTACTTTAAGTGGATTCTCAGGAGTATGACTTCTGGATCTATTTCAGCGTGGGGCCCTATCATCATGTTGAATATACTCAAGATAGAGTGCCTTCTTCGTGGTCTCCGGTGTGTATTCCCTGGACCTACTTCTTCATCTGCTATCCCCATGACCTCGAGAACCAATATGGTGAGGTGCCCTTCTCGACACCTCAGGAGTTTGACTTCTTAACCTTCTTCGATCTTGAGGTCGGCCTCGAGACACATGACCAGAGTGTTTAGACTCCTTTCCTTCTTGTGGTTGTCCATCTTTGGGCTTGCTACATCTTTCAGGCTGGACATAATTGGACGCCTCATCCTTCAGCTCTGCCATCCGAAGCATCTGCTCGGCTATATCTTCTCTTTGTTTCAGAAGAACCTCCAAAGCTTTATCTGCTTCATCTGCCATCTTTGCCATCTTGGCTGCCTTGTCCTCCTGACCACTTCGGTGCCGAGTTTAGGCAGTGTGCCTTCTATCCGCTTTCAACCATGATCATGTTCTTTATCAGCAGCAAAGATCAACCTCCTTCTGGCTTCACCATGGGCTCTCGAACGAGAACCCACTGAATCATATTTGGAAGCCGTGCTATCATGAGCACTCTTTGAAGGACCTAAACGATCCTTGACAGAAACACGCTGTATAGAAGAACTCACAGCCATCGGCTATCCCTCCGGTGTAACAGTTCTACTCCTCACCATTACCTCTGATGTAGAATAACTGAACAGATTGTGATTGAAAATTCAAGAACACTAGAACACAGCCCTCCTTCTAGCGCCAATGTTAACGCCAAGATCTTTTCCCACATCCCAATCACGTAAAACGCGTCTAATCCTGCACAATAAACACGACAACACCAAAAGCTTGACGGCTTCGACCGTCGGGGGATAGCTCCGGCGTGAGAGTCGGTATAGGCGATCACAAGGTTAACAATGGAGGATGAAAATATCTAGTGTATTGAGAGAGATAAAAATATCAGTTACCTTTTCTTGTGTGATGCCCTTGTCCTCATATACTCTCATGCACGGTTTCTTGTGCAACCTACTATCATCTGACATAGTTCCCCACCTTTGGTGATCTCAGTCGACTGCATGCAGCTCACCCACCACATCTTATCACTATTTTCCATCGCCAGCAAACTAAAATCCCATCCACATTGATGCATGGCAGAGATAACAGTTAACTATTTTCTTTGTTATCATTATCGGTCAAAGCCCAAGTGAAGATATTTAACTATCTGATGGGTCAGCCCACTGATCCGACCCAACACTTTGAAGATCAAACAAAGGTGACCCATCGACTTGGTCCAACTGACCGGGCCCAATAGAAGCGACCCAATGGGTTACCAAATAACTCGGCCCAATTCATTCGGCCCACTACATGAAATATCATGGCCCAACACTATTCATTGCTTAAGCACTAAGTTTACTTACTCATTAAGTTTAGTTAGCCCTTAAGTTTGCTTAGCCCTTAAGTTTACTTAGGCCTTAAGTTTACTATTTCCACCTCCTTAGTTAACCTCCTTACTATTGATGAAACTTACCCTGTAAGTTTCGTGGTTCCATCTTTCGGGTTTCGTCCGACAGTAAAAACTGCGATTCTCAGAATCCAAATATTTTTGGATATTTCGTCTTTCCTTTATCGGTTAACTTTTATTATTCTTTGGATTTCTGAAAAACTGAAAAACACTTTTTGGTGTCAAGCGTCTTCCTTCATGTTTTCCCCTAACGTTACTAAACGAATGAAAAATATATAACAATACTTTTCGTCATTTTTATTTCGTCCGATTTCTGCACGTTTTTTGAGAAAAACTGTTATCGACTTACTTAACTTTTCACGATATATTATCGTCAAATCTTTTGACGGAATGTCATTTCGACATACCAAACTCTTGGAATGGCTTAGGTTATTTAAACCCTAACCCTTAGGGTTTTGTCGGGTGAATAATGCCTATTTCGTCTTTTTTTCCGAAAATATTTTTGTTCCCGAATTTTTTTTTATTTTCGTCTTGCAAATTCTTACTCATTTAATCTAGCTCGTAGCCAGAATCCTCCCGACTTATAATCATCCTAGGTTCTAGAACGATTAATAAACACATAACACCTAATAGTATTAATAAAAATTCCTTTTATTAATAACTAATTCTTTAAATAGCACCTAACGTCAGGATTTTTATTTGTCCCTTTCTATTCTTATTTTTTTGTGTTCTCATGTTAGGTAAGATTTCTTTGAAAAAACAAGTTTGAAAAGATCCGATATGTATATGTCGACGATTTGACTGTAAGAGTCACCAGTTGGTATTTTTAAATGGTTGCACCAACTCAACCGAGAAATGGTTTGCACATAGACCTAGTAATGTGACACTGTATAATTGGTCTGCAAAACCGAGATTCATTAGAGTCTGGGGGCTTGATTAAGCAGAGGGAAGGTGTTAGGCATCCCCTGACTTTCATGGTGACATGGTTACCACCACTTTTCAATTTAAACTTTTATCTGAATGTGTGTGTGTAGGTCTATGTGCTGTTGTATGGAAGTAGTGCTATGACTCGTTTGCACATATATACAAAGGGTTTGACATTTATATAAAAATTTCAATTTTAACGAGATATGACAATGATGTTTTGTAAAACAGGTTTTTCAAACCCTTGTGCTCAATAGTAATTGAGGCCTATGATACTTCCATTTTATTATGTGTTCGACTTATTTGTTTCTATTATTTTTTAGATGCGAGACATCTTAGAGAAAATAAGATATATAGAAGCGTCGAACTCCTTGTGGGCATGGGAGCCATCTAAGGAAATTCAGGCACCGTTAATAATTTATAAGCTGGTTGCAGCTAGAAATGTCCATCACGGGAACCAAATCTAGATTTAGGAACTGAATCTGTGATCACATGATTCCTAGGCTCACATGATGATGCAGATGTACAAAAGCTGTAAATAGTTATATATATATATAAAAGTTATATATATATATATAAAAGATGTAAAAGGCCACGAAGTGATCTCCAGGCCTGACTGGAATGTAAATATATATATATATAAAGCAATAAACACTCCAGATGTAAATCCAGGCTCAATCAAACAGAGTTTAATGATAGGAAATATATATATATATATATATATATAAGTATAAAAGCGGTAAGCGCTATGAGTATTTTATTCGGGCTCAATCGAAGCATAGTTCGATAATAGTATATATATAAGTATTTATATATATAAAAGCAATAAAAGCCACGGATCGACGATCCGGACATACGCACACAATACGACTCTCAACGTGAATAAGTGTGTGGATGGAAGTGGGAAAAGGCTTAAAAATCTGAGATATCTTACAGTGGGCTGCCAAGAAGACTTCAGATGGCTTTATAATGAATGAATATTCGGTTTCCACCGGTTAAATGTAGCAAAAGACGAGCTCACAAGTGTTTAAAAAGAGAAAGCACTCCATTTAAAGTGTGTACAGAGTGAAATGGACATGATTTCCTCTCCTTTTTCTCTTAGAAGTGTGTATAGAGTGAAATGGATAGGTCTTTCTCGCCTTTTTTCTCTCTAAATGGCCACCCCAAACCCTCTATTTATAGAGGGGAGAGCCGTAGGTCCACCTACGGCTACCCGGGGTGCCCCGGGCTCTGTGGGCCTTACTGTCTCGATGTACGTGCACACATGCAATGTGTTGTTCGCTTGAACCTTCATAAGTTTCAATCCGGGCATCCGATTTAGACGTGTGATACCTTTTCAGAATGTTGTTGTCGGGAGCTACACAATGACATGGGATAAGAGGTTGTACGAAGCAGGGAAGATGAGTTCATGACCAGATCTTTAAGTTTTCAAATTCTATCTGGTGTGCTGTCTTGTATAGTAGCCACTCAGGATTTAGAGCTATATTTCTTGTAGGACACTTCTGTGTAGAATGTGGGTTAAATTGTTGGTGAGACGACATAAATATAGCATCGAGGTGGAAAAATGATGATTTTACCCCTCACCAGGGTTATCTCTGGTTCTGGGCTGATTTAGCAGTCGTTGCTCAGGGTTATCTCTGAGATTAGGTTGTTGTGAGTATTGAATGTCCTTAAGGTTATCTCTGAGGTGTGCCTGACTTCCCGGGGTTATCTCCGGGGTTAGAAATGAGTTCATAGGGGTTATCTCCGAGGTTAAAATTGACTTCTAGGGGTTGGACCAGACTTTTTTGAGGTTATCTCTGAAAGTGGAACTGCATTCCTCGGGGTTATCTTCGAGGTTGGAATTGAATCTCCGAGGGTTATCTTCGGGACTGGAACTGAGTATCTTGGGGTTGTCTCTGAGATAGAAAACTGAGTATCCTAGGGTTGTCTCCGAGATTGAACTAATTTGACTTCCAGGGTTAGTAACAGGAATGAAAAATTTTAAGTGTCTACAGATGCCCCTCTTTATAATGTTCATGTGATCTAATGGCATGGATAGGATAAAGAATACTAGACACTTGAAATGTGACAAGATAATCATGATGCAATGCCATGCAGCATGATGCAAATATATGATGAATGTGGTTTGTTGGACCGTTTTCCAATGGGATGTGATGACTGTATGCTCCCACGCCTTCTGTTGGGGATTAGAGTTATCATTGATGACCTTGATGAACTGCTTGGATGTTTACTCCAAAGTTCACAGGAACCTCCAGGATGTTTACATTGGGGTTATCACCAAAGTCCTTAACCCTGAGTACATACTTCCCACTGAGGATGTACCTCTCATGTACGAGAGACTTATAGGGATTTGTGCCTTGTCTGATGAAGACTTGTATAACATATTCCATCATCGGTCCTCCCCAATGAGGATGGTTTTCCCTGGTTTATATCGCCAAGTCTTTCCAATGTTCTGTTGGAGTTACTACCAATAGTTTATATCGTCAGGGTTGCCTGACCCTCGTCAGGGTTACCGATACTTCTATTGGTTTAATTGCCAACGACTGATAATGTCAAGGCTGCTTGACCTTCATTGAAATGTACTTCAACGACTGAGATTATCGGACCATCTCCGATGCTTTGTTGGGTTTACTTGCCAACAGATGAAATAACGTCAAGGTTACTTGATCTTCGTTTAAATGTACTTAAACGGGTGATATCATCGGATCATCACCGACGCTTCATTGGATTTACTTTCCAATGGTTGAATAACGTCAAGGTTGTTTGACCTTCGTTGAAATGTACTTCAATGGATGAATGTCATCTAACCATTTCCCGATGCTTCACTAGATTTACATGCTAACAGTTGAAGTAACATCAAGGTTGCTTGACCTTCGTTAAAATGTACTTCAATGGATGAAGTTGTATGAAGTCTTTGCTGGGGAGAGGTTTTGATAAGAGGAATGTATTGTTGCAACTGGAATCGCAGTCGCAAGTTTATGGCATCAGACCTTTGTGAGGTATTGCCAAATGTAATTTGCAAAAACTATGATCATCGATGTTGTAAACCCTGTGTTTGGGCAAATACCAATGAGTGATCTGTAGACCCGCAGTTTGGTCTCAGAAAATCAGGATTTCAGGTTTTTTGGCTTAATCGTGTAACGCCTTTTTCCTGATTTGACTTTTCAACTTGTGGGACCTCATTTACAACTCAAATTAGATCAAGCTGGAGGGGTGGGACCCACCTAGGACAGCCACAGGTACACCTGCAGCAGCCGTAGATACACCTGCGGCCATTCGTGAGTGTATTTGAGGCTCCTATTGCTTTTACAAGTTATTTTCAAGTTGCGCCACACATAGAATCCAAGAGTTCTTCTTTAGATCTACTGAGTTAGGGCTGTTCTTTGCAAAATTCGTCACTGTACAAGTGTTTTTCACTATCTTTGTAATGTATGCATGTCTTCTTTTCTTGTTTTTGTCCATTGGAAAATGAATTATCATATGAAATGCTTCTAAATATAGTAGTGAATATGCATGCTCATATGACTTGATAAAAAATATTCAACATAGTAAATGTTAGTATCTAACCATGCTGAACATAATGATGTGAAAAAATTTGACTTTTGAAACTGTCAAATTGGTACCTTTTTTCTGATATTTCTTATCCTATTTGAGGACAAATGAGAAAAGGTTGTAAAACAAAGTAATCTTGGTAATTAAACTACCCTTAAGAATTATGAATTTGGTATTTTTATGCATATAGGATGTTTATAACTTTGGATTGGTGTGCTACTGAATGACCACCTAATCATGCCTACGTGCATGTGGATAGTCCTTTTTACAAAGGAGACTTTGGCAAAGTTTTTCAAAAATTCTAGGCATTGAATGAACATGCATTTTTAACTCTACTGTAGGCGTATGTTAAAATAATACATGCATGCATATAGTAATAAAATGCATTTGAAAAGCTCCAGGTTAGAAATTACTACACCCTTTCTAAGGTGATTTGGATACTTTTGTCCAGATACTATGGATCCAGACCAGCCGAGTAGTTCCTACAGGACCACTTCGGGTGTGAGGTAGAGAGCCTCTGATGTGCCTCAACCTTGTTCAACACGACAACCTCATTGGTTGGTGGAGGGAGCGATTCATCCTATCTGGGTTGAGGTACCGGATGTTGAGGACGAGGAGGAGGATGTACCAGTTGCGGCTCTAACTCCTTCTACTTCTATTCCCTATAGAGAATTGCCAGGTATAAATGTGATGAATCCAGAGTTGCTAGATGATTTGAGTCGCCACCCCTCGGTCTACTTGCATGAAAATAAGGTAAAAGATATGTTTGTTATTCCTTTTTCCTATTGACGAGGAGCCAGGATTCTGATGTTGATTTGTATTTGTGATGTAGGTTCCTGACTTTATGCAGCCTTGAGAGAACTAATTCAGCATACACTCTCTATATCAGACTCTTCATCTAGAGTATCGAGAGATTGTGTATGGTTGGGGCTTTGAGGTGTTCTTTTCCATCCTCCCCCGCCGTTGTCCCTGGGGTTACCTTAGGGCATTGTCTGAGCACTGGTTTAACCAGACTCAGTCTCTCCATTTACTAGACTGCGAGGTGATGATGACGCTGATGGACTGACAGTTTATCACCGGTATTGAGTTTGGAAGGGCGCTAGTGCCTTGTGCGGCAAACATTACCCCGACTGCCGTCAGATCCTTGCTAGGAGTCCCGTTTGAGGCTCTCAAAGGTAGGATAGTTCGTGCTGGTCCTTTGAGTATAGATGCTATAAGTGGGGCGTTAAGTGAGCCTACACCCGATGATGTGAGAGTCAGAGATTGCATTCTTCGGTGATTATTCCTGGTCATCCTCCAGGGTTGTTTTATAGCGGACAACTCTTCCACAGTGTCGTTCACTTTAGTCAGTGCGACACGTGAGGTGGACTGTCTTAGAGAGTGTGATTGGGGATCCTACACCTTTGCCTATTTCCTAAGGGGAATACGCATGCGTTCGCAGGGCTTAACAGAGGCTTGGTTAGGATTTTACTCATTTCTGTTAGTGAGTATTTGTCTTTTGATTTCCTATATACAGGTTAAGAGTGTTGACTGACCGCATATGTTTGCTTTGGCAGTTTTGGGCCTATGAGAGGCTTCTATGTTTGCGTCCCATTAGCATGTTATATTTAAATACCTAACTGTGGGGACGAAAATGGCATCACTCCACATTGGCGGAGGTTTCTGTAGCTGAGGGTTTCACCCATTGCCGCTTACAGTTGTAGTTATTGACAACCGATGTCATTTCATGGGTTCCTTATTCTGGGGACCATCTGATAGTTGGCTTTAAGGGTGGTTTCCTGACTGGTGTTGAGCATTTGATGTCAACCTGTCAGATTCCTCTCTTCATAGATGGAGGATGGGAGCTCTATTTGGGAGAGTGTGCTATCAGGAGAACCAATGGAGAGATCCGTATACCGATTTGTCCTCCTACCAGGCGTTATTGGCCTGTGTCACAGTCGTCTATAAGTCACATCCCATTGATGGGAGTTGACGGCTTTGATTTGTTAGAGGGTCTGCTCACTCAGGAGGTATTATACCATTGGTGTTCCCCTCGTACCATTGGAGCCCAGACCCGCGTCACTTAGTTAATGAGGGATATGGTTCCTGGATCCGTGATGAAGATGGATTGGATGGCCTACGTCCGTGATCCTACTCATTTGACACAGATTGATAGCTTGACCCGATAGTTAGATCGGGCACATTTTTTCATCTGGCACTTGGGCAGAGATCCTTTAGAGGCAGATACTTTTGATCCTTCCAGCTCAAGGGTTGGCCCTTCAAGTGGCCCATATAATTATGCGGGTGCAGATCCTCCATTGTATAGGCTTGATATCCCTCTTGGCAGAGATCCAGTGACTCATGAGGAGATACATCATGTGGACAGGTTGGATGATATCGACATCAACACTATCGACTTCTTCTAATGTATTTTATTGCTATATTTTTTATAGGCCTCTGTTAGATACTGGGTGGTTGTGCCCCATTCTCATTATATCTTTTGATAGGCCTCTGTTAGTTGTTAGGCAGTTGTGCCCCATTTCCCTGTATTTTTCAGCTGTATACAGAGATGATGTATTAGATGATGATGTACTTAGGAATGTATATATACTATTTTCCATTCCCTACATCATATTTCCATCTATTATGATATCATGCATGTATTATGCTATGCATATGTATGTCTAGAGATATTCAGCATTGACCCCTGGATGGTCTTATGATATGGCCCACACAGATGTCTTCCTCGACCGTTAGCCACATTGATCACACCCCACCAATATTAGTGGCCTCATGTTTGAGATCGTGCTATGATAGTTTATCACCACCAGATCGGGTAACTGTAGACCAGCTATTGTGGCACTTCATGACCCTCCTAATGGTCCAAGTTCCTGTGGCTTTCGTAGAGGGCATGTTAGAGCACTAGGTACCAGACATGTAGGTATTCCAGTTCGAGACCCAAGAGTTGACCCCTACTTTAGAGGAGTATGAGCAACTGACAGATTTGCCTCTGGAAAAGCCTTGTGCTCAGATGGCTATCAGAGATATGAGTTGACAGTTCATGACCCTCAGTGGTTTGAGGCGTAGAGTAGCTCAGGATGAGATCACATTCGGCCATGTAGTGTCCCTGCATTTTCTGATAGACAGATTTGGCTATGTGGATAGTTATGCACAACACTCATGGGATTTTGCCACGTCCGAGGATTAGTGGCGTGTGGCCAGAGTAAACGTACTTATGATGTGTGTAGTGGCTTATCTATACATGCCACTGTACATGGACCATTTAGGTATCGGTGTGGTTATGGCAGTGCGAGCTCTTCGGGAGGGACATACCATTTTGCCGATGATTGTGGCAGAGACCTTGAGGTCGGCCACATATTTCCATACCCATTCTGTAGGGGTGTTTTCAGGCATCTCAGTCTTACTGTATATGTGGTTCATATCACACCTGAGACCGATTGGCACATTCCAACGTCATGGGTACTGCTTTTCCCATGAGATAGCTATGTCTTACTCCTTTCAGCCGGTGGAGTGTGCAGACGCTGCTTCTTGGTCAGTGTTCTTGGAAGGGATCGAGGATCCATTTGACATCGTGATGTGTTCATGGCTTAGTTCTCCTTACAGCTTCATTACTCATGTATCTCCCTCTAGCTGGTTTGAGGGGTATTACAACATATCACCCACTGGCTGTGATGGCACAGTTCGACCAGTTTTAGGATGTTCATCCTTTTGAGGGGGCATTGGGTTAGCGTTTGTCTTCTCGGCATTTATCAGTAAAGGATAGATCCAGGGTTTATGCCTGTTGGGCCCAGCGTGAGAGGGCTGAGTTCAATACTAGCCATCCAAGTCATTCCACAGAGTATTCTACATGGATAGAGGCAGAGATCATATCGGTTGGGGTTATATCCACGGAGCCGGAGATTGATTCTAATAGTCGGAAGCCCATAGAGGACACTAATTTTCCCCACGAGGAGGAGCTATTTACTGGGTTCCCAGCAGCTCTTGTTGATTCTCCTAGTATGACTGCTACTGTGTCCCTGCATTCGGCAGAGTATTTAGAGCAGAGTCTGCATCTGGTGATGTCTTGTTTGCGTCTTTGTTCCCTTTCTTCCACTTTAGGATCAGGAATCAAGACCTCTTTTGCTTTAACTGGTATCAGTTTGCGAAATAACATAGCCATTACATGGGCATGCACCTTTACCGGAGACTATATAGGCTCAGGATCTATAGGTTGAGATAATCGCTGTATGGCTGAAGCTGAAGGAATCTGTTTGTTTTTGTGAGGATTCCTATGACTGGAGCTGGCAAAATAGCCTAATCCGGCTGTCCCGATTTGACTAGGAGCTTGAATTGGGTGCTTGATGCCTTGATGATCTTTGCCCAACCCTTGTCCAAGTTGATAGCCTAATGATATCATCTCTTGAGTTGTTGCCATTACCTTGGCAGAAATCTTGGGTATGAGAGGTGGCACCCCAATGGGATGGTAGTGAATGTTGCTCACCTCTAGGGCATGGAAACTGACCGGTTTAACTTCTGCATTGAAGCCGATGAGTGGTATGTCACCTTGTTCAGGACATTTCGGCTTAGCATTGACAGTGACTAGGCTGTTGTTAATGATGTATTTAAGTTATTGGTGAAGGGTGAAAGGGACGGCTCTAACCATATGATTCCATGGTCTTCCCAAAAGCAGGTTGTGTCTTGTATCTATCTTGAGCACATGAAAACATATGCAGAATGTATATGGACTAATCTCTACTAGAAGTTCAATCTCTCCGACAGAGTTTCATCGAATCCATCAAAAGCTTTAATAATCGTATGGCTTCTTTGGATCCAATTGAGATTGATGTTAATCTTCAGCAAGGTGGCATAGGGACAAATATTCAAAGATGAACCTTCATCTATCAGAACTCCTCCCACCATGTATCTAGAGGATAGAACCGCAATGTGCAACGACTTGCAATGACCAGTCCCTTTGGGAGGAATGTCGTCATCAGTGAAAGATATCACATTATTGTTAAAAATGTGATCAACCAGATGTTGAAACTTTTCAACGTCCACTAATTTTGGTAAATGGGCTTCTTCCAAAACCTTTAGCAAGACCTTGTTGTGATCTTCAGAAGAGAAAACCAAGTCCAGTATAGAAATTTGTTGTGGAGCTTCTCTCAAGCTTAAAACCACATTGGCTTCATTATGGTCCATAGTACGGAGGAACTCTTCAATTTTCTCCATGTGAACTTTTCCCTTTGATTTGATAGTAGGCTTCATCACCCGGTGTGGAAGATACAGTGGATTCTTCTTCACCACTGTAGCAGTTATGTGAGATGTGGATCCTTCAACCTGTCCATAATTCCATGGAACTTTTTGTAGGCTGACAACAGGATACTATGGCCTGGATGGCAAGGTTATTGGCTTTAGTGTAGCCACTTTCAAAGGATTGTCAACACCTTTGAGTTGAATTGCTTTTTTTGTGAGTTGTTTGGCAGCCGAATCATCCTCAACAAATATAACTGCTACGTATTCTTTCTAGTTTATAGGAATTATGTCCCCACTCTCAAGGAGCACAGTGTCATCGTCTGCCAAATGTAGGACATCGCTATCAAATAAATTCTGAATAAGATGGTGGAGTGCCCAACATTCTTCTGTGCTGTGTCCGCGAGAGTGGGAGTGATACTAACATACTTCATTAGAAATGAACTGTCTAGAACGGGGATTGATTGGAGGTAGAAGAGCTGTAATTCTTCCTTCATTAACCAGCATCTAAAATATCTCCTCTATTGGTTGGCCAAGGTATGTAAATTCCCTCTTGTTGGCAAAATCCTTACGAGCCTTGGCACTTTCTCTTTTTACAATTTTATCTTCCAGTGATTCATTTTCTGGAGATGATGATGGAGTATTCATAACAAAAGGAAGGAGACTAGCATGCTCCTAACTGGCTAATTGACATGTGACTTGGTGCTGATAGATCACATGTTCTGCCAATTGCTCAACATGCTTACAAAGAGCCTTCATTTTTGTTCCATCATAAACTAGAACTGCGCATAATCCCATTTATCAGCACCGTTCTTGCTGGTTTAGGATGATTCGCTGCCATAATTGGAACTCTTTCCATTACTCCAATTAATCATGTTAACCTTTTCTTCTTTGTGTTGAGGAAGAGGGTTGTCTTGCACATGAGGTTGGTCGGGTTTAGTCACCATGATCTCACCATTATCAATCAAATCTTGGATCTTATGTTTCAAGGCCCAGCAATCCTAAGTATCATATCCTGGTGCTCTAGCTTGATAAGCACACTTCCGATTAGCATTGAAACCCTTCCCATTCAGGTTGGCTGGTGGAAGAAGATGGATAATTTTCTTCTGAGTAGTCAAAAGATTAAGAACATTCTTGAGTGAATCCCCTAGGGGTGTGAACACTCTGTTGCGTCAGAATTCTGCACTTTTGGCCAATGGAGGGTTTGAAGATTGTGCTTGAAAAGGGGAGTAGTTTCTCCTCTAGATAGGCGTGTTCTGATTGCCTTTCTGACCTTGTAGTATAAAGGAAACATCCTCCTTTTTATTCTTATGGAACTTCTTAGGATTTTTTTCCATAACTTCCAGATTGGATGTGCTCAGCAACAGCTTTCAGAGTGGCTAGGTCTTGGATTTTTCATGACTTCAATCCCATCTTAGTCATCTCTCCGTGTTTGATCATTTCAAAAAATGGCTTGCCACTGCTAGCTAAGACTCTCTCATAGAAGGGAGCTTCTTGTATGTATATGAAGGTCATCACCATTTCTGACTCAGTCATAGAGGGAATCACTTCAGTAGCAAGGCGCCTCCACCTTTGAGCCTACTCTCTGAAAGACTCATTGGATTATTTCTTGACCTTGGTAATTTGGTACCGGTCTGGAGCCATCTGAGACTGAAAACTGTACTGACTGAGGAAGGCATAAGCTAGCTCCTCCCAGCTATGGATCTTAGAATTGTCTAATCAGGTGTACCATGATTGGGATTCTCCAGTCAGACATTTTTAGAACAGCTGCATTCTAAGCTTATCATCCTCGACATAAGATCTAAGTTCTCCAATGAATACCTTCAAATGTGTGTAAGGATCTCCCAACCCATCATACTTTTCAAAGTCCAGAGTCTTGAACTTCTCTGGATAATGAACACCAGGAAATATACAAAGGTCAGCATATGAAACACTCCAATGTGCTCCAATCCCTTTAATAGACCGAATGGTGTCTTCCATTTGAAGGACTTTCTTCCTGATATCACCGGTGTCTGGATCTTCTTTGAGATGGGTAATTTTAGGGATTTTATTGGACTTATCCAACTAAAGCTCAAGTATTGCAATTTCTTGGTTTGAACCTTGAGTTCCTCCTTCTACATAGGATTCTGTATGTACGGGTATTCATAGACCCTGAGTAGACTGGTGTAGTTCTTTAAGCAGAACAACTAAATCTGTAATTTGCATGCTTAATCCGTTAAACTCCTCACGAGAGATATGAGCAGGATTAGCTTGGTCAGATGAAGACATAATTAGCTGTAGGTTCGTTGCCTTTTTGGACTTTGAGCGGGTAACGTGCCTAATTATTTCCCTACAAAAAACTTATCTATTTTAGTCTTAGGGAATGTATAAATGTTACATGCTATGTGATGGGTCCGTTTTAGGAGTATTATCCTACAAAACGGATGTTAGCTGTTTGTAAGATAGCATGGTAAAAAGGAATGCATGTACACATTTTTTTTATACTTTCCATTATAATGAGATTGACATGGAATTTAATTACAAGTAATTGAAATGGAAAAGTATAAAGAGACTTCCCTCTTTGTTTGGTTTATCAAAGGCTGACCTATCTTAGGTTACTCTCGCAACTTTTTGGCATGAAGGTTCCCAGATCATCACAATTTACTTGATGGGAAGTTAATCCGGTCTTTCAATTGGAGCGAATCTCAGTGGTGCCTTTTCCTGAGCCTCGTTGGAATTAGTCTCCCTACGAGTCTGATAAGTAGGTTTTATACCTACTTATCCGGTATCTTTTACTTGAATTAGTTGTTTATATTCATGTGTCTTAGTTACTTTTCATGCATTTTGTGTTCGTGTTGTAGGTTATATGTTTGGGAGCGGTGTGAGCGACTATTGGTAAGGAAAAGCAAGGAAATCGCAAAGAATTGGTAGGAAAACGCAAAGAAAAGCAATCCGGATATTGTTTGTGATTTTATGTTCATTTCATGTTCTTGGCTTGGAACTTGGCTTACATTTTAGAGCGTCTTCTTAGCTTTTCAGAACATCTTGAATCATTCCAATCGGAGTTTGGATGAAAGAGTTATGACATTTCTACCAACGGACGTCGTTAAACTTCATTATTTTGGGTGGCCATTTGCATAGCAGTCCGTTCTAGTCCAATTTTGACCTTTATCCATTCGTTATTTCTCAAAACTCAAAGAATGAAAGTTGTAGATATCGTCAATAGCTTCGATTTGATAAGTGGCAGGAACCGTAACTCCTCCCGGTTTAAAAGTTATAGCAGTTTTAGCAGAGGAGGTTCCAACAGAAAAATAATTGGTAGATTGGGGGCAAGCCGGGGCTTGCCCTTTTGTGCTTTGATAGCAAGCCGGAGCTTGGGGTCCTGAGCATGAAATCAGTAGCATAGAAAGTTGGGGCTTGCTATTTACAAGGCAAATAGCAAGCCGGGGCTTGCCTATGCGCAGAATAAGTAGTTTTTGTTCGAATTTGAGTCCGAAAAAGATTGTTTCGAGTTGTTTGATTCAAGGACTTCCAAGAGGACTTAAATACATATAAAGAGACATATAAAAGGAGGAGAATTTCAAGGATTAGAGGAAGTTTTTGGAAGAATTCCATTAGATTAGATTAGAGTAAATTAGATCAAAACCCTAGTTCTAATGAGTTTTGGATTTTGAAGCAACTTGGAGACCATTGAAGATTCAAAGTAGGAGCAAGGAGGGAGCATCAAATCTACAGACAATAGATTCTATCTTCTTATCTTCTTCTATCTTTGTCTTTTAATGTGTATTCAATTGTGGATTCTTAGTTTTAATTCAATAATCATGAACTAATTCTTTGTTTGAGATTACAATGGATCTTATTGTGTAGTTTATTTTAATATGCTTCATTATCAATTGTTATGTTCTATTGTGAGGATTGTCTATTGTGATTTGGATTTAATTGTTTAATTGACTGGCCATCAATTACCGTGATAATCTATATGAACTCGAGAGATGAAGTATTGATTTAGATCTTATCATGATAGCATGTGTTCAGGATTTTGTTAGTAGCTTAAACTTGATGAGTGTTAAGGTAGAGATATGCTTGACATCGCATGTAATCGGATAGAGAACTTATTCTTCAACCTTCTTCAATTGTAATTCACTTAGAGATATAGTGGGTTAGTTGATTAAGGTGTTTAACGAATTTCTATCTTAATTGTGGATTGACGTTAATACGGTATTAGTGCATCGAGAGGTGGTTAATACTACTTTCGTGTTCTTGATTAACAATTTGAGATAGAGAATAATTAATGAGAAGTGTATTAACTTAAATGAAGCAATAAGTGAAGTTGTGATCTTAAATTTCCATAATCTAATTTGTAACTACTGGTAATTAGAATTAGTTTAATTAAGTAATTTACTTTATAACATTAAATTGATTGTTTAAATAAAATTAGTTTGATTAAGGGTTAGTACTTGGTAATTTGTATTAATAATTCCTCGTGGGAACGATACTCAACTTACCACTTTATTACTTGTTGACCACGTATACTTGCGTCTTGTGCGTAATTAGATTTTACCCAACAGAGTCCAGTAATCAAACACCGATAAGATAGCCTCCTGAGGGAGGGACCACACAATATTCATTCACATACAACGTATCTCACCGTTTATGGAAATGATAACATGTGCGAAGCACTTTATTGTAAAACATTAAGTGCTGTAAATAAATGCATTCGTACACATTCATATAAATGTAAATGCAATATCACACACAAGCATATAATAGTTTGAAAAGTTTGTAGTAGCGGCTTAAGTCCTCTTACTGGATGTCCCCAGCAGAGTCGCCACATGTCAGCGTTGAGATTTTTATTGTCCCTTTTCTGTTCTTGTCTTTTGGTGTTCTCATGTTAGGTGAGATTTGTTTGGAAAAAACAAGTTGTAAAAAGGTCTGACATGTATATATCGACGATTGGACTGTAAGAGTCGCCAGTTGGTATTTTTAAATGGTTGCACCAACACAACCGAGAAAAGGTTTGCACATTGACCCAGTGATGTGACACTGCTTAACAGGTCTGTGAAACTGAGATTCGTTTGGGTCCGGGGACTTGATTATGCGGAGGGAAGGTGTTAGGAACCCCCGACATCCGTGTTACCACGGTGATCGCCACTTTTCAATTAAACTGTTATACGAATTGTGTGTGTGTGGGGGGGGGTGTGGATCAATGTGCAATTATTTGGAAATAGTGCTATGCCTCGTTCGCACCTATATACAAAGGGTTTGAATTTGTGTAAAAATTCATTTTTTTAACAAGATGTAGCAGTGATATTTTGTAAAAGAGGTTTTTCAAACCCTTATGCTCTATAGTAATTGAGGCCTTTGATTCCATTTTATTAAATGTCTGGCTTGATTGCTTTTATTTTTGAGATGCGAAGCATCTTAGAGAAAATAATATGCATAGCAGTGCTGACCTCCTTATGGGCATGATAGCCATCTAAGGAAATTCAAACACCGTGAAGAATGTACAAGCTGTTTACAACCGAAAATGTCCATCACGGGAACTGAATCTAGATTCAGAAGACTGAATCTGTGATCACATAATTCCTAGGCTCACATGATGTAGCAATTTATATGAAAAGATGTAAACAGTTATATATATATAAAAGCTATAAATATATATATACAGACTGTCAACCACCACGAAGTGAATTTCACGGGGGACTAGAAATGTAAATATATAAAAGCGGTAAATATATATAAAGAGACACGATCAAGCACCACGAAGCACCTCCATGGGGGATTGGAAAAGTAAATAAAGCAGTAAAGACGATCAACCGCCACGAAGTAAACTCCAGGTGGGACTAAATGTAAATAAAGTAGTAAATGGGCACGAAGTAAACTCCGAACTGACAAAATGTAAATATATATATATATATATATATATATATATATATATATATATATATATATATATAGCGGTAAATGCAGGGATATATACTGATCCAAGCTCGGTTTATCATTTCAAATATATATATATAAAAGCGATAAACGCATATTGGGATATAAAATTTAGGCTCATCGAGCGAGTTCAACAACAATTTATATATAAGTATATATATATATATATATATATATATATATATATATATATATATATATATATATAAAAAGTATTAAACGCTCAGGATGTAAATCCGGGCTCATCGAATGAGTTCGACAATGCTTTATATATAAGTATATATATATATATATATATATATATATATATATATATATATAAAAAGCAATAAACGCCTTGGACGTGAGTCCAAGCTCAATTGAGGTATAACTTCGATAATGCTAGTTTATATATATATATATATATATATATATATATATATATATATATATATATATGAAATAAGAAGCCATGGACCGAAGTCCGGGCATACACACGCCACACGACTCTTAACGTGCAGAACTGTGTGTGCACAGTAGTGTAGAAAAGGCTTGAAAAGATGTAAGAAGGCTTACAGTGGACTGCCAAAGAAGACTTTTATAGCTTTAAATGGATGAACACTCGATTTCCATTGGTAAAAATATAGCCAAATATGAGCTCACAAGTGTTTAAAATGAGGAATTACTCAATTTATAGTGTGTACAGAGCAAATTGGACAGGGCTTCCTCGCCGTTTTTCCTTATAATATGGCCACCCCAATCCCTCTATTTATAGAGGGGGCCCGTGGAGTGTACTGCGGTGATCACAGAGTGCACTCTTGGTGCCGGGGTGCCCCTGCCCACGGGTCTAGTCGTCTCAAAGTACGTGCACGCATGCAACATGTTGTCCACTCGAAATTTCAAAACTTCAATTCGGGCATCTAATTAAGGTGTATAAGACCTTTTTTCGGAGTGTTGTTGTCGACATATACACAATGACATGGGATTAGAGGTTGTGCGAAGTCAGGAAGATGGGACCATGCCTTTGGTCTTAAAGTCTTCAAATTCTATCTGGTGTGCTGTCTTGTGTAGTAGTAACTCGGGATTGGAGCTATTGGTTCTTGTATGACACTGATATGTAGAATGTATGTTGAAATGTGTTGAGATGGCGGAATGTGGGATCGAGGTGGCAAAATGATGAATTTTCCCCTCACCGGGGTTATCTCTGATTTGGGCTGATATAGCAGTCGTTGCTCAGGGTTATCTTAGAGATTGAGATGCTGCAAGTGCTGAATGTCCTCAAGGTTGTCTTTGAGGTGTGCCTGACCTCCTAGGGTTGTCTTCCGGACTGGAACTAAGTGCATCGGGGTTATCTCCGAGGTTGAAGCTGACTGCAAGGGTTGAAATGAGCTTTTTTGGGGTTATCTCCGGAATTACAACTACATTCTCGGGGTCATCTCTGAGGTTGGAACTAAGTACTCTCGGTGTTTTTTCCAGGATGAACCTGGATATCTCGGGGTCATCTCCGAGATGAAAGAGCTTTCTCTGATGTTATTTTCGAAACTTGAACTGCATCCCTCGGGGTTATCTTCGAGGTTGAAACTAGAACTTCTGGGGTTGTCTCCAGGATGGGACTGAGTATCTTAATGTTATCTTCGAGATGGTAAGAACTGAGTATCCCAGGGTTATTTACGGGATTGAGCTGAGCTTTCCTCCAGGATTATCTCTGAAAGACGATTCTGCCCTCCTGCAATGTTAGTAACAAGAGTGCAAAAAATTTCGAGTGTCTACAAACTCTATATCACGATCATATACCTCCTCAAACATCTTAGCTCCAATCGATTTGAGTGGTATCTCTTCAGGATCCTCTTCCTCTTCCTCTTCCATTTCTTCCTAAGATTCTGGATCGAACTAAGGCGTTTGGTCCGATCCTACCACAGTAACCATCGGGGATGGCTCCCTTGGCACTAGCTGCTCCCAGACTATGTGGATGTCTCTGGGATCCTCCTCCCTAGGCACTTGGGGCTCCTCTTCCCTTGCCTAGCTGGGTTCTCCTACCTCAATTATCCTAACAAAAAAATATTTTAGGTTTTAATTACTACTCGCGAGCACATAGGTTATTAACAAATAAGCACATAATCTCTTTTATTATTTTATCTTTAATGAATTTCCTTAATTCATTTCGTAGAACTCGATAAGAGTTTGTCACCACTATGTTTTGGGTCCCCTAAAAGACTATTTCTTAAGGTTTCCACACCTGAGGTTCATAACCTAAGACTTTGATACCAACTTATGACACCCCCAAATTCGAGTACTTAAATCCCACGGTTTTGGTGCTTATTGTTCAATAAAATTATATCTATCTACCCATAAACAAAGGATATAAATAAAACTCACAAGCTTAATAAAATGTCCTCACATTAAAGGGTTACAAAGTATCCAGATAAATCACAGGTCATCTAACCTTTATTACATCATTTGCAGAAAAGCATAAAACAATTTAAATAAGTCTTATTACATGAACTTAATCAAATAAAACTAAACTAATCTTTATCACTTGTTCATCTTGCCCTTGCTTGTGGACGGCTCATCAGACTTTTCAACCTTAGCTGCAATGTTGTTATGTAAGAGTGAGCAAACAATTGCTCAGTGGAATAATGATAAGCAATAACAATATATGATTCATCAATGAATAAGGTTCTAACTGAACATATAACCTTCTCTTAACACAGTCAATCATAATTAAGAACTGAAAGCTCAATAGGAAACTTACTTTTGATTCAAGACTAGAAAGTAAGACTAAAAGTATATCTGAGGGTCAGAAGACCACAAACTATGTCCTAGGTTAGCAAGTATCTCCACTGTAACCTTTAACAGTCTTATAGACTATGTGGACCATCCATCTCATACTCCGGGGGATTAACCCTTCGTATAATGTATTGTGCATAAACATTTTAACGCTATTGCGTAGTATAATGCCCTCAACTTTGACATTAGAGTCCACACCAAAGGAAGTTTTGTTTGGACTAGCTTCAAGGGGAATTTGGATCTTAGAACGTTCATCAACTAAGGATTAGTTGAATCAAGAAAGGATTAGTAGTCACATAATAGTTTGATATCAACAACAACATATTCTTTGCAAGATGAGATTTCAATAATAATAGAAGACAATAACTGCAAATGAATAAGTCTCATACATTGAAGTATTGCTTTTAAAAGAATAAAAAGCTTTAACAAAACATAAACATTGGATATTATAAGAACCTTGCTTGAATAATAATAATCTAAGGTTAGAACATTTGCTCCATAAAAAGTAAAGTAAGAAATTAGCTCAATAAAAGATTACGAACTTGTGTAATTATAAAGAAGTTAAGGATAGGAAACATGCTCAATAAAAAGTAGGGTTTAGAAACTTTCCTTATATTCTTGCTACACAACTATAACTCACGCTCGGTAGATATCTTACATACACCATTTAAGTCCACAATATCAATTAGTTACAATATTACTATGTTTACTGGTTTAACTTCCCACATTAGTTTAACTTAACATCTTAGTTCATGATCTGAACCTTCTAATACACTAAGAATTCAAAATCCTTGCTAACACAGAACATAAACTTAGCATTCCAAATTCTTACATCCATTGAATTCAAATTTTCTTTACAAATCACCATCTATATGATCACACTCTGAAATTCATCTTATTACATGTTTTAAGTTTCACTATAATCATCTAAAGAGATTATATAACATTTACAGGACTGCACATTTAAAAACCCAATTCTTCACCACTCTGTTCACCCTGTAAAGTGGGGTTTTAATTAAGAAAAACTGCCACGGCGCTAATCCGTGAATCGGAACTCCCGTTGGAAGCGGGGTTGCTTAGACTCGGATTTTGCAATTATGATTGCCTGATGCTTCAACCCAAAATTCTCAATTTTCTCATTCAAACAATAAATTAAACATATCCAGATGATATAAAATTCATAGAATTAACACCAAGCATACATAAACTGATTCCAACAATAAAAATAACTAAAACAAACAAATTTAAGGGATTTAAAACCAAGTTCTTGCTAGTTTTCCAAAACCAAAATATTTAGCGAATCCAACCACTATGGACTCGTTTCTTAACCAAATTAGTTCATTCTATTAGGTTTTGTGAAGTTTAAAGACGTAATCAAATTGCAAAATTAGCGGAAGCAAAGTAAAATCAGATTTTAAAATTTTTCATAAACTAATTACCTGGATCATCCTTTATGCATATTATTATTTAAAACGAAGAACAATAAGTAATGGAATCATACCCTTGTAGATACTAGCTTTCACAGGCACGAGATCAACTCTTACTTCTCCGTGATCTCCTTCAATCTCCAGGTTAGATTCCTTTCCTTTGATCAATGTTAGCCACCCAAGTGTATGGCTTCTAGAGGTGATTCACCAATGAAGAAGAATAATCAAGAAGAAGGGTGTATTGGCTCAAACCCTAGTTTTCCTATCTCTGTAGAAAAAGGGGGTATACTCTCCAACTATTGGAATCACGTATATATGATATCTGATGCAAGACTCCTTTTATAAAGATATCAGTTAACCCTATTAGGGTATTATTTAATTAATTAAACTCCTTTAATTAATTTGCCTCCTAATCCTATTAGGAATAAATACGAGTACTAATATTAAATTAATTCCCCAACTCCTTTAGAAATTAAAATAATAATAATTGTAATAATATTAATAAGGCTCCTCTTATAAATTAAATTTAATATTTCCAAAATATTAAATAATAATTATTAATCTATTTAATTTACTCTATCACCATAGATTAAATTAAATACACTTAACATATTATTATAATTATGTCATTAATATCTTAAATAATTATTCTTCCTTTTATGGTATGACCCTTTAGGTTCTCCATATGAAACCAGTTGTGAATAAATCAATTAGAACAATTCTAATCTCATTTCAATAAATAAACTAAATTATTAATTTATTTAAATAAATAACATTTATTCTACAATAAGGATAAACCTCCTTAGCGATCAATGACTTTTCAGATAATATAGATTTTAACATTAATCATAAAAGAACCTTTGGGTAAATAGTTACCGTACAATCAATCCTTCCGCTATACAATGTCCCAATTAAATATAAGATATGGAATTACTGTCAAGTCTTATTTTATTTAATTATATGTATTTCGATTCCCAAATGCACAACTTCGAATAAATGCAAATTAGAAACTACTTTCTAATTTCATTCCACCTTGGCCAAGTATTCTTGGGTTGTCATTTATCAAATCATCTAGGACATAGCTCTTCTAGGTAGATTCTTTATTGATCATTCATTATCTTCATATATAACTAATTACACCTAAGCATACTATTTGATATACCCTAAGGGTCTTAGGTAATAAGTCAAAGTGTGATTGATTATATACAAGATACTAAGATGATCTCAAGTCCAAGAATCACTTGTACTACTATCACTACAGGAATTCCTATTGACAGGAAAGTTATAAAACTCCATTAGGTATTCATTAGTGAGTCACGTTTAATGAACTTATTCTCCAATAAGCACCTACATACTTGCTTTAGTGTCTCCACACAAATGATCAGGAGATCAATCATTCTCTAATGAGCAAGCAACATATGTACCAATTTATCCGGATTCACTAATCCCTTTTTTAGTAATCCATTGATTGAGAACATTTTAGTTTTATGCTATCTAAGAATTAAGATCTCATTAGCATGATCTCATCATGATTCTACAAGCATTGCTTAGAACTCTGAGTTTATCACATATTATTAAAATATCTCAATATTGATAATAAATGCCTTTCATAAATAATTCTTTTTATTAATAAATAAATAAGATTGATTACAAAGTATATGCTTTATCATCATACATGATTGGCTTGCATGCATACTACTTTTAATCTCCCACTTGCACTAAAGCCAATCACCATGGTATCTCATACCCATCTTATCTAAGTGACGAACGAACTGATGTTCTGTGAATGCTTTAGTAAATGGATCTGCAATATTGTTTTGAGAGTTCACACGCTCTAGGGTGACGTCTCCTTTTTTAATGATCTCCCTGATCAAATGAAACCACAGCAACACGTGTTTAGATTTCTGATGAAACCTAGGTTCCTTAGCCTGTGTAACAGCTCCAGTGTTGTCACAGAAAAAAGGTACTGGTCCTCTAATGCTTGGAACCACACCAAGTTCGGTTCTAAACTTCTTCATCCAAAGAGCCTCCTTTGTAGCTTCACTTACAGCTATGTACTCTGCCTCTGTCACTAAATCAACAATTGTTTACTGTTTGGAACTTTTCCAACTCACTGCGCCACCATTCAAGGTAAACATATAGTCTGAAATAGATTTACTGTCATCTTGGTCCGTTTGAAAACTTGAGTCTGTGAAGCCCTCTAGTTTTAATTCAGACCCACCATAGATAAGAAATATATCCTTAGTTCTTCTCAAGTTCTTTAGGATATTTTTTATTGCCTTCCAGTGCTCTTCTCTTACATTTGACTGATATCTTCTTATTATACCAAGTGCATGAGCGACATCTGGTCCAGTACATATCATACCATACATGATCGATCCTATTCCTAAAGCATAAGGAATCTTACTCATACGGTCTCTCTCCTCAGGTGTCTTTGGGGCCTATTTCTTGGAGAGATGTATTCCATGGCTCATCGACATGAGACCTCTTTTGGATTCTTCCATGCTAAACCTCTTTAGTATTGAGTCAATGTACGTTCCTTGGGAAAAGCCAAGCATCCTTTTAGATCTATCTCTATAGATCTTTATCCCCAAAATATAGGATGCTTCTCCCAAGTCCTTCATAGAGAAGTGTTTAGATAACCAAATTTTAATTGATTGTAGCATAGGAATATCATTCCTTATCAGTAATATATATTATCAACATATAATACAAGGAATGAAATAGTGCTCCCATTAACCTTTTTGTACACACATGGTTCATCCTCATTTTTGATAAAATCAAACTCTTTGATTATCTCATCAAAATGGATGTTCCATCTACGAGAAGCTTGCTTCAATCCATAAATGGATTGTTGAAGCTTACAAACTTGATTTGTTCCAACTTTTGAAACAAATCCCTCTGGCTATGTCATATACACATCATCCTCAAGTTTCCCATTGAGGAAGGCCATTTTCACATCCATTTACCAGATTTCATAGACATGGTATGTGACGCCCCTAAAATAGGAATACATCACCTATTTTTGAGTCGTCAATAACATGGTACAGAAACAACTACAACTTTATTAATACAACATATAAACTGTGAGTTTAAATACAAATATTGCCATCTAAACAATATTCACACCCAAATAAGTTCTCATTACAATTATTGGTACATTATTTTACAAAAATGGTGAGGACTACTAAGACAACTTTCTAGATCCATCATTCCACACCCCGACTAGAACTCGCTACATTCTCGCCTCCTGAGAAGAAAAATGGAACAAAAAGGAAAAGGGTGAGCTCAACTAGCCCAGTAAAGAATATTATGACTAAGATAATATAGAGCAAATTATCGTTAGTCTTCAACAGGGAAAAATCTGATAAAATACAATAGACAACAAGTTTCAGATCAATATTCGCAGCAGAAATAATAATTTATAGATGAGTTACGTAGAGAATGAAATCTACTATAATCTATGAATTTAAAAGTCCATCATCATTATTTTATCCCTGTAACATCAATCAATATTCATCTTGAATCAAATATTCATCTTTGCACTACAATGAGATATTCATCGATTAATCATATTCATGTCAACACCTGTACATCTTTGCACTACGGGCCAAAGATATTCATAAGAAAATCAACCATCTTTGCACTACAGGCCAAAGATATTCAGTAATATCATCATTTAGGACTGAGGATGATGAAAAATATTTTAAAGAAAACGAATTCAGTGAAACAAAAGAACAAATATTAAGGATTCGTACTTTAAACAATTCGAGTTCAAAAATATTTCATAAATAATCATAGTGAAGTAAAATTCAAGAATGATCAAAACATGGCTACAATCAAAGCTAGTATCCATAATAGATATTTTGGACAAAATACGAAAATTTAATTTTTCTGTGAATAGTGCCGCATTCGTGAATAGTGCCGTATACGTGAATTGTAACCCCGACACTAAAAGACAAGAATTTCACAAGAAAAATCTTACCAATATTCCGGAATAATGATATTAGAAGAAGTAATATCATTTTTTTAAAAAAATAATAACCCTTACCTTGGAATGACAGTACTTCTAACTGAAATACTAGATATAGTGCTGAAGGGGACTTGCACCGTATAGCAACACTCAAAGTATCAAAATACTCACAAGAATAATCTCGATAATATAGAGAGAGAAAGAGAGAGAAAACTTCAGTTTCTGGTGTGATTTTCAATTCTAACCCAAGCACCCTATTTATAGAAAAATGCTTAGAACACCAAAGTAGAAAATTTAATAAATTAATAATATAATTTTCTTAAATTTCCTATGCCAACTTATTTGGCCCAAAACATCAGCCACCATGTGCCAAAACATTAAAAATGTTTTTCTTAATTAAAATATTTTAAACTTCAAAAATTAATTATTCTGGAACTTCAGAACTTCAATAATTCATAATAAATAGCCATTTTATCAAAAATATTTGAACCACATGTCCTTTCCATAGGAAATTTCATTCTCTACAACTTTGTAAGTTTAAGTGTTTCCAAATTCCAAGCAGAAGTTGACCGAAATCTACAAACGGGCGATTTTACGGGCTATAAACCAATTTCAATCAAGAAATGGGGTCCACCGACATGTTTAATATGTTTTAAACATTAATTGTAACAAAAATACTCCTCCTCCTCATATACTCATATATCCCACATTCATTGTAAAAATATCACCATTATTATATTATTAAAATATAATAATATATTTAAATGAATTATTTATCGAAAAAAGATAAAATAACAATTTTCTCAACAATTGTCACATTAAAATTTTTCTCCATCTATATCCACAAAATAAATATTTTCCTTATCATATAAATCAATAATTAATTATTCACAAATAATATTACAAAATTACAATCATCGACAACCGTGCGCGTTCCTCAGAAAGAGGGCTTTCCAATAAGAATTTCTCCTTCTTCGGCGCCATTGATTAGGTGACCAAACCTCTCCTCGATAGAACTTTCTAGACATTGCCAATAATGTTATCTAATAATATTATTCAAATAATATGAATTATTGATCTAATAATGAAAATATTGTGTAATGACAATTATTGAAACAACAATAATATAAAATATCGCCAATGGCAATTATTGAATCAATAAAATAAAATATTGAATAAAGAATACTATAACAATTATTGAGTAATGCCTTCCTACGTAAGAATCAATAATTGGTGCAATACCGCAATCTTCTTTGTGTTTTAAACCAATTTGGTATTCCAACAAGATAATTGAGTAATAACTACGCCTGCTATTTTTATAAACAACTTATACTTGTCTTTTTCTTCATCCAATCGCTTTCCGTTATGGGGCCCACACAAGGCTACGCCGTCGTACAAATATTCCCCGACAATAAGAATATTCCACGACCAAACGAATATTCTCCGATAAAAATGAATATTTTATAACCAGTTGCATATTTGAAATATTTGCACATTTTACCCATAACTAACCACATTAATCAAATCAACCCTTACTATTTCAAAATAATAAATAAAGGAAATTTAATTTTATTTATTATAAGTTGGGGTCTTACAACCTCCCCTCTTTATGAAATTTTATCCTCGAAATTGACGTACGTACCTGGTGTTTCGAAAAGGTGAGGATACCTCACTTTCATTTCCGTTTCCAACTCCTAGGTCATTTTCTCAATAGCATGGTTTCTCCACAAAACTTTAACTTGTGGTATGACCTTTGTACGTAAGACATGCTCCTTCCTATCCAAGATCTTGACAGGTACCTCCTCGTATGTTAAGTCTTCAGCTATCTCATCCGGTTCTAACTCAATAATGTGGTATGGGTCTTTCACATATTTACGAAGCATAGATATGTGAAACACATTATGAACACGAGACATACTTTGAGGTAACGCGAGTCTATAGGCTACATTTCCTACTCGGTCAAGAATCTGAAATGGACCAATAAATCGTGGATTGAGCTTTCCTCTCTTCCCAAATCTTGTAACTCCCTTCCATGGGGCAACACGCAACAATACATGATCCCCAATACTAAATTCCACGTCCTTTCGATGAAGATCCGCATAACTCTTTTGTCGAACTTGAGCCGTTTGTATACGTTGTCGAATCATTTGGATCTTTTCTGTAGTCATACGTACCAACTCGGGTCCCAACAATGTTGCTTCACCCACCTCATCCCAACATATTGGAGAGCGACACTTTCGTCCATACAATGCTTCTAATGGAGCCACACCTATACTTGCCTGATAACTGTTGTTGTAGGAGAATTCAACCAATGGTAAATACTTATCCCAACTCCCTTTGAAATCTAGGACACAGAGTCTTAATAGATCTTCAAGAGTTTGAATAGTCCACTCTGATTGTCCGTCCGTTTGAGGATGGTATGCCGAATCAATCAGAATCCGTGCCCATAGTTTTTTGCAAGCTAACCCAAAATCGTGAAGTGAATCTTGGGTCACGATCCAAAACTATGGATACTGGCATGCCATGCAATCTCACAATCTCATTTACATACATATGAGCAAGACGTTCAAGGGAATAAGTCTCCCGTATCGGCAAGAAATGAGCAGACTTGGTTAACCTATCAACAATAACCCAAATAGCATTTATGCCTTGAGAAACCGTGGGAAGACCCGTAACAAAATCCATGGTAATGTGTTCCCACTTCCATTTTGGAATCTCAAGTGGTTGCAATGGACCCTTAAGCACTTGATGCTCCGCCTTTACACGTTGACAAGTTAAACACCTCGAGATAAACTTCGCGATCTCTCTCTTCATATTATTCCACCAAAATGTATGTCGAAGATCACGATACATTTTAGTACTTCCAGGATAGATTGCAAATAGTGTATTGTGTGCCTCCATCATGATCTTGTTCTTTAAATCAGAATCGTTAGGAACACAAAGTCTGGAGTGGACTCGAAGTATTCCTTCTTCATCAATTCTTCCTTCTGGAATAGCACCCTCTTGTACTTTTTTCTTCATACGCATCATTTCACGGGTTCAGGGCTTGAGCAACTTTAACTTCATCGATTAAAGTTGGTTCTATCGATACTTGACATCATCGCACTTTCGTTCTTGCATATGATCTTCTACTCAACGCTACGCGTCTACCACGCTTGCTTTTCCGGGATGGTATTGAATGGTGTGGTCCTAATCTTTTAATGTTTCGAGCCAACGTCGTTGTCGCATGTTGAGTTCCTTTTGGGTGAAGAAATATTTGAGGCTTTTTATGGTCTGAATATGTCTCCACTTTCTCTCCATATAGATAGTGCCTCCGGATCTTTAGCGTGAAAATGATCGCGCTAACTCTAGATCATGAGTAGGATAATTCCTCTCATATTCTTTTTGTTGTTGTCGCGAGGCATGTGGTATGACTTTCCCACATTGCATGAGAACACATCCTAACCCTTTGCACAAGCATCATTGTAGAGATAACAAATCCATCCGAACCAGATGGTATTGTCGAAACAGTGCCGAAATGAGTCTCCTCTTGAGCTCTTGGAAACTCTCCTCGCATTCCTCGCTCCATATTTAATTTTGTATCTTTCCGAGTCACCGAGTTAATGGAGTAGCAATTAGAAAATCCTTCCACGAATCTCCGATAATAACCAAATAAGCCCAAAAGCTACGTGCTTGCCATCTGACTTGGTTGCTCCCAACTTTGTATTGCCTCAATCTTCGTCAGGTCAACAAATACTCCATGTTTTGACACCACGTGCCCAAGGAATGCTACTTCCTTAAGCCAGAATTCATATTTCTTCAACTTGGCATATAACTTATTTTCACGAAGCCTTTGGAGTACCAGCTTCAAATGGTGCTCATGATCTTCACAACTTTTGGAATATATGAGAATGTCATCAATAAAGACAACAATGAACTGATCCAAATAGTCCTTGAATACTCGGTTCATCATATCCATGAAAGCAGCAGGAGCATTAGTCAATCCAAAAGACATGACTAAAAATTCATAATGTCCGTATGACGAGTTCAAGGCGCTTTTGAATATCCTCGCCTCTAATCTTCAAATGATGATATCCGAATCTAAGATCGATCTTTGAAAAGAATTGTGCTCCTTGCAACTCGTCAAATAGGTCATCAATACGAGGTAACGGATACCTATTCTTGATGGTGACATGGTTCAATTCTCGATAGTCAATACAAAGTCGCATACTCCCGTCTTTCTTCTTTACAAATAAAACAGGAGCACCTCAAGGAGATGTACTAGGACGAATGAAACTGATGTCCAATAACTCCTGTAGTTGGACCTTTAACTCCTGAATTTCAATAGGAGCCATTCGATATGGGGTTTTAGAAATGGGCTTTGTACCAGGTTCAAGACAGGAATATTATTCAAATCTGACGTGTCTTTATTCAAATCCATAACATGGGCTAAAAAAGCTTGACATCCATTTTTCAATAAACGAATAGCTTTATGACTAGATATGATAGTGATTGATTTTAATGGTTTAGTTGCTTGAATTTGTACAACATGTTGGTTAGGAATATGAAAACTAACAACCTTACGTAAATAATCAATTTTGGCATGATGAGTAGTTAACCAATCAATCCCTAAAATCACATTAAAAGCAAGTATCTTTAAAGAGATAAGGTCAATAGGTAATGTGATGGTGCCAACTCGGATCAAACAAGATTTATAAACAGTGGATGTGATGAAAGTTTCTCCTAACGGAGTCTCCACAGATAGGTCAAAATCTAATTTCTCTGGAATTAAGTTTAAACGTTGAGCACAAGCAGGAAAGATAAATGAATGGGTAGCACCAGTATCAAGTAAGGTATAAACTTCGCAAGAATTTATGATTAGCTTACCCGTGATCACCTTGTTTGGGTTCCTTGCATTTTGACCAGTCACGACAAACGCTCATCTAGAAACCGTTGACTTTGACTTTTCTGGGACAGCCTTTTGAGTCACCATCCCCGCTGGACTTGGTTTCGTTACCGTACAATCTCAAATGATATGTCCTTTTTTTCCACAATTATAGCATACCTTGAACTGTTGTGGGCAGTTTGGGCATGATCCCTCTTTTTTCCACATTTATAAAGATACGACCCAAGGTCGCTTCTCCTCCTTAGAACCGGCTTTTTTCTTTGGTGTTGACGTCTTCACATGGTCGTTGTTGAATCTCCTCTTTTTAAAATCTCCCACTGGCTCGCTTCTTCTATTTTCATGGCCATTATTACCACCAGAGTGGTTACCATTCTTGTCCGTATTTTTCTTTCTCCGCTGGTTATCGTTGTTCTGATGACTGCTGTCACTGGTATGATCCTGGTTGTGGTCCCTCGGTTGAATATACTTGTTATCTCGCTCTAATAATTGAGCCCTATTGACAACATCTGAATAGAGAGAAAATTTATGAGAAATGAGATATTGACGTATGCCGGGTTTCAAACCTCTCAGAAACATCCGCGTCATACGCCTCATTCTCCACCAAATGAGGTGCAAACCCGGATAACTCTCGCAAACTTTGCCTCGCATCGACACCGCCATGTTATTTTGTTCCAATCTAATAAACTCTACTTCCTTCATATAGCGAATACTTTCGTGAAAGTACTTGTCATTGAACAGATTCAAACGTCTCCCAAGACATGCCGAAAAGTCGGTTGGATGGGTACGCTTCTACGATTCCCACCAATGAATCACCTCATTACGAAACATAAAGGTGGCGAATGGAACCTTCTGTTCCTCCGTGCATCCCAAGACATCAAATATCTTGTTAATTTGTTTGACCCACATTTCTGCCTTAATCGGACCCGGCTTTCCCTAGAATTCTGGTGGTCCCAACTCTTTGAACTGCTTGGCTGTGACAAACCATGCGTTGTTATCATTTCCACCTATATTTTGTACACGAGTCTCCCTCGTCTGATTTTCCATGAACTGCAAAAAGCTTCTAAACATCCCGTCATTCAATCATCTGCTCAGTGGTGTTGTTCACAGGAGAACATTGCCAGCCTGTTTCACGTTCTCCTCGTTGGTGAGTAAAAGTGTCTCCATGGTCTCATTTACTCCACTGTTAATGTAAGACCCCGAAATTTTTAAATAAAAAGGAATTTCCTTTATTTTGAAATAGTAAGGGTTGATTTGATTAATGTGGATAGTTAAGGGTTAAATACGCAAATATTTCAAAATAAGCAAGTGGTTATAAAATATTCATTGTTGTTTGGGAATATTCGTTTGGTCGTGGAATATTCGTCTGCTTCAGGAATATTAAATGACGCACAAGCAAAATGTGTGGGCCCCATAACTTGAAGCGATTGGATGAAGAAAGCGACAAATATAAGTTGTTTTTAAATAACTGGCGTAGTTAGTTGTTGCAAGTTAATACTGTTGGAATACCCCTGGTTAAAACACACTAATACGCGTTGTTGAACAAGAAGACACCAGTATTGCACCAATTATTGATTCTTACGTAAGAAGGCACTACTCAATAATGGTTACGATAATTCTTTGCTCATATTTTATCGAGTTAATAATTCTTTGCGTTGATATTTTATATTCTTTGTTGTTTCAATAATTGTCATTACACAAGATCTTTCATTATCGAAGCAATAATTCATATTATCCTGAATAATATTATTAGATAACATTATTGGCAATGTCTAGAAAGTTCTCGCATCTAAGGAGAGGTTTGGTCATCTAATTGCGCTACCAAAGAAGAAGAAATTCTTATTGAAAGCCCCTCTTTCCTGAACCGCACAGTTGTCAATATTGTGATTACGTAATATTATTTGTGAATAATTAATTATTGATTTATATGATGAGGAAAATATTGATTTTATGTGGATATAGATGGAGAAAATTTTTAAATGAGAATTGTTGAAAATTAATATTTTATCTTTTTACGATAAAATAATTCATTTAAATATATTATTTTAATAATATATTAACGGTGATATTTTTACAATGAATGTGGGATATATGAGTATATGAGGAGGAAGAGTATTTTTGTGGCATTAAATGTTTAACACATGTTTTGTGTGTTGGTGGACACAATTATTGATCAAATTTGATTATAAACATGTAAAATCGTCCGCTTGTGGATTTCAGTCGATTTTTGTTTGGAATTTGGAAAAACTTTCTTCTGCAAAGTTGTAGAGAATTGAATTTCCTATAAAAACTCATGAGATTTGAATTTTCTGATGAAAGGGCTATTTATTATGAATTATTGAAGTTCAAGTTCAAAATAATTGATTTTGGGAGTTTAAATTATTTTTGTTAAGAAAAACGTTTTTGTATTTTTTTGGACATCATTAACATGTGTGGCTGGTGTTTTGACCAAAAGGTGGGCTAAGGAAAATTTGTATAATTATATTAATATTATATTAAATTTTCTCGCTTTGGTGTTCTAAGCATTTTCCTATAAATAGGGTGCTTAGGTTAGAATTGAAAATCACACGTGAAACCCAAGTTTTCTCTCTTTCTCTCGATATTTTGAGCGTATTCTTGTGAGTATTTTGAGTATACTTTGAGTATTGCTAGACGGTGCAAGTTCCTTCAAAGACTATATATTCTTTATTCTAGCTGTAAGTCTTGATCTTTCGAGGTAAGGATATTTTTTTTTTTTGTAATGATATTATTTCTTCAATATCATTATATCTTTGAAATGTTGATCTGAAGTTTTATCAAATTTGGAACTTTTTCATGTCTGGGTTACTATTCACGAGTTACTATTCACGAGTTACTATTCATGAGTTACTATTCACGAGTTACTATTCACGAGTACTATATTCATGAAGCGTGAAGATGTTTTTGTGGAATTTCTATCTTTTGGTGTCTGAGTTACTATTCACGATATCGACTATTCACGATACTGACACTATTCACGTATACTTGTACTATTCAATAGAAAAATAAAATTTTTCTTTTCGTCTAAAACATCTATTCGGATACTAACTTTCGATTGTATCCATGTTTTGATCATTCTTGAATTTTACACCACTATGATTATTTTTGAGGTATTTTTGGGCGTGGATAAAACCAAGTACGAATCCTTAATCCTTAATCCTTGTCATTTTGTTTCAATTGGATTCGTTTCTTTAAAAATATTTTCATCATCCTCGCCTTAAATGATGATATTATTGAATATCTTTGGCTCAGAGTGCAAAGATGAATGATTCTGAAGAATATCTTTGGCTCAGTAGTGCAAAGATGAACAGTGTTGAGATGAACATGACCGATTGATTAATATCTTTGGCCCAGTAGTGCAAAGATGAGCAGTGTTTAAATGAACATGACCAATCGATGAATATCTTTGGCTTTGTAGTGCAAAGATGAATATTTGATTCCGATGCATATTGATTGATGTTACGGTGGATAAAATATTGATGATGGATCGTTAAATTCATAGATTATAGTAGATTTCATTCTCTACGTAACTCTTCTATGAATTATTATTTCATTTCTGAATATTGATCTCGAAACTTGTTGTCTATTGTATTCTATCGATTTTTCCTCATTGAAGACTAACGATAATTTGTTGTATATTATCTTAGTCATAATATTCTTTATTGGGCTAGTTGAGCTCACCCTTTTCCTTGTTGTTCCATTTTTCTTCTCGGGAGGCGAGAATGTAATGCGAGTCTTAGTCGGGGTATGGAATGAAGATTCTAGAGAGAGTTGTTTAGTAGTCCTCACCATTTTTGTAAAATAATGAATCAATAATGTGATGAGGATTTATTTGAGTATAGATATTGTCTGAAGATAATATTTGTATTCAAACTCACGCTTTCTTGTTGTAATAATAAAGTTGTAGTTGTTTACGCACCATGTATTTGGCGACTCGAGAATGGGTGTTGTGTATACCTATTTTGGGGGCGTCACGAATGGTATCGAGCTTAGGATATGATCTCCATGGCGGAGATCGGGGAATAAAACTAGGAGGGAGAGACGAGTAAATCCTTCATTAAGTGTGTCCTACCTAAGCTTATTTGTTAGTTGGTCGTTATATAGGGATATTATGTGATATATTGATTTCCTTAATTAACCCTTATTTTATGACGGATTTGAGAATGTCGATGAGAATATTAACAATGGAGCAAATGAGACCGTGGAGATGCATGTACTCACCAACGAGGAGAACGTGCAACAGTCAGTAATAATGTTCCTCCCGTGAACAACACCAATGAAAGATGATGATGAACGAGGGATGTTTAGAAGCTTTTTGCGCTTTCATGCAAAATCGAATTTAGGAGACTTCGTGTTCAAAATACAGGGAGGAAATGATAGCAATTCACGAGTGGTCACAACCAAGCAGATTCAAAGAGTTGGGACCACGAGTGTGGGAAAGCCGGATCCGATTAAAGGCGAGACGTGGGTCAAAACAAATTACCAAGATATTCGATGTCTTGGGATGCACAGAGGAACAGAAAGTTCCATTCGCCACCTTTATGTTCCGTGGCGGGCGATTCTTGGTGGGAATCACGTGAAGGCGTACCCATCCAATTGCACTCGGCATGTCATGGAGACGTTTGAATAAAGTTCAATGACAAGTACTTCCACAAAGTATTTGTCATATGAAGGAAGTGGAGTTTATTAGACTAGAGCGAAATAACATGGCGGTGTCCCAAAGACGAGGCGTAAGTTCATGCGGAGTTATCGAGTTTTGCACCTCATTTGGTGGAGAATGAGGAACGTATGACGCTGGATGTTTACGAGAGGTTTGAAACCCCGACACGTCGATTCTCATTTCATAAACTTTCTCTCTATTCGGATGTTGTAAACAGGCTCAATTATTAGAGCGAGATAACGATACGTTCAACCGAGGGACCATAACCGAGGATCTTATCAAGATAGCGATCATCGAATAACGATAACCACGTGAGAAAGAAGAATACGAGACAAAGGCGGTAACCACTCTGGTGGTAATCGTGGCCATGAAAATAGAAGAAGCGAGCCTGGGAGGAGATTTTAAAAGAGGAGATTCAACAACGACCATGTGAAGACGTCGGCGCCTATAGCAACTAGTTTTAAGGAGGAGAACGACCACCTATCGTATAAGTTACAAATCTTGGAAAGAGGGACATATCATTAAACGCCCCAACAGCTTTAAGGTATGTTATAATTGTGGAAAGGAAGGACATATCACTCGAGATTATGCGATGGCGAAACCTAGTTCAATGGGGATGGTGACTCAAAAGGATGTCCCGAAAAAGTCAAAGTCAACGGTTCTTGGAAGAGCGTTTGTCGTGACTTCATCAAAATGCGAGGAACCCGAACGGTTAGTTAGCACGGTTAGTTAATTATAAATTCTTATGACGTATATACCTTACTAGATATCTGGGTTCTACCCATTCTTTTATCTCTTTACTTGCTCTCAACGTTTGAACTTGACTACGGAGAAATTAAACTTTGACCTATCTGTGGAGACTCCATTAGGAGAAACTTTCATTACATCCGTTGTTTAAAAATCTTGCTTGATTCAAGTTGGCACTATCACATTACCTGTTAACCTTTTTTTCTATAGAGATATTTGCTTTTGATGTGATTTTAAGGTTAACTACTCATCATGCCAAATTGATTGCTTTTGTAAGGTTGTTAGTTTTCATATTCCTAAGCAACCTGTTATTCGAATTCAAGCAATCAAACCATTGTAGTCAAACATTTTCATATCAAGCCATGAAGTCATTCGTTTATTACGGATGTCAAGTTTTCTTAGTCCATGTTATGGATTTGAATAAAGACACGTCAGATTTGAATAATATTCTTGTTGTTATTGATTTTTCCTGACGTATTTTCTGAAGAATTTCGCTTACTCCCAAAGCTCGATATTAAATTTTGTATCGACTTTGAACCCGGTGACAAAACTCATTTCTAAAATCTCATATCGAATTGCTCTATTGAACTTGAGGAGTTAAAAATTCAACTATAAATTTGGTACCGAGCCTTTATTTTGTGACTTCCTTTGTGGAATTCACCTAAGCCGAACTCTCTGTGGGGACGTCATATTCGCATGCGATAGTAAACCGATAGGTGTCATTGTGACGTGCTATCAAAGATTGGGATATGAGTCACAGGTTGAGAGCAACCTAAGTCGATGTCGAAATACGTAGCTTTCTAGGCTTAGTTGGTTATTATCGGAGATTCGTTGAAGGATATTCTCGAATCGCTATTCCGTTAACTTAGTGACTCGAAAAGATACAAAATTGGTATGGAGCGAGGAATGCGAGAAGATTTTCCAAGAGCTCAAGAGGCGACTCATTTTGGCACATATTCTAACCATGCCATCCTCGAAAAGCGAACGGTAGGTGACGCGATGAGTAGAAGATCATATCGGAACGAAAGTGCGATGATGTCAAGTATCGACAGAGCCAACTTTAATAGAAAAAGTTAAGGTTGCTCAAGCCACCGACCGGAAATGATGCGTAAGAAAGTACAAGAAGGAGCTATTCCTAAGCGAGAATTGATGAAGAAGGAATACTTGAGTCCACTCTGACTTTGTGTTCCTAACGACTCGATTTGAAGAACAAGATTATGATGGAGGCACACAATACACCATTTGCAATCCATCTCGGGAGTACCAAAATGTATTATGATCTTCAACATACATTTTGGTGGAGCAATATGAGGAGAGAGATCGCGTAGTTTATCTCGATGTGTTTAACTTGCCAACGTGTAAAGGCGAGCATCTTGTACCTAAGGGTCCGTTGCAACCACTTGAGATTCCTGGAATGGAAGTGGGAACACATTACTATGGATTTCAATTACTAATCTTCCCAAGGTTTCTCAAGGCATAGATGCGATTTGGGTTATTGTTGATAGATTAACCAAGTCTACTCATTTCTTACCGATACGAGAGACTTATTCCTTGAACGCCTTTCTCGTATATGACGTAAATGAGATTGTGAGATTGAATGGCATGCCAAGATCCATAGTTTTAGATTGTGACCCAAGATTCACTTCATGATTTTGGGTTAGTTTGTAGAAAGCTATAGAGCACGAATTTATTTATTCGGCTAAGCATACCATCCTCAAACGGATGGGCAATCGTAAAGGACTACTCAAACTCTTGAAGATATATTAAAACTCGTGTCCTAGATTTCAAAGGAAGTTGGGATAAGTACTTGCCATTGGTGGAATTCTCATACAACAATAGTTATTAAACAAATATAGGCATGGTTCCATTCAAGCATTATATGGACAAAATGTCGTTCTCCAATATGTTGGGATGAGGTGGGTGAAGCAACATTGTTGGGACCCGAGTTAGTACGTATGACTAATGATTCGACAACGTATACTGAAACGGCACAAGATCGACAAAAGAGTTATGCGGATCTTCATCGAAAGGACGTGGAATTTAATGAAGGGGATCATGTATTGTCATGAGTTGCTCCATGGAAGGGAGTTACAAGATTTGGGAAGAGAGGAAAGCTTAATCCACGATTTATCGGTCCATTTCAAATTCTTGACCGAGTAGGAAATGTAGCCTATAGACTTGCGTTACCTCCAGTATGTCTCGTGTTCATAATGTGTTTCACATATCGCATTTCAGAAATATGTGAAAGACCCGAACCACGTTATAGAGTTAGAACCCCATGAGATAGCCAAGACTTAACGTATGAGGAGGTACCTGCAAGATTTTGGATAGGAAGGAGCATGTCCTACCGCGCAAAGGTTATACCACAAGTTAAAGTTTTGTGGAGGAATCATGCTATAGAGGAAATGACCTGGGAATTGGAAACGAAAATGAAAGCGAGGTATCCTCACCTTTTCAAAACACCAGGTACGTACGTCAATTTCGAGGACGAAATTTCATAAGGAGGGGAGGTTGTAAGACCCCGAAATTTTTAAATAAAAAGGAATTTCCTTTATTTTGAAATAGTAAGGGTTGATTTGATTAATGTGGATAGTTAAGGGTTAAATACGCAAATATTTCAAAATAAGCAAGTGGTTATAAAATATTCATTGTTGTCAGGGAATATTCGTTTGGTCGTGGAATATTCGCATCGTTGTGGAATATTCGTGACGACGGTAGCCCATGTAGGGCCCCATAACTTGAAAGCAATTGGATGAAGAAAACGACAAATATAAGTTGTTTTTAAATAACTTGGCGTAGTTGTTGCCATTAATCTTGTTGGAATACCCGTGGTTAAAACACACTAATCGCCGTTGTTGAACAAGTAGACACCAGATTGCACCAATTATTGATTCTTACGTAAGAAGGCACTACTCAATAATGGTTACGTAATTACTGCTCAAAGATTTTATTGAGTTAATAATTCTTCATTGATATTTTATATTCATTGTTGTTTCAATAATTGTCATTACACAAGATCTTTCATTATCGAAGCAATAATTCATATTATCCTCAATAATATTATTAGATAACATTATTGGCAATGTCTAGAAAGTTCTGTCTAAGGAGAGGTTTGAATCATCTAATTGCGGCCACCAGTTGAAGAAATTCTTATTGAAAGCCCTCTCTTTCTGAACCGCTGTCAGTTGTCAATATTGTGATTTCAGTAATATTATTTGTGAATAATTAATTATTGATTTATATGATGAGGAAAATATTGATTTTATGTGGATATAGATGGAGAAAATTTTAAATGACAATTGTTGAAAATTAATATTTTATCTTTTTCGATAAAATAATTCATTTAAATATATTATTTTAATAATATATTAATTATTGATATTTTTACAATGAATGTGGGATATATGAGTATATGAGGAGGAAGAGTATTTTGTGGCATTAAATGTTTAACACATGTTTTGTGTGTTGGTGGACACAATTATTGGATCAAATTTGATTATAAATTTGAAAATCGTCCGTTTGTGGATTTCGGTCGATTTTTGTTTGGAATTTGGATAAACTTTCTTCTGCAAAGTTGTAGAGAATTGAATTTCCTATAAAAACTCATGAGATTTGAATTTTCTGATGAAAGGGCTATTTATTATGAATTATTGAAGTTCAAGTTCAAAATAATTGATTTTTGGAGTTTAAATTATTTTGTTAAGAAAACGTTTTTTGTATTTTTTGGACATCATTAACATGTGGGGCTGGTGTTTTGACCAAAAGGTGGGCTAAGGAAAATTTGTATAATTATATTAATATTATATTAAATTTTACGCTTTGGTGTCTAAAGCATTTTCCTATAAATAGGGTCTTGGGTTAAATTGAAAATCACACCGTAAACCCAAGTTTTCTCTCTATTTCTCTCTCGATATTTTGAGCGTATTCTTGTGAGTATTTTGAGTATACTTTGAGTATTGCTAGATTTGCAAGTTCCTTCAAAGACTATACCCTATTATTCTAGCTAGGCAATCTTGATCTTTCGAGGTAAGGGATATTATTTTTTTTGTAATGATATTATTTCTTCAATATCATTATGCTGAAATGTTGATCTGAAGTTTTTATCAAATTTGGAACTTTTTCATGTCGGGGTTACTATTCACGAGTTACTATTCACGAGTTACTATTCATGAGTTACTATTCACGAGTTACTATTCACGAGTACTATTCATGAAGCGTGAAGATGTTTTTGTGGAATTTCTATCTTTTGGTGTCGGAGTTACTATTCACGATATCGTAAGATTATTCACGATATCTGACACTATTCACGTATACGGTACTATTCACCGAAAAATAAAATTTCTTCTTTTCGTCCAAAACATCTATTCTGGATACTAACTCTGATTGTATCCATGTTTTGATCATTCTTGAATTTTACACCACTATGATTATTTTTGAGGTATTTTTGGACGTGGATAAAACCAAGTACGAATCCTTAATCCTTAATCCTTGTCATTTTGTTTCAATTGGATTCGTTTCTTTAAAATATTTTTCATCATCCTCTTTTAAATGATGATATTATTGAATATCTTTGGCCTTAGTGAAAGATGAATGATTCTGAAGAATATCTTTGGCTTTGTAGTGCAAAGATGAGCGAGTGTTGAGATGAACATGATCTTGATTAATATCTTTGGCTCAGAAAAAGATGAAAGTGTTTAAATGAACATGACCAATCGATGAATATCTTTGGCACAGTGCAAAGATGAATATTTGATTCGGATCATATTGATTGATGTTACGAGGATAAAATATTGATGATGGGTATTAAATTCATAGATTATAGTAGATTTCATTCTCTCGTAACTCTTCTATGAATTATTATTTCATTACTGAATATTGATCTCGAAACTTGTTGTCTATTGTATTACATCGATTTTTCCTGTTGAAGACTAACGATAATTTGTTGTATATTATCTTAGTCATAATATTCTTCTTTGGGCTAGTTGAGCTCACCCTTTTCCTTGTTGTTCCATTTTTCTTCTCGGGAGGCGAGAATGTAAGTACTAGTCGGGGTATGGAATGAAGATTCTAGAGAGAGTTGTTTAGTAGTCCTCACCATTTTGTAAAATAATGAATCAATAATGTGATGAGGATTTATTTGAGTATAGATATTGTCTAGAAGATAATATTTGTATTCAAACTCACAGTTTCTTCTTTGTAATAATAAAGTTGTAGTTGTTTACATACCATGTATTTGGCGACTTCGAGAATGGGTGTTGTGTATACCTATTTTGGGGGCGTCACGATTAACATTCTCAAATGACATTCACAAATACCGCCATAAAACAAGGGTTAATTAAGGAAATCAACATATCACATAATATCCCTATATACCGACCAACTAACAAATAAGCTTAGGTAGGACACACTTGCATGAAGGATTTACTCTCTCTCCTCCTCCTAGTTCTATTCCCCGATCTCCGCCAGAGATCATATCCCTAAGCTCGATATTAATCATGGCGCCCCCAAAATAGGTATACATCACCTATTTTGAGTCACAATAACATGGTATGTAAACAACTACAACTTTATTAATACAACATATAAACTGTGAGTTTAAATACAAATATTGCCATCTGACAATATTCACACCCAAATAAGTCCTCATTACAATTATTGGAACATTATTATACAAAAATGGTGAGGACTACTAAGACAACTTTCTAGATCCATCATTCCATACCCCGACTAGAACTCGCTACATTCTCGCCTCCTGAGAAGAAAAATGGAACAACAAGGAAAAGGGTGAGCTCAACTAGCCCAGTAAAGAATATTATGACTAAGATAATATAGAGCAAATTATCGTTAGTCTTCAACAGGGAAAAATCTAATAAAATACAATAGACAACAAGTTTCAGATCAATATTCGCAGCGGAAATAATAATTCATAGATGAGTTACGTAGAGAATGAAATCTACTATAATCTATGAATTTAAAAGTCCATCATCATTATTTTATCCCTGTAACATCAATTAATATTCATCTTGAATCAAATATTCATCTTTGCACTACATGCCAAAGATATTCATCACCGGGTCATGTTCATGTCAACACTGTACATCTTTTGCACTACGCCAAAGATATTCATAAGAAAATCAACCATCTTTGCACTACAGCCAAAGATATTCAAAGAATATCATCATTTAGGATCGAGGATGATGAAAATATTTTAAAGAAAACGAATTCAAAGAAACATAAGAACAAATATTAAGGATTCAGACTTTAAACAATTCGAGTTCAAAAATATTTCATAAATAATCATAGTGAAGTAAAATTCAAGAATGATCAAAACATGGATACAATCAAAGCTAGTATCCATAATAGATATTTTGGATAAAATACTGAAAATTTAATTTTTTTTGTGAATAGTGTCGATTCGTGAATAATGCCAGATATCGTGAATAAATACCGTATTCGTGAATAAGTAACTCCCGACACTAAAAGACAAGAATTTCACAAGAAAAATCTTACCAATATTCCGGCATAATGATATTGGAAGAAATAATATCATTTAAAAAAAAATAATATCCCTTACCTTGGAAAGACAGTACTTCTGACTGGAATACTAGATATAGTGCTAAAGGGAACTTGCACCGTATAGCAACACTCAAAGTATCAAAATACTCACAAGAATACGCTCGATAATATATAGAGAGAGAAAGAGAGAGAAAACTTTAGTTTTTCGTGTGATTTTCAATTCTAACCCAAGCACCCTATTTATAAGAAAATGCTTAGAACACCAAATCAGAAAATTTAATAAATTAATAATATAATTTTCTCAAATTTCCTACGCCCACTTATTTGGCCCAAAACATCAGCCACCATGTGCGAAAACATTTAAAATGTTTTTCTTAATTAAAATATTTTAAACTTCAAAAATTAATTATTCCAGAACTTCGGAACTTCAATAATTCATAATAAATAGTCATTTTATCAGAAAAATTCAAACCACATGTCCTTTCCATAGGAAATTCTATTCTCTACAACTTTGTAAGTTTAAGTTTTTCTAAATTCCAAGCAGAAGTTGACCAAAATCCATAAACGGGCGATTTTACGGGCTATAAACCAATTTCAGTCAAGAAATGGGGTCCACCGACATGTTTAACATGTTTTAAACATTAATTGTAACAAAAATACTCCTCCTCATATACTCATATATCCCACATTCATTGTAAAAATATCACCATTATTATATTATTAAAATATAATAATATATTTAAATGAATTATTTATCAGAAAAGATAAAATAACAATTTTCTCAACAATTGTCACATTAAAATTTTTTTCCATCTATATCCACATAAAATAAATATTTTCCTTATCATATAAATCAATAATTAATTATTCACAAATAATATTACGTAATCACAATAATCGACAACCAGTGCGGTTCCGGAAAGAGGGGCTTTCCAATATGTATTTCTCCTTCTTACAAGTAAGCAATTAGCTAACCAAACCTCTCCTTAGACAGATCTTTCTAGACATTGCCAATAATGTTATCTAATAATATTATTCAAATAATATGAATTATTGATCTGATAATGAAAATACTGTGTAGTGACAATTATTGTAACAACAATAATATAAAATATCAGCGTAGCAATTATTGAATCAATAAAATAAAATATTGAATTGTAACTACTGTAACAATTATTGAGTAATGCCTTCCTACGTAAGAATCAATAATTGGTGCAATATCGTGTGCTACTGTGTTTTAACCACCGGGTATTCCAACAGTATTAACGATAACAACTACGCCGTTATTTATAAACAACTTATACTTGTTGTTTTCTTCATCCAACCGCTTTCCGTTATGGGGCCCACACAAGGTTGTGCCGTCGTATGAATATTCCCCGACAGTAAGAATATTCCACGTCCAAACGAATATTCTCCGATAAAAATGAATATTTTATAACCACTTGCATATTTGAAATATTTGCGCATTTTACCCATAACTAACCACATTAATCAAATCAACCCTTACTATTTCAAAATAATAAATAGAGGAAATTTAATTTTATTTATAATAAGTTGGGGTCTTACATGGTAAGTTGTAATCGCAAGCAAAATCTGAATGGACTTGAGCATCGCTACTGGTGAGAAGGTTTTGTCATAGTCAACTCCTTGTCTTTGTTTGAAACCTTTTGTGACCAGTCGGGCATTATAGATCTCTAACTTGCCGTCTACTCCAATCTTTCTTTTAAAGACCCATTTACACCCAGTAGGCTTAATGCTTTCAGGTAGTGAAACCAAAGTCCATACTTGGTTTCATCCATGGAGTCCATCTCAGATTTCATGGCTTCTTGCCACTTCTCTAGGTTTTTACTACTCATTGCCTATTCGTAATTCAATGGATCATCATCATCTATGATGCATACCTCATCATCATCCTCTATGATGAATCCATACCAATCAGGTATCTTCGGTATACTACCAGATTTACAAATAGGTTGTGGTACAGAAGGTATCTCTACTTGGACATGTTCATCCATTTAACCTGTAGTGGTTTGTGGTTCTTAAATTTCTTCAAGATCTATTTTCCTCCCACTGGCCCCTTCAAGGATAAACTTTTTTCTAAGAAGACATCATGTTTGGCAACAAACACCTTTTACTCAGTAGGATTGTAGAAATATTATCCTAAACTTTCTATAGGATATCCTAAAAATGTGCACTTATCAGATCTTATTCCAAGCTTATCATTCTGAAACTTTTTCACATAAGCTGGACATCCCCAAATCTTAACATGCTTAAGACTGGGCTTCCTCCCTGTCCACATCTGATATGGAGTCTTAGCAATGGATTTTGAGGGAACCTTATTTAGTAGATATGTAGCCGCTTATAGGGAATATCCTTAGAATGACACCAGAAGATCGGTAAAACTCATCATGGAATGAACCATGTCCAACAGTGTTCGATTTCTCATTTCAGATACACCATTCAATTGTAGTGTTCCTAGTGGAGTCCATTATGAGATTTACCATTTTCTTTGAGACAATTGAGAAACTTACTGCTTAAGTATTCACCTCCTCGATCTTATCGAATAATCTTAATACTCTTGCCAGTTTGTTTCTCTACTTCACTTCTGAAATCTTTGAACTTTTCAAATGATTTGGATTTGTGTTTAATTAAATACACATGTCCAAATCTTGAGTGATCATCGGTGAAAGTAATAAAATAAGAATACCCTCCTCTTGCATTTGTTGTCATAGGTCCACATACATCTGTGTGAACTACTGCTAAAAACTCTATAACTCTTTCTCCTTTTCCACTAAAAGGAGATTTAGTCATTTTGCCCATGAGACAAGATTCATAAGTTGGATATGATTCATAATCAGATATCTCTAAGAGCCCATCTTTATGTATCTTGGATAATCTTGTTTCATTAATATGACCGAGTCTACAGTGCCACATAAAGGTATAATTTACATAATCTATTTTCCTTTTCTTAGTTTGTTCAATTTGAAGTATATTTTTATGCAAGTCAAGTATGTAAAGTCCATTTCGTAAATTACCAACACCATATAAAATATTATTATTATTATAAATAGAACAACTATTGTTCTTTATTATAATATCAAAACCATCCATATCCAATACAGAAATTGAAATAATATTTTCAATAAGTGACAGAACAAAATAACAATATTTAATCTAATGGACTTTCCCGTAGGCAGTGCTTAACAATAAGTCCCTACAGCTAATGCAACAACCTTTTCTCCATTTCCCACTAGTAGGAAGACCTCATCATTGCTCAACTTTCTACTTCTGACCAGTCCTTGCATATTATTATATATGTGAGAACCATAGCCGGTATCCAATACCCAAGTAGAAGATTGACTTTCAGAAAAATTAATTTCAATCATAAACAAACCTTAATTAGGTTTTGAAGCTTCTCGAAGTTTCTTCTATTTTTGTTCTGCAAGGAACTCCTTGCAGTTCCTCTTCCATTGACTCGACTTGTTGCAATGGAATCATATTCCTTTGCTATCTAGATCAGGTTTCTTATTATCATTTCCTTTCGCATTTCCCTTAGCCTTCTTGGATTTCTTCTTTTCAGAAGATACCTTGGGCCTATTCCTTTTCTTGGAAGAATCGTCCACTAGTATGACTTGGTTCTTCTTGGATGGGAAGTGACCTTCAGCAATTTTCAACATTTTAAGTAACTCAGGCAAGCTAACGTCCAACTTATTCATGTGAAAATTCATAACAAATTATGAAAAGGTTTCGGGGAGTGACGACAAGATCAAATCTTGACTCAACTCCCCATCCATGTGTTGGGTAAAATCAATATACGCACAACATGCAAGTATACGTGGTCAACAATTAATATAGTGATGAGTAGAGTATCATTCCCACAGAGAGCAACTAGTAACAATCTTAACTTACAATTACCAATTTCCTATTAATCTTAATTTTATTAAACTATTCAAATCAATTATTATAATTAAAAATTCTAAATTAAAGAATAATTGAACTACCACAAAACAATCACAATTATCAAAATTTGGAATTTCAAACAATTAATGGAGAATTAGACTTATGATTTCACCTTAAGCTTCACTCTGATTTTAACACCTTTATTCCAATTTAATTCACTATCCCAGTTTATTAATCAAGAACACGAATGTAGTATTAGCCACCTCTCGATGCACTAATACCGTATTAACTTAAATCCACAATTAAGATAGAAACAAGTTAAACACCTTAATTACCTAACTCACTATATCTCTATGTGAATTACAATTAAAGAAGGTTTAAGATTAAGTTCTCTATCTGATTACATGCGATGTCAAGCATATCTCTACCTTATTCATCGAGATTCTCGCTATTCACAAAATTCATGAATACATGCTATATTAACTAGGTCTAGATTTGAATATCCTCTCTCGATTCCATGCAAATCCACAAAGAATTGTTGATCAGGACAATTCATAAATTCAAGTTCAAATCAATATAGATAAACTGGAAATAGATTATTGAAATGGAAATCAAAGTTATAAAATCATCGATTCACTCAAAGATCCATCATAAGCCTAAAAAGTGAATTAGTTCATCATAAACGAAATAAACACTAAATAAACCATAGAAACCATTCTTTTAATTACAAATAATAGCCTAAGAAGAAGAATATTGAAAAACACCCTTCACGTAGCCTAGGATTGCAATCGTCTTAAAAATATCCACAAAATACTCCTCCAATGCTTGCTAAGAAAAACTGAGATTAATCTTCGTAATATCCTTTGTGTGTTGTTGAATTTGTTGTTAATTGAGTAATAGTTTTCAAAAACAAAAGTCCCAGCCGAAATTCTCCATCAAGTAGAGTCCATGTGTAATCCAATATGCTAGAAACCATGTCCAACAAGAGTTTCAACCTAAACAGAACACAACAACAGTCGACACCCCCCGCCCGTGAACGGGTGTAAATAAATAATAATAGGCTACGGCTACCTTCTCTCGCTAAGTCTTGATGAAGACCCCCATTTCCTACGGGGTATACAAGACAACAGTTCGCCTTAAGGGGGTCCGATCGCTAAAATCTTTCTTTTCAACTTCATGGCTTTCACAAATTTTGCTCCAATTGACTCCAAATCATCCCAATTGACTCCAAATATACTCTAAATGCCACAACAACCATCATACACATTAAATAACATACAACAAGTTAAAACAAACATGAACACAAGAACTTAGCAATAAATAAGCATGAAATGGACACTGATTCGCGTATATAAAATCCACTTATCAAAATCCCCCAAACTTAAACCGTGCTAGTCCTCGAGCACAAAACAGCTACATCGGTATCGCAGAATCAAGATTATCTTAACGGCCTCAGCGAAAACAAGCAACTATACAATATCAATCACAAAAACCAATCTACAATTCCACCTTAATCCTCAAATCTTAAGCCATCATCACTGGTATAGTGTGCGTGTGTGATCAACATCCATGATAACTGCTACGGACTCAAATTTTAATACTTAACCAATTTCTTAGAAGGAATCATACAATCCAAACTAAAAATTCCCAAAGATAGACAAGTTCCAACTTGAACTAAGCAATTACTATTTCCAGGGATTCACATAGGGTATTTATACTTTATTTCTATATATATTTATTTTATTTTTTTTCACGGGAGCTTTTTGCTCTTTTCCCGTTTTATTCATTTTTTTAAACTATATACATACATGACTGTGCAATGTCTCATCCCATTAGGCTGACAGTGCTACCCCTTAACGAGCTTTCAACCAATGACTCCCAGACCATAAAAGACCTTACGGCGCTAGGTGTAAAGACAATCCCCTCGGGCGTACTTGCTCAAGTAGAAAAGGCCCCAAAACAAGACTAGTCACGATATATATACTCTCTTTTTTTTAGATAAAGCTTATATACCCCACATATCATCCCCCAAACTTAGGTTTTTGCCTAATTTTTGCCTTTACTTTCTATCCTTGTCACTTTCTCATTTACTCTAACATTATCCTTTAGAGACTATTTATGTATCAATTTGAACTGACCAGTCAACAAAGATGTTATTAATCGTATAACCTTTTCAATACCGGGGCCAAAACGAGCTCAAGATTTGATTCATAACAGAAATTGCATCAAAGTTCTAGTCATCAATGCTGTATTGGTTAACTTATTATCAATCTCATCATTGGCCCATAAATAATATGAACTACAACATTGCTGGACTTATGCAAACACAATATTTAACTAACTAATTTTTTTGTTTTAATTTTTTTAGATAACAAAATGCACTATTTACAAAACTACAACAATGCAAAGACAAAAATAACCTAAACTACTATGTATGCACCTAAGCTATCATGCAATGCTTCCTAAATTACTATACAACATTGAAATGAAATTAAAATGACAAAATGCAAACCTAAGTACTACATATGCATGTAAACTTGAATTTAAATCCCCCAAACTTAAGTAATACAATGTCCTCATTGGATGAATAATCAAAATAAGTACATGAGGACTTCCCTGTTATCGCTTAAGTCTGAGGAGGTGGTTGTTGCTCTTCTTCGTCTGAATCACTCGGTAGAAACCTTGGCATTGGGCCGTTGGGTTGAAGCTTTGAAGGGTTGTGTTGAGTGAAGCGTAAGATGCATTCATATCATCAAAGAACTGAGGACTAGATATTGCCTCGGTCTGCGGTACCTACTCGGCCCCTTGATCTTCCATAGCTTCATCATCATCCTCCGATGCCCATACAACTTCGTCTTCCGAAGCCGATGGAAAAATAAAGCCCAAACCACGTGGATGTGACTCGCCTCCTGCCCATACAGAATATCGCGCTATCATTGTTGAACCAAGCAACGCGAGCAGCATTTGTGTGGGCTCGTCGTCGGACAATCTCACCCCTGTATTGCGACACAACTTACATATGAGTGCTGGGTATGGCAAGCCGCCCGAAAAATTTTCATGTAAACACCGGAGAATGGAGAAACAAATAATGGCCCCGACGTCGATAATGAAATCTTACACAATTGCGTACAACAGTAACGCCTTCTCTTTGGTCACGTCCGAGGTGTGTTGAGAAGGAAGTAGTTTAGCGCATAGGAATGCGTACCAGATTTTTCCATACCGGCTGAGCTCCTTGCTATGGAACATTATGCCTCCCTTTCGACCTTTGATCCAAGATGTTCCCGGCTTTGTCATCTCTGTGATTATTGCATCATAGTCTGGATCAGAATCTCGTAGATGAGCATATTGGTAGTGGCGAGGTACTCGCAGTTGATAGTAGGTGTTGATTGCATTGGCACTAAACGAAACAAAACGACCCCTCACAAACGTGTTGAATGGAGCTTTATCCTCAGCGTTTGCATAAATTCTTTGACAATGTTGACCACAGCGGGTTCCGGCTCTTCGGTGAATTTTGTCCACCACTTTTGATAAATTTGAGGCATCATCTCCCCATCACTAGGATCCGGTGCCAACCCCCACTCCGGTGTAAGGGCTTTGGTGAGCATGTAATCATATCGGTCGGCGGCGGTGGCACTCACGAATTTCTAACGATCGAAGGTTCGGGTTGGTTGAGATGGCCTTGAACTCTCTCTTCTTTGGCATTTCGATGTTGGTTGTGAAGCCATGGTCTCTCTCTATTGCTTGACTTGCCTTAGCTCTCCCCCAAACTTTTCAATTTGATCCTCTCTAGCTCTCAAGTAACCTCTAGGAATGGCCACTTTAATTTATGTGAGAAATGGTGATAGGAGATGTGGTAATATATAGAGGTGGTAGAATGAATTCTATTGGTGGAGTGAAGAGGTGGGGGAATCAATGGAGTTAATGAAGTAGTGGGAAGTAGAAGTGGTGGTAGTGGGTGTTGGTTTTGGGAGATTTAATTGAGGTAGTAGGGTATTGGTCATGGGAAGAGGCTACATAACTGCCTCATCAGTCTGTTGAATTCAGGGACCCACTCACCAAATGGGGTACTAGTTTATAAGGCCCACCCGAGGGCGGGCATGGCTAATGTTATCTGACATTGAGGACCCCTCCTTCCCGTGGGGGTGCAGGTTAAAACTTAAATTTTGCCCAGTTTGTCTATATATTCAATTCTAGAAACCCACCCCCGTATGTTGTAGTCTAAAAAAGAGTTTCCATGTGGCATTCCTACCGCCAAACTCCCCTGCTTTTCTCACTTTTTTTCAATGTAACTCACTTGATGATCCTTTTTCCATCCCGCATTTATATAAAACATGAGAATTAGTGAGTTGTTGATAACATGATGTATTATGGAGAGATTAACTAGACTTTTATTGTATGCTACTACCTAGTAATTTAATAAAAACTATATTGTACGACTATGAATGAAAAATACGAGAAATAAACTAAAGATTGGGTTGCCTCCCAATTAGCGCTTGATTTTAAGTCGTTCAGCCTGACTACTTCATGTTCATGTTGTGTCGGCCAATGTGATGGCGATCACATCGGTGTTAGCTTCTCCACCCCAATAATGCTTTAGATGATGTCCGTTGACTTTGAACATATCTAATGGATTCCGACTGTAGAGTTCAACTGTGCCATGAGAGAATACCCGCTTGATAGTGAATGGTCCCGACCATCTCGACTTAAGCTTTTCTTGGGAACAATCGCAGCCGCGAGTTGAATAAAAGGACTGATTGCCCTGGCTCGAATGTTCAATGTATAATTTTCTGGTCGTGCCATCTTTTTAGTTTTTCTATGTATAATTTGGAGTTCTCATAGGTGTGAAGGCGAAATTCTTCCAGCTCATTCAGTTGAAGTAGTCTCTTTTCCCCTACAGCTGCTTGATGGAAATTGAGTTTTTGAACCACCCAATAAGTCTTATGTTGTAGCTCGACCGGTAAGTGATATGCCTTCCCGTATAGTAGTTGATATGGCGACATCCCGATTGGTGTCTTATACGCAGTCCGTTATGCCCATAATGCATCATCCAATCGAAGCGACCAATCTTTCTAACTCGAATTTACTACTTTCTCCAATATCTTTTTAACGTCTCTGTTTGACACCTCAGCCTGCCCACTACTTTGAGGGTGATAAGCTGTAGCTACCTTGTGGTTGACCCCATACTGTGCCAAAAGAGCTGTGAAGGACTTATTGCAGAAGTGACTACCTTTGTCACTGATTATTGCTCTTGGCGTACCAAATCTCGTGAAAATAAATTTCTGTAAGAATTTGAGGACCACCTTGGCATCGTTGGATGGTAGTGCTGCAGCTTCAACCCACTTTGATACGTAATCCACTGCGAGTAGAATATACTGATTGTTCAAAGACGAAGGAAATTAACCTATGAAATCGATACCCCATACATCAAAGATTTCTACTTCAATAATCGTTTGTAAAGGCATCCCATTCCGTTTAGAAATGTTGCCCACCCTTTGACACCTATCACATTATTTGACAAAATGGTGGGCATCCTTAAATAATGTGGGCCAATAGAATCCGGCTTATAGCACCTTTGTTGCTGTCGTTTTGATACCATAATGCCCGCCATATACAAATGAATGGCACTCATGCATACTGTTCTTCACTTCACTATAGGGGACGCATCGTCTAATCATTTTGTCGGCGCACTACTTGAACAAATACGGTTTGTCCCACATGCACCATTTTACATCATGAAGAAACTTCTTTTTTTATTGTCTTATGAGGTCAGGTGGTAGAATGTTGCTCACAAGAAAATTTGCATAATCCCCATACCATGAAATCTCTGCAGAAATCCCAAATAGTTGCTCATCTGGGAATGATTCATTAATTTCACATCTATCTTCTTTCACTTTCCCTTGGTTTTCCAGCCTAGACAAGTGATCGGCTACTTGATTCTCCGTCCCCTTTTTATCCTTTATTTCTAAGTCAAACTCTTGAAGTAGAAGAATCCATCGGATAAGGCATGGCTTAGCATCTTTTTTCGCTATTAGGTACCGAATCGCCAAATGGTCTGTGTAGACTATCGCCTTAGTCCCGATCAAGTATGCCCAAAATTTGTCAAACGCATACACCACTGCAAGCAATTCCTTTCCGTGGTTGTGTAATTCATTTGAGTCTCTGTGAGTGTTTTGCTTGCATAGTATATGGTGTGAAACAACTTGTCTCGTTGTTGGCCTAACACAGCCCCAACCGCATAGTCGCTCAAATCGCACATTAGCTCGAATGGCATGTTCCAATCTGGTGCGACGATCACGGGGGCTGTAGTCAATTTCTTCTTCAATAATTCAAACGCTGACTTGCATTCCTCATTAAAACTGAAAGTAGAATCCTTCTCTAAAAGGCTGCATAGAGGTTTTGCAATTTTAGAGAAGTCCTTTATGAACCTCCTGTAGAACCCAGCATGTCCCAGAAAACTCATAATACCCTTAACTGAGCTCGGAGGAGGCAGTTTTCTCGATTGTTTCTAGCTTTGCTTTGTCAACCTTCAATCCTTGAGCCAAAACCTTATGGCCCAAAATTATGCCTTCTTCAACCATGAAGTGGCATTTTTCCCAATGGAGTACGAGGTTTGTATCCTTACATCGCTGCAACACCATGACCAGATTCCCTAGGCAAGTATCAAAGTTATCCCCATAGACCAAAAAGTTGTCCATGAAGACTTCAACATTTTTCTCCACCGTATCTGAAAAGATGGCCATCATACACCGTTGGAAGGTTGCAGGTGCATTCCATAACCTGAATGACATCCTCCTGAATGCAAATGTGCCGTAAGGGCACGTAAATGTTGTAAGACCCCAAAATTTTTTAAATAAAAAGGAATTTCCTTTATTTATTATTTTGAAATAGTAAGGGTTGATTTGATTAATGTGGATAGTTAAGGGTTAAATACGCAAATATTTCAAAATAAGCAAGTGGTTATAAAATATTCATTGTTGTTTGGGAATATTCGTTTGGTCGTGGAATATTCGTCATCGTCGGGAATATTCGTATTTACCTACAGCTAACCATGTGTGGGCCCCATAACTGAAAGCGATTATCGATGAAGAAAACGACAAATATAAGTTGTTTTTAAATAACTACGTAGTTGTTACTCAATTAATCTTCGTTGGAATACCCGGGTGGTTAAAACACACTAATACGCGTTGTTGAATAAGAGCACACAGTATTGCACCAATTATTGATTCTTACGTAAAGAAGCACACTACTCAATAATGGTTACAGAATTATCGCTCAAAGATTTTATCGAGTTAATAATTGTTTGCGCTGATATTTTATATTGTCATTGTTGTTTCAATAATTGTCATTACACAAGATTTTTCATTATCGGCTAATAATTCATATTATCCTAATAATATTATTAGATAACATTATTGGCAATGTCTAGAAAGTTCTGCCTAAGGAGAGGTTTGGTCACCTAATCGCGCGCCAAGAAGAAGAAATTCTTATTGAAAGCCCCTCTTTCCTGGGAACCGCCCGTTGTCAATATTGTGATTCTCGTAATATTATTTGTGAATAATTAATTATTGATTTATATGATGAGGAAAATATTGATTTTATGTGGATATAGATGGAGAAAATTTTTAAAATGACAATTGTTGAAAATTAATATTTTATCTTTTTCGATAAAATAATTCATTTAAATATATTATTTTAATAATATATTAACTAGTGATATTTTTACAACGAATGTGGGATATATGAGTATACGAGGAGGAAGAGTATTTTTGTTGCAATAAATGTTTAAAACATGTTAAACATGTCTGGTGGACCCCATTTATCGACCGAAATTTGATTATAAATTGTAAAATCGCCTGCTTGTGGATTTCTTGGTCAACTTGTGTTTGGAATTTGGAAAAACTTTCTTCTGCAAAGTTGTAGAGAATTGAATTTCCTATAAAACTCGAGAGATTCAAATTTTTCTATGAAAGGGCTATTTATTATGAATTATTGAAGTTCAAGTTCAAATAATTGATTTTTGTAAGTTTTAATTATTTATTTTATGAAAAACGTTTTTATCATTTCTTTCTAGAAGGTTGGCATGTGGGAAATGTTGGGATCTGATTTCCAAAGAGGCGTGGGAAATTTATTAATAATAATATATTTTATTAAATTTTTACGCTTTGGTGTTCTAAGCATTTTCCTATAAATAGGGTGCTTAGGTTAGAATTGAAAATCACACAAGAAATCAAGTTTTCTCTCTATATATCGAGTGTATTCTTGTGAGTATTTTGAGTATACTTTGAGTATTGCTATACTTGCAAGTCCAAGTCATAGCCTATATCCTAAGTTTCAAATTTAAATCTTGATCTTTCGAGGTAAGGATGTTATTTTCTTCTCAAATGATATTATTTCTTCAATATCATTATGTCAAATATTGGTTAGAACTTTTTATCAAATTTGGAACTTTTTCATGTCGGGTTACTATTCAGAGTTACTATTCACGAGTTACTATTCATGAGTTACTATTCACGAGTTACTATTCATGAAGTTACTATTCACGAAGTTACTATTCACGAGTACTATTCATGAAGTGTGAAGATGTTTTTTTGTGGAATTTCTATCTTTTGGTGTCTGAGTTACTATTCACGATACTAAGACTATTCAAGTATATGGCACTATTCAATCAGAAAAAATAAAATTTCTTCTTTTCGTCTAAAATATCTATTCGGATACTAACTCGATTGTATCCATGTTTTGATCATTCTTGAATTTAACACCACTATGATTATTTTTGAGGTATTTTTGGACGTGGATAAAACCAAGTACGAATCCTTAATCCTTAATCCTTGTCATTTTGTTTCACCGATTCGCTTCTTTAAAAAAAATATTTTTCATCATCCTCGCCTTAAATGATGATATTATGGAATATCTTTGGCCCAGTAGTAAAAGATGAATGATTTCTTAAGAATATCTTTGGCCAGTAGTGCAAAGATGAATGATTTCAAGAATATCTTTCGCCAGAGTAGTGCAAAGATGAACAGTGTTTAAATGAACATGACCAATCGATGAATATCTTTGGCACCAGAGTGCAAAGATGAATATTTGATTCCGGATGTATATTGATTGATGTTACAGGGATAAAAGATAGACGATGAACTTTTAAATTCATACATAGAAGATAGTAGTTTGCATTCTCTACTTAACTCTTCTAATGAATTATTATTTCACCATAATATTGATTTAAAATTTGTTGTCTATCAGATTCTATTAGATTTTTCCTGTTGAAGACTAACGATAATTTGTTGTATATTATCTTAGTCATAATATTCTTCTTTACCGAGCTAGTTGAGCTCACCCTTTTCCTTTTGTTCCATTTTTCTCGTGAGAGGCGAGAATATAAGCGAGTACTGAGCCTCTGGGTATGGAATGAAGGTTTTAGAAAGGATTGTTTAGTAGTCCTCACCATTTTTGTAAAATAATGTATCAATAAATGTGATGAGGATTTATTTGAGTATAGATATTGTCTGAAGATAATATTTGTATTCAAACTCACGCTTTTACTGTTGTAATAATAAAGTTGTAGTTGTTTCGTACCATGTATTGACAACCTCGTAATAGGTGATGTATACCTATTTTGGGGGCATCACAGTTGGTATCGAGCTTAGGGATATGATCTCCAGGCGAGATCGGGAATAGAACTAGGAGGGAGAAACGAGTAAATCCTTCGCTAGTGTGTCCTACCTAAGCTTATTTGTTTGTTGGTCAAGATATAGGGATATTATGTGATATATTGATTTCCTTAATTAACCCTTGTTTTATGACATGATTTTGAGAATGTCGACCGAGAATATTAACAATGGAAATGAGACCGTGGAGATGCCTCAGACTCACCAACGAGGAAAACGTGCAACAGTCGGGCAATGTTCCTCCCATGAACAACACCATTGAAAGCGATGATGAACGAGGGATGTTTAGAAGTTTTTTGCGCTTCATGCAAAATCGAATTTAGGAAACTCGTGTTCAAAATACTGAGAGAAATGATAGCAATTCACGGGTTGTCATCCAAAGCAAGCGCTTCAAAGAGTTGGGACCACTAGAATTTAAGGGAAAGCCAGATCCGATCATGGCGGAAAAACATGGGTCAAACAAATTACCAAGATATTCGATGTCTTGGGATGCACGGAGGAATGTAGGTTCCATTCGCCACCTTTATGTTCCGTGGTGAGGCGGATCATCGGTGGGAGTCTCAGAAAGCGTACCCATCCAAATTGCACTCAAAGATGTCTTGGGAGACGTTTGAGAGCTATTTAATGACAAATACTTTCCGAAAGTGTTCGTCATATGAAGGAAGTGGAGTTCATCAAATTGGAACAAAACAACATGACGGTGTCTCAAAGACGAGGCAAAGTTTGCAGAGTTATCCGAGTTTGCACCTCATTTGGTGGAGAATGAGGAACGTATGACGCGGATGTTTCTTAGAGGTTTGAAACCCTAAGATACGCCAAGATCTCATTTCTCATAAATTTTCTCTTTATTCGAGATGTTGTAAATGAGCTCAATTATTAGAGCGAGATAACGAGTACGGTCAACCGAGGGACCACAACCAGATCGTATCGTAGATAGCAATCAATGAATAATGATAACTCATGGAGAAAGAAACAGACGGACAGAAATGGTAACCACTCGTGGTAATCATGGCCATGAAAATAGAAGAAGCGAGTCGGAGGAGATTTTAAAAGAGGAGATTTAACAACGACCATGTGAAGATGATGATTAGTCGGCAACAAAGAATCGGTTCTAAGGAGGAGAAAGACCACCCATTATATGCTACAAATGCGAAAAGAGGGACATATCACCAAACCCTACACAACAGCTCAAGGTATGCTATAATTGTGGAAAGGAAGGACATATCGCCGAGATTGTACAAGATGTGAAACCTAGTTCAATGGGGACGGTGACTCAAAAGATCGTCCTGAAAGTCAAAGTCAACGATTCCGGAAGAGCGTTTGTTGTGACCGGTCATAATGCGAGGAACCCAAACGAGGTGATCACGGTAAGCTATTTATAAATTCTTGCGAAGTTTATACCTTACTTGATACCGGTGCTACCCATTCATTTATCTCTCTTGCATGTGCTCAACGCTTAAACTTGACTCAGGAGAATTAGACTTTGACCTATCTCGTGGAAACTCCGTTAGAGAAACTTTCATCACATCCACCGCTTATAAATCTTGTTTGATTCAAGTTGGCACCATTACCTTACCCGTTGACCTTATCTCTTTAAAGATACTTGCTTTTGATGTGATTTTAGGGATTGATTGGTTAACTACTCATCATGCCAAAATTGATTATTTTCGTAAGGTTGTTAGTTTTCATATTCCTAACCAACCTGTTGTATTTAATTCAAGCAACTAAACCATTAAAATCAATCACTCATCATATCTAATCATAAAGCTATTCGCTTATTGAAAAACGGATGTCAAGCTTTCTTAGCCCATGTTATGGATTTGAATAAAGACACGCCAAATTTGAATAATATTCCTGTTGTTATTGACTTTCCTCGACGATTTCCGAAGAACTTCCTTGCCTACCCCGTAACGTGAAGTTGAATTCTTTATTGATCTTGAACCCGGTACAAAGCCCATTTCTAAAACCCCATATCGAATGGCTCCTATTGAACTTCAGAGTTAAAGGTCCAACTACGAGAATTGTTGGACATTGGTTTCATTCGCCCTAGTACATCTCCTTGGGGTGCTCCTCTGCTTTATTTGTAAAGAAGAAAGACGGGAGTATGCGACTTTGTATTGACTATCGGAATTGAACCATGTCACCATCAAGAATAGGTATCCTCTACCTCGTATTGATGACTTGTTTGACCGATTCAAGGGGCACAATTCTTTTCAAAATCGATCTTCGCTCGGATATCATCACCAAGATTAGAATCGAGGATATTCCAAAGACCGCCTTCGAACTTCGGTATGGGCATTATGAATTCTTAGTCATGTCTTTCTTCGGACTAACTAATGCTCCTCGCGCTTTCATGGATATGATGAACCGAGTATTCAAGGAATATTTGGATCAATTCGTTGTTGTCTTTATTGATGACATCCTCATATATTCCAAAAGCCGTGAAGATCATGAGCACCATTTGAAGTTTGGTACTCCAAAGGCTTCGTGAAAACCAACTATATGCCAAATTGAAGAAATGCGAGTTCGCTTGAGGAAGTAGCATTCCTTGGGCACGTGGTGTCGAAACATGGAGTATCTGTTGATCCGTGAAAGATTGAAGCAATACAAAGTTGGGAGCAACCAAGTCGGTGACCAAGTACGTAGCTTTTTGGGCTTAGTTGGTTATTATCGGAGATTCGTGGAAGGGTTTTCTCGAATCGCTACTCCATTAACTCAAATTAACTCGGAAGGATACAAAATTCGCTTGGAGCGAAGAATGCGAGAAAAGTTTCCAAGAGCTTAAGAGGAGACTTATTTCAAGACTGTTCTAACAATACCATCCGGTTCGGATGGATTTGTTATCTACAAATGATGCTTCGTGCAAAGGGTTAGATGTGTTCTCATGCAACGTGGGAAAGTCATAGCCTATGCCTCGCGACAACTTAAAGAGTATGAGAGGAATTATCCTACTCATGATCTAGAGTTGGAAGCAGTTGTTTTCGCGCTAAAAATATGGAGGCACTATCTATATGGGGAGAAAGTGGAGATATATTCAGACCATAAAAGCCTTAAATATTTCTTCACTCAAAAGAACTCAACATGCGGCAAATGACGCTGGCTCGAGCTATTGAAAGACTACGACCACACTATTCAATACCATCCCGGTAAAGCAACGTGGTAGTGACGCATTGAGTAGAAGATCATATCGCGAACGAAAAGTGCGATGATGTCAAGTATACGATAGAACCAACTTTAATAGAAAAGTTAAGGTTGCTCAAGCCACCGAGGCGGAGTGATGCGTATGAAGAAGAAAGTACAAGAAGGAGCTATTCCAAAGAGCGAGAATTGATGAAGAAGGAATACTTGAGTCCACTCTAGACTTTGTGTTCCTAACGACTACGATTTGAAGTACAAGATTATGATGGAGGCACACACATACGCCATTTGCAATCCATCCTCGGAAGTACTAAAATGTATCGTGATCTTCGACATACATTTTGGTGGAACAATATGAAGAGAGAGATTGCAAAGTTTATCTCGATGTGTTTAACTTGCCACATGTAAAAGCGAGCATCTTGTACCTAAGGGTCCGTTGCAAAACCACTTGAGATTCCTAAATGGAAGTGGGAACACATTACTATGGATTTCGTTACGGGTCTTCCTACGGTTTCTCAAGGCATCAATGCTATTTGGGTTATTGTTGATAGATTAACCAAGTCCGCTCATTTCTTGCCGATACGGAGACTTATTCCCTTGAACGCCTTGCTAGTATATGCGTGAATGAGATTGTTAGGTTGCATGGCATGCCCGTATCCATAGTTTCGGATCGTGACCCAAGATTCACTTCAAGATTTTGGGTTAGCTTGCAAAAAGCTATGGGCACGGATTTGCGATTTAGTTCTAAGCATACCATCCCCAAACCTGACGGACAATCGAGAGGACTATTCAAACTCTTGAAGATCTATTAAGACTCGTGTCCTGAGACTTCAAGGGTAGTTGGGATAAGTATTTACCATTGGTGGAATTCTCCTACAACAACAGCTTATCGTGCAAGTATAGGTGTGGCTCCATTTGAAGCATTATATGGACGAAAATGTCGTTCTCAATATGTTGGGATGAGATGGGTGAAGCAACATTGTTGGGACCCGAAAGTTAGTACGTATGACAACCGAAAAGATCCAAATGATTCGACAACGTATACAAATGGCACAAGATCGACAAAAGAGTTATGCGGATCTTCATCGAAAGGACGTGGAATTTAATGTAGGGATCATGTATTGTTGCATGAAGCTGCTCCATGGAAGGGAGTTACAAGATTTGGGAAGAGAGGAAAGCTCAATCCACGATTTATCGGTCCATTTCAAATTCTTGACCGAGTAGGAAATGTAGCCTATAGACTTGCATTACCTCCGAAGTATGTCTCGTGTTCATAATGTGTTTCACATATCCGTATTTCAGTAAATATGTGAAAGACCCGAATCACGTTATAGAGTTAGAACCGACGAGATAGCCAAGACTTAACGTATGAGGAAGTACCACAAGATCTTGGATAGGAAGGAGCATGTCCCTACGCGCGAAAGGTCATACCACAAGTTAAAGTTTTGTAGAGGAATCATGCTATAGAGAAATGACCCAGGAATTGAAAACGGAAAAGAAAGCGAGGTATCCTCACCTTTTCAAACACTGTGTCGTCGTCCAATTTCGAGGACGAAATTTCATAAGGAGGGAGGTTGTAAGACCTCAAATTTTTTAAATAAAAAGGAATTTCCTTTATTTATTATTTTGAAATAGTAAGGGTTGATTTGATTAATGTGGATAGTTAAGGGTTAAATACGCAAATATTTCAAAATAAGCAAGTGGTTATAAAATATTCATTGTTGTTAGAATATTCGTTTGGTGGTCGGAATATTCGATCGCTTGTGAATATTCGTAAATGCACAAGTAATGACCATGTGTGGGCCCCATAACTGAAAGCGATTGGATGAAGAAAACGACAAATATAAGTTGTTTTAAATAACGGCGTAGTTATTACCAAGTATCTTTGTTGGAATACCCTATGGTTAAAAACACACTAATACGCGTTGTTGAACAAGAATAAGTACACCAGTATTGCACCAATTATTGATTCTTACGTAAGAAGGCACTACCCAATAATGGTTACGATAATTAATTTGCTCAAGATTTTATTGAGTTAATAATTCTCGTTGATATTTTATATTCTTTGTTGTTTCAATAATTGTCATTACACGATTTTTTCATTATCGAAGCAATAATTCATATTATCTCAATAATATTATTAGATAACATTATTGGCAATGTCTAGAAAGTTCGTCTAAGGAGAGGTTTGGTCACCTAATTGCGCCACCAAGAAGAAGAAATTCTTATTGAAAGCCCCTCTTCCTCGAACTGCCGGTTGTCAATATTGTGATTCTCAGTAATATTATTTGTGAATAATTAATTATTGATTTATATGATGAGAAAAATATTGATTTTATGTGGATATAGATGGAGAAAATTTTTAAAATGACAATTGTTGAAAATTAATATTTTATCTTTTTCGATAAAATAATTCATTTAAATATATTATTTTAATAATATATTAACGGTGATATTTTTACAACGAATGTGGGATATATGAGTATACGAGGAGGAAGAGTATTTTGTTGCAATAAATGTTTAAAACATGTTAAACATGTCGGTGGACCCCATTTATTGATCAAATTTGATTATACCGTGTAAATCGCCTGGCTTGTGGATTTCTTCAACTTCTGCTGGAATTTGGAAAAACTTTCTTCTGCAAAGTTGTAGAGAATTGAATTTCCTATAAAAACTCGAGAGATTCAAATTTTCTGATGAAAGGGCTATTTATTATGAATTATTGAAGTTCAAGCTTCAAATAATTGATTTTTGTAAGTTTTAATTATTTATTTTATGAAAACGCTTTTATCATTTCTTTCTAGAAGGTTGGCATGTGGGAAATGTTGGGATCTGATTTCCAAAGAGGCGAGGAAATTTATTAATAATAATATATTTTATTAAATTTTCTCGCTTTGGTGTTCTAAGCATTTTCCTATAAATAGGTGCTTAGGTTAGAATTGAAAATCACACGAAATCTGAAGTTTTCTCTCTATATTATCGAGCGTATTCTTGTGAGTATTTTGAGTATACTTTGAGTATTGCTATACGGTGCAAGTCCAAGTCATAGCCTATATCCTGTTTCAAATTTAAAAATCTTGATCTTTTTCGAGGTAAGGGATGTTATTTTCTTCTCAAATGATATTATTTCTTCAATATCATTATCTTTGAAATATTGGTTGGAACTTTTTATCAAATTTGGAACTTTTTCATGTCGGGGTTACTATTCATGAGTTACTATTCACGAGTTACTATTCATGAGTTACTATTCACGAATTACTATTCATGAGTTACTATTCACGAGTTACTATTCACGAGTACTATTCATGAAGTGTGAAGATGTTTTTTGTGGAATTTCTATCTTTTGGTGTCGGAGTTACTATTCACGTATACGGCACTATTCACCGAAAAATAAAATTTCTTCTTTTCGTCCAAAATATCTATTCTGGATACTAACTCTGATTGTATCCATGTTTTGATCATTCTTGAATTTTACACCACTATGATTATTTTTGAGGTATTTTTGGACGTGGATAAAACCAAGTACGAATCCTTAATCCTTAATCCTTGTCATTTTGTTTCACTGGATTCGTTTCTTTAAAAAAAAAATATTTTTCATCATCCTCAGTCTTAAATGATGATATTATGGAATATCTTTGGCTTGTAGTGCAAAGATGAATGATTTCTTAAGAATATCTTTGGCTGTGAGTGCAAAGATGAATGATTTCTGAAGAATATCTTTCACCAGAAGGCAAAGATGAACAGTGTTTAAATGAACATGACCAATCGATGAATATCTTTGGCTTTGTAGTGCAAAGATGAATATTTGATTCGGATGTATATTGATTGATGTTACAAGGATAAAAGATAGATTTATGAACTTTTAAATTCATACATAGAAGATAGTAGTTTGCATTCTCTACTTAACTCTTCTAATGAATTATTATTTCATTACGAATATTGATTTAAAATTTGTTGTCTATCAGATTCTATTAGATTTTTCCCTGTTGAAGACTAACGATAATTTGTTGTATATTATCTTAGTCATAATATTCTTCTTCGAGCTAGTTGAGCTCACCCTTTTCCTTTTGTTCCATTTTTCTCGTGAGGCGAGAATATAAGCGAGTACGAGTCCTGGGGTATGGAATGAAGGTTTTAGAAAGGATTGTTTAGTAGTCCTCACCATTTTGTAAAATAATGTATCAATAAATGTGATGAGGATTTATTTGAGTATAGATATTGTCTAGAAGATAATATTTGTATTCAAACTCACAGTTTTACCGTTGTAATAATAAAGTTGTAGTTGTTTCTGTACCATGTATTGACAACTCAGAATAGGTGATGTATACCTATTTTGGGGGCGTCACAAATGTCATCTTTTCTTGATCCTCCGAAGCAATGACTATCTAGTTATAGCCCGAGTACCCATCCAATAAATAGTAATATTCATGTCCTGCCAATCTATCCAACATTTGATCAATAAAGGGAGCGGGAAATGGTCTTTTCGGGTTGCCTTGTTCAATTTTCTATAATCCAAACAAACCCTCCAACCTGTCACTGTTCTAGTCGGTATTAACTCGTTGTCCTCATTATGAACCACAATTATTCCTCCCCTTTTCGGCACGCACTGGACCGGACTAACCCACTTATTGTCGGAAATTAGGTAGATGATACCGGCATCCAACCACTTCAAAATTTTCTTCTTCACAACTTCCTTCATAATAGGGTTAAGTCACCATTGTTGCTCCACCGTTGGTTTTGCCTCATCTTCCATCAGAATTTTATGCATGCAAAATGAAGGGCTAATTCCCTTTATATCCACAATCGTCCATCCAATCGCTGATTTGTGTTCCCTAAGCACCCTCAACAACTTTTCTTCCTGCAAGTCGTTAAGTGCAGCTAAAATAATAACAGGAAAAGAATTTGAATTGCCTAAATACACATACATGAGGTGTTTAGGGAGTGGCTTAAGTTCCAACTTTGGTGGCTCTTCCAATGACGGTTTTAGTTTTTTTGCGGCTATTTCCTCTGTGTGCAATGGTACAAACGGTGTTCTGAATTGGCTAACTCGTGGCAATGAATCTAACATTTGTAAGTAGTCCACAAATTTCGGATCGTCAAACTCTTCATCCCCCAATAAAGTTATTTCTAACGGATCATTGACCAAACTCTTGCTCATATCTTCACTGATGATTTGCTCAATTAAATCCATCTGAAAACATTCTTCCTCATCCGTAGGGAATTTCATGGCCTTAAACACATTAAATTTGATTTCTTAATCTTGGACCCTCATAGTGAGTTCTCCTTTTTGTACATCTATGAGTGTCCTACCCGTGGCCAAGAAAGGTCTCCCTAGGATAATCAGGATATTTTTGTCCTCCTCAAAATCTAGAATAATAAAGTCCGCGGGGAATATAAATTTATCCACCTTCACCAAAATGTCCTCTACTATGCCTCCCGGATATGTGACTGACCTATCCGCTAACTGCAGTGAAATATTCGTAGGCTTTGGCGCGGGCAAACCCAATTCTGTGTATACTGACAATGGCATAAGGTTCACACTCGCCCCCAAATCACATAAACATTTGTTAAAAGACATGTTCCCGATCGTGCATGGGATAGTGAAACTCCCAGTGTCCTTGAGTTTTGGTGGTAATTTACATTGTAACACTACACTACACTCCTCCTGTTAAGGTAAACTGTCTCAAAGTCTTCCCATTTCTTCTTCCTTGACAGAATCCCTTTCATAAATATCGCGTAGCTCAGCATTTTCTCTAGGGCTTCTACAAATGGAATGTTAATCTGGAGTTTCTTGAACACTTCTAAAAACTTTGTGAATTGCTTATCTAACTTATGTTTTTGGACCCTCTACTAAAACAGTGGTGGTGGATAAAGAATTGGCTTATTGTTTAACTTTGTTTCTTCACTCTGCTTATCTTCACCCTTGTTTCCTTCAACCACATTACTGTCATCAACTTTTTCCTCCAGAGTCGCTGAATTTTCTGCTTTATCACCCACAAGATGTTTTCCACTCCTCAATGTAATTGCCTGACACTGTTCGTGGTTACCCTTCGGATTCCTCTCTGTATCGCTTGGTAGGGTCCCTTGTGGCCTGTTATTTAGTGCTAAAGCAATTTTCCCCATCTGATTTTCCAAGTTCTTGATGGCTATTATTTGGTTTTTCATTGCTGCCTCATTACTAGTTATGTACTTCGACACCACTTCCTCGAAATCTGATTTCCTTTCCTGATGTTGAACCGGTTGTTGGTGATTCTAAAAACCTGGTGGATATGACTATCGTGTAGCTTGATGTTGCTAATTATTGCTCCACGAGAAATTTGGATGATTCCTATTCCCTTGATTGTACGTATTCTGATATGTATTATGTGGAATTCTGTTATAGTTGCCCACAAACTGCACAGATGCTGGATTAATTGCGCATTGATCCATTGGGTGCTCTCCCGCGCACAACTCACATATAACTGCCACTTGCTGTGCTTGTTGTGCCTGTACCCTTGTCATAGCATCCAACTTCTTTGAAAGTGCTGAAATCTGTGCTTGTATAGCTATCACACCATCCACTTCTAACACCCCAGCTGCCTTTTCCTGTGTCATTCTAGCTGTGGGCCACTGGTAGTTATTAGCCGCCATGGTTTCAATCAAATCGTAAGCTTCCTCGTAACTCTTTGCCATGAATGCTCCGCCCGATGTTGTATCAATACTCGTTCTGAGATTCCCATGTAGTTCGTTGTAAAAGGTGTTCATTTGCAGCCACTTGGGCAATCCATGATGTGGGCATTTTATGAGCAATTCTTTGTATCTCTCCCATGCCTTATATAACGACTCCCCATGTTGCTGCTCAAACATTGTTATCTCGTTCCTCATCTTTGCAGTTTTCGCCGGTGGGAAGAATTTGGCGAGGAATTTCTGAGCTAGGTCTTCCCACGTAGTGATTGATCACGGCGGTAGAGAGTGTAACCAACTTTTCGCCTTGTCCCGTAAAGTGAATGGGAACAAGCGAAGTCTAACCGCATCATCCGACATCCCATTGTACCTAAAGGTGTTGCAAATCTCCAGAAAGCTGACTAAATGTTCATTCGGATCATCATTTGCTAATCCCCAAACCGAATCAATTACAATCATTTGAATCATCCCAGCTTGATTTCAAATGTGTTAGCGACTATTCTTTGGCTTTAGTGATGCTTGATCATATTCTCACCACCTTGGGTGTGGTGAAGTCCCTTAATGCTTTATGATCTTCGGCTGCCATTTCCTCTTCTTTCTCAGATGTTTCAAATTCTTGCCTCGCTTCCTTGATCCACTTACTTAACCTCTCTCAAACCTTTTCTACATATCAGTCCTCAAAAGGCAAAGAAGTCGGATTTTTGGACAAAGTTTACATAAACCGCTTCAAAAACCTGAAATAAGAAGAACAAAACAAAAATAAAAATGTCTAAGTAAAACTGGATTAATTAAACTGATATTGTAAAAATATTAAGATCTATACTAAATTGATCCCCGGTAACGGCGCCAAAAACTTGTTGGATAAAATCTATATACACACAACACGCAAATATACGTGGTCAACAAGTAATAAAGTGATGAGTAGAGTATCGTTCACACAGAGAGCAACTAGCAACAATCTTAACTTATAATTACCAATTTCCTATTAATCCTAATTTAATTAAACTATTCAAATCAATGATTATAATTAAAAATTCTAAATTAAAGAATAATTGAACTACCACAAAACAATCATAATTATCAAAATCTGGAATTTCAAACAATTAATGGAGAATTAGACTTATGATTTCAACTTAAGCTTCACTCTGATTTTAACACCTTTATTCCAATTCAATTCACTATCCCAATTTATTAATCAAGAACACGAATGTAGTATTAGCCACCTCTCGATGCACTAATACCGTATTAACTTAAATCCACAATTAAGATAGAAACAAGTTAAACACCTTAATTACCTAACTCACTATATCTCTATGTGAATTACAATTAAAGAAGGTTTAAGATTAAGTTCTCTATCTGATTACATGCGATATCAAGCATATCTCTACCTTAACATTCATCAGGATTCTGCTATTCACAAAATTCATGAATACATGTTATATTAACTAGGTCTAGATTTGAATATCCTCTCTCGATTCCATGCAAATCCACAAAGAATTGTTGATCAGGCAATTCATAAATTCAAGTTCAAATCAATATAGATAAACTGGAAATAGATTATTGAAATGAAAATCAAAGTTACAAAATCATCGATTCACTCAAAGATCCATCATAAGCCTAAAAAGTGAATTAGTTCATCATAAACGAAATAAACACTAAATAAACCATAGAAACCATTCTTTCAATTACAAATAATAGCCTAAGAAGAAGAATATTGAAAAACACCCTTCACGTATCCTAAAATTGCAATCGTCTTAAAAATCTGCACAAAATACTCCTCCAATGCTTGCTAAGAAAAACTTAGATTAATCTTCGTAATATCCTTTGTTTGTTGTTGAATTCGTTGTTAATTGAGTAATAGTTGTCAAAAACACAAGTCCCAGACGAAATTCTCCATCAAGTAGAGTCCATGTGTAATCCAATATGCTAGAAACCATGTCCAACAAGAATTTCAACCTAAATGAACACAAGAATAATCGACACTTTTACTTCCCACGTGGGGTATACGTGTTAATAGGCTGCCTTGAACACTACCTTTCTGCTAAGTCCTGATGAAGACTCCCCCTGCTCGGGTATACAATCTAAATAAAGCGCCCTGCCGGGTCTGATCTGCTAAAATCTTTCCTGAACTTCATGGCTTCTTCCAATTTTGCTCCAATTGACTCCAAATCATCCCAATTGACTCCAAATATACTCTAAATGCCATAACAACCATCCTACACATGAAATAACATAAAACAAGTAAAAACGAACATGAACAAAAGAAATTAGCAACAAATAAGCATAAAATGGACACTGATTCGTGTATATAAAATCCACTTATCACCATGACGAACCTAAGTTGTCCAAGACGTTCAATTAAATTGATAATCTTTAGGACATGAGTCTAAATAGTAGTGCCCTCAGTCATCCGAGATCAGAAGATCTCCTTATATATCTTATATCTAGCAATCCTACTTTGCTCATGTTACAACTCTTGGAGATGAAGCAATATAGCAGGAGCATCCATGGTTTCATGCTGACGCTAAAGCTCATTACTCATAGATGCGAGCATGATGCATTGAGCCAAAGATGCATCATCTTACCACTTCTTAAAAGTAGCAATCTCTTCCTTAGAGGCTGTTTCAGAAAGTTTTTGAGGGACATGTGAATTTAAGACATTAGAAATCTTTTCAGCAGTGAGAATAATTCTCAGATTCCTTAACCAGTCTGTCAAATTTGGTTCGATCAATTTGTTAGCATCCAATATGCTACGCAGTGAAATTAGTGAATGTGACATTTTTAAAATTCTGCATGTAAAAAGACAATATTTTAGCAAACATTCATTTAATTAATTATTAAAATAAATTAGGTCTTATTTTAAATCGGTATCTCCCACTATTTTCTTCGAACTATATTACCCTCATAATATAGTTCGAGAATATCTAATTAAAGATTTACTATTGAGAATAAGGATCCCATTTCAAATGTATATAGTCTTGTGTGTGCACAACAAACTATATATAAATAAATAGGTAGACAACACTTGTCAATTACATCATTATGAAATGTCTTATATTTTGCCTCTGAAATCATAATGGTCAAGTGTCTGCACATCCGAACTAAAATGAAAACAACATCTCAAATATTTAATACTTGTCTTGTGTGTGCACAACAAACTCATATTAAATATTCATTGCTCTATTGTTTTATCATGTTAGAAGGCAACATTAGATATTCCAAATATCTTTGAACTTTATAGCTTAATATAATTTTATTGAGGGTTTGTTATTATTAGTCTCATCTTGTTTAGCGCGCATGCGAACACACACACACACACACACACACACACACACACACACACACACACATATATATATATATATATATATATATATCTAATACTAGCCTGCACTTATAGAATACTATATTCTATCCGGATTGATTATAGACTTTTATTCTAGTTTGGTTCACTAGAGCCACCAAGTTAATCAAAAAGGTCAAACCCTAGGGTGCAAGAATTATAATTTAAACATAAATATTACATTTAAACTCGGGCTCCATTAAAAATGGGTCTTCAAGCGCTACTTGCTCCTTGATCTCCGGTTCTTCAAAAAAATTCTAACTAATCATATTACATAAACTATTTAATTAAAATAGAAACCTTGATCAGCAGGCAAGGGGAAGTACATAGGAGAGAGAGATAAAATTTACATCAAGAAGAAAACCTAGCAAAGACGAGGTATGTAGACCTCATTTAATAAAACACATTCATTCAAGCATCCAACCAAAATAAATCCAATCACATTGGTCAATAGTCCATAATCAAACTCATTTATTATCATACATATCACCATATGTATTAATTAAACATATGAAATATAACACAACAGATTCAAACTTTCTCTCTTTTATATCCTTAAACCTTCAAAGTAACTAAAAGACCACACTCTTTCCATAGGATGTTTTTTCCCCTTTCCCTCACTATTTATGATTCCTTTCCTTCACTCTTTCCTCCAATGATAGCCTAAAATATTCAATTTCAATCTATATTTTCATCCCTAATATTCTAAAAAGTCCAAAATACATCAAGCATAATTCTATGTTTATCTCAATTTCGTTTCTTTTTCTTACCTTGACTCTACCCGAGTAACAATTATAGCAAAACCTCAAAGATCCCAACTCTATCTACATTTCCCGTCATTAATCTTCTAAGAAGCCAAAAATACACATTTAACATCCAAACAAAAAATTATATTATACCTGCAATTAGCTGCAATTGAATCAAGTCCAAATTTTGTACAAAGAGTTAATATCAAACCAAATGCACAAAGGTAACGGCAGTGCGAGTGTCAACTGAGAAATGGCAACAACAGAGAGATGGAGGAACAGTACCTGTAGAAGCTCAATGAAACACCTCTCCACACACACAGACAAAGGGAACAACTGATGAAATGGCGAGTGAAAGTAGTATGCATATAAGCCAATCATGTTTGATGATAAAGCATATACTTTGTAACAATCTTATTCATTTACTAATAAAAAGTATTAATTTATTAAAGGCTTTTAATTATCTACATGATGCTGTTTTATAATATGTGATAAACCCTTAGTTTTAAGCAATGCTTTTAGAATAATGATGATGATCATTCTAATGAGATCTAAATTCTTAAAAAGCTTAAAACTAAAATAGTTCCCAATCATTGGATTACTAAATTGGGGATTAGTGAATCCGGATAGATTGGTACATACGTTGCTTGCTCATTGGATGAGGATGATTGATCTCATGATCATTTGTGTGGAGACACTAAAGCAAGTAATATGTAGGTGCTTATTAGAGAATAAGTTCACCGAACGTGGCTCGCTAAGGAATACCTAATGGAGTTTTACTTACCGCCAATAGGAATTCAGAGTGATAGTAGTCTGACAAGTAATCCTTGGACTTGAGATCATCATAGTATCTTGTGTATGATGAGTTATACTTTGACTTATTCCTTAAGACCCTTAGTATATATCAAAGGGTATGCTTGGGTATAATAAGTTATACATACGGAGATAATGTATGATCAATAAAGAATCTACCACTTCTAATAAAGAAGAGAAATGTCCTATGTGATTCGATAAATGACAACCCAAAGAGTCCTCGGTTAAGGCGTAATGAAATTAGAAATGAGTTTCTAATTTGCATTATTTGGTGTTGTGCATTTAAGAGTCGAAATACATATAATTAAATAAAATAAGACTTGACAAAGAATTCGATGTCTTATATTTAATTGGGACATTGTATGGTGGAAGGATTGAATTGTATGGTAACTATTTACTCAAAGGTTCTTTTATGATTAATGTTGAAATCTATATTATCTGGAAAGTCGTTGATCGCTAGGGGAGGCTTATCCCTATTGTAGAATAAATATTATTTATTTAAATAAATTAATTATTTAATTTATTTATTTAAATAAGATTAGAATTGTTCTAATTGATTTATTCACAACCTGGTTTAATATGGAGAACCTAAAGGGTTACACCATAAAAGGAAGAATAATTATTTAAGAAGTTAATGGCATAATCGTAATAATATGTTATGTATATTTAATTTAATCTATGGTGATAGAATAAATTAAATAGCTTAATATTTATTATTTAATATTTTAGAAATATTAAATATAAATTAATAAGAGGAGTCTTATTAATATTATTACAATTATTATTATTTTAATTTCTAAAAGAGTTTAGGAATTAATTTAATATAAGTACTCTCATTTATTCCTAATAAGATTAGTTGGTTAAATTAATTAAAAGAGTTTAATTAATTATCCCTAATAAGATTAGGGAGCCTAATTAATTAAAAGAATTTAATTAATTAAATAAAACCCAATTTCTTAATTGTTAAGGAGGGTTGCCCACATCAATAAATAAGAGGAGTCTTATTATGGGTGGTGTGGTGGTTGACTTTACAACTACGTAATAATTCCAATTTGTTGGAGAGTACGCCTTTTTTCTATAGAGATAGGAAAAACTAGGGTTTGAGCCAATACCCCTTCTTCTTGAATTCATATTATTCCTTGGTGGACCACCTCTAGAGGCCAAACATATGGGTGGCTAACGTTGATCAAAGGAAGGAACAAAACCCCGGTAGATTCAAGTTGAACGCGAAAGGATTTGGAGGTGAACTTGTACCTGAGGAAGCTCGATCTTCAAGGGCATGATTTTATTCTTTATCTTTTCGTTTAATTAATAATTGTGCATAAAGGGTGATCCGGGTATATGGTTTGTAAAAATTTTAAACTCTGATTTTTACACGTTTCCGCACTTTTATGCAATTTGATTGCGTTCTTGAATATTACAAACCTAACAGTGGTATCAGAGCCAAACCTTTATGCGAATTATTAATTGTTTTAATTTGATATGTATATTGATATGTGTTTAGAACAATTTAATTGGGCATAATTTAATTGTATAAAATTTTAAAAAAAAAATGAAATCAAAGTCAGTATCACGGTACAATTTCTTCTTTTTTTTTTTGGCATGATTGCTTTATCGTTTATATGAAGCACGTCACATGAATGCTTTTATATAAATTAAATAGCGCAGCGGTTTTGAAAAAAAAAATGGCAGGAGCAATTTTTTATTTTTGGAAGCATGTGATCCGGTCAATTTTTTTTTTTGTAAGCTGACTCACAGAATTTCATGGAAAACAAACAATAAAAAAAAAAAAAAAAAACCGGCAGCGTGTTGGCAGGAGATTCACGTATGGCCAGGATTTTTTTTTGAAAAAGGAGTTATATATTGATTACTTTATAATCTGCATGCATTGGGATTGGCTTAGTGCGGAAATATTATATATATATAATATATTACGAATATATATATATATATATATATATATATATATTTCTTAATTATTATATAATTAAAATAAAAATTTTATTTTAATTTTAAAATAAAAGTTTATTTTAATATTAAAATATAAAGTTTTATTTTAATCTTAATAATTTTATAATTAAAATAAAAAGTTTATTTTAATCTTAAAATAAAAGGTTTATTTTAATATTAAAATAAAAGAGTTTATTTTAATTTTAAAATTAAATTTCATGATAACTAATTAGAGTTGGAATTGGATTCCATGATAACTAATTGGAGTTGAAATTGTATTCCATCTTTCCTTAAATAAAGGAGTTTATTTAGATATGAAATTAGATTTCATATTATTCAAAATAAAAGAGTTTATTTGTGAATTGGAAAGAGAATCCTAATTTCCTTAAATAAAGGAGTTTATTTAGATATGAAATAAGATTTCATATTATTCAAAATAAAGGAGTTTATTTGTGAATAGAAAGAATATCCGTGTTTCCTTTAATAAAAGATTTCATATTACCCAAAATAAAGGAGTTTATTTTGACATGGAATTGATTCCATAATTAATAAAATAAAGGAGTTTATTTTGATTAAAAAATTTTTGATTAAAATAAAATAGTTTATTTTATTCAAAATTAGATAAATTAAAATAAAATAGTTTTATTTTGATTTAAATTTGGATTTAAATAAAGGAGTTTATTTTATTCAAAAATAGATTTTATACTAACTAAATTTGTCCATTAAATGATATCAATATATATATTAAATGTTTATTATTCATAAGATGAATGTTATTTATTGATACATATGGTGATGTGTATGATAATAAATGGGATTGATTATGGACTATTGACCAATGCGATTGGATTTTATTTTAGTTGGATGCATGAATGTATGGGTTTTATTAAATGGGGTCTCACAGTACCTGCCTTTCTCTAATTTTTCTAAATGTAAATTCTATCTCCTCCTATGTACTTCCCTCGATCACGATCAAGGTTTCTATTTATTTTAAATAGTTTTGTAATAGGAATAGTTAGAATTAATTTTGAAGAATTGGAGATCAAGGAACAAGGAGCGCTTGAAGACCCGTTTGTAAGGAGCCCGGGTTTAAATGTAATAGTTATATTTAAATATTATTTCTTGCACCCCTAGGGTTTGACCTTTTGGTTCACTTGGTGGCTCTAGTGAACCAAACTTGAATAAAAGTCCATAATCAATCCGGGTAGAATATAGTATTCTATATGTGCATGCTTATACTATATATATTATATATTATGCAAACATGCTCGCATGTTCATTAATATAACGCGTATTTTATATATATATATGTATGCTTATAAACAAGATGAGAGACAAATTAATAACAAACCCCTTAATTTTTATATTAAGTCCTAAGCATTCAAAGATATTTGGAATATCGAGCGTCAGCCTTCTAGCATGATAAAATTAATAGAGTATTAAATATTTAATATGAGTTTGTTGTGTCACCACAAGGCAAGTATTAAGTATTTAAGATGTTAATTTATCACATTTGATGCTTATAAAGAAAATTGAACAATATTGTTTTGTTGTGTCACCACAAGGATGATATTTTCTTTTTTTGAATATATGGAGTGCTAGGTCGGACTTAACTTGGATAATTTTGATTCGGATGTGCCACCACTTGATCAAAATAATCTAAGAGGCAAAAGAAAAAGAGTTGCATAGTTGATGTAATTGACAAAAGTTGTCTACCTATTTATTTATATATAGTTTGTTGTGTCACCACAAGGCTATATACATTTGAAATGGGATCCTTATTCTCACTAGCAAATCTTTAATTAGATTTTGCCGAACTATATAAGTGAGGGTAATATAGTTTGAAGAAAATAGTGGGAGATACCAATTTTAAAACAAGACCTAATTTAATTTGATAATTAATAAAAGAATGTATGTTAAAATGTTGTTAATTACAAATTCATTTACAGAATTTTACAATGATTAAAATTACTATCATCGAAGCATATTAGATGCTAAATTAACCGGCCATCAATTAAACGGATTGGTTAAGGAATTTGAGAATAGTTCTCATAGTTGAAAAGCTATCTTATGTCCTTAATACGCCTATCCTCGCAATGGTTGCGCATAATGCCTCTGAAGAAGAGATTGCTACTTTTAGAAAGTGGCAAGATGATGCACTGATTATTTCAATGCATCATGCTCGCATCCATGAGTAACGAGCTTGCCACGTCGATGAAACTATGGATGCTCCCTACTATATTCCCGCACATCAAGTAGTTGATGGTGAGGAAAGTAGGACCGATAAATATCGATATCTAAGGAGCTCTTCCGATCTAGAATGGCCAATGGCACTATAAATGGAACAAAAAGTTCTTAACATAATCAATTTGTTTGATCAATTAGGACAACCGGTTTTGTCATGGATGGAGAGTTGAGCCAAGATTTGATCTTGCACTCATTCCGTGACTCCTTTCACAATTGTTGTGAATTTTTATATGAACAAGCTAGATATCGCCTTCGTTGATTTGCTTAACATGTTGAAAAATGATGAGAGTCACTTTCCAACCAAGAAAGACCATGTCTTCTTTGGTAGGGGCCAAAGGATCTTCCGAAAAGAAGAACGATTCAAAGAAGGTAAATAGAAAGGCATAAACAAAGGATAATAAGAACAAAACCGATACGGATAGCAAAGGAGCTTGCTTCCACCGCAATAAGCTCAGACACTTAGGAAGAAAGCGCAGAAGCATCTTGCGAGGCTAACCAAAGAAGCTTAGTGAAGTTTCGGTTATAATATAGTTTTTGTTCATGATTAAAATAAATTTTTCTTTAAGTCAAGGTTCTACTTGGGTATTGGATACCGACTTTGGTTATCATAAATATAGATTTATGAAGGGACCAAGCAGAAGTAGAAAGCTAAACAAATATAAGTAATCCTATGTGTGGGAAATGAAGCAAAGATTGCTGCATTAGCCATAGAAACTTATAGTTTAGCAATTCCTACGGGCAAATCTATTAAGTCAATAAGTTGTTATTGAATTACAGTACTTGTTAGAAACATTATTTCCATTTTATTGTTGGACAATGAAATCTTTGGTATTATAATTAAGAACAATTGTTGTTCTATTTATAATAATAATGTTTTGTATAGGACTGGAATATCACTTAATGGATTTAGTATACTTGACTTACGTGAAAATAATTTTACAAATTGAACAAGCTAGTATAAGAAAAGGAGATGATCATTCAAAGAGTTGAATGTATGTATTTGTTGAAATACAAGTGTGAATTATTTGAAAGGTTCAAAGAATTCAGAAGTGAAACAAATTGGCAAAGTATTAAGATTCTTTGATTAGATCAAGGAATAAATACTTGTGCAATAAGTTTCTGGATCATCTCAAATGGTTTTCTCATAATGGACGCCTCTTGATACGCAATAATAATTTATTTATCTGAATGGAAAAATCGTACCTTGTTGGACATAGTGCGGTCCATAATGATTTTACCGACATTCCAGTATCCTTCTAGGGTCATGTCCTAGAAATGGCTGCATATCTACGAAAAAGGTAACCTCAAAATCCATTGAAGACTCCATAAAAGTTATGGACAGGGAGGATTCCTAATCTTAAGTTTGTTAAGATAAGGGGTTCCAACTTATGTGAAAAAGGTTTCAAAAGGATAAGCTTGGGACAAGATTTGACAAGTGTTGATTTGTGGGACATCCTAAAGTAAGTTTAGGGTATATGTTCTATAATTCTACTTAGCAAAAGGTGTTTGTTGTAAAACACGCTGCCTTCTAAGATAAATGTGTTTGTCATTAAAAGGGGCTAGTGGGAGGATAATAGATCTTAAAGAGTTCAAGAACCACAAAATACTATAAGTCAAATAAGAAGAACTCAGAGATAGACCTATTATACCACAAAATAAATCAGAAATCGGAATAGTACCATAGATACCTAGGAGGTATGGATTCATCATGGATGATGATGATGAGGTACACATCATAGAAGATGATGATCCAGAGTTACATACGATGAGGTAAGAGTTCTAGTGTGTACAAAAGGGTCAGTGGGAGCGTCGTGACATTCCTAGTATTATATGTTGATATACTACGGATAAGGAATGACATACTAATGTTACAATCAGTAAAGATAAAGTTGTCTAAACATTCCTCCATGAATGATTTGGGAAGAGTATCTTAATTGGGGATACAAATCTATATAGATAGATTTAAAAGGATCCTCGACTTAACCCAAGGAACGTATATTCATTTGATGCTAAAGTCGTTTAGCATGGCAAACTCCAAGAGATGTCTCATGTCGATGAGCTATGGAGTGTATCTCTCTTAATAGTCCCCACAGACTCCTGAAAAGAGAGGTCGCATGAGTGACAATCATACATGCAATGAAATGTACGAGACCTGATGTTGATCAGTCATATTATGGAGAAGTTCACTATGAGTCGGTGAAAACATCTTAAAGTGCTTAACCCAAGCACTAAGGATGTGATCATATTCATGGTGGGTCCGAATTAAAACTAGAGGGCTTTACGACTCAAGTTTTTCGACGCACTCAAGACGAATAGAAAATCCTCTTTAAGGTAAAGTGTTATCTTGAATAATGGTGCGTTGAATTGGAAAGGTTCCAAACAAAGAAAGAGTTCTTTGGTTTAGTGATAAAGACAAAGTAAATAGCTATAAATGAAGTGCTAAGTTGATTGTTTGGATTAAAAGTTCATTCTGAACTAGGAATAGTTCCTAAGTCTCATCTTAGATCTAAACATGTGTTGTGGCACTTTCATTTGATTATTAGAATCATTGAAAGATGGGAAATCACTATAGAGATAGTGGACTCTCATGAACAATATTACATATCCATTAACTAAAGCTTATCCAACAGCAGGATAATCGTCACTTAGAGAAGAAGAGTATAAGATACCATGACGATTGGCTTTAGTGCAAGTGGGAGATTGAAAGTAGTATGCACATAAGCCAATCATATTTGATGATAAAGCATATACTTTGTAACAATCTTATTCATTTATTAATAAAAAGTATTAATTTATTAAAGGCTTTTAATTATCTACATGATGCTATTTTATAATATGTGATAAACCCTTAGTTTTAAGCAATGCTTTTAGAATAATGATGATAATCATTCTAATGAGATCTAAATTCTTAGAAAGCTTAAAAGTAAAATAGTTCCCAATCATTGGATTACTAAATTGGGGATTAGTGAATCCGGATAGATTGCTACATACGTTGCTTGCTCATTGGATGAGGATGATTGATCTCATGATCATTTGTGTGGAGACACTAAAGCAAGTATGTAGGTGCTTATTAGAGAATAAGTTCACTGAACGTGACTCGCTAAGGAATACCTAATGGAGTTTTACTTGCCTGTCAATAGGAATTCCTGTAGTGATAGTAGTACAAGTAATCATTGGACTTGAGATCATCATAGTATCTTGTGTATGATGAGTTATACTTTGACTTATTCCTTAAGACCCTTAGGGTATATCAAAGGGTATGCTTGGGTATAATAAGTTGTACATGGAGATAATGTATGATCAATAAAGAATCTACCACTTCTAATAAAAGAAGAGAAATGTCCTATGTGATTCGATAAATGACAACCCAAGAGTCCTTGGCAAGCGTAAATGAAATTAGAAATGAGTTTCTAATTTGCATTATTTGGTGTTGTGCATTTAAGAGTCGAAATACATATAATTAAATAAAATAAGACTTGACAGTAATTCCATGTCTTATATTTAATTGGGACATTGTATGGTGGAAGGATTGAATTGTCTTTTAACTATTTACTCAAAGGTTCTTTTATGATTAATGTTGAAATCTATATTATCCTAAAAGTCGTTGATCGCTAGGAGGCTTATCCTATTGTAGAATAAATATTATTTATTTAAATAAATTAATTGTTTAATTTATTTATTTAAATAAGATTAGAATTGTTCTAATTGATTTATTCACAATCGGTTTAATATGGAGAACCTAAAGGGTCACACCATAAAAGAAAGAATAATTATTTAAGAAGTTAATGGCATAATCGTAATAATATATTATATATATTTAATTTAATCTATGGTGATAGAATAAATTAAATAGCTTAATATTTATTATTTAATATCTTAGAAATATTAAATATAAATTAATAAGAGGAGTCTTATTAATATTATTACAATTATTATTATTTTAATTTCTAAAAGAGTTTAGGAATTAATTTAATATAAGTACTCTCATTTATTCCTAATAAGATTAGGAGGTTAAATTAATTAAAAGAGTTTAATTAATTATCCCTAATAAGATTAGGAGCCTAATTAATTAAAAGAATTTAATTAATTAAATAAAACCCAATTTCTTAATTGTTAAGGAGGGTTGCCCACATCAATAAATAAGAGGAGTCTTATTATGGGTGGTGTGGTGGTTGACTTTACAACTACGTAATAATTCCAATTTGTTGGAGAGTCGCCTTTTTTTCTATAGAGATAGGAAAAACTAGGGTTTGAGCGATACCTTCTTCTTGAATTCCTATTATTCCTTGGTGGATCACCTCTGAGGCCAAACATATGAGTGGCTAACGTTGATCAAATGAAGGAATAAAACCCAGGAGATTCAAGTTGAATCTGAAAAAGGATTTGGAGGTGAACTTGTACACGAGGAAGCTTTCGATCTTCAAGGGCATGATTTTATTCTTTATCTTTTCGTTTAATTAATAATTGTGCATAAAGGGTGATCCGGGTATATGGTTTGTAAAAATTTTTAACTCTGATTTTTACACGTTTCCGCACTTTTATGCAATTTGATTGCGTTCTTGTATATTACAAACCTAACAGCGAGAAGTGGACAAATTGCAGCGGCTAAAAATTGAATCGGGCAAGATGATGAAGGTGAAGTAGGTGAAATGATGACGGAGGGGCTGACAATCAATTCAGCAAATCAATTGAAAGTTATGTTGAGCTATACAAATAATCAATGGCGAGAAGTGGGCAAAATGAGAGGGAAAAAGATTATAGAGAGGGAACAAAGTTAAAGTAGTTGTCGTCGAGGTTAGGGCTAACAATGGAATGTCATTCTCGATGGCAATGCAGTCGCCCTTAACCCTGTCTATAATGACTCATTGGCGACGGAAAAATCGTCGCCCTTCATTCTTGGCCCCGTCGCCAGTGTCTTTTCCCTCCACCACGAAAATTTTCCACCAAATAATACCTCATTGCCGACAGGCCCCATTAGCGACAGCTACCCCGTCGACATTGACCTTATTATTGACGATAACACTACCGTCGACAATGACCCTTTTTTGTATTGAAAGTTATAGTTCTCACTTTCGAGCAATAGTGGAGGCCTGCTTATGGATTGACCTTCTTGAAAGTTGAGGTCTGCCATAGGATCTTCCCCTATGACCTGCTAAGATGAATATTTGTAGAGTCTAGCACTGATACAAAATATAATTTATTGTATGTTCACACCTAGAAGGGGGGTGAATAGGTGTTTAAACTAAAACGTGATTAACAATGACTTATATTTAATTTCCTATTATAGTACTAAAACAGACAAGTGAAACTAGTGATTTATAGTGTTTGCTTTAGAGTAAATTTTACTTTTCTTATAATACAGACATGTGAAAGCAATGAAAGATAGTGTCTGGATTAGTACACTTTACTCTATCATCATAATACTTTTATGTGAATATGTTTAGATGCAAAGTGAGACTCAAACGATCAAAGCACAAGATTTAGAAAATCACAGACATAGGATTTTTATGTGGTTCAGCTTCTATCCTCTATCTAGTGGCCTAATCCACGTCCAATACCAATTGGTATTGGAGACCTTTTTTATTAAACTTTAAAACTCAAATAATTACAAAGAAAAAACTCCATGTTCAAATAAGCTTCACACTAAGATGGACACCTCTACCACTTTGCACCTCTGCAACGTTTGTACTTCTGCAATCTTGAAAGCTTCCTTTGAACAAAACATATCCACTACTGGATTGATCAATCCACTTAATGCTTGAACTCAAAATTTTTACAAGTTATTTTAAATACAATATGCTGTGATTTTCCAGCCTAATAAAAGATTAACAATATAAAACAAACTTGCTAGAAACAAACTTTTAATAGCTTTCTATGAAGATATCGAGCTTGATATTAGCTTAAGGTTTCTTGAACTGATAAGAGCTTCCACTGCCTTGCATTGTCGTGGAGAGGAAAATACATAATAAAGAATTAACGGCTATAAGAAACTTATTATCATAAAAATCTCAACCACAGTTGGAAATAGTTATGATATCAACAATTGAAACCGACGTATATAATATATATTAGTTAAAAAGATGTTAAATCCAAGTCAAACTAAAATAGCTAAAATAAAGGAGAGAAGGAGTCCAACAAATTTTCTCAGTTAATATAATTTCATTTTAAAAAAACTCCTAATCAAATAACATATCTAAATTTGTTTCTAAACAATATATATATATATATATATATATATATATATATATATATATATAATGAAACCTCTTTAGCACTATTAACTCCTAGCAGCTAATGGACTGTAGATTCGATCTGGGACAACCAATAAATCAACAAATTAAACAGCCCAAATAATTTAATTTAAACAATGTCCATTACACTAAATATAAACCCAAAATTATTATCATTATTAAAAACACAAAAGATATAAACTAACATAGTAGAGTTGTGGAACTCCGGTTTAAGAATGAAGAGGAAGAGAGACATGAGTTGGAAAAAGACAAAAGAAGCTCACAAGAGGAAGAATGAGGAACTAAGGAAGAAGAGAAGGCAAATCTCGGGATGTAGAAGCAACCGAAAAAAAGAAACCATGAAGAGATTAATCAAATGCACAATTTTTTTTTGTGTCTTCTTTTGAACTCGACTGATAATCATTGTACGCTTTTAAATTTCTTGCACTCTACAATGATGATAAATAAAATTGACTTCCTTCTAGTTTCTGATATGGTGAATGAAACATCTTGATTTGACATCAGGGGAAAATTGTTAGTTAACAGTTTATCCCTAATTAATTAACGTGCTTATAATTATTTATATGATTTGATGATGGTGTAATAAGATTAAAATTTAGTGTGTGTCTGTATCAAATCATATTGTACAGTCCTTGGTATATTTTGATTATAAAAGGACTTAGTATTTTTTTGGATTATAAATTTGATGTATTAGCATTATCCATAATTTTTCTTAGTAGATTTAGATGTTAGCAGACTATTGTTTTTGGTAAAATGCTATAGAATGCAAGCTGAGCATGCCTATGGATTATCAAGAGTAAAGCCAAGGTACTTTAGCAGAGCACTAGCCTCAAGACTCTTTAGAATTCAAGGAAAACTCATTTCATAGAGCTAAAAAGGCCGTAGAGCTGTTAACAAAACTAACCTAATAGAGCTCACCTTTGAAGGTCCATGAGATAAATGGAACATTTTCTACGAAGATAAGATTCAGTCAAACAGTATAATAAATAGCCGTTGACAAACATTTAATGCTTCTATTCTGACGCCACTTATCTATTGGATATAACTTTGTGACGCCCAAAAATAAATCCACACAACCCATTCCGAGTTATCAAAACAACACTACTGACGCGAACTTTTCCATTACAATAATTGAACTGTCATACAAAATACAACTACATATATACTGTGAGTTTCAATACAAATATTGTAACGTATATAATACGACAATATTCATACTCAATTTATTATAATGCCATATAAAATACAACAACAAATATTTTAATTCCTCGAAGGAATACGAGAAGATTTCTATCCTCCTCATTCTAATGCGGTGTATTTTTTACGCTTTCAAAGTTGGGTTCTCATCAACCTATTGTAGTTCACCAAAATCAATTATTAAATGACATATAAAATACAACACACACATTTTAAGTCCTCAGCACAATTATGAAACCAATAAGTAACAGTCCATCTTTGCACTACGGGCCAAAGACATACAACTGTAAAATCAATAATCAACAGTTAATCTTTGCACTATGGGCTAAAGACATACAACTGTAAAACTAATAATCAACAATCCATCTTTGCACTACGGGCCAAAGACATATAACTGTAAAACCAATAATCAATAGTCTATCTTTCAATTACGGGACAAAGATATACAACTGTAAAACCAATAGTTATGAGTATACCAATACACAATTCCGGTCATGATAATATCAATACACAATTCCTGGTCATAATCATACTAATAAACAGTACATCTTTGTACTACAGGCCAAAGATAACTTTCTAACATAAATTTAAGTCTGAGGATGATGACAATGATATATATGATGAATGGACAGAAATAATCAGAATAATAAGATAAAATAGATCTTAGTGATTATTAACTTAATTATCAAGAGTCCAAATTGCCAACGTGATATATCCAGAAAATTGATTAAAATTCTTGATAGTATATAAAGTTCAAGTAAATGTGAAGTTCCCGGCTCAAATATAATAACTTAAAACTGAATAGAAAGATTCAGGTCAAGATATTAGATGAATCACAAACTATTAAGGATATTCTAATCATTTCAGGACTTTTCACCATTTAATGATAAACTAAAGAAATGAATAATAATATCTTACCATAATATAGAGTATGAAAGAAAATGATGTCCCTTTACCATAAATAAACGATACCCCTTACCGTAGTATATGACTTGATTCTGATTTCTATGAAGTTGATCAACTTAAACAATACTTGCATTCCTTACCCACACTTGGAGTAACCTTACACTCAACAAAAATACTCACAACATTATACTCATAATATTGAAGTAAAAGAATTTTATATTTTTAGTGTAGTGATGGTGTGTTTTGTTTCTCATCTAAGCAATCTATTTATATTGAAAATTGAGGAGACAACTAGCACACCCCTTTTGAAAAAATAACCAAATGAGGTATATAATAATGCTGGTGGTGGAATTTGTGGTCCCACATAGAAAATTAAATCAACTTGTACATGTTTTAACAAAATTTGTTCAATAATATAGTTGTAGTCCATATTACTTTAAGAAAAGTAGAGTGTCGAAAAGTCTTGCCAAACTTACTTTTGTAAAAAGAAAATATTGAATAAACATTTGCATATCATACTTATCTTTAATCAATACCCTTTTTAATCTTTGAACCATTATTCACAATTATTAACATAGACTCTCAATACTACCAACTGGTTTAATTATATCATATCAAATAATATGAGTTATTGTGCAATAACTGCTGTGACAATTATTGAATGAAATATTGAGTGACTTCTTACGTAAGAATCAATAATATGAATCCATGTACAATATTGTGTGCTACTGAGGAATACCGTGTACTACTGTGGAATCACGCATATTACTGTATTTTTATCACTACTATTTCAACAGTTTAACGATAAAAGTTTTGCCGTTATTTTTATACAAAGGTTATATATGTTGCTTTCTATATTTGAAAGTTATTCCATTATGTGGTCCACCAATGATTGCGTTGTCGTACGAATATTCCCCGAAAAAAAATTATTCCCTGACCAAACGAATATTTTATGAAAACTTGCTTACTTTACAAAATTTGCACATATCACTCATAACTATATCATTATATCAAATCAATACCTTACTAATTCTATTAAAAATCGAGATCAACACCAAAACATATTTACCTCGGATTACATATAAACCAACTAATAATTCATTATTCATTCAAGTTGTCTTTATTTATCGCATTATATTCCCAAACTTATAAATGAATAACAAACTAAAGAAACCTATATATGATAATTTATTTTAAAAATATCAGTCCACTGTTATGGTATTATCACCATTAACCAAAACTTACCTATCAATTTAGTTAATTTTAACAGAAACTAGACTTCAAATAATCAAATTTAGCATCAAAAATCACCCAAATTGGATTTCAAATCATTAAGTTATGCATTTTAAAAACTTAAAGTTTGTTGCTAAAAATTTCGTTCGAAACATTTCGAACCAGCCACCTCACGAACATAACAAATTATACGTAAATCTTTAACGATTCAAAATTTATGGACATATACTCAACTTATATATGTATAACATATCCAAAAACTACAGCGATCCAACGGTTGGATTAAAAATTATAACTTACGCAATAAAGCTTAAGAAAACTGATTTTTCAAACTATGAATCCTTCAGACCAGTTTCGTTCAAATAGTCACCACGAAAAATCCATAAGAAATTATTGGGTGATTCTAATTTATGTGTTTAGCTTACTTCTAGGGATTTCTTTTGGTATAAGGCTCATCTCCTAACTCATTATACATAAAGAGTTATGGATTTTACAAAAACATGGTAGCAAACTAATTTTTATGAAATTTTCATATTTTCATATTTTATTTGATTTTTTGATTTCTCTCATTTGATTCATGTTTATGCAAGTTTAATTCATCACAATAAGTATAACATGCATTCTTTCCATAAATTTCACAAAACTTAACAATCATATATGAAAAACAAAGTATAAATTAAAACATAACCTTTTTAATTCCTTATTTTCTTTTCATTCTTCTTCTTCTTTTTCTTCTTCTTCATTAATTCTCTTTATATCTCTTCTTTTTGTTTGCTACAGGAAGGATGTGTGAAGAGTAACATGGCTGATGGAAAATGCCTTACTAAGCCAAAATCAATTAACCAATATGGCCCTTCCCTCACCTAACATTTTTTAACTAACCAATCACATGAAAGGTTGGTGAAGAATTTGTGGAAAAGTTTGGAAGTAGGAAATAATTTTCAGCATCTACTAGCCGCCTCCTCCCCTTCTAGAAGAATTAATCCCCCTTCTTTTATTTATTCATTTATCCATTTAATTGTTCATTTGACCATTTATCAATTTAATATTTTACAGTTTTAGAATAATAATCATAAATTAAATTAGACTTTTATTTCATAAAAGTCGGGGTCTTACAAACTCTTTGTCTCTATTGATTTCATAAATGACAGAAAGTTGGTAGATTTTGAAACTCTTAATCAACGCATGTCTTTATGGACAATCATCAACGATTGGATTTTAAAGAGCTTATAAATACCAAATCTTTTATAAATGAATGTGGTGGATCCCTTCTCATCGAAGAAGAATAGTGGAGTAGCGAACATTTGTTATGTTCTTTATTTTTTGTCAAGCTTTGTTATTATTTATATTTGTTTGTTTGTTATTAGCATCCTTGTTTCGAAAATAGGATTGTCTAAAAACTCATATTCCATTGCGATAATAATTAACTTGATTAATTGACTAGTCAAATCTTAAAAAGAAAATTTAAAGATCTATTAACCCCCCAAGATCTTCTTTGCCATTTCAAGGTTTAACAATCACGAGTAAAGGTGTTAGTGATAATAGCATGAGTTTTTATATACACATCTAAGTATCCTATATGTTACAATGTTTAACTGTGATATTAAACGTGTTGACGTCGTGTTTTTCCCTTTTCTATTTTGTTTGATTACTATCCTTTATATTATCTATTTTTATTTATCTTGCAAGGGTGTATTTTTAAAAAACCGACATAAATGTCGACAATTTGAAAAGTTTGATTTTAATGCAATTGGGCCGAATTAGATAGAGCCGCCAGTTGATATAAGTTTAAATAGATTTATCAACTCATCCAAGTTTTGAAAGTTTTTGCAATATGGCCCAATATGTGACTCTATTTAATTGGTCTAGAACTTGAGATTCATAGAGTTCGGGGGCTTGCTTAAGCGAGGGGAAGGTGTTAGGCACCCCCCCCCCCGACTTCCAGGAAACATGGTTACGACTACTTTTTCATTCCCTATACATTGTGTTTTTCTGTTGAAAGCTTTTGATTTATTTTGGAAAGATGTTTTGTGCTTTATTTAAAAAGTGGTGCTATGCCTCTTTGGACCTATGTACTATGGGTTTGATTTACATAAAAGTTTAGTTTTTAACATATATGAAAACATATAAAAGTAAGGTTTTGAAATCTGATTTTTAAACCCTTTTGCTAAAATCAGAATTGAGCCCTTTGATACTTCCTTTTATCTTAGATTTAGCCTTTCTTTTAATCCTAGAAGCGGCTTCGTTTGATTTTATTGAGATGAGAAGCATCTTTGAGGGGTGGTTTATAACTCGGGGTTCTAATGACTTGATTTTTAGTTAAGTCTATCCATCCCGATGCGATTTGTATTTTAAAAAATCTTCATTAATTTGATTTGATTTTGAGTGAGGAAATGAAAACAAGATAATATAAGGGTCAGGCACCTTATGGGCATGGAAGCCATCGAAGTAAGCCCGAACACCTACAAACCATGATTTCAGTATTTTGAGACCATAAATCTGAATAACCGTTCTAGGTTCAAGTTTAATAACTTTTGAACCAGTTAAAAGCCTGATCTGGCCAGATCTAGTCCAGATCTTATTAGATCTAGTCCAGGTCTGGCCAGATCTAGTATAAATCTAGTCAATACAACATAAATATTAACTATTTACCCAAAATGAATGGTTAAAAAGCTAGATATGTGCCATATAGAGGCAGATCTGTATATATATATATATATATATATATATATCTGACATTTATATATATAGTAAAGAAAGAAAAAGAAGTAGATCTGAAGAGATCTTATAGTCTGGCATGAGATTGGCTATCGAGCGACATTAGGCGCCTCTATACTCAATTTCGACCGGTAAAAACTTGATATGTTGTAGTATATATGTATAAAAGTGTTTACAAAAGAGATTTACAGAGTTTCAGATGAAGAAACTCTCCCTTTCTCTCAAACCCTCATATTTCTCTCTCTGGAAAGCTATGAACTAAATTCTTTCTCTCTAAAAATGAGACGGGGACTGATATTTAAAGTCATGCCAGCCATGAGTCTACTTGTAGCAGTCACAGGTAGACTTGCGGCCAGACCTCGTGGGCCTTACTGCCTCAAAATATGTGCACCCTAATCTATGCATAAGCTGCTTGAACCCTTGATAACTTGCAATCCAAGAATCCTATGGAGGGGTGCCACATCATTCCAAAAATCTCTTTCCGAGAGCTACGCAATGACATAGGGCTTGCATTCATTCAAATCCAAGAATATTGGTCCATGACCAAAATAACATCTTCAGGTCTTCCCAGGTAATCCGTTAAGCTATCTTACACAATTTGCACTCGAGATTGTTATGATGGCCATTGATAACCATGTTTATAGTTGGATGTCTATGGTTTGATGGTGTGTTTTCAATATTACACCTTTTCCCTCCCGAGGTTATCTCCGGGGTTGAAGTGGTTTTTGGCTATCCCTCGGGGCTATCTCCGGGGTTTGATTGTTGTTGATTCTGTCTTTCCTTGGGGTTATCTCCGAGGTTGATTTGATGTCTCACGGTGCAATCTTTAGGTTTTTATTTGATATCCCATGGGGTTATCTCCGTGGTTTAAGGTTTATTATAATCCTCTGAGGCTGTCTCCCAGGTAGAAAAGACATTTTTGCCCTTCTATATAGTTAGTCAAAGGAAAGAAAAATTTTGAGTGCCTACAGATGCTCCTCTTTATCATGTTTATGCAATGAAATGGTATAAACATTATAAAGATTACTAGACACTTGAAATATGATTGGATGCAATGTAATTGATATGATGTAATGTAAATGGAATGGAATGATGTAATGCACATGAAATGATGTGATGCCTATGTCGGGGCTGTCTCCAACGGTTAACTTTCCATCAGTGCTGCTAATGCTTACACTGGTGTTGTTTCCAATGGTTTTATTTTCATTGGTGTTGCCAATGTTTGTTTGATGAAGATAAACTGAAATGTTTTAAACATCTCTGTGGGGAATGGTGTCTACCCTGCTGGTAGTCGATAACAGTGTCTACCCTGCTGCTAGTCAATAATTATGCCTACCCTGCTGGTAGTTGACAACGGTGCCTACCCTGTTAGTAGTCGACAACGGTGCCTACCCTGCTGGTAGTCGACAAGGGTGTCTACCCTACTAGTAGTCGACAATGGTGCCTACCCTGCTGGTATTTGCCAACGGTGCCTAACCTGCTTGTAGTTAACAACAGTGCTTACCTTGCTTGTAGTTGACAATGGTGCCTACCCTGGTGGTAGTTGACAACAGTGTCTACCTTGGTGGTTGTTGACAACGGTGCTTACCCTGTTAGTAGTTGACAATGTTTCATCACCGAACTAACTTAATGCCCACTCAAATAGTGGCTTACATAGTTTTACTTCATCGGGTTGATGCCAATGCCTACTCGAACCATAGTTTTCCAAAGGTTAGTCTCATCGGGTTGATGCTGATGCTTATGTTTGGGTTGTCACCAACAGTTTAGATTTACATCGTGTTGATGTCGACGATTTATAATATCAAATATTCCTGATATCTTTGATGAAGTAATGTTCAATGGCTAACATCAATGGATCCTTCCCCGAGGCTGCGCTGGTTTATACCAATGGTTTATGATATCAGACATCCCTAAGTATCTCCGCTGAGGAGATTTTGGATATCTTTGTTAGCGTTACCTTTTATAACAAATTCCATCATCGGTCTTTCCTGCCGAAGATAATTTTTAATAGTTGTTACCACCAGGCTTCCCTAATGTTATGCTAAAGTAGTTTTCAATGGCTTTCATCACCAGACTCCGCCTGATGCTATGCTAGGGATGTCACTAATGGCTTAACTGAAAATATTATATTCTAGTAGTTTTTTAGGATTTTTAGGTGCTTTTCGCTCAATCTCATAGAACCTTTTTTGCTTATTTGACTGTTTAGCTTTAGGGGAACCTGCCATGACCTAAATTTAATCGAGCTGAAGGGGGTGGGACCCACCTAGCCCTATTACTGCTCTACTTGCGGAAGCCACGGTAGAGTCGGGGTAGGCCTCGAGTGGTTTTAATCCCCCCTGGCCATTTACATATCATTTTCAACTTGATTACCTTCGAGAAATTCAAATCTCACTGCTCAGATCTACTCATTTCGGGCTGCCTTTTCTATATTCCGTCACCGAACAAACGTTCTGAACATCTCTGGTAATGTTTACATCCTTTCTTTTCAAGTTTTGACCATTAGAAAAGTAGATTTCATGTTGAATAGGTTTAAACACAATGTATCAAACATGTATGCATAAATGACTTAATAAAAATTAATGGGCTTAATAAATGTTTACATTTTACCATGCTAAACGTTCTGATGTGAAAAATTTTCATTTTTTTTAAAAGTCATTTTACATCCATTTTGGCTAGTTTAGCTATCCTATTTTAGGACAAATGAACATGAAGTTGTCATGACTATCTTTTAATGGCCCTAGGTAATTTTACTACCATTATGGGCTTGATTTAATGTTATCATTTATATTGTTCTTGATTGGGTTGGTGTGATACTAAATGGCCACCTATTCATGCTTATGTGCATGAAGATAGTCTATTTTATAGAGGAGACTCTGACAAAAAAAATTCAAGAGTCTAGGCATTTTAATGTGCATGCATATTTAAGTCTACTGGGGATGTATGTTAAAATAACATAAATTTACACATATAGACCATGCATGATATGATGATCTAAGAATATCCTTTGGAGTCTATTGTCCTAGATGGACGCATATGTTCAATTGAATTGACTGGAGTAGAAACATACCTCACCCTTTCTAAGGTGATTTGGAGTTTCTTTTTCAGGCATGGATTCTGATAGGCCTAGCAGTTCCTCATCCCGTAGGGTTTCCTCGGGCATTATGAGTACAGTTTCAGATGTTTCGTTGCCTCGCTCGACCCAACAGGCTTGTCTGTTGACCAAGTCTGTGATTCGTCCTATTAGGGTTAATAGAACTGGAGTTCCTAAGGAGGAGGAAGACATTACCCTTGAGGATCCCGCTTCTTCTTCTTTCACTGCTCGTCCGAACCTTCTTGGTATACATGTGATTATCCCTGATCTATTAGGCGACTTGAGATGTCACCCATCGGTCCATCTACATGCTAACGGGGTACTGGAGGTTTTCATCATTTTTAATAGCTTTTCTTTTACAATTTTGGCAATGGTTGAACCTTAATTTAAATATCCAGGTTCTCGAGTTTACTCAGCCTCAAGGGAACTGGTTCATCATCCATTTTTTGTATAAAACCTTCATCCCGACTACTAGGCTATTGTGTATTCTTAGGGCTTCAAGGCTTTCTTCTCCATCGCACCATGACGTTGTCCGTGGGGATATTTGAGAGCTTTGTCTAAGAGATGGTTTCATCAGACCTAGTCACTCCACTTGCTAGATTATGAGGTGGTGATGATGCCGATGGATTAGCAGTTTATCACTAGTTTGGAGTTTACAAGGGAGAGAATGCCATTGACAATGGATATTTTACTTGATATTATCTAAGCCCTATTAAGAGTTCCTCCTTCAGCCCTTAAGGGTCGGGCCATTCATTCCGGTCCTCTAGACATTGATGCTTCTAGTAGAACTTTATCAGAGCTTTGATGAGTATGTTTTTAACCTATGATTTATCTGTATTTAGCTTGATATATTGTTAGTTTTTGAGTATTTCATGTTGTTTTTGATGGGTTTTTGTTCTTATTACAGGATATTAAGTGAGCACATCAAAATGCTTGCATTTGAATAAAGCTCAAGCAAAATCTTGACATATTGCATGACTGGCGCGAGGCCCACTTTGATAACAAAGGGACTGGCACGGGGCGCACTGTATGCGAAGGAGCTATTGATGTACTAGCACGGGCCGCGCCACTTTAGTGAAGAACCTGGTGCGAGGCCCGCCGGTCGGACGGGTCATGAGCTATTTTGTTTTGTTTGGCTGAAAACTGAGTTGTGTTGGGAGATATAACTTATTTATGTAATAAGGTTATATTTGGAGTGTGTCAAGGGGGTTATTTTGTGAGACCCCAGATTTTATCAATAAAGATTTAAATTTTGTCGAAATAATTTTTTAATATTATGGTGTGAATTTAAGATAATATTATAGTTGTGGGTAGTATTTATAAATTTTGCAAAGTATGCAAGTTGTTATAAAATATTCGTTTGGTGGGGAATATTCTTTTTGTCGGGGAATATTCGTATGACTACCAATCATTAGTGGACCCCATAACGGAAGTATTGTCGTAGTTAGAAAACGACAAAATTATCTTTCTATAAAAATAACTACAGAGGTGTTACTGAGTTAAAACCGTTGAACTACCCAAAGTAGTAAAAGTACGATGTCTGGCGTAGTTGTATAGTAGCACACACGATATTAATTATTGATGCTTACGTGAGAAGTCACTCGGCCTATGCTCAATTATTGCTACAATAATTCGCGATCATATCTCTTATATTATTGATTCAATTATTGTCACAAGATTATCATCTGATAATATGTTATAGTATTAAATCAATAATTGAGACGACAAGTTATAAATAATTAATAATTGTTGAAAGATTAAATATGTGTTGATTAAAAATAAAATGATTTGTGGTAATATTTATTCAATCCTTGATGTATATAAAGAGTCATTATGAGACATTTGTGGTAAGTTTGATTATTTTATGGGGGGCCATATGTCATCATCTAAGAGTCTCTTCATCGATAGTAATTACTTTCACGATAGTAATTACCTTTATGAATAGTAATTATCTTCGTCAATAGTAATTACCTTCAATCAATAGTAATTACCTTTGTGAATAGTAATTATCTTCGTCAATAGTAATTACCTTCGTCAATAGTAATTACCTTTGTGAATAGTAATTACCTTCGTCGATAGTAATTACCTTTACCGGTGGCCGAACCACTTGTCGTTTCACATTACAGAGCGCCGAACCACTTGTCGTTTCACATTACAAAAGCGCCAAACCACTTGTCGTTTCACATTACTTCGAAACCACTTTTCTTTTCACATCACCAAAATCAAGCCACTTGCCTTTTCACATGGCAAAGTGCTAAACTAGAAACCTTCTATAAATAGAGGCCTAGTGCTTCATTATTTTCACGAATTCAATTGAAACTCTAGAGAGAAAACTATAGAGAGAAAGAAGAAAAGTATTCTGCTACTTCACCTTGCCAATATTCAGTTCTTCTAAGGTAAGGGGTATTATTTGTTATACCCGTAAGGGGTGTTATTCTTTCTTATTCATGAAGAGAACTTCAGTTATTCCATTCATTATTATTCTGTTGGAATAACTGTAAAAGTGGTATACCCTATACATAACCTTGTATATGCGGCATACCCTATACTTGGTGAAATCCTTATGTTATTCCATTCTTATTTATTCTGTTGGAATAACCTGTATATGCGGAATCCCCTATACTTGGTGATCTTCTTCATTATTCCATTCTTTATTATTACATTTGGAATATCACATGCATGTGTTTTTACACCCCACTGGTTCCGTCTTTATCATTCTCGTTGGAATATCCTATCTCGTGTGTTTCTGGCAGGATCCGGTTCCATCTTTATTATTCTGTTGGAACATCCTGCATGCGATGTGAATTTCACCCCACCTAGTTCCGTTATTATTATTCTGTTGGAATAACTTTGTCTGTCGCGGCACCGCATGCATGGTGATTTCTTTTGTTATTCCATTCTTTATTATACCCAAATTGGTTAAAACTTTGACTTCTATACTCCATGAAATTAGTAGAATATCCTTGATATTTGCGTTTCATCCAGTATCTTTTCATGGAAATATTCTTCTGATCATTCTTGAATTTTACTCTACAAAACAGTATCATTTTGACAATTTGGACGTTAAAAATTCCTGGATAAAATAATTCTTGAACTTGTTTTATTGAATTATTATGTCATTGTCGTCATCCTCATGTTATATTATGTTATCTTCGGCTTACGTGTATAGATGAACTTAGTATGATTATGACCAGGGATCATTCAGTATAATCATGGCTTGTTATAAATGATGTGATAAAAGTCCTCGGTGGCTTCGTAATGCGATGATGGATAGTTTTGGTATGATTATGATCGGGGTGATTCTAGATATAGTCATGACCATTGATAATTTGATGAATATCCTCGGTCAGAAGTAGTGCGGGGTGATTCGATGATGTGGATTATTTATTAAAGCTGAGTCTCAGCTATAACAGTGATGAAAAACCTTTTAAAACCTAAAAGATAGTAGACTTTATTCTCTACTTGACTCTTTTAATGGATTGCTTATTCCGCTGCAGTTAAACTTGTTGTCTATTGTATTTTATCAGTTTAACACTGTTGAAGGCTAATGATAAATTATTATGCATTATCTTAGTCATAATATTTCTTCTTATCGGCTAGTTGAGCTCACCCTTTCTTTCACTGTTCTCTTCAGGAAATGAGAACATAGCTGGGACGAGTCGGGGAACGGAGTAATGGTCCAGAGGATAGCATTAGTAGTCCTCACTATTCTGTGAAATAGTGTGATAATAGTTGTAATGAGGACTCCTTTTGAGTTTGTATAATATCTAGTAGACAATATTTGTATTCAAACTCACAGTTTATGTCGTATTGCATACCTACAGCGATTTATATTAGTAAGTTGTATTTGAATTTATGTACCATGTAAGTGGCGACCCAAGATGGGTGACGTATACCTAATTTTGGGGGCGTCACATATTTCATGTTAATTGGGATTCTTTGTTTAAAAACTTGTTGGGTTTCATTTAGAAGTTTAATTTTTATTAGAATTCCTATAGGATGACTTTGAGATGGAATAAAATTGGATTGGGTTCAGCTGAAGTGAGTTAACTTATGCGAAGGAGTAGAGAGCTTGAGATATCCAAAAATTGAGAATACACTTAGAGAGCTATAACTGAAGGCAAGATCTTGGAGGAACGAAGAAATAAGGTGAATTCACGAAGATTGAATATTTGAAGGGCAAGAAGGGTGGTGTATTACTATTCTTCGTTAATTTCAATTTTTGTAATCAAGATGATGATTTCTTTTATTTATTCAGTATTTAATTCATTAGTTATGAACTAAATTACTTTTTAGGCTTGCAATAGATCTTTAAGGTTGAATGACAATTATTATGCCTTGATTTGAGTTTAATAAATTATTAATTCAGTTTATCTGTTGTGATTTGTGCTCAATTTATGAATTGCTTGATCACCAATTTTATGTGGATTTTTATGGATTCAAGAGATGATATATGAGTCTAGACCTAGTCACAATAGCATGCGTTCTTGAATTCTGTGATTGAATGGAATCTTGCTTTATGTTAGGATAAAGATATACCTAGCATCGCATGTAATCTGGTAAGAACTTGAAATTAAACTCTTTTTAATTGTAATTCACATAGAAATATAGTGAATTAGTTAATTAGGGTGTTTGGCTTAAGTCTATCTAGTTTATGGATTTATGTTGATATGGTTTTAGTGCATTGAGAAATGGCTAATTCTACATAAGTGTTGTTGATTAATAAACTGAGATAATGAATTAAACTGGAATAAGGTGTGATAATTGGAATGATACTTAAAGTGAAGTTGTAAGCCTAATTCTCCATTATTTGCTTGAAATTGTGGTTTCTAAGTTATGTTGATTAATTAGTATTTTTAGTTTTTAGTTTTTAATAGTTATAATCATTGATTTGGATAGTTTAATAAAATTTGGATTAATATAAAGATGGTAGTTGTTAGATTAATTTCATACTACTCTCTGTGAGAACGATACTTGACTTATCAGTTTATTACTTGTTGACCACGTATACTTGCGTGCTGTGCGTAATTGGATTTTACACCAACATGTTTTTGGCGCCGTTGCTGGGGAATAGTATTGATTTTAATAATTTTCAATATCAATTTAATTAGTTCAGTTTTACTTAAACAATTTTTCTTTTTGTTTTGTTATTTCATATTTCAAGTTCTTTGAGTTAGTTTATGCAAACTCGGTCTAAAAACCTAGACTTACTTCCTTTGGAGGACAATATCGAGAAACGGTTTCAAAGGCTAAGTAAATGGATTAAAGACACAAGGGAAAACTTCGAGAACTCTGATATGGAAGAAATCATGGTTTCCGAAGACTAAAAAACATTGAGGGATTATGCCTGTGACGCCCCCAAATTCGGACCTCCACTTGGTCGCTCGAATTCGGTTCATCACGTGCTCATGGCATACAAAAATAACTAAAATATTAATTTCACAACGGAAGATCTAATTTAGAATAATATACAATGATTTATTATAATTATTCCCCCAAGTCTCGCAACCTACAGTACTGAATAGATTACATAATAATATTGAATAAAGACTTATTACATAATCCTACTTAAGCTTAACATAGTCTGAAAACAGTCTTGATACAACATATTAGTCTTAAACATAAAAGGGACAAGATAGTCGGTAGCCTTGCCCTTGCCCTTGTCTATTCCAGAGACACCTCCCCGTTCCTCCTTAACTGAAAGGTTTTAAATAAGCAAGGATGAGCACAAATTGCTCAACAAGTAATATACAACACGGGTGAAGAATATAATATCACAAGTTTGAATTATCGAAGTATTATCTCTAAGATAGTTCAGAGTTTCAAAATAATATCATGAATAGTGAATATCAATAATTCCTGGAATAAAGAATGATAATTCAACATAAATCAACATATATATATAAATTCAAAGACTATCAATGTATCCAACTTGATAAATAATTTATACTGAGTAGTCACTAAGGACTATTGAACATCCACTAGAGTTACCAATATTAAACTGATAACCTAACAAAATCAAGTACTATAGATTATCAGTCTACAATACTCTATGTTATGCATAACACCAAAATAATAAACCATTCATGTGTTGGGGTTCCCAACAACATACACTCCCCTTACTATAAGTGTTGTTCAACTCAGTTTTTAAGATTTTCGCACCAATCAATTAGTTTGGATAGTTTTATAAACATGCATATAGTCTAGCCGAATCAAATGGCATCGACTCTTTCACAATATTCAAGAACAATACCAAGTTCAACATGAATAATAGTTTACACAGGAGTTTAAGCATACTAGCTCGATTGAACGAATAAGTGGGATAACATTTAAAAGATAAGTTTAAAAGTAGGGTTCAAAGAACTTGCACAATCAAAGAGTGAAGTTCAAGGAAACCTGCCTTACGCGTAGTTTATCTACTTTAAGAAATCAACACTTTCGAATCCTATTTATAGCGTATTATATGTTCAAGATGTTCATTAGCTAACATAGTCTTTAATCAAGCTTGACATGATTCAAGTATGCACATATGGTATAAAATCAGATTGTAGATTAAGAATGATCAAACACCTAGTCATTTTCATGAGTAAATTAAGAATGCTCAAGGTTAAGTTCTCTTTCTCATGGACCCTCCTATTAGGAGGCAAACACCATCCTATCATCTAAGCATCACTTATATACATGTATCAGTAGGTTTTAATTTACTTTTAGTAATATAGGCTTCACACAAGTTAACTGTCCAATATCAGAATTCACTATCTCAGATTCCAGATCAAGCGGTATTTGTGCCATGGCTAAGCTTTAGGGACGGCGTGTATGTGTAGCCCTTCCAGCCAAGCCAAGACTCACCGTCTTTGCCTTATGGTCTCTGTCCTATTGAACACAACAATCATACATAATATATTTTGTCATGTTAAAGGCTTTCTCATGCTTCTCAAATCAATCTAGGTTTCTTCTTTCCCAATAAAATTCTAAATTGATCATTTCAATAATTTAAGGCCATTCGAGGTCATAAAACCACAAAGCCTATCATGCTTGCTCTCTAAACATACAAGATAGTTACAAAACTCATATTAGGCATGTTTATGAGTATTTATAACACATATGTGAAATTAACACCGTTTTAGTTAAAAATATGCTTCGTTTATGCTTTTCTTGAAATATAATACACTAGTATGGTATATATATGTTTATACTACATGAGTGAGTCTAAGAGTATCATCAAACACGATCACAATTATCAGATTCTGCCTCTAAGGTATTTTGACAATATTCACCTTCAAAGGTCATATTTTCATTTGTAAAGTGTACTAATTCGTTCAACATGTTCATGCTCTCTTACGAATCATATAAACAAAAGTTAACGGTTTATTTATGCATTTCTAAATCATACCAACATGCTTGCAAAGTTAGTGTACATACATATCCTTCATACTTATCAAGTTCATTTTTAAAGCCATAAATTCATTTTAACTATACAACTTCGTTAATCACGTATGCTAGTCTAAACATACTCACATTAGGTTAATATACCTATATATACCCCTTACACATGCTTGCATACTAGTATAAGTCATAGTATTATAGCAGATTGTAAAATGTAAGCTCTAACTCGAACTCAAGGTAAGTAGCGCATTAGCTATATTAGCGCCTACTGTGTTAATCTGCATACAATTTACTGCACTGGTTCGAGCCAGGAACAATAAACTTCGGCAACTGTTTAGCCCAAACACAGAAATTACTCACGAAATTGATTCTAAACATTCGTATTACAGTTGAAACATATTTATATGGTCATATAACAACTATATAACCCATACCCAACCTCATTATCTTCTAATTCTGTGAATTCAAGAATTTAAAATTCAAGAACTCAAAACTTATTTTTTACAGAGAATGAAATGGAAGCAAGGAAAAAGGAATTATACACTTGGTATTGTGAAAGAACTTGCTCCTAATGAACTCCCAATGTCCTATAATGCTTGTATGCTCTCAACCTCACCCTCAATGGAATTCTTAGAAATGGAAAAATGAAAGGAGGGCTCTCATTTATAGAAGAAATTTTACACAGATATTGCAATTTCCCATTGAATATCAAACCCATGGATTATAGGATTGCATGAAGGTTAAGGAGGAGTTGTTGGATTTCATCAAGACCGCCACTCCCCCATGATCATTAGCTAGGAAGCTTGGAAGAAGAAATAGGCTTAGCCTTTTTGGTTTATACGTGACTGAGAAATGAGGCAAATGGGACACTCATTTTGGGACATTTCCAACCAACTCAGCCATCATGTACACTTATACAATTTCCCATTCTTGTGTTATTTTTCTTATATACATATCAACTATACATTATAACTTAATGTCACAATATGATTTAACATTTCAAGGTAGTAGATGTTATGTAACATACATATAATCCATGTACATTTTACGTTAATGTCTACCCACATGCATATTGTTACATACACATTTCATGATATATTTATACCATATAGTTTCAATATGCTTAATCACATTGTTTCATACAATATAGTTTCATAAAACTTAATATATAGCCACATAAAAGTCACACTACACTATATAGTATAGTCGTATTATTACTCACATGCACATAATCGTTAATATAATATTATTATATTAATAACTCACTTATTTATGTCAAATAAATAAATTATTCACTTCCTCCATTCTTCCTTGATTAATGTATTTATGGATTTCCATAATTAATTATCTATATAATTCTTATTATATTTATAGATATATTGCAAATAATCACATATTATTAGTTAATTACCAAGTAATCAATATTCTACCACAATCAATTAATATTAATGGCTTACTTAATAATTCCTTTGTCAAACATAACGTACCTTATTTCAAGATTTATTAGTGTCACGTATATCACATAATTGTTCCATTTTATTTCTAAAGTAGGAAGTTAATTTTTCTCCAATCGACCACTCGGCAGCAACAAGGCCATTTTATCTTGTCTTGAGCCGGTAGCTTAAGGTCATTATACCAAAGCAAGACTGGATTTAGCTTCAAATTTCATGTCAATTTTCATCGCTAAATTCATTTTATACGACATGAATTGATGTCCATAAAAGTGTTACTACAAGTCTACGAGCGTATTGATTACTTATATAAAATCACCTGATCAACACGATTAATCTTCTTAATTCTCGTTTTAATTTGCTTAGTGGATTTTCTCGTTTCACAATATGCCACACAAGGCATTTCACAATTCTCATTGTCAATTCACGCATCTTAATACGCATCGATCCAATATGAATCAATTGATTTAACCGACTCATAAAATAATAACACTTATATTCACAGAAATATTTTTTCCATTAATATATTCATTTAATAATATGTGAAAATTCTCGGGTATTACAATGCCACTCCCAAGGTAACTGAGCTTTAGTCAAGTATCACTAGTGTAATAACCCATGATTTTCTATATAAATAAATCAAAAATTTTACGTATAATTTTTTTATTATTAAAATAAATATGGGGAGTATGTATAAGATTATTATCCTAATTTAGAAAAATCTTTTTTCATAAGATTTTTTAAATCATTTTTCACTTAAAACATATAACAAAATTGCAAATAATATGTCCTAAAGCCTTTAAATGAAAAATCAATTATTATGCAATTGACCTTACAGTTGGTTTTCCTAGTAAAGAAAAAATCTTCAATCTCTTGAATATCCAATCAAAGTTCCTTATCACCAATATACCTGAAATGCCATAACATAATTTATTATATGAATAATTCATCATCAAAACTGAAGGATGAAATATGACTAAGTCAACATGGGTGTTAACGGTTTTACACTGTCGAGGGTCCTTATACTCAGGAGATGTTCCAACATTGGTGGTCCCCTCGTACCATCGAACCCACGACCCACGCCACTTAGTTTATGGGGGATATGGTTCCTAGATCCATGATGATGATGGATTGGATGTCCTGTGTCCGAGATCCGACTCATTTGACACAGATTGGTAGTTTGATCCGGTAGTTGGACCAGGCACATTTCTTTATCCGGCATTTGGGCAGAGATCCTTTAGAGGCAGATACCTTTGATCCTTCCAGCTCAGGCGCTGGCCCTTCAGGTGACCCATATGGAGTTGCCGGTGCAGATCCTCCATTATATAGGTCTGACATCCCCGTTGATGGAGATCCAGTGACTTAGGAGGAGTTACATCAGGTGGACAGGATTGATGATGTAGACATTGACACCATTATCTTCTTCTGATGTATATTCTCGTTATATCTTTTGATAGGCCTCTGTTAGATACTAGGCGGTTGTGCCCCATTCTCGCTATATCTTTTGATAGGCCTCTGTTAGTTATTGGGCGTCTGTGCCCCATTTCCCTATATTTTTAACTATACAGAGATATATTAGATGATGATGTACTTAGGAATGTATGTACTATTTATTCCCTACATCATATTGTCATCTATTGTTTATAATACATGTATTATGTTATGGATATGTATGTATGTCTAGAGATACTCAGCATTGACCCCTGGATGGTCTTATGATACAGCCTACACAGATGTCTTCATCGACAGTTAGCCGCATTGATCACACCCCACCAGTATTGGTAGCCTACCGTCTAAGTTCGTGGTATGATAGTATGTCACCTCTAGATAAGGTGACTGTAGATTAGTTATTACATCATTCTATGACCCTCCTGATGTTTCAGGTTCTCGTAGGCTTTGTAGAGGGTATGTTGGAGCAGTGGATACCGGAGAGGCAGGTTTTACGGTTTGGTATCCATGAGTTGACTCCTAATTTAGAGGAGTATGCACGGTTGACGGCGCTTCCATTAGACAGACCTTGCACGCGGATGACTATCGGCGACATGAGCTGGCAGTTTATGACCCTCACTGGGATGAGGCGTAGAGTCATACAAGATGAGATTACATCCAGCCATGTGATATTCCAACATTTTCTGATGGACAGATTTGGCTCCGAGGACAGTTACATGGCACTCTGGGGATTTTACCATGTCGGAGGATCAGTGGAGTCTAGCCAGAGTAGACGTATTGTTGATGTGTGTATTGTCATATGTGTATATGGCACGATATATGGATGAGCTAGATCTTGGTGTCATTATGGTAGTGAGAGCTCTCAGGGCTGGTCATACCATTGTGCCAATGATTATAGCAGAGACGTTGAAATCTGTTATATATTATAGCACCTACCCTGTAGAGGTATTTACAGGTAGCTCGGTCATGTTGTACATGTGGTTCATGTCACACTTGAGATCGATTGGCCCTTCTAACGGCACGGGTATTATTTTACCCATGAGATAGCCATGTCTTTCTCCTTCCAGCCAGCGGAGTGTACAGACACTATGTCTTGGTCGATATTCTTAGTAGGGATCGAAGATCCATTTGACATCTTGCCATGTACAGGGTTTAGTTCACCATATAGCTTTATTACTCATGCTCCTAGCATGTATTATCTCCCTCTGACTAGTTTGAGGAGCATGACTACTTACCACCCACTGGCTATGATATCGCAGTTTGACCAGTTCTGGGACTTCCATCCTTTTGAGGGGGCATTTAGTCAGCGCTTGGCTTCCCACCTCTTGTGAGCAGAGGAAAGATCCAGGTTGTAAGCCTGTTGGGATCAGCGTGAGCTAGCTGAGTTTTCTGTTAGCTATCCAGGCTGTTCGACAGAGTATTCTGTATGGATGGAGACAGAGACAGCATCGGCTGTGGTAGTATCCACAGTGCCAGAGATTGATTCTGATGACGGGGAGCCCTTAAAGGACATTGATATTCCCATTGAGGAGGAGCTATTCACTGGGTTACCAGCAACTCTCGTAGATTCTCCCAGTACGAGTGCTACTGTGATCCAGTATTCAAAATAGTTTTTAGAGCAGAGTCTTCATCTGATGAACTTTGAGCAGAGCTATTCACTGGGCTAGGGCCTTGATGTTGACAGCTCTTGATGGGAGAGATGTCGATCTATTAGAGAGAGAGGAGACTGTAGCTCATATAGACACTGCTATTGCTGAAAGGGATGACGCTAGATCATCCAGAGATGAATTAATTATTGAGAGGGATGCTGCCATATCTACCTGAGATGTAGTCGTTACAGATAGTACTACAGTGAGATCCCTTACTACTGGCATGATTGCCGATATAAGTGTATATATTGATAAGCATCATGTTGCCATATAGTTGGCTGTGGATCTATTAGCTCGTGTAGATACCAATGGGCAGGAGCTTGCGGTGTTTCCACCTTTTCGGAGAGAGATGCTATGTTGGACTTGATAGCTCATATATCCATAGGTTGTAGATAGGCTTGTATTTTCCTACACAGACTAGCTTAGCCATTTTGTCATGTACAACACATATTGTATATCAAACATCATTATACATGGCAGGGAAATATATTTTGATTCACTTCCCTTTTAGTTGTGCCTTGCTACTTGCTTGATATTTGCCTGCTTCTTCAGGACTTCTGATCTTGATGTATTCTGAACTTATCCTTGATGGGTGGACATTGAGATGTCGCAAGATCTTTCAGAATGGACCGTTGATATGTGTGTATCCCTAACCTCTTTGGTGTCTTGGGACTGGTTTCTGTATGTAGATATGGAGAGGATTGTGACTTTTCCTCTCTGAGATTCATCACACAACAGATGGTTGTCGGTACTCCTATTGAAGAGGAGATCCCAAATAGTTCCATCTCTTATGGATTGGTGTTGCTCTTCGAGGAATCAACCACATGTTAGATAGTCGCCAACTCTCCCATTTATGAGGAGGCCAGGTAGTTCCATCCCTTTGGTCTGAAGCCAATGAAATGTGGTGGATTGAAGTTTAATCCTAGTACCGCTGACAAGTATTTGTTTTGGTAGGGATAAGTTCGAACCATAAATGGCTGCCTATGTACTCCTATTGAAGAGGAGATCAGGTCTACGTAGTTCGAACCTAGTGTAAGAGGTTCAACGTTCTATGTGAAGATATAGAAAGTGTAGAAATGTTTTTGTGATTTTTGTTTGTATAGGAGGGTGTAGAAATGTTTTTATTATTTTTGTTATTTTTTTTATTGCGACCGGGCCATAGAAAATGGTTGCCTGCGTACTCCTAGGTATCAAGGAGATCAGATCGACGTAGTTCACACCATGTTTAGGACAATTTCCAGCCGAAAAGGTTTGATCCCATGTTCAGGACAAACTATAGGGGAAACGTTTGATCCCATATTCAGGAAAAATTGTAGTTGTGAAAAGTCTTATCCGTAGTGGGACAAAGCTGCGGGTGTGAAAGGTTCAATCCCTGGTGGGATAACCTGAAAGGTTTGAAACGAAGTTGAGTAAAAGATCTGATGATCTAAAAACTAGGTTGCTGGCTTGAAGAGTGTGTTTCCCTGATGGGGCAAATGGGTATAAAGAAAGGATGTATGTAGTATGGGTTAGAAAACCTAAAATGATTGGGGATCTGGTGATCCAAAACTAGGATGTTTGCTTAATGGTAACTTCAAACATAGTACCATTTCACGGTGTCCAAGTTCATGAGCTGTGGAAATTCATCGTTGTCCATTTCTTGTAATCTGAGAGCACCTCCTGTCAATACCTCCTTGGCAATAAATGGGCCTTCCCGGTTTGGAGCAAATTTTCCCTTTGACAGATCTTAGTTGTCAATGATCTTCTTCAAAACTAAGTCATGTTGTTTAAACTGCCATAGCCAGACTTTTCTGTTGTAGGATCTGGCAATCCCTTGTTGGTATAACTGGCCATGGAAGATAGCATCACTTCGTTTTTCATCTATTAGAGACAATTGGTGATACTTGTCTTGTAACTATTGGTCTTCATCCAGCTGAGCGTCTATCAACACTCTAAGGGATTCCATTTCCACCTCTATGGGGAGCACTGCTTCCATCCCATAGGTCAATGAGTAGGGGGTTGCTATAGTGGAAGTACACATTAAAGTTCTGTAGGCTAATAGAGTCAGAGGCAAGAGGTCAGGCCATCCTTTGTGATTGGCGGACATCTTTTGCATGATCTTTTTGATGTTCTTATTAGTCGCTTCAACAACACCATTCATCTTTAGACGGTAGATGACTGAGTTAAGGTGTTTGATGTGGAATTTACAGTACAACTCCTCCATCATTTTATTGTTGAGGTTCTTAGCATTGTCTGACACAATCACTTCTAGTTTTCTATATCGACAAATGACATTGTTTCTAATGAAAGTAATGATGACTTCTTTGGTAACCCTGGGGAAGGAGGCTACTTCTACCCATTTGGTGAAGTAGGTTATCATGGTGAAGATAAATCGATGCCCATTACTAGCTTTGGGCTCGATGGGCTCGATCACGTCCATTCCCCACATTGAGAAGGGCCAAGGTGAACTCATGTTGTGGAGCTCCCTCGGAGGGGCGTGGATAGCATTCCCATGAATTTGGCATTGATAACATCTCTTGACGTGATCATCACAGTTAGCCTTAAGCGAGAACCAGTAATGCCCTGTTCTGAGGATCTTTTTAACGAGTAGAGGGCCGCTCATGTGTGGGCCACATACTCCACCATGAATTTTATCTACGAGCGTCAGAGCTTGGTCCTTGTCCAGACATTTGAGGAGACCTAGTCATACATCTCTTTTGTAGAGTGCAGCTCCGCTCAGGTAGAACTTCATAGCTAGTCGATGGATCCGCCTTCTTTCAGTCGGGCTCGCCTCAGCGGGTGTAGATTCATCTCGCAAGTACTCCTTGATGTGCGGATACTATGGGTGTTAGATGGGAGGTAGCTCATCCGATACTGTAATAATCCATGATTTTAAATTATAATTTTAAATATTTATTAAATTATATAAATATTTAATGGATGTGTTTATCGTTGAATAGGTATTTGTTTAAATTGATTTGATTTGATTTGGTGAATTATTTGTTAAATAAATAATTAATGAGTTAAGGAAATTAATTATTATGAGATAGTATTCTAATTTAAATTATAAATTAAGTTAGAGAGTTTATAATGATTAAATAAATTGTTATAATAATATTTTAATTTGAATTTGTAATTAAAATGATGTGTTAGTTGATAAAATAAAGTTATAATTATAAAAAAATATAATTATGTTGTGTTGATGTATGTGTTACGGTAATTTAATAAATTGTTATTAGAATTAATTAAATTGAATATTGAAAATTTAATTAAATAAAAGTGTGACAAATAACCTTAATATAAAGGAGTTATTAAAATAAATTAAAGGAGTTTAATTCAGTTTTTCCAAACAAGGCTTAATACATATTAAGTCTTTAATTTAAATGTGTTTTACCAAACAAGGCATAACGATTAATTGATTAAATTTTAAGGGGTTATCCAAACAAGCCTTATTGCTTTTAATTTTAAAATAAAAATATAACTGATGTCAGTTAAAGTTATAATTGTATTATATAATTAATACCTATATTATTATTATACGTTATATTGTTAGTACGTATGTTAGAGTTAGGAAGAAAGAACTCAGAAGAAGAAAAAGAAGAGAAGAAGAAAGGCTAGAGAATTTGAGAGAGAAATTGGAGAAAAGAAGGTTGAAAATCAAAGATAGCCATCATCTTCTAAAAATAAGGTATCCTCTTGCTTTTGTGTTTCAAAAAGTTGTAGTTACATTCTCTTCAAAAAGTTTTGAGAATTGTTTGTTGTATATAGCTTTATATGATAAATTGTTTGTCATATATGAGTAGAGTAAATGAATTCATGTTATGTATGTATTTTGTGAAGGAAATTATATTACGGTGAATTAGTATGAATGAATATATATATATATATATATATATATATATATATATATATATGAATACGGCTTAGTTTAAAATAAAATTGAGGTTTAATTCTCTGTATAATATATAAATTGACTATTGAATTTGAAAAAGGATGAATAAACATAAACAAGGTCTTTTGAATTAGCTATTTTGGTTAACAAACAAAATTACAGTGATGATTTTCACTAAAAATGCCAAAAAGTAAAGTTTTATCAAAAATAGTGAAACTAGATGTTTTAAATTCGATGTTTATGTTGTTAAATGGGTAAAATCTTGTTTAGAGACCTCAAATTATGTTTGTGTGAAGTTTATATATGGAGTATGTGTTAATTTTGTTGTTAGAAAGTAGCTTGTAGGCCAAAATTGGCTTTGTTCATCTTTATTCTATCGAGGTCGGGTCGTCGAGAGATCGTAGTTCGCACCGCAATCTACCAACAAAGGCATTTCTCACGTCCTTGGTACAAGGTTTGGCTTGTGCCTCATGAAGAATTAATAAGGCCATGTGCACAAATTGATTTGATGTAAATTTGCCGCAAAGTCATGAAAGTTAAGCAGAATGGGCAGATAGTGTGTTTTAGTTACACAAAGTCTGAAAAAGTTGTTATGATTTAATAAAAGGACTATTAAGATACGATTTCTATACTAAGAATTTTAGCTAACGAGTTTTATTACTAATGTAATTTGATTACGTGATTAAAGACCAAACCTTACTTGATGTTTATACTTATTTATATATAGAGTGTTGGTAGTGACAAATTATGTCATGATGACATATATATAGGGTATTGTGATTTGAGTTGTTACGATTTAGCTTTTACTCAAGGCAAATTTTCCAACTCTACACTTTCGTTGAGCTAGTTCAATTGTTATTATTGTACAAGTTTACTTATCCTATCTTAATTATAATTACGCAAGTTTCTTGTATCTAGTTTGTTTATGATGATGCAAGTTTTCTAAACTTTATTTTGATATTGAGCAAGTTATTCTTGTATTTAACTTGTTATTTAGCGTGCATGTTTATATATTCTGATATACTAATGTTGAACAATTTTTATCGTTCAATTTGCTATTTGTTATGCATGCTTAGTACTCAATTCTAAATAACCTTGGCGTAATATTGTTCAAGGAAGTACGAAGATGTATCAAGATTTAAGACATCATTTTTGGTGGCCAAACATGAAAAGAGATGTTGCAGAATGTGTCGTGAAATGTTTGACATGTCAAAGAGTCAAAGCCGAGCATCAAAGACCAAGCGGATTACTTCAATCGTTGGAAATACCGGAATGGAAGTGGGAACACATCACAATGGATTTTGTGGTGGGTCTTCCAACTACCTAGAGAGGATGCGATGTGATTTGGGTGATAGTGGACAGACTGACAAAATCAATACACTTTTTGCCAATAAAGATTAGGTTCAATCTTGATCAGTTGGCAAGGTTATACGTTAAAGAGATTGTTTCGAGGCATGGAGTGCCAGTGTCAATTGTGTCAGATAGAGATTCGTGATTCACCTCAAACTTCTGGAACAGACTACAAGAATGTATGGGAACACAGTTGCAAATGAGTACGGCATAACATCCGTAAACAGATGGCCAAAGCGAACGAACAATCCAAACGTTGGAAGATATGCTAAGAGCATGCATCATGGATTTCAAAGGGAGCTGGGATGAACATTTACCATTAGTGGAATTTTCCTACAACAATAGTTACCACGCAAGCATAGGCATGCCGCCTTATGAAGCATTATACGATAGGAAGTGCTGAACTCCACTGTGCTGGGATGAAGTCGGTGAGCGCCAACTATTAGAACCAGAACTAGTTCAACAAACTGCTGAGGTTGTCAAACTCATCAGGATAAGATTTGTAGATGCTTAAGACAGACAGAAGAAGTATGCTGATCAACACAGACAAGATCATGCATTCGATGTAGGAAATTACATATTCCTAAAAGTTTCTCCTTGGAAAGGGAAAATTCATTTCGGTAAAAAAGGAAAGCTAAGCTCGAGGTTTATTGGACCCTTCGAGGTGTTGCGAAGGGTAGGAGAAGTGGCTAGCTCTACCTCTAGAGTTGGAAAACGTTCACAATGTTTTTCATGTTTCGGTGTTACGACCATATAAACCCGATTACAAGCACGTGATCGAGTACGAACCATTGCAGTTTGATAAGGACTTATCCTATGAAGAGATTCCTATCCAGATAGTTGACAGGAAAGAACAGGTGCTCAAGAATAAAGTAATACCTTCCGTGAAGGTGATATGGAGGAACAACAATGCTGAAAAAGCTACGTGGGAACTCGAAGATAAAATGATGAAAGATTACCCTAAGTTATTTGTTTAATCCGTGTCTTTGATTCTGGGGACAAAATCTATGTAAGTAGGGAATAATATGATGAATGATTTATTTGAGTTGTGATTTTGGGGACAAAATCCTTATAAGGAGGGAAAGATGTAATAATCCAAAATTTTAAATTATAATTTTAAATATGTATTGAATTATATAAAATATTTAATGAATGTGTTTATCGTTGAATAGATATTTGTTTAAATTGATTTGATTTGATTTGGTGAATTATTTGTTAAATAAATAATTAATGAGTTAATGAAATTAATTATTATGAGATAGTATTCTAATTTAAATTATAAATTAAGTTAGAGAGTTTGTAATGATTAAATGAATTATTATAATAATATTTTAATTTGAATTTGTAATTAAAATGATGTGTTAGTTGATTAAATAAAGTTATAATTATAAAGAAAATTATAATTATGTTGTGTTGATGTATGTGTGACGCCCCCAAAACAGGTATACATCACCCATCTTGAGTCGCCAAATACATGGTACAAAATTCAAATACAACTTAATTATACAACAGTCGTGTAAAATACAACAAAACATAATCTAAGAGTTTTAATAAGAATATTGTCATCTAGACAATATCCACACTCAATGGAGTCCTCATTACATTTATTGTCACACTATTTAACGTAATGTTGAGAACTACTAATGTTATCATCCGGACCGTCACTCCGCTTCTCCGACTAGTCCCTGCCACGTTCTCATTTCCTAAAGAGAACGAAGAAAAGAGAGGTGAGCTCAACTAGCCCAGTAAAAAATATTATGACTAAGATAATGCAGAATAAATTATCATTAGCCTTCCACAATGTTAAACTGATAGAATATAATAGACAACAAGTTTAACTGCAGCGGAACAAGCAATCCATTAGAAGAGTCACAATATTTAACAACAAGGTCATCATTGATATTATAACTCACAATATTTAACAACAAGGTCATTCCCAGGAAAGAGGGGGCTTTCCGATAAGGATTTCTCCTTATTGGCGCGCAATTAGGTGACCAAACCTCTCCTTGACAGAACTTCTAGACATTGTCAATATTGCAAATAATAATATGAATAACTTTGTTGTCTCAATTATTGATTTAATAATATAACATATTATGCAGATGATACTGTGACAACAATTAAATTAATAATATGAGAGATATTATTCAGCAATTACTGTTACAATAATTGAGTATATCTGAGTGATTTCTCACGTAAGAATCAATAATCAATACCGTGTGCTACTATACAACCAAGCGTATTTCTTTCACATATCACCCTTAACTTTAACCTTTTATCAATTTAACCATTTAATAAATAGAATAATTATAAGAAAATTGAATACTTTCATTTCATAAAATTCGGGGTCTCATAATCTCCCATCCTTATGAAATTTTGCCCTCGAAATTTATGTACCTAGTAGTTCGAAGAGATGAGAATACCTTGCTTTCTTTTTGGATTGTACCTTCCCGGTTATTTCCTCTCTATCATAATTTTTCCATTTCTCATCTCCTGTATTTCAGATATCATTCTAGAATATAGTTTCAAAATATAGGTTAATTGACATACCACATATTATCTCTATATTCTGACCGGCCAATTAAATAACAAATAAACTTAGGTAGGTCATACTAGCAAAGAAATTACCTGTCTCTCCCCTCCTAGTTCTAGTCTCACATCTCAGCCAGGGATCATATCCCCAAGCTTTGATACCAACTCTGACCCGCATCCAGGACTTGGATATCACCTCATAATGATACCTATCAACTTGCCACCGTTACTCACTGGCGTCCCTACGGAAAAGTCCGGCTTTTGCATCCCAAGACTTGGAAGTCACCAGATAAAGGCTCGGGGCTCTTTTCTATAGCTTTGATACCAACTGTGACGCCCCCAAAATAGGTATACATCACCCATCTTGGGTCTGTAACTCCCCAGAAAATTTGGATTTTTGAGAATTAAATTTTTATTTTTATTATGTGGATTAAATGAAAATTTAATTGATTATTTATGGAGTAAGCTAATTGAGGGTCATTCTATGATCTAGACATATCAGAATGTCTTAGTATTTTGGCTACGTGATAGAATTAAAGTGTGTGAATTTCCAAGACGAAAATAATAGCTTTCCGAGAAATTTTTCGAAAAACAATATTCATGCATTTCTGCTCGGGAATTATTTTTGAACTTCCGAGAAATACGTAATGATAGAATTCTAAGACAAGATGGAATATCCAATAATATTTCAGTTATGGCAAACGCAGTTTTTTGCCTACGGACTTAAAACCTAATGGTTAGGGAAAGTTAGTTCCGAGAAGGAGTTTAAATGCGTATAATGAATTAAAGCTATGATTGTATAATACGTAAGTATTGTACGAGGTAATGAATACAAGTATAATACGAGGTATTATACAAGTATATAAGAATGATGGAATGTCGTATATTAAATAAGTATACGAGTTGGAATACGAGAATTATACGTAGATTATACGTTATAAGACTTTAAGCCAAAGGTATTGAATTTGTTAAATTGTGTAGGAAATTGTAATGTCCAATTAGGATAACAATAAATCCCAATGCAAGATAATGATAAAGCCCAAAGAATTGTTAATGCAAGCCCAATGTATAAGTTAGGATTAATTAAACCTTAAGCCCAAAGTAAGAATCCATTGGGTTAGGAGGATCCATGGAGCAAACCATGTTAATGTGGGTAGACTTGATGGGCAAGAACTTTGTGTGGTGATCAAGTGTTGTGATGAGCAAGAAAGGGAAGTGGCTAGCAAGTTAACTTAGAGCCAAGGTTATGAATAGTAAGGAGGTAAAGTTGAGGAGGTTAGTTAAGGAGGTGGGATGTCCTAATGTCCATAATGCCCTCACTTTGGATTGCCTATAAATAGAGAGCTCTCAATTCATTTGATTGCTTGATTAAAATTTTTCCCAACTCCTCTCAAGTTAAACAACTTATTGGTTAGAGAGAATAAACACTTATTAGTCAAACTCCCATTATGAGATTTTCAAGAAGCAAGAAGGAGATTAAAGCTTAGTCAAGTGATATTCAAGGGTAAGAACTTAAACCATGAATCTCTTTCTCTTCCATTAGTAGGGAGATGGGTAGTGGTAGAACATTTATGCTAAGGAATGATAGGAATGAGTTGTTAGGTTTGTAATATTCATAACGCAATCAAATTGCATAAAAAGTGCGGAAGCGTGGAAAAATCAGAGTTTAAAAAAAATTACAAACCATATACCCGGATCATCCTTTATACACAATTATTAATTAAACGAAAAAGATGAATAAGAATCATACCCTTGAAGATCGAGCTTCCTCGTACAAGTTCACCTCCAACTTTTCGCGTTCAACTTGAATCCACCGGGTTTGGTTCCGCCCTTTGATCAACATTAGCCACCCAAGCGTTTGGCCTCTAGAGGTGATCCACCAAGGAAGAAGAAAATTCAAGAAGAAGGGTGGTTGGCTAAACCCTAGTTTTTCTATCTCTATAGAAAAGGTGTACTCCCAACAACTTGGAATTATTTCGTATGTTGAAAAAATCAACAACCCATCTCACCCATAATAAGACTCCTCTTATTTATTGATGTGGGCAACCCTCCTTAACAATTAAGAAATTGGGTTTTATTTAATTAATTAAATTCTTTTAATTAATTAAGCTCCCTAATCTTATTAGGGATAATTAATTAAACTCCTTTAACTAATTTTCCTTCCTAATCCAATTAGGAATAAATGAGAGTACTTATATTAAATTAATTCCTAAACTCTTTTAGAAATTAAAATAATAATAATTGTAATAATATTAATAAGACTCCTCTTATTAATTTATATTTAATATTTCTAAAATATTAAATAATAAATATTAAGCTATTTAATTTATTCTATCACCATAGATTAAATTAAATATACATAACATATTATTACGATTATGCCATTAACTTCTTAAATAATTATTCTTCCTTTTATGGTGTGACCCTTTAGGTTCTCCATATTAAACCTTTATGAATAAATCAATTAGAACAATTCTAATCTTATTTAAATAAATAAATTAAATAATTAATTTATTTAAATAAATAATATTTATTCTACAATAGGGATAAGCCTCCCTAACATCAACGACTTTCCGGATAATATAGATTTCAACATTAATCATTAAAGAACCTTTGAGTAAATAGTTACTGCATAATTCAATCCTTCCACCATACAATGTCCCAATTAAATATAAGGCATGGAATTACCGCACAAGTCTTATTTTATTTAATTATATGTATTTCGACTCTTAAATGCACAACTCCAAATAATGCAAATTAGAAACTCCTTTCTAATTTCATTCGCCGCCAAGGACTACTTGGGTTGTCATTTATCGAATCACATAGGACATTTCTCTTCTTTTATTAGAAGTGGTACATTCTTTATTGATCATACATTATCTCCATGTATAACTTATTATACCCAAGCATACCCTTTGATATACCCTAAGGGTCTTAAGGAATAAGTCAAAGTATAACTCATCATACACAAGATACTATGATGATCTCAAGTCCAAGGATCACTTGTCTTACTATCACTACTACAGAATTCCTATTGACAGCAAATAAAAAAACTCCATTAGGTATTCCTTAGCGAGCCACGTTCAAATGAACTTATTCTCTAATAAGCACCTACATACTTGCTTTAGTGTCTCCACACAAATGATCATGAGATCAATCATCCTCATCCAATGAGCAAGAAGCGTATGTACCAATCTATCCGGATTCACTAATCCCCAATTTAGTAATCCAACGATTGGGAACTATTTTAGTTTTAAGCTTTCAAAGAATTTAGATCTCATTAGAATGATCATCATCATTATTCTAAAAGCATTGCTTAAAACTATGGGTTTATCACATATTATAAAACACAGATTATCATGTAGATAATTAAAAGCCTTTAATAAATTAATACTTTTTATTAATAAATGAATAAGATTGTTACAAAGTATATGCTTTATCATCAAACATGATTGGCTTGTGTGCATACTACTTTCAATCTCCCACTTGCACTAAAGCCAATCGTCATGGTAACTCATACTCTTCTTCTCTAAGTGACGATTATCCTGCTTTGGATAAGCTTTAGTTAATGGATATGTAATGTTGTTCATGAGAGTCCACTATCTCTATAGTGATTTCCCATCTTCAATTGATTCTAATAATCAAATGAAAGTGCCACAACACATGTTTAGATCCAAGATGAGACTTAGGAACTATTCCTAGTTCAGAATGAACTTTTAATCCAAACAATCAACTTAGCGACTTCATTTATAGCTATATACTTTGTCTTTATCACTAAACCAAAGAACTCTTTGCTATTTGGAACCTTTCCAATTCATCGCACCACCTTCTCAAGGTAACCCTTTACCTTAAAGTGGATTTTTCTCGTCGTCTTGGTCTGTCTGAAAAACTTGAGTCCATTAAGCCCTCTAGTTTTAATTTAGACCCACCATGAATATGATCACATCCTTAGTGCCGCTTTAAGCACTTTAAGATGTTTTCACCGACTCATAGTGAACTTTTCCATAATATGATGATCAACATCGTGTCTCGTATATTTCATTGCATACATGATTGTCACTCATGCGACCTCTCTTTTCGAGAGTCTGTGGGGACTATTAAGAGAGATACACTCCATAGCTCATCGACATGAGACATCTCTTGAGTTTGCCATGCTAAACGACTTTAGCATCAAATGAATATCGTTCCTTGGGTTAAGTCGAGCATCCTTTTAGATCTATCTATATAGATTTTATCCCCAATTAAGATACTCTTCCCAAACCATATATGGAGGATTGTTTAGACAATTTTATCTTTACTGATCATAGCATTGGTATGTCAATCCTTATCATTAGTATATCAACATATAATACTAAAAATTTCACGACGCTCCCACTGACCCTTTTGTACACACTAGAACTCTTACCTCATCGTATGTAACTCTAGATCATCATCTTCTATGATCGTACCTCATCATCATCATCCATGATGAATCCATACCTCCTAGGTATCTTCTGTATCTATTCCGTTTATGATTCGGTTTGTGGGTACAATAGAATTATCTACGAGTTCCTCTTATTTGACTTATAGTGTTTTGTGGTTCTTGAACTCTTCAAGATCTATTATTCTCCCACTAGCCCCTTCATGATAAACACATTTATCTTAGAAGGCAGCGTATTTCGCAACAAACACCTTTTGCTAAGTAGGATTATAGAACATATACCCTAAACTTACTTTAGGATGTCCCACAAATTGTACTTGTCAAATCTTGTCCCAAGCTTATCCTTTGAAACCTTTTCACATAAGTTGGACAACCCCTTATCTTAACATACTTAAGATTATGAATCCTCCCTGTCCATAACTTTTATGGAGTCTTGGGGCCGGATTTTGAGGTTACCTTTTCCGTAGATACGTAGCCATTTCTAGGACATTATCCCAGAAGGATACTGGAATGTCGGTAAAAATCATTATGGACAGCACCATGTCCAACAAGGTACGATTTTTCTTTTCACACACATCAATCAATTATTATGTATCAGGAGGTGTCCATTATGAGAAAACCATTTGAGATGATCTAGAAACTTATTGCACAAGTATTTATTCCTTGATCTAATCAAAGAATCTTAATACATTGTCAATTTGTTTCACTTCTGAATTCTTTGAACCTTTCAAATAATTCATACTTGTATTTCAGCAAATACACACATTCAACTCTTTGAATGATCATCTCCTTTTCTTATACTAATTTGTTCAATATGCAAAATTATTTTCATGTAAGTCAAGTATACAAAATTTATTAAGTAATATTCCAGTTCTATACAAAACATTATTATTATAAATAGAACAACAATTGTTCTTAATTATAATACCAAAGATTTCATTGTCCAACAATAAAATAAAAATAATATTTTTAACAAGAACTGGAATACAATAACAACTTATTGACTTAATAGATTTGCCCGTAGGCATTGCTAAACTATAAGTTTCTATGGCTAATGTAGCAACCTTTGTTACATTTCCCGCATATAGGATTACTTATATTTGTTTAGCTTTCTACTTCTGTTTGGTCCCTTCATAAATCTATATTTATGATAACCAAAGTCGGTATCCAATACCCAAGTAGAACCTTGACTTAAAGAAAAAATTATTTCAATCATGAACAAAAAAATCGTATTATACCAAACTTCACTAAGCTTCTTTGGTTAGCCTCTCGCAAGATGCTTCTCGAGCTTTTTTCCGTGTCCGAAGCTTATTGCGGTGGAAGCAAACTCCTTTGCTATCCGTATCGGTTTTGTTCTTATTATCCTTTGTTTACGCCTTTCTGCTTACCTTCTTTGAATCGTTCTTCTTTTTTCGTAAGATCCTTTGGCCCCTACCAAGAAGAGACTCGATCTTTCTTGGTTGGAAAGTGACTCTCAACATTTTTCAATATGTTAAACAAATCAATGAGGTCGATATCTAGCTTGTTCATATGAAAATTCACAACAATTGTGAAAGGAGTCCGGAGTGAGTGCAAGATCAAATCTTGGCTCAACTCTCCATCCATGACAAAACCTGCTTTCCTAATTGATCAATCAAATTGATTATGTTAAGAACTTTTGTATGCATATTATAGTCCCATTGGCCATTCTAGATCGGAAGAGCTCCTTAGATATCTCGATATCTATCGGTCCTACTTTCCTCACCATCAACTACTTGATGTGCAGGGAATATAGTAGGAGCATCCATAGTTTCATCTTGACGTCAAGCTCGTTACTCATGGATGCGAGCATGATGCATTGAGCCAACTGTGCATCATCTTATTACTTTCTAAAAGTAGCAATGTCTTCCTCGAGGGCATTGTCTACAACCATCACGAGAGATAGACGTATTAAGGACATAAGATAACTTTTCAAACATGAGAACTATTCTCAAATTCCTTAACCAATCCGCTTTAATTGATTACAGGTTAATTTAGCATCCAATATGCTTCGCAGATGATAGTAATTTTAGACATTGTAAAATTACGTAAAATGAATTTGTAATTAACAACATTTTAACATACATTCTATTATTAATTACCAAAATAAATTAGGTCTTGTTTTAAATTGGTATCTCCCACTATTTTCTTCAAACTATATTACCCTCACTTATATAGTTCTAAAAATCTAATTAAAGATTTGCTAGTGAGAATAAGGATCTCATTTCAAATGTATATAGCCTTGTGGTGACACAACAAACTATATATAAATAAATAGGTAGACAACTTTTGTCAATTACATCAACTATGCAACTCCTTGTATTTTGCCTCTTAGATTATTTTGATCAAGTGGTGGCACATCCGAATCAAAATTATCCAAGTTAAGTCCGACCTAGCACTCCATATATATTCAAAAAAGAAAAATATCATCCTTGTGGTGACACAACAAAACAATATTGTTCAATTTTCTTTATAAGCATCAAATGTGATAAATTAACATCTTAAATACTTAATACTTGCCTTGTGGTGACACAACAAACTCATATTAAATATTTAATACTCTATTAATTTTATCATGCTAGAAGGCGACGTTCGATATTCCAAATATCTTTGAACGCTTAGGACTTAATATAAAAAAAAATTGAGGGGTTTGTTATTAATTTGTCTCATCTTGTTTAGCGCGCATGCACATATATATATAAAATACGCGTCATATTAATTAACATGCGAAGCATGTTTGCATATATATATATATATATAGTATAAGCATGCACATATAGAATACTATATTCTACCTTGGATTGATTATGGACTTTTATTCTAGTTTGGTTCACTAGAGCCACCAAGTGAACCAAAAGGTCAAACCCTAGGGTGCAAGAAATAATATTTAAATATAACTATTACATTTAAACCCGGCTCCATTACAAACGGGTCTTCACGCTGCTCCTTGCTCCTTGATCTCCAATTTTCAAAATTAATTCTAAATATTCCTATTACAAAACTATTTAAAATAAATAGAAACCTTGATCGTGATCGAGGGAAGTACATAGGAGAAATAGAATTTACATTAAGAAAAATTAGAGAAGACGAGGTACGCAGACCCCATTTAATAAAACCCATACATTCATGCATCCAACTAAAATAAAATTCAATCATATTGGTCAATAGTCCATAATCAATCCCATTTATTATCATACACATCATCATATGCATCAATAAATGACATTCATCTAATGAATAATAAACATTTAATATATATATTGATATCATTTAATGGGCAAATTTAGTTAGTATAAAATCTATTTTTGAATCAAAATAAACTCCTTTATTTTAATCCAAATTTAAATCAAAATAAAACTATTTTATTTTTAATTTATACAATTTTGAATAAAATAAACTATTTTATTTTAATCAAAATCTTTAATCAAAATAAACTCCTTTATTTTAATTAATTATGGAATCCAATTCCATATATATATATATATATATATATATATATATATATATATATATATATATATAATCTTCCATTTTTAATTAAAATAAACTCTTTTATTTTAATTAATTATGGAATCCAATTCCATGTAAAAAAAAAATATTAAAGGAAACACGGATTATCTTTCCTATTCACAAATAAACTCCTTTATTTTGAATAATATGAAATCTTATTTCATATTTAAATAAACACTTTTATTTAAGGAAATATGGATTCTCTTTCCTATTCACAAATAAACTCTTTTATTTTGAATAATATGAAATCTATTTCATATCTAAATAAACTCCTTTATTTAAGGAAATTAGGCAATCCAATTTCAACTCTAATTAGTTAGCATGGAATCCAATTCCAACTCTAATTAGTTAGCATGAAATTCTAATTTTAAAATTAAAATAAAACTATTATTTTAAAATTAAAATAAACTTTTTATTTAAAATTAAAATAAACCTTTTATTTTAATTATAAAATTATTGAGAATAATATATATATATATATATATATATATATATATATATTAACCGTATATTAACCATATTCTGTATTAATATTATTATATATATATATAATAATTCCTTGCAGTTTCTTTCCAAAAAAAAAATCCGTGCACTTTCAGTTTTTAAAAGATGACCAAGCTTCTCTTTAAAAAAAAACGTGCACAGCTTTTTGACCGAATGATCATGTTTTTTTTTTTTAATGTTAACATGCATACGAGAATTATACGTAGATTATACGTTATAAGACTTTAAGCCAAAGGTATTGAATTTGTTAAATTATGTAGGAAATTGTAATGTCCAATTAGGATAACAATAAATCCCAATGCAAGATAATGATAAAGCCCAAAGAATTGTTAATGCAAGCCCAATGTATAAGTTAGGATTAATTAAACCTTAAGCCCAAAGTAAGAATCCATTGGGTTAGGAGGATCCATGGAGCAAACCATGTTAATGTGGGTAGACTTGATGGGCAAGAACTTTGTGTGGTGATCAAGTGTTGTGATGAGCAAGAAAGGGAAGTGGCTAGCAAGTTAACTTAGAGCCAAGGTTATGAATAGTAAGGAGGTAAAGTTGAGGAGGTTAGTTAAGGAGGTGGGATGTCCTAATGTCCATAATGCCCTCACTTTGGATTGCCTATAAATAGAGAGCTCTCAATTCATTTGATTGCTTGATTAAAATTTTTCCCAACTCCTCTCAAGTTAAACAACTTATTGGTTAGAGAGAATAAACACTTATTAGTCAAACTCCCATTATGAGATTTTCAAGAAGCAAGAAGGAGATTAAAGCTTAGTCAAGTGATATTCAAGGGTAAGAACTTAAACCATGAATCTCTTTCTCTTCCATTAGTAGGGAGATGGGTAGTGGTAGAACATGTATGCTAAGGAATGATAGGAATGAGTTGTTAGGTTTGTAATATTCATAACGCAATCAAATTGCATAAAAAGTGCGGAAGCGTGGAAAAATCAGAGTTTAAAAAAAATTACAAACCATATACCCGGATCATCCTTTATGCACAATTATTAATTAAACGAAAAAGATGAATAAGAATCATACCCTTGAAGATCGAGCTTCCTCAGGTACAAGTTCACCTCCAATCCTTTTCGCGTTCAACTTGAATCCACCGGGTTTGGTTCCTTCCTTTGATCAACATTAGCCACCCAAGCGTTTGGCCTCTAGAGGTGATCCACCAAGGAAGAAGAAAATTCAAGAAGAAGGGTGGTTGGCTAAACCCTAGTTTTTCTATCTCTATAGAAAAGGTGTACTCCCAACAACTTGGAATTATTTCGTATGTTGAAAAAATCAACAACCCATCTCACCCATAATAAGACTCCTCTTATTTATTGATGTGGGCAACCCTCCTTAACAATTAAGAAATTGGGTTTTATTTAATTAATTAAATTCTTTTAATTAATTAAGCTCCCTAATCTTATTAGGGATAATTAATTAAACTCCTTTAACTAATTTTCCTTCCTAATCCAATTAGGAATAAATGAGAGTACTTATATTAAATTAATTCCTAAACTCTTTTAGAAATTAAAATAATAATAATTGTAATAATATTAATAAGACTCCTCTTATTAATTTATATTTAATATTTCTAAAATATTAAATAATAAATATTAAGCTATTTAATTTATTCTATCACCATAGATTAAATTAAATATACATAACATATTATTACGATTATGCCATTAACTTCTTAAATAATTATTCTTCCTTTTATGGTGTGACCCTTTAGGTTCTCCATATTAAACCTAGGTTGTGAATAAATCAATTAGAAACAATTCTAATCTTATTTAAATAAATAAATTAAATAATTAATTTATTTAAATAAATAATATTTATTCTACAATAGGGATAAGCCTCCCTAGCGATCAACGACTTTCCGGATAATATAGATTTCAACATTAATCATTAAAGAACCTTTGAGTAAATAGTTACTGCATACAATTCAATCCTTCCACCATACAATGTCCCAATTAAATATAAGACATGGAATTCTTTGTCAAGTCTTATTTTATTTAATTATATGTATTTCGACTCTTAAATGCACAACTCAAATAATGCAAATTAGAAACTCCTTTCTAATTTCATTCTCGCTAAACCAAGGACTCTTTGGGTTGTCATTTATCGAATCACATAGGACATTTCTCTTCTTTTATTAGAAGTGGTACATTCTTTATTGATCATACATTATCTCCATGTATAACTTTATTATACCCAAGCATACCCTTTGATATACCCTAAGGGTCTTAAGGAATAAGTCAAAGTATAACTCATCATACACAAGATACTATGATGATCTCAAGTCCAAGGATCACTTGTACTACTATCACTCTGAGAATTCCTATTGACAGCAAATAAAACTCCATTAGGTATTCCTTAGCGAGCCACGTTCGATGAACTTATTCTCTAATAAGCACCTACATACTTGCTTTAGTGTCTCCACACAAATGATCATGAGATCAATCATCCTCATCGAATGAGCAAGCAACGTATGTACCAATCTATCCGGATTCACTAATCCCCAATTTAGTAATCCAACGATTGGGAACTATTTTAGTTTTAAGCTTTCAAAGAATTTAGATCTCATTAGAATGATCATCATCATTATTCTAAAAGCATTGCTTAAAACTATGGGTTTATCACATATTATAAAACAGCATCATGTAGATAATTAAAAGCCTTTAATAAATTAATACTTTTTATTAATAAATGAATAAGATTGTTACAAAGTATATGCTTTATCATCAAACATGATTGGCTTGTGTGCATACTACTTTCATGAGTAATCAAAGAGCTTAAGTCTTAATAAGCCGTATAAGTCGTGAATAAGTAATTCAAACTTAATTAAGTTGTGAACTCATGAGGAACTTAGATGAGCTTCTCATATGTTTAATTTAATAAGATTGTATGATAATAAGAAGCAAGGATGATGGTTAAAAGATTTAAGCTATGATAAGTCATGCAAAGTGAATTCATAAGTAGTTCATACTTTTACAAGTTATAGACTAATGAATAACAAGTAATAACTTATCATGTCAATAAGTTAATGAAGTATGTATGTCAAGATGTTAGTATGTTGGATATGATATGAGAACATTGAGAAAAGGACTTAAATCAATAGTAAGTCATAAGAAAATGAAATCATGAAAGTTATAAGTTGATAAGCCATGAACTTAGGAAGAATAAGTCAAAACCTAATTTAAAAATAAGTTAATGTAATAAGTAGTTTGAAATGTTTATATGATGATTAGAATCCATTTATAACGATGATCAAATCGTTAGTAAAGAAGTTATGCCGGAATTCACACGATTGGACGTTAAGCGTCGAATTTATGAAATTCTCGGAATGGAAGTCGAATTTTGATATTGAGCTTGGAAACATTGGTTTTCAATGGAGACAAGTCATATTTGGCATTATAGAGTTGCGGACTCAAAAATTACTGGATTCTGACTTATAACGAAGAAACGAGCGTTGAACGTTCACGAACGTTTATTATTTTTGTTAAAAATGAACTAACAGGTGAATTTTTAGCAAACGAAGTCAAATAGATAAAATTATTGTATGAACGTGTAGAGTATGTAATTTGTGAATCATAGGCTTTTGAACGAGTCAATTCGGACTTATAACGAAGAAGTTATGCGTCCGGGAAGTTCACAAAAATTAAAATCTGCAAAATTTTTCTAAGGAACAGAGTTGGCGCCGCGGCGCCAAACCAAGGCCAAATGGTGGCACCGCAGCACCGTAACAGTGTCAAGGCATACTGCTAACTCACATCATGGTGCGAGATGAAGAACTAAGTGTGGCACCGCGGCGCCAGTCCCAGAGTTTTGACAGACAAAAATGTTTACAAGTATAGAATGAAAGATAACTCATTAGTAATGAACTAAGGTGTTAATATAACATTGTTAAAACATTGTTAGACACTTAATGTATGATGATTAAAGGTTAATAATCAATTGAATATGAACGTAATGTGAACAACATAATGTGCTAAGCCGACTGTAGAAATTTGTTGACCAAGTTGATTATGAATCCAATGGTTTGCAATACCAGTATGGGTTATGTAATTACTTAATAAACATGATAAGACCTTTCCTAAATCACTGTTATAGTGTTGACTTTAGGAATTTAATGTTGTTTAATGAGTAGTTAAACAATGAACATAAAGTATAAGGAACGTGAATCGTATTCAATAATGATAAGGCCTATAACATTAAGAGTTAAAACTAAAAGTTGTTAAGTAATACGTGAACGTAAACGGTATGCAATAAAGTGTACTTAACAAATGACGATTGAGTTTCGATTAATAATGTAAGGATCTTAGTAAGCCGTGAGGAAGGATGATTAACTCAAAACGAGTTGGACTAATGAAGTAAATCTACGTAAGACATAGAAGAGAAAGAAGTTGGTAAGAATAATGTAAAATATAATGGCAAGACGGAACCAATAGTAACAAATCTAATATATGATTAGATTGAGAAGAAGGGTAAGATTCATTAGGAACCATGTAAGTTCATTCATGACCTAATGTGGTATGTTATGTGGTTATGTGTTGTAGAGACCATAAAGACTGAAAGGAAAAGTTATTTTTACTGTAGCAGACGCTTAAGGCAAGTTTTTCTTAAACGCTTGTCTAACCTTCGTGTTAGCCAAGTTTTCAGTGATTCATGTTATGAGAAGCATGAAGTGTTTTACTAAAGGGTCGATGCCAGTTTTATCTCGGCTAGACTAATCTTGAAGAGTTGAATTAATTTATTTACAAGTCTTTTAATATAGAATTGTTAACACTATCCTACGCCAATTGTTTGGTACGGATTCAAGGTAAGCCTGTGTATGAATAAACAAATGTATTTTTCATCGATTATTCGATGGGCACGCGAGGTTGCCAAAACTTAAACGTATACACGCGTTTAATGGATGTAGTGTTGATCAACATAGAGTACTATGGGGTGATCACCCGAAGTGCTCAAGTAAGCTATCTTTACTTACGGACTTAGTGTCGGGTTGTCCTTTTCAAAAGAAATTATGAACCGCTCACACGGTCTTGAGCCTTAGTTGATATTCTCTTCAATATTATTATTGGAAAACGTTTTGAATGAAAAGAAGTGCTATTTTAAATTATCGGTAGTACTTCGTAACTATTGTTCAGTTACTGAAGATATACGATTCAAATGTTTCAAGCATGTTATTTAAAAGAAATTGTTGTACTTGCTGAGCTTGTTATGCTCACTCTTGCTTGAACCATATGAATGCAGCTAGGACCGAACGAACCGAGGGATCTGACAAGGATAGAGGCAGGACGAAGCTGAATGATTAGTTTACCTTGTAATAAACTAGTAAGTTATATATATTATAGAATGATGAACAAAGAATGTATTGATTTTAGAACCTGGGGACGGGATGTAATATTATTAATGTAATAAGAATGTCGTTGATATACACATTTTGATGTCGTTTCAATAAAATGAATGTGCGATTATGAAGCAACCAGTAGCACCATCATCTGTCGGGTTGGAAGATACCCGGATTTGGGGGCGTCACAGGTTGGTATTAAAGCATTAGGTTATAAAACTTAAGGGGGGAAGAACCTTAGGCTAATAACCTCGTTAAGGAAGGAAAGTCCAAAGGTAGTAAACTCAAGCTTTACTTTAGTCGAATGAGTTAATAAGGTATTGAGGAAACTTCGATCTTAGAAAAGATTTAAAAGATGGAAAGTAACCTAAATAAATTAAATGTGATTTGTGCTTATACTATTGTGTGTTATGTACTAATCAACATATGTGTTATTGTAGGATGTCGATCGATAGCTTGATGTATAGAGATATATACACGGTGAGGGAAGAAACTATGAACAGAGTAGACAATGTACCTATGCCGGTGGTGGAGGTACCATTAGTGATTCTAGAGGAGTTGGAAATAGTGGAGTACTTTTCTGAGGAGAACTACTCTGAGGGAGATATGGATATAACATCATATCTTAATATGATGAGCAACGAGGAGGAAGTAATGGAGATAACGTCGGTTGGTATGGTGGTACCTACACTAGAGTTATCACCTCTAGATGCAATGAGATCATTGTATCTGGCAGTGCTTGACAGGAATGTGCAACTGAGTATAGTTGTGCAGAATCAAAATGAAGAGATTAGTGCTCTTTATGTAGAGAAGGAGTCTGCAGAAGCAGATTTTGAGTTCGAGCATGATGAGAAGGTGCTCATGATAAATAAGGCTAGGGATTTTAAGAAGGAGGTCGATGAGCTTCGTAAAGAATTGGGAGAGAAGGACCGGAAGATAGCGCGGATGTCTTAAATCCATGAGAGTGCTCATAAGGATTTCAAGCTTAAAGCTGCTTGTTATTCCATAGAGTCGGGGCAGACTCGACACACTATTAATCGGGATACTGTAACGAGGATTGCGAATGAGAAACACAAGGATGCTGTTATGCATTATTAGAAAGCTAGAATTATAAATATATGTGTAGTGACTTAAAACCCTCTTTTGTATAAAAAAAAGGGTAGTCGATTTGTAAATCCCAACTTTTGAGAAGTTCAATTGCGGGATAGAAATGTAATAGCCTTGGGCTATGTAATCAAATTGTAAATAGTTTTAACTATGAAGAAGCATATGAATATAATGAAGTTTTCATTTAATATTCTTTGTTATGGTATGAGTTGTTGTGAGATGAATAATAACGAAGTAAGTAAATAGATAATAATGAAATTCTATTTAATCAGAAAATGCCGCGAAGTAGAAGACAACATAATCAGGAAGCGGAATCACGTAATAAAAATCAAGGGGGGGGGGTCAAAACAATCCTATGCAAGAGTTCGTTAATTTATTAACGGCTGCATTTAACTAAACCGGGGGTAGAGTACCCGCCAAACCTAGGTTAGCCAGGATGACTACCTTTAAAGAATTTAAAAGTGTAGGTCCGCCGGAGTTCAAAGGAACGATGGACCCATTAAAAGCCCCGACATGGGTAAAGGAAATAGAGAAGGCGTTTGTTATTACAAAACGTAGGTGAGGCGCAACATATTTCTTTTACGACTTACATGATGAAAGTGGAAGCCAACTTTTGGTGGGAGGCTCACCAGGGTGGGGCTAGAACAGATGGGGTAACGTAGGAACAGTTCAGGAAGGTTTTCTTCAAGAATTATTTCCCTACAAGCATGTAAGGTAGGATGGAGATTACGTTCTTAGAACTTAAACTAGGGGATATGATGGTTCCCCAATACGCGGCCAGATTCAATGAATCAGCAATGTTTGCTCCACACCAAGTCGACACTGAGGAGAGGAAGGCTCGTAGGTTTGAGCAGGGCCTGAAACCCTAGCTTTATAGTAGGATTTCTGTGTTCCAGAGTGTTTCCTGTGGGACATTTTGGAAAAGGTGATTATAGTCGAGGGTGGTAGTGAGGCGTTGACTCAATATCACAAAGAGAGGGAAAATAAGAGTAAGGGAAAGGGAGGAACCAAGGTAGAGAATGCCAGTGGTAATATGCTAAAAAGAGAGAATTTTAACTCCGGGAATACTAGAGTGGGACAAGGGGATCCTAAGTGTAGGATTGAAGCATGTACAACATGTGGGAAGATTCATCTAGGAGTCTGTCTGAAAGGGATTATAAGTACCTTTAAACATTACGGTAGAGGAGGAGGGAATAACTTTCGTTAATTATATTCATGGAAATGGTTTCATGAATAAGGAATGTAAAAAAGTATTGGTAGATAAGTACCGATAAAGTTGAGAGAATTTGAAGTAATTCTAGGTATGAATGGGTTGATTAACCATAGAACTTTAATAAATTATTAGAATAAAAGTTTGAATCTTCAGTTTTCTAAGTAACCCAAGGTAGTATTTTATGGTAATAAAATACCGCGACGCTCTTGTTGTCTAGCGATGAAGCAAGTTAGGAGGATGTTAAGGAAGAGGATGAGTTCTTATGGTTGCGTATCAACTATCGTAATAGGAGTAAGTTAGCGGTTAAGAATAAATACCCATGGCCCAGGATCGATGATCTATTTGATCAATTGAAGAGGGCAAAGAATTTTTCTAAGATAGATTTGCGTATGGGGTATAGTCGGTTGAAAGTAAGGAAGAAGGAGGAGGTACCTAAGATGACATTCAGAACTCGTTATAGTTATGACAAGTTTCTGGTTATGTCATTTGGGTTAACTAATGTGCGGAAGTTAGACTTTCCGTAATGGGTGCCGAGCAAGTTAGTGGCAAATTGATAGGTACTCTGGTGAGGTGCTATGGTTGAAAGTACCATTAGCGTCACAGAGTGTTCAAATAATATTGGGATGAGGGTGTCGTAATAATCCTTGGTGATATTCTAGTCTAATTTAAGACGTTAGAAGATCACGCTGAACATTTAGAGATAGTGTGAGAAACACTACAAAGGGAGAAGCTGAATTCGGAATTCACTGCGTGTGAATTATAGCTTGAGAGATAGACAGATTTGTTAATAAGAAATATGTTGGGTATGAGAAGTGAGAAAATAGTTTTAGAAGCTAAAAGGAAGGTTAAGTGAGGTACATGTATTGTCTCTATCATATGATATGGGGAATTTTGTAGTGTATCTCGATGTTTCGCATAGATGACGAGATTGCGTGCTTATGTAGCATGGGAAAGTCATTAGGTATGCATCATGCCAGTTAATGGATTATAAGGAGGCTTATGATCTATAATTGGCAGCTATAGTTTTTGAATTAAAAATTTGAAGATAGTATTTATACGGTGAGAAGTGTGAGATATACATGGACTCTAAGAGTCTGAAATATATCTCCACACAGAAGGAGTTGAATATAAGGTAGAGAAGGTAATTAAAATGGCTAAGAGATTTCGACGTTGATATGATTATATCAATCCAGGAAAGTTAACGTAGAAGCCGACACGTTAAGTAGAAAGGGTAGGGAAAAGCTATCGATGTTAACAACTCAGAATGAGTTAATATTGGAAATGGCGAAAACAGAGTTAGAGGTTAGATTGTGGAATGAAGTGGTAGAAATGTTATCCACATCGTAGACTCAATCCACGATACTTGAACGAGTTAAGTAACTACAACTAAGTAATGAGGAATGCACGCGAATGAAGAAGAGGATGCATGATGAAGAGAAGATCAAGTATAATCTTGTTTTGAAGGAGGAATTTGAGTTCCAAATAATTCTAAGTTAAATTCTAATGAAAGGGTAATAACGTAATGTGTTAATAAGTGTTTAACTTCCAACTCATATTATTGATAGGAAGTGGCCAGTTATGTGAATGAAGATAATACCTTCGTTGAAGGTGAAATGAAAGAACTACAATGTCGAAGAAGCATTGTGGGAACTTGAGATTAAAATAAAGGAAAATGTTTCCTCAATGGTGTATGTATTATTAGCATGATTCTGGGGACATAATCCTTATAAGGGGGGAAGAATGTGACGCCCCAGAAAATTTGGATTTTTGAGAATTAAATTTTATTTTTATTATGTGGATTAAATGAAAATTTAATTGATTATTTATGGAGTAAGCTAATTGAGGGTCGTTATATGACCTAGACATATCGGAATGTCGTAGTATTTTGGCTACGTGATAGAATTAAAGGGTTTGAATTTCCAAGATGAAAATAAAAGCTTTCCGAGAAATTTTTCAAAAAACACTATTCATGCATTTTTGCTCGGGAATTATTTTTAAACTTCTGAGAAATACGTAATGATAGAATTCTAAGACAAGATGGAATATATAATAATATTTCAGTTATGGCAAACGTAGTTTTTCGCATGCGGACTTAAAACCTAACGGTTAGGGAAAGTTTGTCCCGAGAAGGAGTTTAAATGCGTATAATGAATTAAAGCTATGATTGTATAATATATAAGTATTGTACGAGGTAATGAATACAAGTATAATACGAGGTATTATACGAGTATATATGAATGATGGAATGTCGTATATTAAATAAATATATGAGTTGGAATACGAGAATTATACGTAGATTATACGTTATAAGACTTTAAGCCAAACATATTGAATTTGTTGAATTGTGTAGGAAATTGTAATGTCCAATTAGGATAACAATAAAGCCCAATACAAGATAATGATAAAGCCCAAAGAATTGTTAATGCAAGCCCAATGTATAAATTAGGATTAATTAAACCTTAAGCCTAAAGTAAGAATCCATTGGGTTAGGAGGATCCATGGAGCAAACCATGTTAATGTGGGTAGACTTGATGGGCAAGAACTTTGTGTGGTGATCAAGTGTTGTGATGAGAAAGAAAGGGAAGTGGCTAGCAAGTTAACTTAGAGCCAAGGTTATGAATAGTAAGGAGGTGAAGTTGAGGAGGTTAGTTAAGGAGGTGGGATGTCCTAATGTCCATAATGCCCTCACTTTGGATTGCCTATAAATAGAGAGCTCTCAATTCATTTGATTGCTTGATTAAAATTTCTCCCAACTCCTCTCAAGTTAAGCAACTTATTGGTTAGAGAGAATAAGCACTTATAAGTCAAACTTCCATTATGAGATTTTTAAGAAGTAAGAAGGAGATTAAAGCTTAGTCAAGTGATATTCAAGGGTAAGAACTTAAACCATGAATCTCTTTCTCTTCCATTGGTAGGGAGATGGGTAGTGGTAGAACATGTATGCTAAGGAATGATAGGAATGAGTAATCAAAGAGCTTCAGTCTTAATAAGCCGTATAAGTTATGAATAAGTAATTCAAACTTAACTAAGTTGTGAACTCATGAGGAACTTAGATGAACTTCTCATATGTTTACTTTAATAAGATTATATGATAAAAAGAAGAAAGGATGATGGTTAAAAGATTTAAGCTATGATAAGTCATGCAAAGTGAATTCATAAGTAGTTTATACTTTTACAAGTTATAGACTAATGAATAACAAGTAATAACTTATCATGTCAATAAGTTAATGAAGTACATATGTCGAGATGTTATTATGTTGGATATGATATGAGAACATTGAGTAAAGGACTTAAATCAATAGTAAGTCATAAGTAAATAAAATCATGAAAGTTATAAGTTAATAAGCAATGAACTTATGAAGAATAAGTCAAAACCTAATTTGAAAATAAGTTAATGTAATAAGTAGTTTGAAATGTTTATATGATGGTTAGAATCCATTTAGAACAATGATCAAATCGTTAGTAAAGAAGTTATGCCGGAATTCACACGATTGGACGTTAAGCGTTGAATTCGTGAAATTCTCGGAATGGAAGTCGAATTTTGATATTGAGCTTAGAAACATTGGTTTTCAATGGAGACAAGTTATATTTGGCATTATAGAGTTGTGGACTCGAAAATGACCGGATTCCGACTTAGAACGAAGAAACAAGCGTTGAACGTTCACGAACGTTTATCGTTTTCCTTAAAAATGAACTAATAGGTGAATTTTTAGTAAACGAAGTCAAATAGATAAAATTCTTGCATGAACGTGTAGAGTATATAATTTGTGAACTGTAGGCTTTTGAACGAGTCAATTCAGACTTATAACGAAGAAGTTATGCGTCCGGGAAGTTCGCAAAATTTAAAATCTGCAAAATTTTTCTAAAGGCCTGAGTTGTTGCCATATGCCAACCCAAAAAAATGTATTTTTGGTACGGATTCAAGGTAAGCCTGTGTATGAATAAACAAATGTATTTTTCATCGATTATTCGATGGGCACGCGAGGTTGCCAAAACTTAAACGTACACACGTTTAATGGATATAGTGTTGATCAACATAGAGTACTATGGGCTGATCACCCAGAAGTGCTCGTAAGCTATGCAGGACTTACGGACTTAGTGTCGGGTTGTCCTTTTCAAAAGCAATTATGAAATGCTCACAGTCTTGAGCCTTAGTTCATATTCTACTGAATATTGTTGTTGGAAAACATTTTGAATGAAAAGAAGTGTTATTTTGAATTATTGGTAGTACTTAATAACTATTGTTCAGTTACTGAAGATATACGATTCCTATGTTTCAAGCATGTTATTTAAAAGATATTATTGTACTTGCTGAGCTTGTTATGCTCACTCTTGCTTGAACCATATGAATGCAGCTAGGACCGAACGAACCGAGGGATCTGACAAGGATAGAGGCAGAACGAAGCTGAACGATTAGTTTACCTTGTAATATACTAGTAAGTTATATATATTATAGAATGATGAATAAAGAATGTATTAGTTTTAGAACCTGGGGACGAGATGTAATATTATTAATGTAATAAGAATGTCGTTGATATACACATTTTGATGTCGTTTCAATAAAATGAATGTACAGTTATGAGTACCGTGTAGCACCATCTGTCGGGTTGGAAGATACCCGGATTTGGGGGCGTCACAGGGTTGCCACTTACATGGTACATAATACAAATACAACTTAATTATACAACAGTCGTGTAAAATACGACAAAACATAATCTAAGAGTTTTAATAAGAATATTGTCATCTAGACAATATCCACACTCAATGGAGTCCTCATTACATTTATTGTCACACTATTTACCAGTATAGTGAGGACTACTAATGCTATCATCTGGACCGTCACTCCGTTCCCCGACTAGTCCCGGCTACGTTCTCATTTCCTGAAGAGAACAGTGAAAGAAAGGGAGAGCTCAACTAGCCCAGTAAGAAATATTATGACTAAGATAATGCAGAATAAATTATCATTAGCCTTCAACAATGTTAAACTAATAGAATATAATAGAAAATAAGTTTAAGTGCAGCGGAACAAGCAATCCGTTAGAAGAGTCAAGTAGAGCATAAAATCTATTATCTTCTATGATTTAAAAAGTTTTTTATCAACTTTATCGCTGGGACTCAGCTTAATAAATAAAATCGAATCATCCCTGCATCATGGCCAAGGATATTCATGTAGTCATCAATGGTCATGACTATACCGAATAATCCCTGGTCATAATCACACCAACAACTGTCCATCAATGAACTACAGGCCAGTGAGGACTTTTACCACATCATTCGTCACATTACGATCATGATTATACCGAATAATTCCTGGTCATAATCATACCATGTCCATCTATGCACGTAAGCCAAAGATGACTTTAATCACAATATAAGCATGAGGATGATGACAATGACATAACAATTCAATAAAACAAGTTCAAGGATAAATTTTAAAGATTTATAATTTAATTTATCCAGAAATCAATAACATCCAAATTGTCAACATGATACTGCTTTGTAGAGTAAAATTCAAGAATAATATTAATGTACCAAATATAATTTGGACAGAAAAGAAATATAATTTTCGGATGAATAGTACCTCGTGAATAGTACTTCGAGAATAGTATCCCGTGAATATTACCCCGACACAAAAAGTGTCCCGAATACCCGAGTGAATGATACTAGAGTGAATAGTAATTGGGTGAATAGTAACCCGTGAATAGTAACTCGTGAATAGTACTCCAGTACGAAAAGTGCCCCGAATACCCGAGTGAATAATATTACAGTGAATAGTAGCCAAGTGAATAGTAACCCGTGAATAGTAACTCGTAAAAGAAAAATACCAAAGAAATTGATATTTCATGACGAGTACAAAAGAAATGATATCTCATACGAGTATAATAGAATATACGAAACTGCAAATGGATTTTCACCCACAATGGGGTAATCCACGTAGACAGATCATTTCCATAATTTAATAAAGAATGAATACGAAGGGTCATTCACCATGCATGCGGTAATCCACATAGACAGGTTATTCCAACAGAATAATAAGGAATGGAATAATAGAAGAATTCACCATGCATGCGATAGACCGCATGCATGACGGAGTTATTCAAACGAATAATAAAAAGAATGGAACCAGTCATGCGTAATCTGCATGCGATGTGATATTCCAATGAATAATAAAGAATGGAACCAGGTCATGCGTAATCCGCATGCATACGACATGATATTCCAATAGAATAATAAAGAAGAACGGAACGGTCATCACGTAATCCACACGACATGGATATTCCAAATGAATAATAAAGAATGGAATAACAACAGAATTCACCGGGCATGCGATAGAAGATGCATACGTGTTATTCCAACAGAATAATAAAGAATAGAATAACTGAAGAATTTCACCATGTATGCGGTACTTCGCATAGACAGGTTATTCCAACATAATAATAAAGAATGGAATAACAACCCTTATGAGTATTGAAAGAAAATAACTCTCTTCATGAATACGAAAGAAAAATACCCCTTACCTCTATTGAACGAAAATAATAATCCTACGAATATTAAACGAAGATGATATTCCTTACGAATATTGAACGAAAATAATATTCATACAAATACGAAAAATAATATCTCTTCAGAATATGAAATAAATAATACCCCTTACCTCAGAAGAAGACAGGATATTGGAGTAGTGAAGTAGCAGACTACTCTTCTTCTTTCTCCCTATAGCTTCTCTCTCTATAGCTTCTCTCTCTATAATTGCTCTTGTGAGTCTTAGTGAATTGGTGAGAATGAAGGAAGAATGAGCTTCTATTTATAGGAAAATATAGTTTCGATAATTGCACGTTTTGGGGCTCAAATATTATAGTATAATACCTTCTTCTTTTCTTCATTTTAATTTAGTCCTGCAAGTATTATCAAACTTGCACCACCTCCCCTAATAGTAAATCATGTGAATCAATAGTATAATCATGTGAAAAAAATAATTACAGTATAGTACCTTCAACTATACCTCCATTTTTAATTTAGTCATACAAGTATTATCAATCTTGCACCAACTCCCCTAATAGTAAATCATGTGAATCAATAGTGCACACATATGAACACATAGTTATAAGCATGTGAATTAATAGCAAATAATTACTTATTTATCCGGTTAATTACCCAATTGGTCAATATAATCTCCAGACATCAATTATTATCGAAATAAATGTCGATTTCCACTAACACTAATAATTCCAACACAATGGAACTATTAATTTCATCTTTAATCTACACAAACTTATTCATCATTAATATTTTAACTCACAATATTTAACAACTAGGTCATTCCCAGGAAAGAGGGGGCTTTTTGATAAGGATTTCTTCTTATTGACGCGCAATTAAGTGACCAAACCTCTCCTTGATAGAACTTCTAGACATTGTCAATATTGCAAATAATAATATGAATAACTTTGTCGTCTCAATTATTGATTTAATAATATAACATATTATGTAGATGATACTGTGATAACAATTAAATCAATAATATGAGAGATATTATGCAGTAATTACTGTTGCAATAATTGAGTATAACTGAGTGATTTCTCACGTAAGAATCAATAATCAATCTGGTGTGCTACTACTTAACCACGCGTATTCATCGTACTTTACCACCGATTATTTTATGACAACTTGTTACTTTGAAAAATTTTCACATATCACCCTTAACTTTATCCTTTTATCAATTTAACCATTTACTAAATAGAATAATTATAAGAAAACTGAATACTTTCATTTCATAAAATTCGGGTCTCACAATCTCCCTCCTATGAAATTTTGCCCTCAAAATTTACGTGCACTGTAGTTCAAGAGATGAGAATACCTTGCTTTCTTTTCGAATTGTACCTTCCTGGTTATTTCCTCTCTATCATGATTTTTTCATTTCTCATCTCCTGTATTTCAGATATCATTCTAGAATATAATTTCAAAATAAGGGTTAATTGACATACCACATATTATCTCTATATTCTAACCGACCAATTAAATAACAAATAAACTTAGGTAGGTCATACTACCGAAAAAATTACCCGTCTCTCCCCTCCTAATTCTAGTCTCACATCTCAGCCAGGGATCATATCCCTAAGCTTTGATACCAACTGTGACCCGCATCCAAGACTTGGATAGCACCTCACAATGATACCTATCAACTTGCCACCATTACTCATGGCCTCCCCTACGGAAAGTCTGGCTTCGGTGCATCCCAAGACTTGGAAGTCACCAGATAAAGGCTCGGGGATCTTTTCTATGGCTTTGATAACAACTGTGATGCCCCCAAAATAGATATATATCACCCATCTTGGGTCGCCACTTACATGGTACATAATACAAATATAACTTAATTATACAACAGTCATGGAAAATACGACAAAACATAATCTAAGAGTTTTAATAAGAATATTGTCATCTAGACAATATCCACACTCAATGGAGTCCTCATTACATTTATTGTCACACTTTTTAACCGAATAGTGAGGACTACTAATGCTATCATCTAGACCGTCACTCCGTTCCCCGACTAGTCCCGGCTACGTTCTCATTTCTTGAAGAGAACAGTGAAAGAAAGGGAGAGGTTAACTAGCCCAGTAAGAAATATTATGACTAAGATAATGCAAAATAAATTATCATTAGCCTTCAACAATGTCAAACTGATACAATATAATAGACAACAAGTTTAACTGCTATAACGCCCGAGAAAATCGAATTTTTGTGACAATTAAATTTTTATTTGATTATGTGAATTAAATGAATTTAATTGATTTATTATGTGAGTAAGCTATGTGAAGGTCGTTCTATGACCTAGAATGTGCTAATATGGTTAGTAATCTGGCTACGTGCTAGAATTAATTGTTTGGAATTTCCAAGACGAAAATATTTGTTTTTTGAGAAATTTTTGTAAAAATACTATTCATCCATTTCTGTTCGGGGAATTATTTTGAAATTCAGAGAAACGCATAATGATAGAATATCGAGATAAGATGAAATATCTGATAATATTTCATTTATGGCAAACAGAGTTTTCGCCTGCGGACTTAAAACCTAAGGGTTGAGTATATTGATTTCCGAGAAGGAAATGAAATGTGTAGAAGAATTGCGTTATTGTTAGAGCTTGTGTTATACAATTATGGTACTATTTAGTATCTATGTATAATACGACGAGTAAATACAAAGTACAATACGATTATTGTACAAGTAGTATACGGAGAAAATACGTGAATTGTATGTATAGAATACGATTCATATTATAGAATTAAGTTAAGTCTTAATGTTAATTCATTTGAGTTGGTTTATAATTAGCCCAATTATTTGAATGAGCAAGCCCAAGGGATTAATGGGTTAAGCCAAGTCAAGGCCCAATGTTAATTTAGTTAAGCCCAATTCATGAAAACCGAACCGTGGATCGAACCGATGGGTCACCGAATGGGTAAAACCCATAGGGCAACCCATGGGATGACCCATGGCAAGGGTGGGCCGGCCACCTTGGTGTGAAAGCCAAGAATAAGGCTTGGTCACCAAGAATTTTACTTGGTGACCAAGAGTGAATAGTAAGGAGGTGATGGTAGTTTGTCCAAATTGCCCTCCATTCTATTTTCCTATAAATAAGAAGCTAGGTTGGTTCATTTATGAGTTTTTCAATTGCCCAACTTAGATTATTTGAGAGAGAAAGAGAGCTAGACTACACAAATCATACACTTTAGGAAGCTTTGACTTAGAGTTTTCAAGAGATTTCATAAGAGTTCTTGAGGTAATAATCCTTATCTTTCATTTCCATCTCTTTTAATTTTCTTTTATCTTGGAGGATCATAAAATGGGTGGTATATGTCTTGTATAGTGGATTAAAGATGACTTACCATAGATTCAATCTCTATAAGTCATGAGATCGTAAGAATCATAGGGTTCGTTATAGTTTCAAACCATAAAAATATTGTTTGTTGAGATCGATTGTTTATAAATGATTGAACTCCATCAATACGTTAAAATATGCATCTTGCTTGGTTAGGATATAGATATGAAATCCATGGAGTATTCCATGAGATTTGGCTTAGAGAACATTAGTAACGAAGTTATGGCGAATTTCACGAAATTAGACGTTAAACGTCAAAAACGTTGAAATTCCGGATTGGAGGTTGAAAGTTGACGTGAGACTTGAAAACATTGTTTTTCAATGTCAACACGTGAAATAGGGTAATTAAGAGTTGTGGGTTCAAGAATCGTCGAATTCTGACTTAGAATGAAGAAAACGAGCATTGAACGCTTATTAACGTTTACGAATGTTTAGAAATTGAACTCAATAGTGAATTTTGAGTTATTGGATTCGAAAGTGTCGGATTCTTATATGAACGCGTAGAGAATGTCATTTATGACGCGTAGGATTTTGAACGGACCAAATCGGGCATATAACAAAGAAGTTATGACCCTGCGAATTTAACAAAATTTTTTAAAACTGTTGAAATTCTGGTACTGAGGTCTGGCACCGCGGCGCCAGACGTAGTGTAAAATGTCATGCATCATGACCTTGACAAGATAACATTATCCATTGCTAAAATGGCACCACAAAGACCACTTGTTTGTCTGAGTCTCGCCACAATGTACCGAGACCGAAGTTAACCATCGCTAACTCGGCGTCAGCAGATTCGATCTAATACTTATAGATGTCATGCATGCAGCATGCGAGTGCAAGGCTTTGGATAGTGACTTAGGTTTTGAACTTCAATTGTTCGGAGACCTAAGGGAGTAATGTTTGTACACTTCATAAGTGTATTAAAACTATTCCTATACTACTTATACTGGAGTATATGGTATTGAACTTAGGAATTGAATGCATGTTCATAAGTTATGAATGATGAATGAAGTTGGTACTTTTTCAACAATGTTCGAGTCTGGTTAATAACGTCAGTTGAGTAATGAGCCGGGGCGAAGGGTAATAAATCATGTTGACTTTATTATTAATATTAAGTTAACTAAGACATAGAAGAGAAAGAAGTTGGTAAAACAATGTGAACATTTTATTGTTAGCTAATTATAGTGTGCTATGTGAATATATCATGTAGATTCTGTAAAGGCTGTGGTCAGTCGATTAAATTATTTGAAGACGCTGAAAGGCAAGTTTTCTTAACATTTGTCTAACCTTCAAGTTAGTCAAGTTTTTATGTGATTCATTGTACTGAATTGCACGGCTGATTTTAAAGAAAGGGTCAATGCCAGATTTAACTCGACTAGACTACTCGTAGTATATATATTGATTATGATTCATATCTTTCTATATAGAAATGTTAATGCTATCCTATGCCAAGTAATTTAATGGACGTGAAGGTAAGGTTTGTCTATGAACAAACAAAAGTATTTTTCATCGATTATTCGATGGGCACGCGAGTTTGCCAAAAATATTAAACGTAAATACGTTTAATGAATGAGTGTTGATCAACATAGAGTACAATAGGCTGATCACCTAGAAGTGCTCATAAGTAATGCGAATGTAACAGCCTTAGTTCTGTGAAATCCTTTTCAAGTATGAAAATAGAAAGTTACTGTTCATGGTCTATCAACCGGTTTAGAATTCCTAATCTATTTTATACTTTGGGAACTGATGTTATGAACTGTTAAAGTATTATTGTTTCATGATACTTCATAACTATTGTTCAGTTATCTAGGAATTGTTATATAATTCACGAATGTGGTATTACTGTTATCCTTTATTAAACTTGCTGAACTGTCATGCTCACTTCTTGCGTAAACTATATAACTGCAGTTAAGGATGAACGTCCTGAGAATGCTAAGAGAGATAAGGGCAAAGCTAAGATGGATGCTTAGCCATTGTGTAATAGATTAGTAAGTTTTTATGTATTATACATTATGAACAACAAACGATGTAACCGGTTTATGAACCTGGGAAGGATTATACTTTGATTGTAATAAGAAGATAGTAATTACATTCATTTTGTTGTATTTCAATGGAATGATTGTATGAATATTAGTACAGTGGAGCACCATATGTCGGGTTGGAAGATACCCGAATTTGGTGGCGTCATAGGTTGGTATCAAAGCTTTAGGTTATAAAACTTAAGGAGGAAGAACCTTAGGCTAATAACCTCGTAAGGAAGGTAAAGTCCGAAGAATGAAATTCAAGTCCATTGAATTATTAAGGTAGTGAGATAACTCAGTATCGAAAGATTTAAAAGATGAAAAGTAACCTTAAATAAATTAAATGTGATTTGTGCTTATACTATTGTGTATTATGTATTAATCAACTTATTATGTGCTATTGTAAATGCCGATCGATAGCTTGATGTATAGAGACATTCACGTTGTGAGTGAAGAGTCAGTGAACCAAGTTGAAATTGTACCAATGTCAGTGGCGGAGGTATCGTTAGTTGTACTAGAAGACTTAAACATGGAGGAGTACATCTCTGAGGAGGAATACTCTGAGGAGACGATGGGGTTAGCATCATATCTTAATGAGATGCTTGACATGGAGGAGGAGATGGAGGTAACATTGATTAATACGGTGGTACCTACTCAGAAGCCAACACCTCCGGATGCAATGAGATCATTGTATCTGACTGTGTTAGATAGGAATGTGCATCTGTGCACTGTAGTTCAGACATAGAACGAGGAAATAACCGCCCTATATGAGGAGAAGGAATCTGTAGAAGCAGATTTTGAGTCAGAGCACGACAAGAAAGTGCTTATGATAGATAAGGCACGTGACTATAAGGAAGAGTCCTTAGAGCTTCGAAAGAAACTGGTTGAAAAAGACTAGAAGATAGCTAGGATGTCATACATCCATGAGTGCGCTCATGAGGATTTCAAGCTAAAAATTGCTTGTTATTCCATTAAATCCAGGCAGACTCGACATACCATAAGTCGAGATATAGTGTCGATTCTGGCAAATCAGAAATATGAGAATGTCATTCGACAATGTTAGTAGATCATTAGATCTTTTTGTATGTAGTAGTGACGTAAAGCCCTCTTTTATATAATTAAGGGTAGTCTTTTTGTAAATCCCAATTTTTGTAGAAGGCAATCGCGGGATAGTATGTAATAGTTTTTGGCTAAGGGAACATGATGTAAATAATTTTGACTATGAAAGCATATTTATATAATGAAGTTTTATTTAATGTCCTTGTTGTGGTATGAGTGGTTGTTGTTGTTTGAAAATGATAACCAAGTAGTTAAATAGATAATAACGAAACTTTATCTATTTAATCAGAATTATGCCGCCAAGAAGGAGACAACGTAACCAAGAGGCCGAGTCTTATAATGAGAATCAAGGGGGTCCTAATAACCCTATGCAAAAGTTCGTTAATTTATTAACGGCTGCATTTAACCAAGTTGGGGGTAGGATTCCTATAGTTCCTGGGGTAGTAAGAACAACTACCTTTAAAGAATTTAAGAGTGTGGGTCCTCCTGAGTTCCGAAGAACGACGGACCCTTTAGAGGCCCAAATATGGGTGAAAGAGATTGAAAAAGCGTTTGTGATAACAAACGTAGGTGAGGCGCAGAAGACTTTGTTTGCGACTTGCATGATGAAGGGGGAAGCCAACCACTGGTGGGAGGCTCACCAGGATGGGGCTAGGACCAAAGTTGTTACATGGAAACAGTTTAAGAAGGTCTTCTTCGAAAACTATTTCCCTACTAGCATGCAGGGTAGGATGGAGATTAAGTTCCTAGAACTTAAGCAGGGAGATATGACAGTTCCCCAGTATTCCGCCAAGTTCAATGAATTGGCAAGGTTTGCTCCACACCAGGTGGATACAGAGGAGAGGAAGGCGCGCAGATTTGAGCAGGGCTTAAAACCCTGGCTCTATAATAGGATATCTGTTTTTCAGAGTGCTTCCTACGGGACCATTCTGGAAAAGGTGATAATAGCAGAAGGTGGTGGTGAGGCATTGTCTCAGTACCAGAAAGAGTGAAAGAACAAGAGTAAGTTAGAGGGAGTGAGGAAGGCAGAAGTTGCCAGCGAAAGTGGCAACTTGCCTAAGAGAAAGAGCTTCAACCCTGGGAATACTGGGGTAAAGCAAGGAGATCCTAAGCGTAGGACGGAAGCATGTAAGACATGCCGAAAGACTCACATGGGAGTCTGCTTAAAGGGAAAATCAGTCTGCTAAAACTATGGGCAGGAGGGGCATTTGTCACCCAACTATCCTAACCCTAAGAAGAATCAGGGGTGTTTTGTCTGTGGGTCATTGGACCACATGGCAAGAAATTGCCCGAAAAAGGGTTTAGAGAGAAATAAGGGTTCTTGTAGTGGTAAGTTAGCCATTACTGGACCAACACCATCAGTGGGTAGACCCTAAGCTCGTACATTTAATATGACTGTCCAAGATGCGGTTGCTTCAACGGATGTGGTAGCAGGTATCATTCCGGTCAATAAGATAAATGCTTATATGCTATTTGACTCGGGTGCTACTTGTTCTTTTATAACATGTGAATTTGCTAAGCAATTAGGTTTAATCCCTGAGAAGTTACCTATACCTTTAGACGTTAAGGTAGCAAATGAAGAGATAATCCCCATTGAACATATTCATAAGGAATATTGCATAGAAATTAGAAGGAATAAGTTATCGATAAATTTGGTACCGATAAGGTTAAAAGAATTCGATGTAATTCTTGGTATGGATTGGTTGGTTGGCGATAATAGATTTTCATAGGAAAAGCGTAAACCTTCGGCTTTCTAAGAAAACCAAGGTAGTGTTTTTCGGTAGTAAATCACTGAGATGCTCTTGTTGTCTGTCGATGATACAAGCTAGGAAAATGTTGAGAAAAGGGTGTATAGGTTATGTGTGCCATGTTGTGGATACCCAAAAAGTGGGAACATCCTTGGACCAAATACCTATAGTGCAAGAGTTCGCGGATGTATTTTCGGAGGAGTTACCGGGTATTCCACCGGACAGGGAGGTTGAGTTTGTAATTGATTTGTTACTAGGAATGGCACCAGTTTCAAGGGCACCATATCGAATAGCGCCAGTTGAGATGAAGGAGTTAATGGTTCAGTTGCAAGAACTATTAGATAGAAAGTACATTCAACTGAGTGTGTCTCCTTGGGGAGCACCAGTGTTGTTTGTAAAGAAAAAGGATGGGTCATTAAGACTTTGTATCGACTATCGAGAGTTGAACAAGTTGACGATTAAGAATAAATACCCGTTACCCGGGATGGATGATCTATTTGATCAGTTGAAAGCGGCAAAGTATTTTTCTAAGATAGATTTGTGCACGGGATATCATCAGTTAAAGGTGAGGAAGGAGGATGTACCTAAGACGGCATTCAGAACTCGTTATGGTTATTACAAGTTTCTGGTGATGTCGTTTGGGTTGACTAATGCGCCAGCCGCATTTATGGATATGATGAACAGAGTGTTCAAACAATATTTGGACAAGTTAAATATAGTGTTCATTGATGATATTCTAGTCTATTCAAAGACGCCAGAAGATCATGCAGAACATTTAAGGATAGTGTTGGGAACACTAAGGAAGGAGAAGTTGTATGCGAAATTCACAAAGTGTGAATTTTGGCTTAAGAGAGTGCAGTTTCTAGGACATGTTATTGATAAGGATGGCATTTCCGTAGATCCGGCAAAAGTAGAAGCAGTTAATGAGTGGGAGCAACAGAAAACGCCAACTGAGGTTTGGAGTTTTCTTGGGTTAGCGGGATACTATAGAAGGTTCATTCTGGACTTTTATAAAATTGCTACTCCGTTGACAAATCTGACAAGAAAGTCGATGAAGTATGTGTGGACTGAAAAATGTGAGAACAATTTTCAGGAGTTGAAAAAGAGATTAAGTGAAGCACCTGTGTTGTCTTTACCCGACGATACAGGGAACTTTGTAGTGTATAGCGACGCTTCGCATAAAGGACTGGGTTGCGTGCTCATGCAGCATGCCAAAGTCATTGCTTATGCGTCACGTCAATTGAAGGATTATGAGAAGGTCTATCCTACTCACAATCTGGAATTAGCAGTGGTAGTTTTTGCCTTGAAGATATGAAGGCATTATCTATATGGTGAGAAGTGTGAAATATACACGGACCACAAAAGTCTGAAATATATCTTCACACAGAAGGAGTTGAACATGAGACAGAGAAGGTGGTTAGAGCTGATAAAAGATTATGACTGAGATATTTTATATCATCTAGGGAAGGCAAATGTAGTAGCTGATACGCTAAGTAAGAAGGGTAGAGAGAAACTATCAATGTTAACAACTCAAAATGAGTTGATAACAGCAATGGCAAACATGGAATTAGAAGTTAAGTTACCGGAAGAGGCGGTGGAAATGTTATTTTCAATGGAAACCCAATCGACCATAGTGGAACGGGTTAGGGGAGTACAATCGAGCAACGAGGAATGCAAGCTGATGAAGAAGAGGGTAGAAGATGAAGAGAAGGTTAAATATAACCTCGATAAGGAGGGATTACTTCGTTTTGAAGGAAAAATTTGGGTTCCAAATGATCCCGAATTAAAGGGGGAAATAATGATAGAGGCTTATTGTTCGAGGTACTCGATACATCCCGGTAGTACGAAGATGTATCAAGACCTTCGTCAGAACTTTTGGTGGCCGAACATGAAGAGGGAGATAGCAGAATACGTTAGTAGGTGCTTAACATGTCAAAAAGTTAAGGCTGAACACCAACGACCTAGTGGGTTGTTGCAACCGTTAGAAATCCCAGAGTGGAAGTGGGAGCACATCATAATGGACTTTGTGGTGGGACTTCCAATAACAAGAAAATGATACGATGCTATTTGGCTGATAGTGGATCGATTGACGAAATCGGCTCATTTTCTACCAATAGGAGTTAAGTATAACCTAGATCAGTTAGCTAAGCTGTATGTCAAGGAAATTATTTCTAGGCATGGAGTACCTGTTTCGATTGTGTCAGATCTCTATCCACGATTCACATCAAACTTTTGGAGGAGTTTGCAAGAGCAAATGGGAACACAGTTAAGATTGAGTACGGCGTATCATCCTCAGACGGATGGTTAGAGTGAAAGGATAATTCAAACGCTAGAAGATATGTTAAGATCTTGCGTTATGGATTTCAAAGGGAATTGGGACGAATATTTACCGTTGGTGGAATTTTTGTACAACAATAGTTTTCACGCTAGTATAGGCATGCCGCCTTACGAAGCGTTGTTGGATGGAAGTGTCGAACTCTATTATGTTGGGATGAGGTGGGTGAACGTTGGATGTTGGGAGCTGAGATGGTACAGCAGAAGGCGGACATGGTGAAGTTAATACGTACTCGATTAGTTGCTGCTCAAGATAGGCAGAAGAAGTATGCAGATCCTCACAGAGAAAAGAGAGAATTTGATGTAGGATCTTTTGTTTTTCTGAAAGTATCGCCTTGGAAGGAGAAGATACATTTTGGAAAAAAGGAAAGTTAAGTCCAAGGTTTGTAAGACCTTTTGAGATTTTAAGAAGAGTAGGAGAGGTGGCTTATGAAGTAGCCTTACCTCCAGAAATGGAACGCATTCATAATGTGTTTCATATGTCAGTGTTGCGTCCTTATAAACCGGACTATAAACACGTAATAGAGTATGAATCTATTCAGATAGAGAAAGACTTATCCTAAGAGGAACTTCCAGTTCAAATTATTGATAGGAAGGAACAGGTTTTAAGAAATAAGGTCATACCTTCAGTAAAGGTGTTATGGAGACACCACAATACTAAAGAAGCAACGTTGGAGCTCGAGAGTAAAATGAATGAAGATTTTCCTCATTTGTTTATGTAATTATAAGCTAAGATTCTGGAAAAAGAATCTTTATAAGGGGGAGAGAATGTAACGCCCGAGAAAATCGAATTTTTATGATAATTAAATTTTTATTTGATTATGTGAATTAAATGAATTTAATTGATTTATTATGTGAGTAAGCTATGTGAAGGTCGTTCTATGACCTAGAATGTGCTAATATGGTTAGTAATCTTTCTACGTGCTAGAATTAATTGTTTGGAATTTCCAAGACAAAAATGTTTGTTTTCCGAGAAATTTCTGTAAAAACACTATTCATCCGCTTTACGTTAGGGAATTATTTTGAAATTACGAAAAACGCAGTAATGATAGAATATCGATATAAGATGAAATATCGATAATATTTCATTTATGGAAACGGAGTTTTAAGCTCATGGACTTAAAATCTAAGGGTCGAGTATATTGATTTTCGAGAAGGAAATAAAATGTGTAGAAGAATTTCGTTATTGTTAGAGCTTGTGTTATACAATTATGGTACTATTTAGTATTTATGTATAATCTGATGAGTAAATCTGATACAATACGATTATTATGCGAGTAGTATCTGGAGAGAATCGTGAATTATGCGTATATAGAATACGATTAAATATTATAGAATTAAGTTAAGTCTTAATGTTAATTCATTTGAGTTGGTTTATAATTAGCCCAATTATTTGAATGAGCAAGCCCAAGGGATTAATGGGTTAAGCCAAGTCAAGGCCCAATGTTAATTTAGTTAAGCCCAATTCATGAAAATCGAATCGTGGATCGAACCGGTGGGTCACCGAATGTGTGAAACCCATGGGGCAACCCATGGGATGACCCATGGAAAGGGTGGGCTGGCCACATTGGTGTGAAAGCCAAGAATAAGGCTTGGTCACCAAGCATTTTACTTGGTGACCAAGAGTGAATAGTAAGGAGGTGATGGTAGTTTGTCCAAATTGCCCTCCATTCTATTTTCCTATAAATAAGAAGCTAGGTTGGTTCATTTGTGAGTTTTTCAATTGACCAACTTAGATTATTTGAGAGAGAAAGAGAGCTAGAATACACAAATCATACACTTTGGAAGCTTTGACTTAGAGTTTTCAAGAGATTTCATAAGAGTTCTTGAGGTAATAATCCTTATCTTTCATTTCCATCTCTTTTGATTTTTTTTTATCATGGAGGATCATAAAATGGGTGGTATATGTCATGTATAGTGGAGTAAAGATGACTTACCATAGATTCAATTTCTATTAGTCATGAGATCGTAAGAATCATAGGGTTCGTTATAGTTTCAAACTATGAAAATATTGTTTGTTGAGATCGGTTGTTTATAAATGATTGAACTCCATCAATATGTTAATATATGCATCTTGCTTGGCTAGGATGTAGATATGAAATCCATGGAGTATTCCATGAGATTTGGCTTAGAGAACATTAGTAACGAAGTTATGGTGAATTTCACGGAATTAGACGTTAAACGTCGAAAACGTTAAAATTCTGGATTGGAGGTCGAAAGTTAAAGTGAGACTTGAAAACGTTGTTTTTCAATGTCAACACATGAGATAGGGTAATTAAGATCTGTGGGTTTGAGAATCGTCGGATTCTGACGTAGAATGAAGAAAATGAGCATTGAACGCTCATTAACGTTTACGAACGTTTAGAAATTGAACTCAATAGTGAATTTTGAGTTATTGGATTCGAAAGTGTTGGATTCTTACATGAACGCGTAGAGTATGTCATTTATGACGTGTAGGCTTTTGAACGGACCAAATCGGGCTTATAACGAAGAAGTTAGGACCCCGGGAATTTCATAAAAAATTTAAAAACTGTTGAAATTAAATGCGAGGTCCAGCGCAGCGACACCGATAGTAGTGTAAAATGTGATGTGCCGCAATTGGCATAGTAACATTGGCCACTATTAAATTGTGCCGCAACGCCACTATTTGTCTGAGTGTCGCATACAATGTAGAGACCGAAGTTAGCCACTACTAACTAACTAAGCATGATGCCGATCTAATCTTATAGATGTCATGTGCATACACATGAAGTGCAAAACTTTGGATAGTGACTTAGGTTTTGAACTTCAATTGTTAGGAGACCTAAGGGAGTAATGTTGTACACTTCATAAGTGTATTAAAACTATTCTATACTACCTATACTAGAGTATATGGTATTGAACTTAGGAATTGAATGCATGTTAATAAGTTATGAATGATGAACGAAGTTGGTACTTTATCAACAATGTTCGAGTCCGGTTAATAACGTTAGTTGAGTAATGAGCCAGGGCAAAGGGTAATAAGTCATGTTGACTTTATTATTAATATTAAGTTAACTAAGACATAAAAGAGAAAGAAGTTAGTAAAATAATGTGAACATTTATTTGTTAGCTAATTAAAGTGTGCTATGTGAATATATTGTTAGGTTTGTAATATTCATGTGCGCAATCAAATTGCATAAAAGTGCGGAAACGTGTAAAATTAGAGTTTAAAAATTTTACAAACCATATACCCGGATCACCCTTTATGCACAATTATTAATTAAACGAAAAGATAAAGAATAAAATCATACCCTTGAAGATCGAGCTTCCTCGGTAAGTTCACCTCCAAATCCTTTCGTTCAACTTGAATCCACCGGGTTTGGTTCTTTCCTTTGATCAACGTTAGCCACCCAAATGTTTGGCCTCTGAGGTGATCCACCAGGAAGAAGAAAATTCAAGAAGAAGGAGTATTGGCTCAAACCCTAGTTTTCTATCTCTATAGAAAGGCGTACTCTCAACAAATTGGAATTATTACGTATGTTGTAAAAAGTCAACAACCCCATCACCCATAATAAGACTCCTCTTATTTATAGATGTGGGCAACCCACCTTAACAATTAAGAATTGGGTTTTAATTAATTAAATTCTTTTAATTAATTAAGCTCCCTAATCTTATTAGGGATAATTAATTAACCTCCTTTAACTAATTTTCCTTCCTAATCCAATTAGGAATAAATGAGAGTACTTATATTAAATTAATTCCTAAACTCTTTTAGAAATTAAAATAATAATAATTGTAATAATATTAATAAGACTCTCTTATTAATTTATATTTAATATTTCTAAAATATTAAATAATAAATATTAAGCTATTTAATTTATTCTATCACCATAGATTAAATTAAATATACATAACATATTATTATGATTATGCCATTAACTTCTTAAATAATTATTCTTCCTTTTATGGTGTGACCCTTTAGGTTCTCCATATTAAACCTAGGTTGTGAATAAATCAATTAGAACAATTCTAATCTTATTTAAATAAATAAATTAAATAATTAATTTATTTAAATAAATAATATTTATTCTACAATAGGGATAAGCCTCCTAGCGATCAACGACTTTTTTCGGATAATATAGATTTCAACATTAATCATAAAAGAACCTTTGAGTAAATAGTTACCGTGCAATTCAATCCTTCCACCATACAATGTCCCAATTAAATATAAGACATGGAATTCTTGTCAAGTCTTATTTTATTTAATTATATGTATTTCGACTCTTAAATGCACAACTCCAAATAATGTAAATTAGAAACTCTTTTCTAATTTCATTACGCCTTAACCAAGGACTACTTGGGTTGTCATTTATCGAATCACATAGGACATTTCTCTTCTTTTATTAGAAGTGGTAGATTCTTTATTGATCATACATTATCTCCATGTACAACTTATTATACCCAAGCATACCCTTTGATATACCCTAAGGGTCTTAAGGAATAAGTCAAAGTATAACTCATCATACACAAGATGCTATGATAATCTCAAGTCCAATGATTACTTGTACTACTATCACTACAGGAATTCCTATTGACAGGCAAATAAAACTCCATTAGGTATTCCTTAGCGAGTCAAAGTTCAGTGAACTTATTCTCTAATAAGCACCTACATACTTGCTTTAGTGTCTCCACACAAATGATCATGAGATCAATCATCCTCATCCAATGAGAAAGCAACGTATGTACCAATCTATCCGGATTCACTAATCCCCAATTTAGTAATCCAACGATTGGGAACTATTTTAGTTTTAAGCTTTCTAAGAATTTAGATCTCATTAGAATGATCATCATCATTATTCTAAAAGCATTGCTTAAAACTATGGGTTTATCACATATTATAAAATAGCATCATGTAGATAATTAAAAGCCTTTAATAAATTAATACCTTTTATTAATAAATGAATAAGATTGTTACAAAGTATATGCTTTATCATCAAACATGATTGGCTTGTGTGCATACTACTTTCAATCTCCCACTTACACTAAAGCCAATCGTCATGGTAACTCATACTCTTCTTCTCTAAGTGACGACTATCCTGCTGTTGGATAAGCTTTAGTTAATGGATATGTAATGTTGTTCATGAGAGTCCACTATCTCTATAGTGATTTCCCATCTTTCAATGATTCTAATAATCAAATGAAAGTGCCACAACACATGTTTAGATCCAAGATGAGACTTAGGAACTATTCCTAGTTCTGTAATGAACTTTTAATCCAAACAATCAACTTGTAGCTTCATTTATAGCTATATACTTTGTCTTTATTACTAAACCAAAGAACTCTTTTGCATTTGGAACCTTTCCAATTCATCGCACCACCGTTCGGTAACACTTTACCTTAAAGTGAATTTTACGTCGTCTTGGTGCATGTCTCGAAAAACTTGAGTCATTAAGCCCTCTAGTTTTAATTCGGACCCACCATGAATTGATCACATCCTTAGTCTTGGTTAAGCACTTTAAGATGTTTTCATTGACTCATAGTGAACTTCTCCATAATATGACCGATCAACATCGTGTCTCGTATATTTCATTGCATACATGATTGTCACTCATGCGATCTCTCTTCTTTTAATAGTCTGTGGGGACTATTAAGAGAGATACACTCCATAGCTCATCGACATGAGACATCTCTTGGAGTTTGCCATGCTAAACAACTTTAGCATCAAATGAATATACGTTCCTTGGGTTAAGTCGAGCATCCTTTTAAATCTATCTATATAGATTTGCATCCCCAATTAAGATACTCTTCCCAAATCATTCGTGGAGGAATTTTTAGACAACTTTATCTTTACTGATTGTAGCATTGGTATGTAATTCCTCATCCGTAGTATATCAACATATAATACTAGAAATTTCACGACGCTCCCACTGACCCTTTTGTACACACTAGAACTCTTACCTCATCGTATGTAACTCGGATCATCATCTTCTATGATCGTACCTCATCATCATCATCTATGATGAATCCATACCTCCAATATCTTGGTACTATTCCAGATTTACGATTCGGTTGTGGTACAATAGGTCTATCTATAGGTTCCTCTTATTTGACTTATAGTGTTTTGTGGTTCTTGAACTCTTCAAGATCTATTATCCTCCCACTAGCCCCTTCAATGATAAACACATTTATCTTAGAAGCGTGTTTCATAATAAACACCTTTTGCTAAGGTGATTATAGAACATATACCCTAAACTTACTTTAGGATGTCCCACAAATCTGTATTTGTCAAATTTTGTCCCAAGCTTATCCTTTGAAACCTTTTCACATAAGTTGGACAACCCCTTATCTTAACATACTTAAGATTAGGAATCCTCCCTGTCCATAACTTTTATGGAGTCTTGGGGCCGGATTTTGAGGTTACCATTTTGTAGATATCGCCCCATTTCTAGGACATTATCCCGAAAGGATCTTTGGAATGTCGGTAAAATCATTATGGACCGCACCATGTCCAACAAGGTACGATTTTTCAATTCAAATACATCAATCAATTATTGTGTATCAGGAGGTGTCCATTATGAGAAAAACCATTTGAGATGATCTAGAAACTTATTACACAAGTATTTATTCCTTGATCTAATCAAAGAATCTTAATACTTTGCCAATTTGTTTCACTTCTGAATTCTTTGAACCTTTCAAATAATTCACACTTGTATTTCAACAAATACATACATTCAACTCTTTGAATTATCATCTCCTTTTCTTATACTAATTTGTTCAATATGCAAAATTATTTTCATGTAAGTCAAGTATACAAAATTTATTAAGTAATATTCCAGCTTCTATACAAAACATTATTATTATAAATAGAACAACAATTGTTCTTAATTATAATACCAAAGATTTCATTGTCCAACAATAAAATGGAAATAATATTTTAACAAGAACTGGAATATAATAACAACTTATTGACTTAATAGATTTGCTTCGTAGGCATTGCTAAACTATAAGTTTCTATGGCTAATATGGCAACCTTGCTACATTTCCCTTTATATAGGATTACTTATATTTGTTTAGCTTTCTACTACATTTGGTCCCTTCATAAATCTATATTTATGATAACCAAAGTCGGTATCCAATACCCAAGTAGAACCTTGACTTAAAAAATTTTATTTTTAAATCATGAACAAATTTGTATTTATAACCTAAAACTTCACTAAGCTTCTTTGGTTAGCCTCTGCAAAATGCTTTTTCACGGTTTATTTCCGATTGTCCATGCTTACTGCAGGTGAAGCAAACTCCTTTGCTATCCATATCGGTTTTGTTCTTATTATCCTTTGTTTATGCCTTTCTATTTACCTTCTTTGAATCGTTCTTCTTTTCAGAAGATCCTTTGGCCCCTACCAGTAAGACTTGATCTTTCTTGGTTGGAAAGTGACTCTCAACATTTTTCAACATGTTAAGCAAATCAAGAAGACCGATATCTAGCTTGTTCATATGAAAAATTCACAACAATTGTGAAAAGAGTCCGGAGTGAGTGCAAGATCAAATCTTGGCTCAACTCTCCATCCATGACAAAACTCGTTGTCCTAATTGATCAATTAAATTGATAATGTTAAGAACTTTTATCATCTTTGTGGTGTCACTCGGTCATTTCTAGATCGGAAGAGCTCCTTAGATATCTTATATCTATTAGTCCTACTTTTCTCACCATCAACTACTTGATGTGCGAAATAAATATAGTAGAAGCATCTATAGTTTCATCTTGTGCCGAGAAATGAAGCTCGTTACTACTCATAGATCTTGAGGCATGATGCATTGAGCCAATTGTGCATCATCTTGCCACTTTCTAAAAGTAGCAATGTCTTCCTCGGAGGCATTGTCTACAACCATTCTGAGGATAGGCGTATAAAGGACATAAGATAGCTTTTTCAACTATGAGAACTATTCTCAAATTCCTTAACCAATCCGTTTAATTGATTACAGTTAATTTAGCATTGAATATGCTTCATGATGATAGTAATTTTAGACATTGTAAAATTACGTAAATGAATTTGTAATTAACAACATTTTAACATACATTCTTTTATTAATTACCAAAATAAATTAGGTCTTGTTTTAAATTGGTATCTCCCACTATTTTCTTTTAAACTATATTACCCTCACTTATATAGTTCGGCAAAAATCTAATTAAAGATTTGCTAGTGAGAATAAGGATCCCATTTCAAATGTATATAGCCTTGTGGTGACACAACAAACTATATATAAATAAATAGGCGTGATAACTTTTGTCAATTACATCAACTATGCAACTCCTTTTCTTTTGCCTCTTAGATTATTTTGATCAAGTGGTGGCACATCCGAATCAAAATTATCCAAGTTAAGTCCGACCTAGCACTCGATATATTCAAAAAGAAAATATCATCCTTGTGGTGACACAACAAAACAATATTGTTCAATTTTCTTTATAAGCATCAAATGTGATAAATTAACATCTTAAATACTTAATACTTGCCTTGTGGTGACACAACAAACTCATATTAAATATTTAATACTCTATTAATTTTATCATGCTAGAAAAGCTGACGTTCGATATTCCAAATATCTTTGAACGCTTAGGACTTAATATAAAAATTGAGGGGTTTGTTATTAATTTGTCTCATCTTGTTTAGCATACATATATATATAAAATACGCGTCATATTAATTAACATGCGAAGCATGTTTGCATAATATATAATATATATATATAGTATAAGCATGCACATATAGAATACTATATTCTACCCTTGATTGATTATGGACTTTTATTCTAGTTTGGTTCACTAGAGCCACCAAGTGAACCAAAAAGGTCAAACCCCTAGAGGTGCAAGAAATAATATTTAAATATAACTATTACATTTAAACCTTAGGGCTCCATTACAAACGGGTCTTCAAGCGCTCCTTGTTCCTTGATCTCCAATTCTTCAAAATTAATTATAACTATTCCTATTACAAAACTATTTAAAATAAATAGAAAACTTGATCGTGATCGAGGGAAGTACATAGGAGGAGATAGAATTTACATTAAGAAAAATTAGAGAAGGCGAGTATACGAGACCCCATTTAATAAAACCCATACATTCATGCATCCAACTAAAATAAAATCCAATCACATTTAATCAATAGTCCATAATCAATCTCATTTATTATCATACACATCATCATATGCATCAATAAATAACATTCATCTTATGAATAATAAACATTTAATATATATATTGATATCATTTAATGGGCAAATTTAGTTAGTATAAAATCTAATTTTGAATCAAAATAAACTCCTTTATTTTAATCCAAATTTAAATCAAAATAAAACCATTTTATTTTAATTTATCTAATTTTGAATAAAATAAACTATTTTATTTTAATCAAAATCTTTAATCAAAATAAACTCCTTTATTTTAATTAATTATGGAATCCAATTTCATGTAAAAAAAAATCTTTAATTAAAAATAACTCTTTTATTTTAATTAATTATGGAATCCAATTCCATGTAAAAAAAAATTATTAAGGAAACACGGATTATCTTTCTTATTCACAAATAAACTCCTTTATTTTGAATAATATGAAATCTTATTTCATATCTAAACAAACTCCTTTATTTAAGGAAAGATGGATTTACTTCCTATTCACAAATAAACTCCTTTATTTTAGAAAAATAAAATCCAATTTCAACTCCAATTAGTTATCATGGAATCCAATTCCAACTCTAATTAGTTAGCATGAAATTCTAATTTTAAAATTAAAATAAATTTTTATTTTAAGATTAAAATGAACTTTTATTTTAAAATTAAAATAAACTTTATTTTAATTCTAAAATTATTAAGAATAATATATATATAATTATTATATATATATATATATATATATATATATATATATATATATATATATATATATATATATATATATATATATATATATATATATATATATAATACGTTAAGCATAATATATATCATATAATACGTTAAGTAATTCCATAATTCCATGCAACTCTCTTTTTTTTTTTTTTTTTTTTTTTTTTTTTATGTCACATGTTTGCACGGTTTTTTGAAAAGCGAGATATTATATATATATTATACAACAGGATGCGTGGATCATATATTATATATATATATATATATATATATACCATACTATATATATATATATATATATATATATATATATATATATATATATATATTTAATCATAACATATTATATTACATAATATATATATCCCCTTTTTTTTTTTCTTTACATGAAGCGGTCAGGTTTTCAAAAAAAAAAATGACCTTAGTTTTGTTTTTTTGTTTTTTTTTTTTATTATTTAATAAATTTTATACAATAAAATTATGCCCAATTAAATTGTTCTAAACACATATCAATATATAAATTAAAACAATTAATAATTTGCATAAAGGTTTGGCTCATGATGCCGTTTAGGTTTGTAATATTCATATGTATGATCAAATTGCATAAAAGTGCTTGAGCGTGTAAAATCAAAGTTTAAAAATTTTACAAACCATATACCCGGATCACCCTTTATGCACAATTATTAATTAAACGAAAAGATAAAGAATAAAATCATACCCTTGAAGATCGAGCTTCCTCAGGTACAAGTTCACCTCCAAATCCTTTCGCGTTCAACTTGAATCCACCGGGTTTGGTTCTTTCCTTTGATCAACGTTAGCCACCCAAATGTTTGGCCTCTAGAGGTGATCCACCAAGGAAGAAGAAAAATCAAGAAGAAGGAGTATTGGCTCAAACCCTAGTTTTCTATCTCTATAGAAAGGGCGTACTCTCCAACAAATTGGAATTATTACGTATGTTGTAAAAGTCAACAACCCCCATCACCCATAATAAGACTCCTCTTATTTATAGATGTGGGCAACCCACCTTAACAATTAAGGAATTGGGTTTTAATTAATTAAATTCTTTTAATTAATTAAGCTCCCTAATCTTATTAGGGATAATTAATTAAACTCCTTTAACTAATTTTCCTTCCTAATCCAATTAGGAATAAATGAGAGTACTTATATTAAATTAATTCCTAAACTCTTTTAGAAATTAAAATAATAATAATTGTAATAATATTAATAAGACTCCTCTTATTAATTTATATTTAATATTTCTAAAATATTAAATAATAAATATTAAGCTATTTAATTTATTCTATCACCATAGATTAAATTAAATATACATAACATATTATTACGATTATGCCATTAACTTCTTAAATAATTATTCTTCCTTTTATGGTGTGACCCTTTAGGTTCTCCATATTAAACCCATTGTGAATAAATCAATTAGAACAATTCTAATCTTATTTAAATAAATAAATTAAATAATTAATTTATTTAAATAAATAATATTTATTCTACAATAGGGATAAGCCTCCCTAGCGATCAACGACTTTCCGGATAATATAGATTTCAACATTAATCATAAAAGAACCTTTGAGTAAATAGTTACCGTATAATTCAATCCTTCCACCATACTGATGTCCCAATTAAATATAAGACATGGAATTCTTTGTCAAGTCTTATTTTATTTAATTATATGTATTTCGACTCTTAAATGCACAACTCCAAATAATGCAAATTAGAAACTCCTTTCTAATTTCATTACGCCTTAACCAAGAACTACTTGGGTTGTCATTTATCGAATCACATAGGACATTTCTCTTTTTTATTAAAGTGGTAGATTCTTTATTGATCATACATTATCTCCATGTGTACAACTTATTATATGCAAGCATACCCTTTGATATACCCTAAGGGTCTTAAGGAATAAGTCAAAGTATAACTCATCATACACAAGATGCTATGATAATCTCAAGTCCAAGGATTACTTGTACTACTATCACTACTGAGAATTCCTATTGACAGCAAATAAAACTCCATTAGGTATTCCTTAGCGAGCCACGTTCGATGAACTTATTCTCTAATAAGCACCTACATACTTGCTTTAGTGTCTCCACACAAATGATCATGAGATCAATCATCCTCATCCAATGAGAAAGCAAACGTATGTACCAATCTATCCGGATTCACTAATCCCCAATTTAGTAATCCAACGATTGTGAACTATTTTAGTTTTAAGCTTTCTAAGAATTTAGATCTCATTAGAATGATCATCATCATTATTCTAAAAGCATTGCTTAAAACTATGGGTTTATCACATATTATAAAAAACAAAGATCATGTAGATAATTAAAAGCCTTTAATAAATTAATACCTTTTATTAATAAATGAATAAGATTGTTACAAAGTATATGCTTTATCATCAAACATGATTGGCTTGTGTGCATACTACTTTCATATATCATGTAGATTCTGTAAAGGGTGTGGTCAGTCAATTAAATTAATTGAAGACGCTAAAAAGCAAGTTTTCTTAACGCTTGTCTAACCTTCAAGTTAGTCAAGTTTTTATGTGATTCATTGTACTGAATTGCACGACTGATTTTAAAGAAAAGGTCAATGCCAGATTTAAGTCGGCTAGACTACTTATAGTATATAGATTGATTATGATTCATATCTTTCTATAAAAAAATGTTAACACTATCCTATGCCAAGTAATTGGTACGGACGTGAAGGTAAGGTTTGTCTATGAACAAACAAAAGTATTTTTCATCGATTATTCGATGGGTACACAAGTTTGCCAAAAATATTAAACGTAAATACGTTTAATGAATGAGTGTTGATCAACATAGAGTACAATAGGCTGATCACCTAGAAGTGCTCGTAAGTAATGCGGATGTAACAGCCTTAGTGCTGTGAAATCCTTTTCAAGTATGAAAACAGAAAGTTATTGTTCATGGTCTATCGACCGGTTCAGAATTCCTAATCTATTCTATACTTTTGGAATTGATGTTATAAACTGTTAAAGTATTATTGTTTCATGATACTTCATAACTATTGTTCAGTTATGTAGGAATTGTTATATAATTCACGAATGTGGTATTACTGTTATCCTTTATTAAACTTGCTGAGCTGTCATGCTCACTTCTTGCGTGAATTATATAACTGCAGTTAAGGATGAACGTCCTGAGAATGCTAAGAGAGATAAGGGCAAAGCTAAGATGGATGCTTAGCCATTGTGTAATAGATTAATAAGTTTTTATATATTATACATTATGAACAACGAACGATGTAACCGGTTTATGAACCTGGGAAGGATTATACTTTGATTGTAATAAGAAGATAGTAATTACATTCATTTTGTTGTATTTCAATGGAATGATTGTATGGATATTAGTACAGTGGAGCACCATATATCGGGTTGGAAGATACCCGAATTTGGGGGTGTCACAACTGCAGCGGAACAAGCAATCTGTTAGAAGAGTCAAGTAGAGCATAAAATCTACTATCTTCTATGATTTAAAAAGTTTTTCATCAACTTTATCGCTGAGACTCAGCTTAATAAATAAAATCGAATATTCCCTGCATCATGACCAAGGATATTCATGTAATCATTTATGGTCATGACTATACCGAATAATCCCTGGTCATAATCACACCAACAACTGTCCATCAATGAACTACAGGCCAATGAGGACTTTTACCACATCATTTGTCACATTACGGTCATGATTATATCGAATAATCCCTGGTCATAATCATACCAAGTCCATCTATGCACGTAAGCCAAAGATGACTTTAATCACAATATAACCATGAGGATGATGACAATGACATAACAATTCAATAAAACAAGTTCAAGGATAAATTTTAAAGATTTATAATTTAATTTATCCGAAAATCAATAACGTCCCAAATTGTCGACATGATCTTTGCTTTGTAGAGTAAAATTCAAGAATAATATTCATGTACCAAAAATAATTTGACGGAAAAAGAAATATATTTTTGGGTGAATAGTACCCGTGAATAGTACTTCGATAATAGTACCACAATGAATAGTACCCCAAACACGAAAAAGTGTCCTGAATACCCGAGTGAATGATACTAGAGTGAATAGTAATTGGGTGAATAGTAACCCGTGAATAGTAACTCGTGAATAGTACTCTGACACGAAAAGTGCCCCGAATACCCGAGTGAATAATACTAGAGTAAATAGTAACCGGGTGAATAGTAACTCGTAAAAGAAAAATACAAAAGAAATTGATATTCCATGACGAGTACAAAAGAAATGATATCTCATACGAGTATAATAGAATATACGAAACTGCAAATGGATTTTCACCCACCATGCGGTAATCCACGTAGACAGATCATTTCCACAATTTAATAAAGAATGAATAAGAAGGATCATTCACCAAGCATGCGGTAATCCACATAGACAGGTTATTCCAACAAAATAATAAAGAATGGAATAACAAAAGAAATCACCATGCATGCGATAGACCGCATAGATAGGTTATTCCAATAGAATAATAAAGAATGGAACCAGGTCATGCGTAATCCGCACAGACAGGATACTCCAACAGAATAATAAAGAATGGAACCAGGTCATGCATAATCCGCACAGATAGGATATTCCAATAGAATAATAAAGAACGGAACCGGTCATCGTAATCCACACGCACGGTGATATTCCAATGAATAATAAAGAATGGAATAACAACAGAATTCACCGTGCATGCGATAGACCGCCAGATGCATGAGTTATTCCAATGAATAATAAAGAATGGAATAACGTAAGAATTTCACCATGTATGCGGTATTTCGCATAGACAGGTTATTCCAACATAATAATAAAGAATGGAATAACAATCCTTACGAGTATTGAAATAAAATAACTCTCTTCATGAATACGAAAGAAAAATACCCCTTACCTCTGTTAAACGAAAATAATATTCCTACGAATATTGAACGAAGATGATATTCCTTACGAATATTGACGAAAATAATATTCATACGAATATGAAAAATAATATCTCTTCATAATATGAAATTAATAATACCCCTTATCTCAGAAGAAGACTGGATACTGGAGTAGTGAAGTAGCAGACTACTCTTTTTCTTTCTCCCTATAGCTTCTCTCTATAGCTTCTCTCTCTATAATTGCTCTTGTGAGTCTTAGTGAATTGGTGAGAATGAAGGAAGAATGAGCTTCTATTTATAGGAAAATATAGTTTCGATAATTGCACATTTTGGGGCTCAAAATATTACAGTATAATACCTTCCTCTTTTTCTTCATTTTTAATTTAGTCCTGCAAGTATTATCAAACTTGCACCACCTCCCCTAATAGTAAATCATGTGAATCAATATTAAATCATGTGACTCAATAGTATAATCATGTGAAAAAACTAATTACAGTATAGTACCTTCAACTATACCTCCATTTTTAATTTAGTCATGCAAGTATTATCAATCTTGCATCAACTCCCCTAATAGTAAATCATGTGAATCAATAGTACACAAATGTGAACACATAGTTATAAGCATGTGAATTAATAGCAAATAATTTCTTATTTATCTTGTTAATTACCCGATTGGTCAATATAACCTCCAGACATCAATTATTATCGAAATAAATGTCGATTTCCACTAACACTAATAATTCCAACACAATGGAACTATCAATTTCATCTTTAATCAACACGAACTTATTCATCATTAATATTATAACTCATAATATTTAACAACCAGGTCGTTCCCAAGAAAGAGGGGGTTTTCCGATAAGGATTTCTCCTTATTGGCGCACAATTAGGTGACCAAACCTCTCCTTCACAGAACTTCTAGACATTGTCAATATTGCAAATAATAATATGAATAACTTTGTCGTCTTAATTATTGATTTAATAATATAACATATTATGCAGATGATACTGTGACAACAATTAAATCAATAATATGAGAAATATTATGCAACAATTACTGTAGCAGTAATTGAGTATAACTGAGTAATTTATCACGTAAGAATTAATAATCAATACCGTGTGCTACTATACAACCACACGTATTACTGTACTTTTACCACCGATTATTTTATGACAACTTGTTACTTTGAAAAATTTTCATATATCACCCTTAACTTTAACCTTTTATCAATTTAACCATTTACTAAATAAAATAATTATAAGAAAATTGAATACTTTCATTTCATAAAATTCGGGGTCTCACAGTATGTGTTAAAATAATTTAATAAATTGTTATTAGAATTAATTAAATTTGTGACGCCCCCAAAATTAGGTATACATCACTCATCTTGGGTAGTCAGATACATGGTACAGAATTTAAATACAACTTACTAATATAACTGTCGTGTACAATACGACATAAACTGTGAGTTTGAATACAAATAATGTCTACTAGATATTATACAAACTCAAAAGGAGTCCTCATTACAATTATTATCACACTATTTCACAGAATAGTGAGGACTACTAATGCTATCCTCTCGACCATTACTCCGCTCCCAGACTAGTCCCAACTATGTTCTCATTTCACGAAGAGAACGGTGAAATAAAGGTGAGCTCAACTAGCCCGATAAGAAATATTATGACTAAGATAATGCGAATAAATTATCAATAGCCTTCAACATTGTTAAACCGATAAAATATAATAAACATCAAGTTTAAGCTGCGGTGAACAAGCAATCCATTAAAAGAGTCAAGTAGAAAATAAAATCTACTATCTTTTATGATTTAAAAGGTTTTTCATCATTGTTATAAATGAGACTCAACTTTAATAAATAATCCACATCATCGAATCACCCCCCACACTACTGACCAAGGATATTCTTTAGTTTCACGACCACAATTATTCACGCACTACTACGGCCAAGAATAGTTGTGTATTCATTAATAATCATGATCATGCCAACAATCATCCATCAATGCACTACTACCACCGAGGACTTTTACCACATCATTTGTAACATTACTATCATGATTACATCGAATAATCCACGGTCATAATCATACCAAGTCCATCCATGCTCTACAGGCCACGGATGACTTTAAAAAAAAACATGAGGATGATGACAATGATATAAGAATTCAATAAAACAAGTTCAAGAATTAAGTTATTCAAGAACTAATAACATCCAAACTGTCAACATGATACTGCTTTGTAGAGTAAATTCAAGAATGATCAGAAGAATATTTCCATGAAAAGATACTGGATGAAACGCAAATATCAAGGATATTCTACTAATTTCATGGAGTATAGAAGTCAAAGTTTTAACCAACTGGGTTTAATAAAGAATGGAATAACAAAAGAAATCACCATGCATGCGATAGACCATGACAGCGAGTTATTCAATGAGAATAATAAATAACGAATTCAAAAAATTCACACCGACAGGATGTTCCAATATCAATAAAGAAACCGATCCGATTGTAAAACACACAGATAGGAAATTCAATGAGAATGATAAAAACGGAACCAGTCCGGTGTAAAACACACGGATGTTCCAACAATAATAAAGATAATAAAAAAACATGGAACCCAATGATCCAAAGAATGGAATAAAAGAAGAAGATCACCAAGTATACGGATTCCATGACATTCAAATGTAATAAATAATATTCCCTACCTTAGAAGAACAAAAATATTGGCAAAGTGAATATTAAAAGCAAAGTAAGTAGCGAATACTTTTCTTCTTTCTCTCTATAGTTTCTCTCTCTAGTTTCAAAGTGAATTGTAAGAAAATAATGAAGGAATGAGCTTCTATTTATAGGAAAATAGAATGCATAGTAATTAATCCATGAAACGGTCCAGATTGATTTACTTTAATCTGACGGTCCATATTTAAAGCAAAATCTTTTAAATAAAATATAATATATTCTATTTATATAAAACATTTTACTATGCAACACTATGCAACACTATGCAAAACACTATGCAAAATAAAATATAATATATTTTATTTATAGAATAACTTTAATAAAGTATTCGCATTTTATATAAAAGATGTTTACATTTTATTACGTTAATAATACTAATAAAACAAAACGTCATTATCGCTATAATAATTCATATTATTTAATCGACAATAATGGAATCAAACCGAGTGACTTCTCACATAAGCATCAATAATCAATACCGTAGCTATTACTATGCAACCACACGTATTCTTGTACTTTTACTACCGAGTAGTTCAACAAGATCAACCAGTAAAACTTCCGCCGTTATTTTAATAAAATATTTTTATGCGTTTTCTCGATCCGACAATAATTACATTTGTGGGGTCCACCAATGATTGAGTAGTTATGCGAATATTCCTCGCTAAATGTAATATTCCCAGACCAATCGAATATAATATAACCACTTGCATATTTTGCAAAATTTATAAATATTACCCACAACTATAACATTATATCAAATTATTCCATAATATTCAAAAAATAATATTTATAGAAAATTCATCTTTATTTATAAAAGCTGGGGTCTTACAAAATTGATTATTGAAAATTTAATTAAATAAAAGTGTGACAAATAACCTTACTATAAAGGAGTTATTAAATTAAATTAAATGAGTTTAATTCAGTTTTGCCAAACAAGGCTTAATGCATATTAAGTCTTTATTTTAAATGTGTTTTACCAAACAAGGCATAAGGATTAATTGATTAAATTTTAAGGGGTTAGCCAAACAAGCCTTATGGCTTTTAATTTTCAAATAAAAATATAACTGATGTCAGTTAAAGTTATAATTATATTATATAATTAATACCTATATTATTATTATACATTATATTGTTAGTACGTAAGTTTGAGTTAGGAAGAAAGAACTCAGAAGAAGAAAAAGAAGAGAAGAAGAAAGGCTAGAGAATTTGAGAGATAAATTGGAGAAAAGAAGCTTAAGAATCAAAGATAGCCATCATCTTCTAAAAACAAGGTATCCTCTTGCTTTTGTTTTTCAAAAAGTTGTAGTTATATTCTCTTCAAAAAGTTTTGAGAATTGTTTGTTGTATATAGCTTTATATGATAAATTTTTTGTTATAAATTGTTTTCATAAGTTTATATATGAGTAGAGTAAATGAATTCATGTAATGTATGTATTTTGTGAAGGAAATCATATTACGGTGAATTAGTATGAATATATATATATATATATATATATATATATATATGAATATGGCATAGTTTAAAATAAAATTGAGGTTTAATTCTCTGTATACTATATAAATTGACTATTGAATTTTATAAAGGATGAATAAACATAAACAAGGTATTTTGAATTAACTGTTTTGGTTAACAAACAAAATCACAATGATGATTTTCACTAAAAATGTCAAAAAGTGAAGTTTTATAAAAAAAATGAAATTAGATGTTTTAAATTCGATGTTTATGTTGTTAAATGGGTAAAATCATGTTTAGAGTCCTCAAATTATGTTTGTGTGAAGTTTATATATGTAGTATGTGTTAATTTTGTTGTTTGAAAGTAGCTTGTTAGCCAAAATTGGCTTTGTTCATGCTGTTGCCGAGGCTGGTCGCCGAGGACTGTAGTTCGGCGTCGTAACGCGGCCCAATAGTGCATTTCTCGCACCGCAGTGCCAGAGCCATGTCGTAGCGCCAAGCTTTGTCTTGTGCCTTGCCTTGAAGAAGCCCAACCATGCTGCATTGCAGCCAATACCATAGTGTAAAAGCGCGGCCGCGCCAATGACATGAGTTAACAAAATGGTCGACAAAGGTGTTTTAGTTACACAAAGTCTGAAAAAGTTGTTATGATTTAATAAAAGGACTGTTAAGATATGATTTCAGTATTTCTATACTAAGAATGATCATATTATTGTTAGCTAACGAGTTTTATTACTAATGTAATTTGATTACGTGATTAAAGACCAAACCTTACATGATGTATATACTTATTTATATATAGAGTGTTGGTAGTGACTAATTATGTCATGATGACATATATAGGGTATTATGATTCGAGTTGTTATGATTTAGCTTTTACTCAAGGCAAGTTTTCTAACTCTACACTTTCATTGAGCTAGTTCTATTGTTATTATTGTACAAGTTTACTTATCATATCTCAATTATAATTACGCAAGTTTCTTGTATCTAGTTTGTTTATGATGATGCAAGTTTTCTAAACTTTATTTTGATATTGAGCAAGTTATTCTGGTATTTAACTTGTTATTTAGCATGCAAGTTTATATATTATGATATACTAATGTTGAACAGTTTTTATTGTTCAATTTGCTATTTTTTATGCATGCTTAGTACTCAATTCTAAATAACCTTGGCTTAATATTTTTCAAGTAAGGTATGTTATAGTTATTCGATGATTAAGCTCTTAGATTATTCCTAAAGCATAAACTTAATATACAATGTTGATTCAGTTATGATTTACTCCATAGCATAACATTATGAACTTTTTATTCAACTAATCTTTAGTTGATGTTCGTTAAACCTAAATTACCTTGAAATGTCCAAACCAAACATATTTTGGTGCGGACTTGTACTCTAAATACTGAGATGAACAACCCTATTATTAGGAGATAATTTACGATTAGCGTTGAAATGTTTGTGCACAATACATTGTACGAAGGGATGATCCCCCTAAGTACGAGGAGTCCCTATAGTCTTATGACTATTAAAGTTTAAGTTGAAAGATTACTTAAATCTATGGACATAGTTCGTGGTCTTATGACCCTCAGTTAAATCTTTCATGATTTTGATTATCATTGATAAAGCATTTTGTTTAGTTCCATTTTGCCTATTATTTGGCAATGGTTGTAAAGTTTTATTTATTATCATTTCAAGTGAGCCTTGTTTGCTCACTCTTGCTTATATAACTATTACAGCTAAAGTAGAGAATATCGACGTACCTAGCACCAGTAAAGGGAAAGGAAAGATGAATAAGTATTGAAGACTTATAATATGTTGACATTTTATTGTCGGACTTTATTTGAATTGTTGTAATGAAGTTATTTAATTTTCCACATATGAATGTTTGTATTTAAAGGTTAGATAACCTGGGAGATTTTTATTAATGTAATCCTTTAATGGGAAGGTTTATTATCTAATTTTATTATGATTGGGTAGTTAGATATGAATGTTTTTATTAAGTGAACACCAAATCTTGTGGTAATGAAGTACCTGGATTTGGGGGTGTCACAGATACTTCTCCAATATAATTCCCATGGGCTTTAGCCTTTTGTAGGGAAAATGGGATACTTGGCATGTTTTTCTTGTTAGGTATGTTGATCAAGGAAGTCAAAGTTGCTGGCTCATCCACAAAATCATTCCTATTCCGAGGAATGTGGAGGAAGGTTATTTCTTCGAACTCCATAGCCATCTGTAAGACTTGCTGATGGTAAGGCAGCAAATGTAACTCTTTGGTGTGATCGATTTCTGTGGTTTGTCTGATTACCAATTCTGAATCTCCAAAGACAATTAACCACCTGATACCCATTGATTGGGCAAGTTTGAGTCCTATGATACAACCTTCATACTCAGCTGTGTTGTTGGTGCTGACAACCGTAATTTGTGGCTGACGGATATCGCTCCCTCCCTACGGATACTAGAACTGCTCCAGCTCCAGAACCTTCCATGTCAACAGCTCCATCAAAATATATATTCCATGATTGGTGTGTATCGTACTGATGGTGTTGCTGCACTATCATTACCCCTTCATTAGGGAAGTATATTTCCAAGGGTTTGAAATCCCCTGAAGATGCAGCGGCCAGTTGATCTGCAATTCCTTGACCTTTAATGGACTTTTACGTCACGTAGACGATGTCAAATTGTTATAGGATCAACTGCCATCTAGATAGTAGACACTTTAACATGGGTTTGCTGAACACGTATTTGAGAGGATCCACGCAGGATATGAGATGGGTTGTGTGCCTAAGGAGGTAATGTTGTAACGTCATGGAAGCCCATACTAAAGCACAACAAGTCTTCACAATAAGAGTGTACTTGTGTTCACTGCTACTGAATCTTTAGCTGAGGTAGTAGATAGCTCGCTATTGGCCTCTATCGTCTTTTTGTCCCAGCATGCAGCCTACTGGCATTGTCATTAATGGACAGGTACATGAATAGGGGAACATCATCCCTGGGTAGTACCAAAACAGGAGCTTTGACTAGCTGCTCTTTGATTGTAAGGATGGCTTTTTGACACTCATCATTCCAATTCATGGAGGAGTTCTTCCTTAACAACTTGAAGATAGGCTCACAGGTTGCTGTGAGTTAGGAAATGAACCTGCTAATGAAGTTGATTCTTCCAAAAATTCCCGTATTTCCTTCTCTATCTGAGGAATGGGCATTTCTGTAATGGCCTGGATTTTGGTGGGATCCAGCTCAATCCCTTTGTGGCTGACTAGGAAACCTAACAACTTGCCTGATTTAACACCAAAGGCGCACTTGACTGGATTCAACTTCAAGTTTTACTTACGCAACCTATTGAAGAGCTTTTTAAGATGGTCTATGTGGTCTTCTTCCCTTCAGGATTTGACAATGATGTCATCCACATAGATCTCTATCTCTTTATGAATTAAGTCATGGAAAAGAGCCATCATGGCCCACTGATAGGTAGCTCCGGCATTGATGAGTCTGTTGGATAAAATCTAATTACGCACAACACGCAAGTATACGTGGTCAACAAGTAATAAAGTGATAAGTTGAGTATCGTTCCCACAGAGAATTAGTTAATAAAAATCACCAAGTACTAACCCGTAACCAACTCAATCTTATTTAAACGAATGAATTTCAAATTATATAAATTAAACTACTATTAAATTCAACTAATTAAATTAAGACTATGGAGATTTAAGATCACAACTTCACTTATTGCTTCATTTAAGTTAACACACTTCTCATCAATTATTCTCTATCCCGAATTGTTAATCAAGAACACTAAAGTAGATAAAACCACCTCTCGATGCATAATACCCATATTAACGTAATTCCACAATTAAGATAGAAATCCGTTAAACACCTTAATCAACTAACCCACTATATCTCTATGTGAATTACAATTGAAGAAGGTTTAAGAATAAGTTCTCTATCCGATTACATGCGGTGTCAAGCATATCTCTACCTTAACACTCATCAAGTTTAAGCTATTAACAAAATCCTGAACACATGTTATCATGATCAGATCTAAATCTATACTCCATCTCTCGAGTTCATATAGATTATCACGGTAATTGATGGCCAATCAATTACATAATTAAGTCCAAATCACAATAGACAATCCTCACAATAGAACATAGTAATTGATAACGAAGCATATAAAAATAAACTACACAATAAGATCCATAGTAACATCAAACAAAGAATTAGTTCATGATTATTGAATTAAAACTAAGAATCCACAATTGAATACACATAAAACGACAAAGATAGAAGAAGATGAGAAGATATAATCTATTTTCTGTAGATTTGACGCTCCCTCCTTGCTCTTACTTTGAATCTTCAATGGTCTCCAAGTTGCATCAATCTCCAAAACTCATTAGAACTAGGGTTTTGATCTAATTTACTCTAATCTAGTCTAATGGAATTCTTCCCAAAACTCCCTCTAATCCTTGTAAATCTCATCCTTTTATATGTCTCTTTATATGTATTTAAGTCCTCTTGGAAGTCCTTGAATCAAACAACTCGAACCAATCCTTATCGGACTAAAATTCGGACAAAAACTACTCATTCTGCGCATACCCAAGCCCCATCTTGCCTTTTCCCTTTGTAATAACAAACCGCGGCTTGCTATGCTACTGATTTCGCACTCTGGATATCAAGCCCCGGCTTGGGTATAAGGCACAAAAGAGCAAGCCCCGGCTTGGGTGCAAGCTGCTAATTATTTTTCTACTGCAGGGTCCTCTGGTAGAATGGCCATAACGTTTGATCCGGGAGGAGTTATGGGACCTGCCACCTATAGAATCGAAGCTATCGACGAACTCTACAACTTTTATTCTTTCCGTTTTGAGAAATAACAAACGGATGAAAATCGAAATTGGACTGGAAGTGACTGCTATGCAAATGGCCACCCAAAACAATGAAGTTCAACGACGTACGTTGGTAGAAATGTCATAACTCTTTCATCCGAACTCCGATTGGAATGATTCAAGATGTTCCAGAAAGCTAAGAAGAAGCTCTAAAATATAGTCCAATTTTCAAGCCAAAAAAATTAAATGAACATGAAAGCCCAAATAATGTCTGGATTGCTTTCCTTTGCATTTTCCTTACCAATAGTCGCTCACACCGCTCCCAAACGTATAACCTACAAAATGAACACAAAATGAATGAAAAGCAACTAAGACACATAAATATAAGTAACTAATTCAAGTAAAAGATACCGGATAAGTAGGTATAAAACCAACTTATCAAAAACCCCCAAACTTAAAATGTTGCTTGTCCCCAAGCAATACAACATAATGCAATGCAATGCAATGAAATGTAACTAATCTATATGCCTATGAATCCAGCAGTATTGATAGAATCAAATCTATTCACTCGGCCTTAGAGCAATCAAGCAAACACGACAATACTTCATATCAAAACCAATCAACAATTTCCTAGTCAATCATCAAATCTTAAACTGTTATTACTGGTATAGTGTATGTGTGCTCCACAACAATGTTAACTGATATAAAATCAAATTTAACACATAACAAGTTTCTTTGAAGGTATCATACAGTGTAAACTAAAGAAATCCAAAAATAAGGTAGATCTAACTAAAATCAAACAATTACCAATATCGAGGGTCAACATGGGATACTTATGCTTTATTTTTCATCTACGGGGGCTTTTTGCTCTTATATCCCATTTTATTCTTTTTTTTCTTTTGGTTTATATACACATAGCTATGCAATGTCTTATTCCCTTAGGCTTTTCAATGCTACCTTAACGAGCTTTCGACCAATGACTCCCAGACCAGTAAGACCTTAGGGCGCTAGGTGTAAAGACAATCCCCTCGGGCTTACTTACACAAGTAACAAAGGCCACAAAACTAGACAAGCACGCCATGGTGTTTATTCATACTTTTTTTTTTTTCTTTTTTTTTTTTTTTTATATAGCTTATATACCCAAAATATTCCCCCAAACTTAGGTTCTTGTCTAACTGTAGCCATCACTACTTGTTCTTGTCATTCTTTCATTCAAACTAGCATCATCCTTTAGAATCTCATTATGTATCAATTTAAACTCAATTAATCAACAAGGTTGTTTCTAACGTGCTAACCTTGATTTTACCAGTTTCAAACAGAAAAAGATTCAATTCATAACAAGAAATCACATCAAAGCTCTAATAGTCAGTACTATACTTGTCTACCCAATTCCAATCTCATCATTGGCTAAAACAAACTGAACTATCTAACAGCTGGAATAATGCAAGATGAACATAGTGACTAACTATTATTTTTGAATTTTTGATTTGAATTTTTTTTTTAATAATAATGAACCTAAACTAAATTAACAACAAATGCAAAATAACATAACATAAACATGAAACTAAACATGCAATGAAGAACTAAACTAAACTCCCCCAAACTTAGCAATTACAATGTCCTCATTGTAAGAATATAGCGATAAGTAGAAGAGAACTTCCCTATAATCAGCTAAGCGTGAGGTGATGGCGGTGATGGCGGCGACGATCATTTTCTTATCCATTGAACCTCCAATACCTGCAATGAAGAGAGACAACATGGATTAGATTATAAGAGAGCTTAATAAGCAAATTAATTCCTATCTACTAAATAAACTAGTAAAACATATAAATAGAAAAATTCCTGGGTTGCCTCCCAGTCAGCGCTTGGTTTATAGTCTTTCAACCTGACTTTGTCTGGTCAACGATATCCAATTCCTCTTCGGAAGTTGAGGAACCCTCCATCCATCGGAAATAATGTTGCTTTCGGTAGGTTCCCATTTGTGATAGCCATTGCATTAAAGTCACCTAGCATGCTTTGTTTTGGTATAATCTCCATGAAGAAGGGCAAATAACTAGGTGTTGTCTCCATTGTGTTTGTGATCATATTTGGACATGGAAGTGTGTCAAACATAATGGGCTCTTCGTCTATCTTCTCTTTCTCATCCCGCCACAGCTTCATTGTTGCACTAGCTCTTATGTCATAAAGAGCTTCGCCGACGACATAACTACCTAGCAGGCATGGTTTTGCAAATCTAACTAGATCCTTGAAATTTGGTGAAGAAGGAAATTGGGGCACTAATAACATCGGCTCATCCTTGTTAGTACTTATAGTTAATTCTTCACCGACCTTGTTGTCATTATCCCCATTTGCCTCTTTTCCAACATCTTGTGGCTCATCCAGTTATAGATTTGGCTCGGGCACTTCATAAATCTCAGAATCCTCATCATAACACCAATTGTTTCGAGGATAGTTGTTCAAGGCTTTGAGTATTTGATCTATCAGGTTCTGCATATTTTGAAATGATATATCTTGATTTTGAATTGTCCGCTCTTGATTAATCCTCGTCTCCTCTTGGTTTGCTATGAACTTTGACAATAATTCCTTCAAAAACTTGTTGGGTAAAATCTAATTACGCACAACACGCAAGTATACGTGGTCAACAAGTAATAAAGTGATAAGTTGAGTATCGTTCCCACAGAGAATTAGTTAATAAAAATCACCAAGTACTAACCCGTAACCAACTCAATCTTATTTAAACGAATGAATTTCAAATTATATAAATTAAACTACTATTAAATTCAACTAATTAAATTAAGACTATGGAGATTTAAGATCACAACTTCACTTATTGCTTCATTTAAGTTAACACGCTTCTCATCAATTATTCTCTATCCCGAATTGTTAATCAAGAACACTAAAGTAGATAAAACCACCTCTCGATGCATAATACCCATATTAACGTAATTCCACAATAAAGATAGAAAATCCGTTAAACACCTTAATCAACTAACCCACTATATCTCTATGTGAATTACAATTGAAGAAGGTTTAAGAATAAGTTCTCTATCCGATTACATGCGGTGTCAAGCATATCTCTACCTTAACACTCATCAAGTTTAAGCTATTAACAAAATCCTGAACACATGCTATCATGATCAGATCTAAATCTATACTTCATCTCTCGAGTTCATATTGATTATCATGGTAATTGATGGCCAAACAATTAAGTCCAAATCACAATAGACAATCCTCACAATAGAACATAGTAATTGATAACAAAGCATATTAAAATAAACTACACAATAAGATCCATAGTAACCTCAAACAAAGAATTAGTTCATGATTATTGAATATAAACTAAGAATCCACAATTGAATACACATTAAACGACAAAGATAGAAGAAGATGAGAAGATATAATCTATTGTCTGTAGATTTGACGCTCCTTCCTTGCTCCTACTTTGAATCTTCAATGGTCTCCAAGTTGTTTCAATCTCCAAAACTGGCTTGGTTATAAGGCATAAAAGAGCAAGCCCCGGCTTGGGTGCAAGCTGCTAATTATTTTTCTGTTGTAGTTTCCTCTGGTAGAATGGTCATAACTTTTGATTCGAGAGGATTTACGGGGCCAACAACCTATCGAATCGAAGATATCGACGAGCTATACAACTTTTGTTCTTTGAGTTTTGAGAAATAATGAACGGATAAAGGTCGAAATTGGACTGGAAGTGACTGCTATGCAAATGGCCACCCAAAACAATGAAGTTCAACGACGTCCGTTGGTAGAAATGTCATAACTCTTTCATCCGAACTCCGTTTAAAATGATTCAAGATGTTCCAAAAAGCTAAGAAGAAGATCTACAATATAGTCTAAGTTTCAAGCCAAAAACATGAAATGAACATGAAAGCCCAAATAATGTCCGGATTGTTTTTCTTTGCATTTTCCTTACCAATGCGTGATGAACACAGTTTTCTCACGATCCTCTTCAGCAACCATAATTTGATGGTACCCAACAAAGCAATCAGCAAAGGAGTACATATCATATTGAGCAGTATTGTCAATGAGTATGTGGATAAATGGCACGAGAAAGCTGTCTTTAAGGCATGCTTTATTTAGATCCTAGTAATCCACGCAAACTCGCACCTTTCCTCCTAGTTTAGGCATGGGAACTATGTTGGATAGCCATTCAGGGTATGTGGACACCATGATGATGTTGGCTTAAAATTGTTTCACAATTTCTTCTTTAAATATTAAACTTCGCTCAGGTTTTAATCGCCTGAGCTTCTGCCTGACTGGCTTGAATACCTCTTTAATGGGAAGACGATGGATGATAATGTCAGTGGACAAACCCACCATGTCTTCGTGAGACCATGAAAACACATTCCAGAATTGGGTTAATAGTGCAACCATGTCATTCCTTTGGTTTGGAGTGAAGTCTGTACTAATTTGGATTAGCTTAGGGTTTTCTAAGGTTTCGTGGTTAAATTAAGTGGTTTGATCAAGATTTGGTTTGGGTTTATCCTCGACCCATTCCTTGATCACCCAATGACATCATCTCTTGAGTGGCCGACATTACCTCGGCAAAAATCTTGGGTGTGAGAGGTGGCACCCCAATGGGATGGTAATGAGTGTTGCTCACCTCCAGGGTATGTAAACTGACCGGCTCAACTTCTGCATTGAAGTTGATGAGTGGTATGTCACCTTGTTCATGACATTTTGGCTCAGCAGTAACAAGGATTAGGCTATTGTTGATATTGTATTTAAGTTGTTGATGAAGGGTGGAAGGGATGGCTCCAGCCATATGAATCCACGGTCTTCCCAAAAGTAGGTTGTATCCGTGGTGATCTTGAGCACATAAAAGGATACACTAAATGTATGTGGACCAATCTCCACAGGTAGCTCAATTTCCCCAACAGCATTTCGTCGGGATCCATCAAAAGCTTTGATAACCGTATGGCTGCTTTTGATCCTCTTGGGGTTGATATTCATCTTCTCCAAGGTGGCATAAGGACAGATATTCAAAGATGATCCATAATCTATCAGAACTCCTCCCACCATGTATCTGGAGGACAGAACCGCTATGTGCAACAGCTTGCAATGACTAGTCCCTTTGGGAGGTATGTCATCATTAATGAAAGATATCACATTGTTGTTAAAAATGTGATCAACCAGATGTTGGAATTTTTCAACATCCACTGATTTCGAAAAATGGGCTTCTTCCAAGACCCTTAGCAAGATCTTCATGTGATCTTCGGAAGAGAAAACCAAGTCCAGTATGGAAATTTATTATGGAGCTTCTCTTAAGCTTAAAACCACCTTATCTTCATTATGGCCCATAGTATGAAGGAACTCTTCAATCCTCTTAAAGGGAACATTTCCCTTTGATTTGATGGTAAGCTTTATTACCCGGTGGGGAAGGTACAGTGGATTCTCCTTTGACACTGCAGCAGTTGTGTGTGATGTAGATCCTTTAGCCTCTCCATAATTCCAAGGCACTTTTTGTAGGCTGACAACAGGATACTGTGCTCTGTATGGCAAGAGACTGGCTCTGGTGCAACCACTTTCAAAGGATTGTCAACACCCTTGAGTTGAATTATTTGTATTGTGAGTGGTCTGATAGCCAAATCATCCTCAACTGATATAACTGCTACATCGTCCTTCCATTTTATAGGACATGTGTTCCCACTTTCGAGTAACAAAGCGTCGCCGTCTGCCATCTGCAGGACACCACTGTCAATTAAATTCTGAATGAGGTGGCGGAGTGCCTAGCATTCTTCTGTGTTGTGACCACGAGAGTGGGAGTGATACTGACATACTCCATTAGAATTGAACCATCTTGAACGGGGATTGATTGGAGGGAGAAGGGATGTAATTCTTCCTTCATTAATCAGCATCTAAAATATCTCCTCCATAGGTTGGCCCATGTATGTAAATTCCCTCTTATTGGCAAAATCCCAACAGAATTTGGCACTTGCTCTTTTTGCAACTTTATCCTCCAGTGTTTCACTTTCTGAAGGTGATGATGGAGTATTCATAACAAAAGGAAGGAGACTAGCATGCTCCTAACTGACTAATTAGCGTGTGACTTGGTGCTGATGGATCACCAATTCTGCCAATTGCTCTACTTGCTTACAAAGAGCTTTCATCTTTCGTTCCATAACAAACTGGAACTGTGCGTAATCCCATTTGTCAGCACCGTCTTTGCTAGTCTAGGAAGATTCAACAACGTAATTGGAACTCTGTCCACTGCTCTAATTAATCATATTAACCTCCTCTTCTTTGTGTTAAGGAAGATGGTTGTCTTGCACATGAGTTTGGTCGGGTTTAGTCACCACGATCTCCCCGTTGTCGATTAAATCCTGAATCTTGTGTTTCAAGGCCCAGCAAACCTGAGTATCATGCCCTGGAGCTCCAGCATGATAGGCACATTTTTGGGTAGCATTGAAACCCTTCCCATTCGGGTTGGCTGGTGGAATAAGATGTGTAATTTTCTTCTGAGTAGTTAGAAGATTGAGAACATTCTCGAGTGAATCCTCTAGGGGTGTGAACACTCGATTGCGTCTGACTTCTCCAGCCTTTGGCAATCTAGGGTTGGAAGACTGTGCTTGAAAAGGGGAGTAGTTTCTCCTCTGGATAGGCATATTTTGACTGCCTTTCTAACCTTGCAGTATCAAGGAAACATCCTCCTCTTTCATCTTATGGACCCTCCGGGGGTTATTTCCATAAGTTTCGGACTAGATGTGACAACAACAGCTTTTAGAGAGGCTAGGTCTTGAATCTTTCCTGACTTTAATCCCATCTCTCCATGTTTGATCATTTCAGAAAATGGCTTGCCAATGTCTGCTAAGACTCTCTTATAGAAGGGAGCTTCTTGTATGTCTATGAAGGTCATCACCATTTCTGACTCAGTCATAGAGGGAATAACTTGAGCATCAAGGTGCCTCCACCTTTGATCATACTCTCGGAAAGACTCATTGGCTTGTTTCTTGACCTTGGTAATTTGATACTAGTTTAGAGTCATCTGAGACTGGAAGCTGTACTGACTGAGGAAGGCATGAGCTAGCTCCTCCCAGCTATGTATTTTAGAATTGTCTAATCTGGTACACCATGATTGGGTTTCTCTAGTTAGACTCTTTTGAAATAGTTGCATTCTGAGTTTCTCATCCTAAGCATAAGATTCGAGTTCCCCAATAAATGCCTTCAAATGTGTATAAGGATCTCCTAACCCTTCATACTTTTCAAAGTCAAGAGTCTTGAATTTCTCTAGATAATGAACACCAAAGAATATACAGAGGTCGACATATGAGACACTCATGTATGCTCCAATCCCTTTTATAGACTGAATGGTCTCTTCCATTTGAAGGACATTTTTCCTGATATCATCGATGTCTGGATATTCTTTGAGATGGACGTTTTCAGGAATTTTGTTGGACTTATCCAACTGAAGCTCATGTATTGGATTTGCTTGATCCACACCTTGTGTTCCTCCATGTGCAGAGGATTACGTATGTATGGTATCGTAGACCACAGAGTAGTAATGGTGTAGTTCTTTAAGCGAGCGACCAAATCATAATTTGTTTGCTTAATCCGTCAAACACCTCACGAGAGACAGGAGCAGGATTAGACTGGTCAGATGAAGACATAATTGGTTGTAGGCTCGTGGCCTTCTTAGACTTTGAACGGGTAACATGCCTAATTTTTTCCGTCAAAAAAAACTTATATAGTTTAGTCATAGGGAATGTATCAATGTTTATATGCTATCATAATTTGTCAGTTTTTAGGAGTATTATCCTGCAAAACGAGTGTCAGTTGATAGCATGCCAAGCTTTAATATGTATGTACACATATTCTTCATATTTTCCATTACATAGAGATTCACATGGAATGAAATTATAAGTAATTGTCTTTACAAGTAATTAAAAATGGAAAGCATGAAGAGACTTTCCTCCGTGTTTGGTTTATCAGAGGCTGGCCTATCTTAGGTTACTCTCGTGGCTTTTTAGCATGGAGGTTCCCAGATCATCGCAATTTACTTGACGGGAAGTTAATCTGGTCTTTCAACTGAAGCGAATCTGGGTTGTGCCTTTCTTGAGCCTCGTTGGAATTAGTCTCCCTATGAGTCTAGTAATCAAACACCGACAGGATAGCCTCCTGGTGGAGGAACCACACAACATACATTCACATGCAACATGTCTCACCGTTTTGGGAATGATGACATATGTGAAGCACTAATATCGTATACATATATAGTGTAAGGCATTAAGTGCAGTAAGAAAATGCATTTGTATACATTCATCAAAAATGTAAATGCAACATCCACACACAAGCATATAACAGTTTTGAAAAGTTTGTAGTATCGGCTTAAGTCCTCTTACTGGTATCCCCAGCAGAGTCGCCACCTGTCGACGTCGGGATTTTTACTGTCCCTTTTCCGTTCTTCTCTTTTGGTGTTCTCATGTTAGGTGAGATTTGTTTGAAAAAATAAGTTGTGAAAAGGTCCGACATTTATCGACGATTGAATTTGTAAGAATTAAATCGGTTGGTATTTTAAATGGTTGCACCAACTCAATGAGAAAAGGTTTACACATTGACCGCGTGATGTGACAACTTTAAAGCGATGCATGTGAAGCCGAGATTCATTAGGGTCCGGGGACTTGCTTATGCGGAGGGAAGGTGTTAGGAACCCCCCGACATCCGTGTTACCACGGTGACCGCCACTTTTTAATTAAACTATTATATGAATGTGTGTGGGGGGGGGGGGTCAATGTGCAATTATTTGTAAGTAGTGCTATGCCTCGTTCGCACCTATATACAAAGGGCTTGAATTTGTGTAAAAAATTAATTTTAACAAGATATAGCAGTGATGTTTTGTTAAAGAGGTTTTTTAAACCCTTATACTCAATAGTAATTGAGGCCTTTGATACTTTCATTTTAAACCCTCGTTCGGCTTAATTGCTTTTATTTTCGAGATGCAAAGCATCTTCGAGAAAATAAGATATATAGCAGTACCAAACTCCTTGTGCCCATGAGAGCCGTCTAAGGAAATTCAGACACCGTGAATAATGTACAAGTTGTTTACAGCCGAAAATATCCATCACGGGAACCGAATCTAGATTCAGAAGACTGAATCTGTGATCACATAATTCCTAGGCTCACATGATGTAGCAATTTATATGAAAGATGTAAGCAGTTATATATATAAAAGCTATAAATATATATATATATATATATATATATATACAGACTATCAACCACCACAAAGCGAACTTCATAGGGGACTATAAATGTAAATATATAAAAGCGGTAAATATATATATAGAGAGACAAGATCAACCACCACGAAGCACCTCCATGAGGGATCAAAAATGTAAATAAAGCAGTAAATACAATCAACTGCCACGAAGTAAACTCTAGGCGGGACAAAATGTAAATAAAGCAGTAAAACAATCAACCGCCACGAAGTAAACTCCAGGCCGGACAAATATATATATAAATATATATATATAAGCGGTAAACGTACCAGATAATATATCCAGGCTCAATCAAACAAAGTTTGATGGGTATAATATATATATAAATATTTATATATATATATAAGTAGTAAACGCTCCGGATATAAAATCCAGGCTCATCGAACAGAGTCTGACAACAGTTTATGTATAAGTATATATATATATACATATATATATAAGCAATAAATGCTCCAGATGTAAATCCAGGCTCATCGAACAGAGTTCAACCACAATTTATATATATATATATATATATATATATATATATATATATATATATATATATATATATATATGGATAACATTATCGAGTTATGCCTCGATTGAGCTAAACTCACGTCCGGGGCGTTTATTGCGTTTATATATATATATATAATGTTATTCCATATATATATATATATATATATATATATATATATATATATATATATATATATATATATATATATATAACCACAGATAAAAGTCACAAACCAAAGTTCGGGCATACACACGCAACACGACTCTCAACGTGAAGAACGGTGTGTGCAAAATGTGGAGAAAAGGCTTTGAAAGGTGTAAGAAGGCTTACAGTGGACTGCCAAATAAGGCTTCGATAGCTTTAAATAGATGAACACTCAGTTCCCACCGGTAAAAATATAGCAATATATAAGCTCACAAGTGTTTAAAATGAGAAAGCACTCAATTTATAGTGTGTACAGAAAAAATTGGACAGGGCTTCCTCGCCATTTTTCTCATATAAAATTGCCACCCCAACCCCTCTATTTATAGAGGTGGGGAGCCGCAAGTGCACTTGCGGCTGCCCGGAGTGCCTCGGGCTCCACGGGTCCTGCCGTCTCAAAGTATGTGCACGCATGCAACGTGTTGTCTACTCGAACTTTTAGAACTTTAGTCCAGGCATCCGATTGAGGTGTATAAGACCTGTTTCGGAGTAATGTTGTCGAGAGCTACACAAATGACAAGGGATTAGAGGTTGTAAGAATTCGGGAAGATGGGACCATGCCCTTAATTGGTCTTCAAGCTTCAAATTCCATCCGGTGTGTTGTCTTGTGTAGTAGTCACTCGAGATTGTAGCTATTTGGTTCTTGTAGGATACATTTGTGTAGAATGTCCGATTGAGGTGTATAAGACCTGTTTCGGAGTAATGTTGTCGAGAGCTACACAAATGACATGGGATTAGAGGTTGTAAGAATTCGGGAAGATGGGACCATGCCCTTAATTGGTCTTCAAGCTTCAAATTCCATCCAGTGTGTTGTCTTGTGTAGTAGTCACTCGAGATTGTAGCTATTTGGTTCTTGTAAAACACAGTTGTGTAGAATGTATGTTGAAATGTGTTGAGACGATGAGCATGTTAGATCGAGGTGGCAAAATGACGATTTTTCCCCTCACTGGGGTTATCTCCGGTTTGGGCAGATAAAGCAGTCGTTGCTCACTGTTATCTCTGAGATGGAGCTGCTGCAAGTGTTAAATGTCCTCAGGGGTTGTCTCTGAGGTGTGCCTAACCTCCCGAGGTTATCTCTGGGTTTGTGACTGAGTGCCTCGGGGTTATCTCCGAGGTTGAAGTTGATCGCTAGGGGTTAAAACGAGCTTTTCCGGGGTTATCTCCGAAATTGCAACTGCACCCCTCGGTGTTGTTTCCGAGGTTAAAAATGAAACTCCCGGTGTTATTTCCGAGATTGAATATCTCGGGGTTATCTTCAAGATTTAAAAGGCTTCTTTGGTGGGATTTCTAGAACTGGAATTATTTTGTCCTCTAGGGTCATCTCTAGAAGACAATTCTGCCCTCCTACAATGTTAGTAACAGGAATGCAAAATTTTGAGTGTCTACAGACTGTCCACATGCACATAAGCATGACTAGGTGGCCATTCAGTAGCACACCAATTCAAAATTATAAACATCTTATATACATGAAAAACATCAAAACTAAATCCACCATGGCAGCCAAATTACCATGTGTGCTTTATTTGAAAACTCATGCTCATTTGTCCTCAAATAGGATAAATAAATTAGCAAAAAAGGGTGCCAAATGACAATCTCAAAAGTCAGTTTTTTTCACATCAATATGTTCAGTACAGTAAAAACATGATCATTTACTAAGTTTAAAAATTTCTATCAAGTCATATAAGCATGCATATTCACTATATTGTGTTTAGAAGCATTCAACATGAAATCTAACGTTTTAACGGTCAAAACTTGAAAAGAAAACATGTAAACGTTACCAGATTTGTGTTTAACGTTTGTACGGTGATGGATTTTGCAATAAACAGAACGAACTCAGTAGATCTAAAAAGTAATTTTTTTGATTTTCTATATGGTTCAACTTAAAAATGACTTATAAAAGAAAAGAGAAGGAGCAAATATACCCGATGGGAGCCGTAGTCGCGGGTCTACCTGCGGCCACCCAGGGCAGATGCTACCCCCTCAGGCTCGATCATAGTTGAGTACAATAGACTTCTCGGAAGCTAAAAAGTTATATCAGGAAAAAAAGTGTTATGTGATTGAGCGGAAAGGGCCTAAAACTCTGAATTCATATACCAAACTTTTGATCTACATGTAAGTCATTGGTATTAACCTAGATGTAGGGTTCAGAGAGCCAATGATAGAGATTATTGAAAATAGCCCTTGTCAAAAATTAGGAAGGTCTGGATTTGTTCATGGGTATTATTTGTCAAAAAGATATCCCCAGCAGAGACATCAGGCATGTCTGATAGTGTAAACCATTGGTGACAACTCCAGGGTAGCACCAGGAAAGATCTGGTGATGTAAGCCATTGAAAACTACTTCAACGAAGGTCAAAATGATTGACAGTGCAAACCATTGGCAAAAACTCCAGCGTAGAATCGAGAATGATTAGGTAATGTAATCTATTGAAAACTACTTTAACAAAGGTCAAAATGATTGACAGTACAAACCGTTGGCCACAACTCTAGCGTAGCATCAAGAATTATTCAGTGATTTAAGCCATTGAAAAATACTTTAACAAAGGTCAAAAGGATTGATAGTGAAAGTTGATGTTAACAACTCCTGTGTAGCAACAGGAATGATCTGGTGATGTAAGACATTGAAAACTACTTCAACGAAGGTTAAAATGATTGACAGTGTCAAATCATTGGTGACAACTCTAGCGTAACATTGGGAAAGATCCGATGGTCTAAGCCATTGAAAACTATTTCAACGAAGGGCAGAGTATTTTATATTAAAAACCATTGGCGACAACTCCAATGTAGCATCAGGAAAGATCTAATAATGAAAACTATGGAGAACTATCTTCCTCGGGGAGCGATGATGGAATCTATTATATAAATCCCCAGCTGAGGCACCGCAAAGGTTCGATGATCTTCAGATCATTTTAAACTACTATTTAAGTAGGCACCGAGGAAATTCAGTGATGGTCAACCTTCACAAAACTACCGTTCGAGTAGGTATTGTGAGGATGCTGTGAAAGCAAGAAGAAAAAATTCTATCTCCGGTGGAGCTATCGGCATCAGCCTGATAGAAAGCTCGGGCGGTGGTGACAATCCCAGCGTAACGACAAGAAGAATCCAATGATGGCAACCAAGGAAAGCTATCATCAGGATAAACATCAAAACTCTCAGAGAGTCACTCGCGAAAATAGACAAACATATTCGGCAAAAATAAAGTCAGAAAGCACGTCTAAAGATAAAGAACGTTGGTGATAACCTCAATGTCAAAATCCAATGGTCTTAGCCATAAGAAAACCTCCACATCAGGAATTTAGAAAACATCTCTACAACTTGTCATCGAATCAGTCTCAATAGCACTGATGGACATTTCAAGCCATTGGCGCCAACCTCAGCGTAGCATCAGGAAAGATCCGGTGATGAAAGCTTTGTAAATTACCGTTCGAGTAGACATCAAGGTGGTTCAGTGGAGACTATCATTGAAAATTCTATCCCCAGCAGAAATGGCGAGAGCAGTCAGTGATAGAATCCCATTGGAAATAATTTCTACTAAAAACATTCAACATCAATAACATCATGTTGCATTGCATGACATCATTTAATCTTGTCATATTTCAAGTGTCTAGTAATCTTTATCATGTTCATGCCATTACATTGCATAAACATGGTAAAGAGGGGCATCTGTACACACTAAAAATTTTACGTTCTTGTTACTAACCATACAGGAGGGTAGAATCGTCTTTCCTCTTCCAATTGGAAGTTAAAATCATCAAAATCAAACCCCAGATACAACCCTGAGAGATCAAGTCAAACCCCAAAGACAACCCCGGGAGAGCAAATAAAACCCTGGAGACAACCCTGAGAGATCAAATCCAGCCCTGGTGATAACCCCGATAGAGAAAATCCAACCCTAGAGACAACCCCGAGAGATCAAGTTAAATCCCGGAGACAACCCCAAGAGATCAAGTTAAGCCCTAGAAATAACCCCGAGAGATCGAATTAAACCCATAAGACAACCTCGGGAGATCAAATTCAGCCTCGGTGATAAACTTAAGAGAGCAAATCCAACCCCGGTGACAACCCTAGGAGATCAAGTTAAATCCCGGAGATAACCCTAGGAGATCAAGTTAAGCCCTAAAGATAACATTGAGAGATTAAGTCAAGCCCTAGAGACAACCCCAGGAGATCAAATTAAACCCCAGAGATAACCCCGGGAGATTAAATCCAACCCCGGTGACAACCCCGGGAGATCAAATCCAACACCGGTGACAATCCCGGGAGATCATGTTAAACCTCGGTAACAACCCGAGAAACATCAAACAACCGTCAAAGACAACCTTAAACATTGTTGAAAGTAAGCATCAATCCATTTCAGCTCTCAACCCCTCCTATAGTGTTCCAAACTTTAATATTCTTCTTTCTAAACACTTGTATACATATATACTACAACATATCAAATTTTAACCAGTGAAAACTGAGTTTTCAAGCTCCAAAAGCGGTCTGAAGCCTTCCTTGTGGCACATTGTAAGACTTTTTCAGATTTGAAGCTTTCTCCTACTTATATATATATATATATATATATATATATATATATGTACAAGCCACGACCTGGAGATAACCCTAGAAGATCAAGTCAAGTCCTAGAGACAACCCTGGGAGATCAAATTAAACTCCAGAGATAACCTCGGGAGATCAAATCCAACCCTGGTGACAACCCCAGGAGATCAAGTCAAAACCTTGGTGACAACTCCAGGAAATACCAAACCAACCACAGAGACAACACTGAAGACTGGCAAAAGTCAACATCAGTCCAATCTCGGAGATAATCCTGAGAAAAAGAAGCTACAACTGCATCAAGCCCGGAACGAACCCGGGAGGGAAAAATAGTAATTTTGCCAACTCAACATTAATTCAGCCCAAATCACTGCAAAAGAAGTCATGCAGAACATTAACATTAAACCCGGGTTAGAACATCACAAATTAGCTCAACAGAGAAACTGGGAAGACTTGAAGATCTGGTCATGGACCCATCCTCCTGGATTTGGAAAATATCAAATCCCATGTCATTGTGTAGCTCTTGTCAAGGGATTTTTGGAAAGGTATAGAACGCCTCCATCGCATTCTCGGATTAAAATTTATAAAGGTTTGAGCGGATAACACGTTGATTCGAGTGCACGTACTTCAAGACAATAAGACCCACGGGGCCCGGACCCAACCGAGCAGCCGCAGGTAGACCCGTGGCTACTTTAGTCTATAAATAGACCCCCCATAAACCAAAAAAAAAAAGAAGAAGAAAACAGAGGGTATTCCGTCCATTTCAGCTCTCAACCCCTCCTCTAGTGTTCTAAACTTCAATAATATTCTTCTTTCTAAACACTTGTATACATATATACTACATCATATCAAATTTTAACTGGTGGAAACTTAGTTTTCAAGTTGCAAAAGTGGTCTGAAGCCTTCCTTACGGCACATTGTAAGATTTTTTCAAATTTGAAGCTTTCTCCTGCTTTAATATATATATTTATATATATAAGTGTATATAAGTGGTCTAAATTTTTATTGCTTTAAAATATATATAAGTGTGTTTGTGTGTATATATATATATATATATTAAATGTTTACTGTGATTAAAATATCTATTGTACCTATTTATTCAATGTAAAGTTGCGATATTAATGTTTGTGGACTAAATTTAACTAAATCTAGCCATATCTAACTTTTAACCTGTTTAAAAGTTATAAAACTGGAACTGTTGAGCTAGAATGGCTAAGATTTATTTAAATCTAGTTTTCTTTCTAGTTTTTTTTGTAAATATTAAGCAACCACGTGACCTTAGATCTGTATCTAGAGGAAACGGGAAGCTTGGCTATATGTTGGCAGGGATTTAATTGAAGAATCCATTATTTTGCATCATTTAGATTAAATATCTATTTTATTTTAGTATCCTCGTTATGCAAGCTATTCATATGATATTATGTGAGCCTAGGAGCTATGAGATCTAAGATCCAGCTGACAGATCTAGATCTGGTTTCCATGATGGATCTTTTTAGTTGTACAATTATCTTGTAAATCATATGTGTGGTATTTGGACATGCTTCGATGGCTTTCATGCCCACAAGGCGCCTGATACTTATATGTATATTATTTTGTCGAAGATGCTTTGCATCTCAAGAATAAAATTAAAACTAGCCGAATACGGAATAAAATAGAAGTATCAAAGGCCTCAATTACTATGTGAGCATAAGGGTTTGAAAACCTATTTTTAAAATATCATCTCTGTCTATTTTGCTTAAAATGAACTTTTATACAATTCAAACCCTTTATATATAGGTGCAAATGAGGCATAGCACTTCTTCCAAATAATACACTTAGGCCCAATTAACTGCACACACACAAAGTTTAAATAAATTAGGGAATTAGAAAGACAAGGTAACCGTATTTTCACAGAAGTCGGGGGGTGCCTAACACCTTCCCCCTGCTTAATCTAGCCCCCGAACTCTATGAATCTTGGTTTCTAAGGCCTGTTAAATAGAGTCCAATAATTGAGCCTTTTTGTAAACCTTTTCAAATTCGGTTGAGTTGGTACTACCATTTCACTACTACCAACTAGCAACTCTGAATTTTTATATCGTCAACATTTTATGTCAGACTCTTTTTCAAACTCACCCTTTCAAATAAAATTCTACACATAGAAAACATAAAGGGTAGAAAGATTAAAAAGAGGAATTCCAAAAAACAAAAATCTTTCCCGACGTCGACACCCGCATTGCTTCCGGGTTGAGATCCTGGAATGAAGGTTTGTCGGATTTAGATTGCATGTCAGTAGGTTAGATGTTGAGACATTCTATGTCTTTCTTGATGTTTCAGGTCATCGAGGGCTTTATGGAGGGTATATTATCTTGTTGGATCCCCATGAGACATGTTTTTAGATTTGGATCAGATTAGTTGACTCTAACCTTAGATGAGTACCAACGTATTACTTGTTTACTGTTAGATATACCCTGTGCTAGGGTGACAGTCGGCCATATGTGTCGACAGTTTATGACTAGTTTAAGATGGACAGTTATTTTAGACGAGGTCTCCTCTAGACATGTGGTGTACATGGATTTTTTGACCGACCACTTTGGGGCTGTTGACAGTTTTTTCCTGCATCAGGGGGATTTTGTCATCTCCAAGAAGGTTTGAAGGGTTACCTAATTGGACATTTTATTGATGTGCGTTATAACATATTTGTATATGCCTCTTTATATGGATCATCAGGACATTGGTTTAGTCACCACTGTTATGGCTCTCCGGGAGGATCATGCCATTTTTCCCATGATTTTAGCAGAGACTTACATTTCAGCTTCTCTTTGCTGCACTCGTCATGATGAGTTCTTTCGAGGTAGTGTCGTATTATTGTATGTTTGGTTTATGATGCATTTGAGACCGATTGGTACATTCCAGCGTTATGGATACTATTTCGAATAGGACATAACGACGTCCTACTCTTTCTGCATCATCGACTGTGTAGATACAGCATCATGGTTTATCTTTTTGACTATGATTGAGGAGCCATTTTCCATATTAGTTTATTTTGGCTACTGTTCTACATTTCACTTCATCACACATGCCCCTGGTATGGACTTTCTCCCTTTGGCAGGTTTGAGAGGAGTGACTACATATCATCCCTTAGCTGTTATGGGACAGTTTGATCAGTTTCAGGGCTTAAATTCCTTTGATGGAGCTTTAGGTCAGCGATCATCAACTTTATCTTTATTTGGGGATGATCTGGACAAAGTATATAATTTCTGGACTCATCAGGAGAGAGTTGATTTTTTAGATAGTCACCTTGGTCGTTCTTTAGAGTACACTACATGGTTGAAGGTAAATATAGCAGGGACTTTTACTCATTCAACACTGAGTTCTGATTCTGATGATGGGGAGCCTATGGAGGCTCCACCCTCTCCTAGAGAAGATGATCTGCTTATCGGCTTAACAACAGCTTTGGTTAGCTCCACTTTTAGCTCTTCAATTGCTGCTCCCCTACTTCCCAGATTGGCATTAAAGCGGAGGGTAAAACTTTTAACTTTTGAGCGGGATCAGGCTCGGGCATTGATGTTGATAGCTTTATCCAGTCGGGATGTTACTCTTTTGGAGAGGGATGAGGCCCGGGCTGCTAGGGATGCTACTGCTACTAAGAGTTCTGCTCTCAGATCTTTTAGAGATGATATTATTGCGCAGACGAATGATCACTTGGGTTATCAGGATGGAACCATGCATATCATGATAGAGCTTTTGATCCGCATTGAGGCTGCGGGGTAGGAGCTTAGAGATGCCCCTCAGTCTGCTGAGATGGATAGTCTTCTAGAGTTGTTGGCCCATCTGCTGGCAGGTTTATTGATTAGCTTTTATTTCCTACATAGACTAGGCTAGTCACTTTTGTCATGTACAGAACTCATTATATATATCAAATAGTAACATATAAAAAGGAAATCTATTTTAGTTCACTTCTCTTTTAAATGTATTTTGACTTGCTTGATAGTTGCCACTTTTGTCTATGACTTGTTGTATTGATGTATCGTTAACTCTTTCCTAATGGACTGTCATTGAGATGTCATAGGGTCTCTCATAATGAATTGGTGATCTTCAGGTTTTTCTGGTGTATAGGTTTTTAAGTTTAATTTTGGTGTCTTGGGACTGCTATTTGATTGGATGTTTAGGTTGAGGTAAAATGTTTCATTTTTCTTTTGAAGGTTAGACCGCACCTACGTACTCCCATGTATAGAGGAGATCAGGTCTTACATAGTTTAGGCTAGGCCTTAAGGGTTTGAAAAGTGTTTATTTGAGTTTATTTTTGAGTTGGATTTTAGGTTTAGATATTTCTTTTTAGGGTTAGACCACACCATAGATGGATGCCTACGTACTCCCGTGTACGAGGGAGATCAGGTTTACGTAGTTCACGTTTGGTGAGCTTTAAAAAGTTGTATCTGATGATCGTTGAACCATTGAAAATGTTTTATGATTTTTTGTAAGGGTTAGACCGTACCATAGATGGCTGCCTACGTACTCCCATGTGTAGGGAAGATCAGGTTTACATAGTTCACGCTTGGTGAGCCATGATTTGATTTGATTAATTTTTTTTGTGCAGGATGTTTACTGCTAGGGTTCAGACATAGTATCTTTTGACAAAGTCTAAATTGAGAAGTTGGGGAAATTCTTCACCGTCCATTTCTTACAATATAAGGGTTCCTTCGAATAACACCTCATGGATAATGAAAGGGTCTTCCCAGTTCGAGGCGAATTTTCCTTTGGTTGCATCTTGATTGGAGATGACCTTTTTCAGCACCAGGTTTATTTCTTTGAACTGCCAAAGACAGACCTTCTTGTTGTAGGATCGAGTAATCCTTTGTTAATATAACTGGCCATGGGTTCTTGTTCTAATTTGTAGGGAGAAATTAAATTTATTCTTTTATTTATTTTGATTTATTATATTTTATAACTTGAGCCTCATTTTTTGAATTATTAATTATTTGTCTTAATAAATGTTTTATTATGTTATAAAATATTTTGTATTCTAATTATTGGTCTTGATGAATGTTTAATTTTTTTTGTTTTGTATTTAAATGTATTAATACTTGTATTGACAAATTTGCCATTAAGGAAATGGGTCGAGTCTTTGTGGCAAATTTAAGTGAAAATTGAGAATGAATAGAATTGACACCAACTTGCACTCAGTTGATGAAATATGAATTTTAAGGACGATTTTGACATTCGATGATAACTTGAAGGGATAAAAATATCATTCAACCTTTAAAAATCTTAAGAGTTTAAGAGTAAGAAACCAAAATATCTATGTGAACGGACTCTAATGGTGGTAAAGTGTATGGGGAGAAAGAGAGAGAATATTTGAGATAAGAAGTCAAGCGTGAGAGAAGAAAAATAGACAAAAAAGATAAAAAGAAAGACAAAAAGGAAACTACTAAAAAACAGCGTTGTGCTAATCTTTATTGCTGTGTTGATATATTAATTCTCAAAAAATATCTAACAAATAGTCATATTACACGCAAATATAAGTAAAAATAAAATACTCAAAATTAATGAATATACATTTCTTACCCGAATAGCCACAATTAACATCACCTCTAATGAAATACCATGAGCAACAACCTTAACAACAGCACAACCTTAACAACAGGACAACCTTAACAGCAACATAATGAAATTGATCAAAATTTATGTACAAAATAACCTACATAGCCAGATGAAAGAAGAGAGATTTTAAAAAATGTAATTAAAAGTGATATTGGGGTAAAAATTCTTGTACTTAACTGCAACAAATTTGGCCCATAATATAATGTAGAGAGAGATAAAACTAATCTTGTATTATGTTTTCTTTTCTATATTTATAGCAGAGATGTCCTCTTTATATATATATATATATATATATATATATATATATATATATATGATAACAACTAAAGCTAAAATCAAGGAGTCAAATATTCTAATGAGATGATTGTGGAAATTCAAAAACAATATCTAATCTAATTGTTAATTATTAGCTAGTGCTGATATCCCCCCGCAAGCCAAAGGGTATTCTAGAAGACACTTTGACCTTGTTTTGGTTGTACAAAAAATGGTTGGTTGGTAGTGGTTTGGTGAGAGTGTCGACAACATTATCTTGAGAGGAAACAATCTGCATAGAGATGTATTTTTTCGCAACCATTTCACGAACAAAGTTGTAATCAATCTCAATGTGTTTCGTACGGGTATGGAAGACAGAATTGGAAGCAAGGAAAGAGGCACCAAGGTTATCACACCACAACACAGGCAAGTCATGAAGGGGCAGTCGCAACTCCTTGAGTAGGGAACAAAACCATTTTAGGTTTATCCCAGGTTGCTGATGAAAGCCTTTGGCAACAAGACGTGCTTTGTATCGGTCAAGAGAGCCATCAGTGTGGGTCTTAATGTGAAAGACCCACTTATTTTCGATAATATTCATGTGAGGAGATTTAGGAACCAATGTCCAGGTTTGATTTTTGAACAAGGTAGTGAGTTCATCTAGCATTGCTTGACGCCAAACAGGACTATGATTTGCTATTTGGAATGAGGTAGGCTCAGTGGTGAATACGAAAATAGTGTGAGCTTGTTTATGAGAGTGAAGAACCATGGGGTGGATTTGGTGTAAAGACGATGATTGTGTAGCAGAATTACTAGGAGAAGAATCGGATGAAGAAGCAAATGCAGGCATATAAGAGGAATTTGTAGCGTAGTATTGGACGAGGAGGATTGGACAGGAGGTGAGAAAGAGTTTGGTGCGGGCAGTTGTGAGATGGACATACATTGGGTGGACAGAGATTGGGATTGATCAGAATGTGAGGATTGAGAAATAGGAGGAGGGAGAGTATGAGCATAAATGTCACTGAAGGGGACAGTCTCATGAGGTTGGATGGACGAAGAAGAAGAGGCAATGTGAGAATATTGCAGAAAAGCAGGCAGTTATTCACCAGACTGTCCGAATTGAGTCTCATGGTGTATGACCCCAACTTTTTTGAATAAAGATTAATTTCTCTCAAAATATATTTTTGAATATTATGGTGTGGATATAATATAATGTTATAGTTGTGGGTAATATTTACAAATTTTGCAAAAGTAAGCAGTGGTTATATAATATTCAATTGGTGGGGTGAATATTACGTTTTAACGAGGGAATATTAAATGCGATGGCACAATAATTAGTGGACCCCACAACCAAGTATTTGTCGTAGTTAGAAAATGACATAATTATCTTTTATAAAAATAATCGGCGAAGTTTTACTTGTTAAAGCTTGAACTACCCGGTAGTAAAAATCTGATGTCTGGCGTGGTTGCATAGTAACACACGGTATTGATTATTGATGCTTACGTGAGAAGTCACTCAGTTATACTCAATTATTGCTATAGTAATTGTTGCATCATATCTCTCATATTATTGATTCGATTATTGTCACGGTATCATCTGCGTTATATGATATATTATTAAATCAATAATTGAGACAACAAAGTTATTCATATTATTAAATTGCAATATTTACAAAGTCCAGAAGTTCTGTCAAGGAGAGGTTTGGTCATCTAATTGCGAGCCAATAAGGAGAAATCCTTATCGAAAAGTCCCTTCTTTCCTGGGAACGACCTGGTTGTTAAATATTGTGAGTTATAATATTAATGATGAATAAGTTCGTGTTGATTAAAGATGAAATAAATAGTTCCATTGTGTTAGAATTATTAGTATTAGTGAAAATCGACATTTATTTCGATATTAATTGATGTCTGGAAGTTATACTGAGTAATTAACCGGATAAATGAGTAACTAATTGCTATTAATTCACATGATTATAACTATTTGTTCACATGTGTGCACTATTGATTCACATTCTTGTACTATTAGGGGAGTTGGTGCAAGATTGATAATACTTGCATGACTAAGTTAAAAATGGAGGTAAAGATGGAGGTACTATACTATAATTCGTATTTTCACATGATTATAACTATTAATTCACATGATTGAACTATTGATTCACATTATTTACTATTAGGGGAGGTGGTGCAAGTTTGATAATACTTGTAGGACTAAATTAAAAATGAAAGAAAAGTTGAAGGTATTGTACTGTAATATTTCGAGCCCCAAAATGTGAAATTATCGAAACTATATTTTCCTATAAATAGAAGCTCATTCTTCCTTCATTTCTCACCAATTCACTAAAGCTATAGAGCAATTATTATAAAGAGAAAGAAGAAGAGAAATCTGCTACCTCTCTACTCCAAAGATCCAGTTTCTTTCTAAGGTAAGGGGTATTATTTCTTTACGTATTCATGAAGAGAGCTTACATTATTCCATTCTTTATTATTATGTTGGAATAACTTTTCATGCATGCGAAATCCAGATACATGGTGAAATTCTTACATTATTCCATTCTTTATTACTACATTTGGAATATCACATGCATGCGGATTACGCTTTAGACACAGGTTCCATTCTTTATTATTACATTGGAATAACTTTATACATGCGATTACTATCGCATGCATAGTGAATTCTTTGTTATTCCATTCTTTATTATTACATTGGAATATCACATGCATGCGGATTCGCTAGACTGGTTCCATTCTTTATTATTACATTGGAATAACTTGTTCATGCGTGTTGTCTATCGCATGCATGGTGAATTCTTTGTTATTCTATTCTTTATTATTATGTTGGAATATCATGTCTGTGCGGATTACGCATGACCTGGTTCCATTATTTATTATTCTGTTGAAATAACCTATCTATGTGGATTATCACATACATGGTGAATGATCCTTCGTATTCATTCCTTTTTAAATTGTGAAAATGATCTGTCTACGTGGATTACCGCATGGCAGGTGAAAATCCATTTGCACTTTCATATATTCTATGATACTCATTTGGTTAATGTTTTGGCTTCTATACTCCATGAAATTAGTAGAATATCCTGAATATTTGCGCTTCATCTGGTATCTTTTCATGGAAATATTCTTCTAAGCATTCTTGAATTTTACTCCATAAAGCAGTATCATGTTAACAATTTGGACGTAATTGATTTCAAGATAAATTAACTTATAAATCTTTAAAATTTATTCTTGAACTTGTTTTATTGAATTATTATGTCATTGTCATCATCCCCATGCTTATATTATGATGAAAGTCATCTTTGGCTTACGTGCATAGATGGACTTGGTATGATTATGACCAGGGATTATTCGGTATAATCATGACCTGTAATGTTATAAATGATGTGGTAAAGTCCTCGAGTAGCTTTGTAGTGCATTGATGGACAGTTTTTGGTATGATTATGACCAGGGATTATTCGGTATAGTCATGAACATTGATGATTTAATGAATATCCTTGGCCCGTAGTGCAGGGATGACTCGATGATATGGTTTATTTATTAAGCTGAGTCTCAGCGATAAAAATTGATGAAAACATTTTAAATCATAGAAGATAGTAGATATCATGCTCTACTTGACTCTTCTAATGGATTGCTTATTTCGCTGCAGTTAAACTTGATGTCAATGGTATTTTATCAGTTTAACATTGTTGAAGACTAATGATAATTTATTCTGCATTATCTTAGTCATAATATTTCTTACTTGGCTAGTTGAGCTCACCCTTTCTTTCACTGTTCTCTTTAAGAAATGAGAACGTAGCCGGGACTAGTTGGGGACCGAAGTGACGGTCCAGATGATAGCATTAGTAGTCCTCACTATTCTGTTAAATAGTGTGACAATAAATTTAATGAGGACTCCATTGAGTGTGGATATTGTCTAGATGACAATATTCTTATTAAAACTATTAGATTATGTTTTGTCGTATTTTACACGACTGTTGTATAATTAAGTTGTATTTGAATTTTGTACCATGTATTCGGTGACTCAAGATGGGTGATATATACCTATTTTGGGGGCGTCACAGTTGGTATCAAAGCTTAGGGATATGTTCCCTGGCTGAGATGTGAGACAAGAACTAGGAGGGGAGAGACGGGGAATTCCTTCGCTAGTATGACCTACCTAAGTTTATTTGGTATTTAATTGGTCGGTCAGAGTATAGGGATAATATGTGATATGTTAATTAACCCTTGTTTTGTGGCAGTATTTGAAAATGGCATCCAAAAATGTTGAGATAAACAATGAAGCACATGAGATCGTTGAATCACCACAGATTAATGCCCAGGATAATGTGCAACAAGAAGACAATAATCCTCATGTAAATAATAACACCGATGAAATGGTGAATGACGGGATATTTAGAGGCTTTATGCAATTCATGCAACATCAGGCGAACGCGACTCCTGTCCAAAATGCAGGTGGAAACACTGACAACTCTCGGACGGTCACCATTAAGCAGTTCAAGGAGATGGGACCACCGGAGTTTTTTGGAGAGCCAAAACCTCTTAAGGCGGAGACGTGGATAAAGTAGATCAACAAGATATTTGATGTCTTGTGATGCTCCGAGGAGCAAAAGGTTCCCTTTGCCACCTTCATGTTGCGAGCAGAGGCTGATTACTGGTGGGAATCTGTAAAGCGTACTTAACCTACCGCACTCAAAATGTCTTAGGAGAAGTTCCAAGAGCTGTTTAATGACAAGTACTTTCCTGAAAGTATTCGTCACATGAAGGAGGTAGAGTTCATCAAGCTTGAGCAAAACAATATGACCATGGCGCAGTATGAAGCTAAGTTTGTCGAGTTGTCTCGATTTGCGTCCCACTTGGTTGATAATGAAGAGAGAATGACGCGGATGTTTCTAAGAGGTTTAAAACTGTAACGCCCCGAAATCTGGTCTATTTTCACATCCGGATTCCGTACGTCACGATCCCATCTTCTTCTAAACATACATCATTATATATCTAAATATAACAACATACATCCTCAAATCCCAGGTTCTAAAACCTTAAAACCTCTTTCATTCCAAATAATGATAATTACATTATTCTTTACATCTTGTACAAGTGACTTTTCTCCGCCACCAAGGATACATAAACGTTCATTAAACTATTCTATAGTTTAATTCTATCATTCTATATTACAAGTCTTCGTTTGATCTTCACGCTCATTCATATAATGAATGGCACTTCTTCCGATACTGCGTCGACTTGATCTTTACGGAATCCTTAAGTTCTTTCTAACATCGTTCGCTAAAAATGTTTTTATTTAAAGCAAGTGTGAGCATTCAATTGCTCAGCAAGTCATAGCAGTTGAACAAACAACTTTAAGAATTCAAACATTCTTGTAAGACTTCAATAACCGAACAAAGGTTATGAAGCAGCTTGAATAATAGGAATAATCTTGATTCCTATCATTTTAAAACATTAGTTACATTCCCTTTGAAATACTTTCATTCTCTACTCTCTTTCATACACATTCTGTCTGGCTAGAATCAATAGAACAGACTTAACAATAACGGTTCATGTATAAACAGAACATGCTCATATTGAGCAGTTCAATCACGTAGCAGCTTCATATCATAGAAACACCGAAGTGTTCACATTGTGGCACAAGGCCTCATATATTCTAACACCTTATACAAATATCACACATTTGCACATAGACAGAACTTCTCAAGTTCAACATCTGAGAAGTTTAGAAACTAACATTCATTTAAAATATGAATGAAGTTAGGAAACTTGCCTTACGCACAGCTACAGCTTATAGTTTACGTTGAACTGCTCATTCCAATTCCTATGTAGCACATAAGGAAATAACACATACACCAATTAGTCATATAATTGACTTACACATTGGTTTACTTAACTTTACTTCTTAGGGTTCGAGTTCTTACAAACTAAGTTTATGCGACCAACTTCATTTACCGGTTAACGGCTTCATGACATACGGAGATGTCTTACTCAATACATTCATCATCTTTGATGATTTACATTCTTATCTTCTTCTTATAACTCTCCTAGGACTCAGCACACATCGTGTCTCTGCTAGTAGTCCATATGGTACTCTGAGTGGTTTCCCACAAACAACCAACAAACAAGTTCCCGTCTCATCTACACTGCCCATAACAGTGAGTTAGATCGATTGCCAGTTTTGTATATACCTTCACTCTCTAAAGGAATTGTTTAGCCCAGCTCCCATATGTCAACCATCAAAGGTTACGATTGTACTACAACCTAAATTCATCTTAACTTACCCGAACTATTAAACTATAATGTTCGTTAAGTCAATTTCTTATTCCTTATGGCTTTCTGGCAACTAAATGTCATACCTCAAGATTCATTCTTTATCGTCTAAGTCATACAATCTTTTTTATACTTAGGACGATCATTAAATATTCATTCTATGCATTTATAGCGTTAAGCATTTTACGTTACCTTATTCTTATTTTACAATGTCCGATTCATTCGACTCAGAACGTCATCCAAGTTATAAACATCAACTCAGCTTCTTTACGTTATACGCACTTGTCTTTAATTTAGCTTCTTCACCATTCACAGGTTTAATCACTGATCTTCATTACTCTACGGTCAAACCATACAAGGAGTGTAGGTCCTACCCGTTTAATATTCGCGTACACTTAACCTTTACGTCGGTTCAAGTGATCAACGTTTACATTTCATTCTAACATTCTCATCTGACTCACATTCGGCTTTCATTAATCTTATTACCGTTCGCTACTGCTTTCGTGATAATTCATATCTTACTTACTACTCCCGCCAACGTCTAAGTCATACAACCAATGTATACTTAGAACGTTCACTCAACGTGAATACGATTCACGAGGATTGTTTACGTATTCAACATTTAGGTTACTTTCCTCTTAATTCTATTCAACCTTCATCTAAGGTTTTAATTACTTTCATTCATTACTCGTCACCTGAACCCCATGTTCATTATTATTTCCTAATGTCAAAGCCATACGGTTCGTTGTATGCTAAGACCAATCGTTCATCGCAACAACGTTGCGTTCACAGCGTCTAAACGCTTTACATTCATCTCTCATGACCATGACATAACATCAAAATGTTATTCATTACTCTAGTCAATCAACGTTTAAGGAATCACAATTATAGCAATTCCTCACGTTCGTTTCATTGTGACTACAGTTTCCCGGATATTGGTTCCGTAACCCGCGTCTACATTCTTTATCTTTTAATCTCATTTAATCTTTTCACTCAACCTTCTTCAAAGGTTTAATACACTTAATTAGGTGTTACATTAGTTAAACTTTAAGTTCATATTTCTTTCTTGCACATCCCCTAGTAATTGAGCAATAAAAATCTCATTTCTGGGCATTGCACTACATCGGCGCTGCGGCGCCACTCTCTTCACTAAGACTCGCATTGTGGCGCGAGTTAGCAGTGCCACCTTATAAGGCATGGCTGGCGCCGCGGCGCCAAGCCCTAATCTTATAAAATTTTCTAAGTGTTAACTTCATTTTGAGACGCTGACTTTGAAATCTCATATCTTATTCGTAATAACTCAGAACGAGGTCGTTCCAAAGCCATTTTCTTCCTTATCTTACGTACTTCGATTACCCTTGGATAGAACTTTATTCTGATTCCATTAACATGCCATTCAATTGGCTTAATCTACGCTCTTCATTCATTTTACGTTATTAACGCTCTTCGTTCGTTCGTCCGTCCGTAATTCGGTCATCCGAACTCGAAACTCATTCGTTCTTGAGTCCATGACTCACGTTTTATACGTTCTCTTACATTCTTATGAAACCCTAAATGTTTGGGTTCATTTACTAACTTTCTAATTCTCGTTCTTCTTTTACGAAATTTTTTCCATAACTTCGTTATAGCTCAGTTTTAATCCATTCTTTATGAACGTTTCTACTGTTCCTAACCAAGCAATAAGCATCTAACTTATACACGATGGTTTTAAACTTGTCCATCAACAACAATTATCCTACGATGGTTTTAAATTTGTCCATCAACAACGTTCTTCGCGTGTTCTTCATTTTTAATCGATATTTTGGATTACGATTTTACTTTTCCTTGGAATTTGATGTTATAGAACATCATTCCTTACTTATTTAACCTACTCATTAATAAGATTCATTTGGATCGCTCAAAATCCTTGGTTTGGTAATTAATTTACTTTGATATAATCAACAGGTAAAGGAATCTTTTGGTTCTTTAAGGGATGTTCATGAGAGTTTAATTTCAATAATTCGATGCATCATTATTGATCCTGGATGATCAGTACAATCATGCCAAATCAAAAAAAAACCTTTGGATCTAAATACTTCGGGTGTATTACACACTTCTGGTGTATTGCAACATTTGTTTCAATTGTTCTCATTGTAGTATAATATATCTTATAAGAGAAAATATACAATTTTTCTAATATGAGTTTCTAGCCTGATACTATTGAAGTAACATATATAAATAAAAATCTTCACTGCCTTCGTTATTGGTTTTAATATGATAACCATTATAACGTATATTCTTAAAATTGAGCAAATTTCTGCTTGCTTCAGAAGAATACAAAGTATCATCAATACAAAGTCTTGTGCCCTTAATTTGGTAACATTATAATCGCTCTTCCAGAGACATCAATTAAGTTTGATGAATAATAGCTCTGCTACAACCTTTAATTAAATGTGATGAGCTTCTGGCCCATACATCTTCATATATGTAAAACATAAATTAAACAATTATTACTTAAAACATAAATAAAACATATTAAAATAAAAATACTTACTATAATAAAAATAATTGATTGGTATGAACATTTCCATCAACATCCTCAAGATAATCAGAGACATCAAAATGAGTTATATCCACTCTATTTGAAAAGTCAAGATAATTCATATGATCTTCAAGATCATTATGATCGTTAAAATTTGTTTCAATTACCTTCCTTTTTTCTTTTATGGAGGCATGGTACAAATCTACCAAATGATTAAAAGTACAACATGTACATTCTCTTTTCTATATTAATTATTCCTTTCACGCCCACGACCACAACCATAATTTTCTCCATGTTTATCAAATGAGGTTCCATTCACTTTAGGGAATAGAGTAGAACCGATCGGACGAGATTGGTAATTTTTCAGCAAAAACTCATTATTTGTTCAGCCACTAGAAGAAATGATATCACTTCTAGGAATATAATTTCCTTTATCGCTTCAAGGAATATATTATGAACTTACACTCACAATTTTGCTACTGCAGGAGCATATTCGAGGCATGAAAATATAGTAAATATTTTTTCTAACATGTCTTTATCAATATTTTTTTCATGAAGATGATGGCGAATAAAACTAATTGATTTTGCATGATCCTGCATGGATGCATGTTTGTCAATCTTAATTATATCTCCAAAGTTGTCTTTATATGAATATCAGTATCAAGAATCCATGACAAGTAATTCTTTCTCGATATATATATCAAGGACAACAAATTCAAATTTATAAGATTTGACATCTATATAAATATATAAATACATACGAAATTAAATAACTAAGTATAAATTTATAAGAAGACAATAAAAATATTTACCCTTCTCTAGTCACTTTCAAAGTGGGAGAATTGGGAGGTGGAATGATAATTTGTTTATACTAATACTACTACTACATCACAAAAGTAGTGTACTTACGTAATTTGTATTTTCAGAAACTTCAGAGTTGCCCATTATTATTATTGTCTCGCATGTCTTTTGTTAAACAAAATATTTATATGTATATCAAATGTAATTGTAATGAAACAATACTTACAGTTAGTTGAGAGAACCTTTTTTTTTTCTTCCCAAAATTGAGTAGAGAATCGTGTTGATAACGTGTTATAAAAATATACTCCCTCTGTTCCTAATTATTTGACGTTTTAGAGGTGGACACAAGAATTAAGATAATGATTGGAAAACATTAAATATAGTACTCAATTGTCTATAATACCCTTAAATCTTTTGTTGGGATAAGGAGAGTTTTGTTGGGATAAGGAGATAGAAAGAGAGAAAGAGTTTAAAATATCAAAAAAATAGGAAAAGTAATGAGGGGTAATTTTAGAAAAATTGTCATTAATTCTCCTAGATTTGAACAAACGTCAAATAATTAGGGACAAATGAAAAACTCTAAAACGTCAAATAATTAGGGACGGAGGGAGTACTAAATATTAAGAATAGTGATGATTAGTGGAAAAAAGAGAGCATTCTCATTATATTTGTAGAACTCTCCCATTCTCTTGACAATACTTCTTTTATAAGCACATGTACATAAATACTTGGAAGTTTCAAAACTCATAGGTCATAGGATTTTCAAAGCTTAAAGGATATGAGAGTTTCAAAGCTTAAAGGATATGAGAGTTTCAAAGCTCAAAAGTCATTACAATAAAGAAGGGTAGGAATGTATCTAGACATATACACACTATGTATAATTTTTAAAACAAATGTATCTTTAATTTTGTAACGAATATAATATATTTACAAGTGTTCAATTATTTTACTTCCAGTGGTAGTTTCACATCAGCTCAATTAAAATATCATAACTCATAATTGCCACAATTATTATCTTAAGTTTGATTACTAAGAATTGTGGAGTTGTTGAACTTTTCAAATTCAAAATCCTTCACAAATATTAGAGAAAGTTTATACAGAATTTATGTATAAAAATGTACAACGAGCTGATGAATAGAAATTTTAGAAAGAGAAAGTATATACAAATTTGAGAGAGAGACAAAGCGTATACATATTTTAGAGAGAAAAAGTGTAATATGTTATAAAATTATAGTGGACGTCTAGATTCATAGGATGTCTAGATTCATTCTTATCTTGTAACTCCCATGTTCATGAGTTATAAAACTCATGACCTTTGAGTTTTATAACCTCCTAGTATTGATGTTAGTACATATATAAAGAATATCATTTGTAAAGTGAATGTGATATACAAGAAGATTATGCAAACTCTCTCTTTTCTCTAATCATCCTTGTTCTTGCCATTTTTGTTCATAATATTAGTTATCTTTTATAAAACGTTATCAGCACGAGTCTCTAATATTTCAAGTTGTGATACTATACTAGTTTCATCTTTTCAAAACTCAAAGATCCAATATTCAGATGCTTCACGAAAAATATAAAGAAAAGTTTTGTATATCTCCATATGTGAAGTTCAATAGCCGAGTAGAACTGGAAGTTAAATCTTCAAGACTAGAAAAGAGGTTGGTTATTTTTGCTGCAATAATATACTTGTCAGTTTTCAATTTTAGTTATTTATTTCACGACTTAAAATGCTCCACAAGATCTTAACAAATATGATACCCATATATATTTTGACATAAGTTAACACAATAGGATTATATAAATTTCATGTGTCAATATTTTATTTTTGAAGAATGGAGTAAGTATGATTTCGCAGTGTTCAATCCCCACTATGCTTACAAGTGAACATGCTCTTGCTAGGAGAAAATTTACTATACATATCTAAATATGCATTTACATAGTCTTACCATATTTTTGGAATCCACCCTGTACTACACTTGGATTAACACTAAAGTTGTTGCATGGTCGTGATTTGATTAATGATAAAAATGTGTAAGAATGATTTTTATTATTATTATTTATTTAGTATATCGGTGTATTTTGATGTATTGTCATTATAAAATATGTTAATATATTCTTATAATGATATATGTGCTTTTGAGATATACACTTAGTAATATTTTATAAATTTGGGAGTTGAAAGTTTGAGATTTATATTCTTCAAAGCCTTCGAGAGAAAGAAATCTAGGAATAGGTGGATTCTCCACTTCTGATATTCCCTCTAGAATCTTAAACACAAGTCTCATTTCAAATGCATGCAAGTTTAATAGATGAGTTTTCACTCATTGCATTTCATTCTATACTTACTATTTTTTTTTTTGCACTCACTTCCAACTATAAATATGCAGACATGATTGTTAGTTTTTGTTCGATTGCCAAATCTGTTTCTGTCATGTTATACTTGATTCACGATTCTACCTTGCAATATATATAGAGAGATATATAAATATTTGTTCATATGTTTATACACATGTGAATAGTTATATGTCGATAGTTATAATAATTTAAATTTCTAATAATTTTTGATATTTTTTGTATGAAGTTACAATGACAAATATACTTAGTAGTGTTGGTTTATTATTTAGTTTTAGTGGAAAAATTTAGTTTCGCATTTTATTGCATTTCTATAAATCGTTTCATTATAATTAAATCTAAACATATATAATTATTTAATTTGATGGGGAATATGTTTAGTTATTTAATATTCAAATTTTATAAATTTGAATTTGTTGCCCTGATTTATATCGAGCAAGAATTATTTGTAATGGAATCTTGATGTTTGAGATTCATATAAAGGCAAAGAACCTTGAGATACAATTAAAGTTGGCAATCATGCATCCCTGCAGGATCATGCAAAATTAATTATTTTTATTCGCTATCATCTCCATGAAAAAAAATATTGATAAAGGTACATGTTAGAAAAAATATTTACTATATTTCATGCGTCGAATATACTCATGTAGTAGCAATATTGTGAGTGTAAATTCATAATATATATTTCATGCCTCGAATATGCTCCTGTAGTAGCAATATTGTGAGTGTAAATTCATAATATATTCCTTGAAGCGATAAAGAAAATTATATTCCTAAAAGTGATATCATTTCTTCTAGTGGCTGTACAAAATAATGAGTTTTTGCTGAAAAACCAACAATCTCGCTCGACCGATTCTATTACATTCCCTGAAGTGAATGGAACCTCATTTGATAATCATAGAGAAAATTATGGTTGTGGTTGTGGTTGTGGACTTGAAAATAACAATCAATATATAAAAGGGAATGTACCCATCGTACTCCTAAACATTTGGTAGATTTGTACCAAGACTCCATAAAAGAAAAAGAAATTGAATGATCTTGAAGATCCCATGAATTATTTTGATTTTTCAAATGGAGTGGATATAACTAATTTTGATATCTATGGTTTCCTTGATGATATGTTGATAGAAATGTTCATACTAATTAATTATTTTTATTTCATTATATTATGACATTATAATAAGTATTTTTATTATATGTTTTATTTATGTTTCAAGTAATAAAGTTAAATTTATGTTTTGCATATATGAAGTTGTATGGGTCAGAAGCTCATCAAACTTAATTAAAGGCTCTAGAAGAGCGATTATTCATCAAACATAATTGAAGACTCTTGAAGAGTGATTATTCATCAAATTTAATTAAAGTCTCTGGAAGAGTGATTATAATGTTTTCAAAGGGCACAAAACTTTGTATTGATGATTCTTTATATTCTTCTAAGACAAACAAAAATTTACTCAGCTTTAAGGATATACGTTATAATAGTTATCATATTGAAATCAATAACGAAGGCAGTGAAGAATTTCTTTATATTACTTCAATAGTATCGGGCCAGAAGCTCATATTGAAAAAATTGTATATTTTCTCTTTTGGGTATATTATACTAAAATGAGAATAGTTGAAACAAATGTTGTAATACACTAGAAGTGTGCAATACACCAGATGTGTTTGGATCCAAATGTTTTTATGATTTGGCATGATCATCTAGGATCAATAATGATGCATTGAATTATTGAAAACTCCCATGAACATCCTTTAAAGAACCAGAAGATTCATTTACCTGTTGATTATATCAAAGTAAATTAATTACCAAATTATCACATTTAATTATTGTTATTTGGTGTTCATCTTCTAAGAAAGAATTTAGAGTGATATTTTTAATGTATATTTTGAGGATTGTTATTTTAATAGTCTTCCCTCCATTAGGGGGAGAAAAGTCATTGCCTGAAGCACGATGTGAGATCATTGCCTGAAGCACGACGGGAGATTAATTGGAATGTTTCAACGTTATTTAATCTTGATCCTTATACAAATCAGTATGAACTAGAAGTTCAAAGGATAATTCATTTGCAATGAATTGCAAATTAATTACCAGAATTATTCATCGATAATAAGAAAATAGTGATCTCACATTCTAGCTGCTAATACTCTAGTAGAGATTGAAGTCCATGTAGGACAATCAGTTAATACAGCAAAAAATTGAATTAAAGCCACACCTGAAGCGTGGAAGATCTATCGGTGTTAAAAAATAAAATTTCCCAGAAGAAGAAAATACAAGAAAAATAAGTTGCGACTTTATAAAGAGGCTATACCCATGAAAACAAAGCTACAAAATTTATCAACCTATCCAAAACTTATGAATAAAAATCTCCTGTAAATAAAACTCTTGAAGAGTTATTTCCTGAAGAGGATGAGTTATCCCCTGAAGAGGATCAAGTACTTGAAAATAACGAGATCTTGATACATTATGTATATATGAGAGACGATATATATATCATTGACAACATATTTTCATATAAATTTATATTGATATTACCAGAAGTAATGATCATATATATGAACCACAAATCGTTGATGAATGTAGAAATATTTGGCCAATGTGGAAAGAGGCGATTCAAGCAAAATTAAATTCACTAAGTAAATGTGAAGTCTTTGGACTTGTAGTCCGAACACCTAAAGGTGTAATGCTTGTTGAATACAAATGGGTATTTGTACGAAATAATAAAAATGAAATTATATAGTACAAAGCGCAACTTGTAGCACAAGGTTTCTTCGCAGAGACATGGTATTAATTATGAAGAAACATATGCTCCTGTAATGGACACAGTTACATTCAAATTTTTAATTAGCTTGGTAGAAAGAGAAATTAATAGATGTTGTTACATCATATCTGTATGGATCATTATATAATTATATATACATGAAAATCCCTGAAGGATATAAAATGCCTAAAGCATATAATTCTACATCTCGAAATATGTATTCTATTAAGCTACAAAGATCTTTATATAGGTTAAAGCAATCCAGATGCATATTGTGGTATAATCGCCTAAGTGGATATCTTTTGAATGAAGGATTTGAGAATAATCCAATTTGTGCATGCATTTTTATCAAAAGATCATAATCTGGATTTGTTATTATTATTGTATTTATTGATGAAAGATTTTGTTCCAGAAGAGTCGACAAAAACAACTAATTTAAGATGAAAGATATTGGTAAGCCAAATTTTTGTCTTGGCCTACAAATTAAACTATGAAATTCTTGTTCATCAATCAACATACACAGAAAAAGTCTTGAAGTAACTTTACATGGATAATGATTATCCTTTGAGTACTCCAATGATGGGTTGTTCACTTGATATCAAGAAAGATCCGCTTTGACCACAAGAAAATAATAAAGAAACTCTTGGTCTTGAAGTACCATATCTTTGTGAAATTGGTGTTTTGGTCCTGAAGTACTATTTCTTAATGTAATTGGTACTTTGATGTATCTTGCAAATTTGACAAGACCTGATATAACATTTGCTGTTAATTTACTAGAAATGTATAATTATGCACCAACTCGAAGATATTGTAATGAAATTAAACATATTTTACGTTATCTTCGTGAGACTATTGATTTGGGATTATTTAATCCTGGTGATAGAACCAAGCATATTGAACCAAAATTATTTTATACACATGAGCCCCAGAAGAATGGCAGTATTGATCATGTGATAATTTGGTTGATATATTCATTAAGTCATTACCAACTATGATTTTGAAGAAGATGGTGCACAATATTGGCATACTTCGACTTAATGATATTTTTACCATGAACAATGGAAATTCTATGTACTTATGAAGGGGAGTAAAAAGGATATGTGCTGATTGTACTCTTTTTCCTTTGCTAAGATTTTTTCCCACTAGGTTTTTCTTTGCAAGGTTTTAATGAGACAATCCCAAGGCACTAGAAGTTATACAAGAATATTGTACTCTTTTCCTTAGCCAAATTTTTTCCCACTGGGTTTTTATTTGGTAAGGTTTTTAACGAGGCATATTCTTAGAAAATTGCTACAAAAGAACTTCATCCATTATATATGAAGACAATGTTGCATGTATAGCTCAATTAAAAGGAGGATACATCAAAGGAGATAGAACAAAGCATATCTCACCGAAATTCTTTTTCACACATGACCTTGATAAGTGTGGTGACATTGATGTTCAACAAATTCGATCAAAAGATAATCTAGCAGATTTGTTCAGCATAGCATTACCAACTACAACGTTTGAAAGATTACGCCGCAATATTGGAATGCGACAACTGAAGAACTTAAGGATACATTCATGAGGGGAAGCTAATACGCGCTGCACTCTTTTTTCCTTAACCAAGGTTTTTTTCCATTGGGTTTTTCCTGGTAAGGTTTTTAATGAGGCAGTTTTCAATGCGTATGGCTATACAATAGACATCCAAGGGGGAGTGTTATAAAATTATAGTGGATGTCTAGATTCATAGGATGTCTAGATTCATTCTTATCTTGTAACTCCCATATTCATGAGTTATAAAACTCATGACCTTTGAGTTTTATAACCTCCTAGTATTGATGTTAGTACATATATAAGGAATAACATTTGTAAAGTGAATGTGATATACAAGAAGATTATGCAAACTCTCTCTTTTCTCTAATCATCCTTGTTCTTGTCATTTTTGTTCATAATATTAGTTATCTTTTATAAAATAATCAAATTTTAGAAAGAAAATATAATCATATTTTAGGGAGAAAAAAATGTTACAGATTTTAGAAAGTTTAAAGAACATTAGAGATGGTGTGTAAAAAAAAAATTTGAGAGAGAAAATTTAAAAATTTTAGAGTATAAAAATATTTAGAGAGAGGAAAATGTATAAAATATTAGACATAGAAGGTAAGGAATATAGAAATTAAATATTATAAATAATTTATTTAATTGGACCATAATAATGGTAAGCTTAAAATTTGAAATCTGGGTTGCCTTATATTTGGTCCATAATTATATAGTTTCAACTCATACAACACATATTAAAAATAGGTAATATGATTTTAGTTTTTAAGTAAAACCATAACCAAAATTTATAAAGCAAAATTAACTCGTAACTATATTTTGTCAGGCCTAATCGTTAGTACTCCATACCTAAAATTGACTATGAAATGTTAAATAGTCAATCCATCTTGTACCTTCCATTTTAAGATTCATAGAATAAGATTTTATATATATATATATATATATATATATATATATATATATATATATATGGATTATTCTATCCACAAAGAACCTGTTGTTGAAAGAACTAGCCTTTAAACCGCCACAAACCTGGTGACATTAGTTTTTTTTTTTATTTTCGCCATGATCAGAATTATGGCAAAAGTGGGCCGGTTCTTTAACAACCTATTCATGGATGATGTAGACTTATATATATATATATATATATATATATATATATTAAGGAATATTGTGGTACACACTGTTAATGGTGTATAGAAATAAGAATCTTGCCATTCTTACAAAAACTAATACACAAAATGATGTATTAAAATTAAATTAGTGGATAATTGATCATATATGGATAGGTTCAGTTATTGTAACCAATTAAAATAATACATATTATTTTGTATCTTCTTTTTTGTAATAATTTTTAATCACAGTAATATTAATATTTTTGAAATAAAGTTAGAATTATTCTCCTAAAAAATAACATAGTTTGAAAACTTTGAATTTTCTCTACGATCGTAATGGTGCATACGAGAATTTTTTTTGATTGCACCATATATAATGGTGTGCTTGTCAGGGGCTGATGCAGGATTCTTGGCAAACGTGGGCACTCTTATAATTAAATAAAAAATAATAATTAAATTCATCAAATATAAATTTCAATTATAAATACATAAAAATCTCTGCTAAATTATTTTTTAATACTTTATTTCTTAAACTGAGACATAATTAATTGATTCTTGAGGATGTTTATCAGAAGAAAATTCGAACCGATTACATTAAGTAATGTTAAATCTTGAAAAATATTTATCCATATATTTATTCATAATTTTTAAAATATCAAATACAAATTCGCAACATAATAAAAAAATTAAATAACACATTTAACATGAACAAATCAAACATCCACTAGTACAGTTCTAAAACAAAATTATATAATCACAATTCACAAATGACACACATGCCTGAAACTTCGATATATAATATGTAGAAATTTACTAATTAGCATTGAATGAATAAAAATAAATAAGAATCAAAACTAAATAATTAACTATTTATAGATAATTAATAAAAGTTAGACAAACTTTTTATGATATATAATATTAACCATAAAATTGGAAAAACTTAAGGGTGCGTTTCTTACCGGTCATCGAGAGTGGTCATCTTAAATACTCGGTAATATGAGTTAGTCATCTTTATAGATCATTTTTGTTAGACTGGTAATCTATCTTACATTCCCGGTAATCAGATCCTCAATAAAATGTTAAGATTTTTAGTAATCAGATGACAATGCTAATATGAGATTACCACATAGTGGTTATCTTGAAATTATTATTTGGACAAAAAATCATTTATATTTAATAATTTGGATATAAATATCTTTATTAGTCACATAATTTATATTTATGTTTTAATGTTTTGGTTTTTTGTTGACATGTTTAATTTAGTTAAAATATTTCATTGTTTATATAAAATATGTGGTGTTGTTTGTTATTTATAATTATTATAAGTTTAATTTATTATTAAGGATATACTTGAAAATTTTGTGCTTAATATAATTGAATAAATCATGAATTGTTATTTTATAAATATATTAAAAATAGTTTGATAGTACTTTGATGATTGTTGATTCATTTGACAATAATCATATCGTGAATTATTCAACTAAATTTAGTACAAGAATATTTTAATAAAATTAAGATCAATATTAGAAAAATATAAGCAGTAATTTTGAATTCATATCAAACACTCGCAATAACAATGACGGGTAATCACATATCTTTTACCAAACAAAAATGATATAATATGACCATTTTTTATTATCTATAATCGAATACCAATAGTATGTATTTAGGTGGATATCCGCCATGACTATGTAACAAACACCATGAAAACAAAAAAGAAAATATTATAAATGTATAATTGTTGATAAGTGACCTGATGTATTTTTTAAAGAGGAGCACCACTTTAGTATATTACTCCTATATTTATAAAGAGTTCCAAAAACTAAGGGTGGGCACTTCCCACGCACCCCACCCCCTCCACCCTACGCTGCCCCGGCCTTCATGTTCATTCGCCTCTGGTGTCTGTGACTATTTACAGGCTTACAGCTTACCATATTGGGGTGGATAGTGATTTTTATTTTAATTTTTATAATCGTATTTATTGAATTTTATAATGAACCTTACGAAATGAGTTGATTACTAATACTTCAAAGTCAATTTAAGTTTATTAAATGAGCTAGAGATTCAGTTTAATTTGGGGATCTAGGGTTTTGAGTGTTTCTCTTCACATAACCAAGTATATCTTCGTGTTCTTCGATCTCTATCTATATAAATTTCATTGCTAGTGTGATGTGGATTAAATTCACAAAACTAAATGACAAATACAGAAAAGGTTTTGCATGTTCCCTCAATCCAATAAAAATAAACAAACCAAATCCACACAACACAAGATTCTCAATTAGATTCTGAAAGTAACTCCAAATATTATAGATATATTATTTTTAAAATAAAATACTAGATTCTTCATTGTGAACAGAAGAGTAAAGCCTTTCATCAACTAAAATGATCAAGTCTTTTGCAGAAAACATGGATACATACAATTTTCTTTTGTTTTTAACCTAATATGCAAACATATCCTGACGCAATTTTTTTTAAAGAAAGAATTTCAATCATTGAATATCATACATAAAATGAATATAAAATTAATTAAGAAATTAAATGAGGATTAAAATTTAGGAACTTTACCTTCTATGAATCCGAAGCATGGAGTTCTTGTTTCTGGCTTCTAGATATAGCCATTGATTGCCGATGCAGCATCATCAAGATTCTCATTATAAAGCTTGGACATATCTACCATGTGAATCTTGATGGTGCCACAGCAACAAACAACGACCGTAAATGATTGCAAACCGGCGATACACAATAGGAGTCGGACGGATCTAGAGAGTTTTTCCAGCAGGGGAAATTTTAACTAAATTTTTTCAAATTTATGAGTTATCGTGATCTCTAACTTTTTAACTTTCTGTAAGTTGTAAATATACTTTGAAGAATTATATTATAATGAAATTTTTTCTTTTACCCCTCTAAGTTTAACTTTTTTATTAATCTGTCCCCTTGAGTTTACTAACTTATAAATTCTCTTCAGTTTACCTGTAAAAAAAAAGTGAATATTGCCTATGCTGTCCTCTACCTCCATCCACCCCTGATAGGAGTACTAAGAAGATTAAGAACAAGAAAGATACTGTTATGTAATTCAGTTGTGGTCCTATTCATAATTTGTATGACTGGGTTTATTAAAATTTATTTCGCCGATAAAAAAAAAAGAAGAAGAAAACAAATAAGAAGAACAAGAAAAATGATGAAGAATAGAAGTATAGATCTTCTTCCTTGTGGCCATGTGGCAACTTATGGAAGTATAGATCAATAAACCTATAAATTTTCATAAATTGTTCTCCTTTCTTTTTGTTTTCCAAATTTTCTGAGAGGAAGGAAGAAAAGAAAAAAAATATTGTGTATAAATAAAGAAAACTCCAATTGACAACTGTGATTTTTCCGTTGTTATGGATTTAAGGTTTGGAGTAAGATCTTTCCGATGAGAAGATTAAAGAAAGCACCAGATAAAAGGAACCCTTGTTTCATGATAGCTCTAAATACTAAATAAATATGTAAAAAAGATAAATAGTAAAAAACCTGCTGAATGAAAGAGGGTGAAGAGGGGAGGGGAGGGGAGGGGAGGGGAGGATAAGAGTAAGTGAAGGAAAGGTTTATGGGAAGCCCTGTATATATACCCAAGTTAAGTAACAAACAGGCCACCTGTAGAAGAATTTCTTCTTTGATTGATTGGTGCATCAAAAAATCTGTCTCTTAAATTATTACTTTCTTTAGTAACCCTACCATTTTTCTTTTCTTCAAATGCAACTTTTTGAAAATGCAAGTGCAAAAATAAAAATCTAGTGGTTCAAAGTTATAATTTTCATGATTCAAAGAAGGAAACTGATAAATTCACAATAGAAAATGATGTTTCCACATAAAAATCGTCGTTATAGATCTTATAGCGACGATTTTTACCGTCACTATACATCTATAGCGACACTTTTCATATGAAATTATCAAAAAATATTGTGCAAATATCAATTTCCTTCAAAGAATATATGTTGATTTAAATTTTTTTAAAATTAATTGTCTGCTACTGTGTAGCAAACAATAATAAAAGTTCAAACACTATTTTTATTTTTCTTAACACAACTATCATTACACATCTCTCTTTGCATATTTCATAATTCCACATCTCTTTCATTACACATCCAAAATTATCTATCAATGTAAAACTGCAGTAAAGATATTTAAAGTAAGCTGTTTTTTATGTGTTTGGATTTTATAAAAAAATCAACATTCTACTGCAATCAGGGTTACTACTTGATAGAACCATCTCACCAAAAGTACATAATTTTTTGAAGCAATTCTTTTTCTTCTTGTTCCATTCTCTTTATTAATCCATGCTACTACCAAATAAAACGGGTGAGTTTTAAAAGAGCTTGGGACTGAGTCCCTCCCGCCACAATGAGATGAGAAAAGTCTTAATCTGATTATTTAGCACCAACTAGCACTCGAGTTCTCCCTTATTCATATCTAATAAAAGTACTCTTTTGAAAAAAAAAAAAAAAAAACCCTCGCCATCGTGTCTTTGCATAATTGAAACATTCGCGATCAGGTTCGACTCGCGATCAGGTTGGACAAGGACTCCACTCTCTCTCCCTTGTTAAAAAGTTGTGGGAAAAAAACCCCCTGAAATGGGGAACCCATCCGTACAACATGATGTGGATGCTCAAGCTTTATTATTATTATTTTTTGTTTTTTTGTCTTTTTATAATGATAATTAAGTTCATATTAGATTGAATCAGAGACAATTGCACACTTGCATTCTGGTGCGTGCATGAGGCCCCATGATAATAATGCATTCCTTTTTCTTTTTTTTTTCTTTTGCTTTTCAAAGCAAATAACGATTCTAAGAATAATTAATTAAGGCATGAGATTCCGATATGATTCGAATACCAGTATATTCCTTTTTTTGTTAGTATACCTTGGAGAGCATGTCCTTTAGTTAATAAACTAAGCCATGCACCTAACTCGGTTCCCCATTTTTTAAAAAAAAATAAAAATTAAAAGAAGAAATTACTAAACTACCTTTTTTTATTATTATTTAATCAAAAATATTTGAATACATATATGATAAAGTTGAGGGTACCAAAATATCTACTTGTTAGCATGGTATACAAACTTTCAAAATCCAAGTAGATCATACCCATCAATACAAATTGTTAGAATTCGATTACACACGCACACGACAGTAAAAAATTAACACAGATATTTATGTGATTCTCTAATTTAAATAGTTTACGGGAGCGGCATTCTTTTTATTATTCACTGAGTACATAGAATTTTATAATAGAGAGTATATATAACTGCTACTCTTTTTTTCAACACTAATTCACATTATAACCAAAATACACATAATGCCCTTTTCAATACTCAGATCTTTGTCTTTGTGAAACGCTTCACACACCCCCCAACCTTCGATTCAACACTGATAGGCCAGTCTTCAACTTGGTCTTTTTCAAGAACTTCTCAATTATGAATCACAAGTCGCAACATTAATGAAGAGAAAACCAAGCAACGGGAAGAAAAACTAATTATTAATCTTTATAGAATTATCATATGAGCAAAATAAATATATATATAAAAAAAGATGCATGGCATAATTTTAAGAGAAAGCAATGAAATTACTAAAACCAATCTTGGTTGACTATACAAGGTTTCTAAAATTTAAATTAATTACAAACCAAAGAACGTACAAGCACTAATTGCTAATTGCCATTCTATATATAACAGGGTGAAGATAAATAATTTGTGGACATTGGAGACAGTTTTCCACGTTCACGTAACCGGATTGGACTTCTTTCAGTGGTAGCATGTTAATAGACAATTGGAAAACTTTGGTCCAGATATAAAATTACTGTATAGTTAATCATTATATTATGGAAATATTTCAATCATATCAATATTTGGATTTTAGGGTTTGGAAGCTTTTGTTTGACAATGTAGAAAAGGGAATAATAAAAAGGATTCAGATCTGAAAATCTATTAATAATTAAGAAACTATAGACGGCAACTATAGTGGTAAGCCTTTTGTGAATATGGCATTTTCTCTATTGTGCCAAGGGGATTTGATAGAAACTCAAAAATATAAATAAATGTATCCATTGTTCAACAAATATATGTGATTTTGTATTAACCTATGTTGGTTTATGATTTTAATGATGACAATATTATTGAATTTTATTTAAATCGATTTTATTGTTTGGGTTGATTTAATTTTTAAGTTAATTTATTTGTTAGTCCAAATTTAATTAATAGTCCATTAGTTGATAAAAAGATATTATTCTTTAGAAGCGTTTCATGACAGTTTAACTTTATTTATATCCTACTACCTGTGAAGCTATTGGGTCATTATGCAAAATAGATATCCAAATTTTTGATTATGTACCCAACATGTTCCTTATATTGATTCTTTAAATAATGAAATTTGAAATTTAAAAGTTAAAATTTGAAAGTTCCAATATCAAATTAATAAAATTAATTTATAAAGAGAGTATAATTTATCAATTGTATCTCACCGTAAAATAATTTTTATTTTATTTTAAATAATTTATGGAGTGAGTATTAAATGGATTGTATCTACAAATATACATAAGATCCATATTAACTTTTAAAAAGTTAATTTGTGATACTTTTAAATTTAAATTTAATATGATTCATTTAAATATTGAAAATAATAAATTTTATAATTAATAGTACTTTTATAATATTTATAATTATATTGACATATATTAAATAAATTTATATCAATTTTAATTTGAATATGTTTGAAAATAATTTTTTTAAAATAAGTCAATATTAATTTTATAATTTGAAAATGAAGTAGTAAAATAATGTCAAGATGTGTATTATTGATGAGTTAATTACTTGAAGGTGTGAAATGTCATTTTGTATATATAGAGAACGGTCTTTTGACTCCCTCATACTAGGGAGTAAAATCATATATAGGGATTAAAATAGAGAGTTAAATAAGGATAATGAATCTATTGGATAATGATTTATTAATGTATTCTCCAAAATTAGGGATAGAGAGTTGATTAAGGAAACTGTTGTGAATGCTCTAAATATTTCCTTAATATTTATCCTATTTTGAATCATAGTTAGATATGTTTTTTGATAAGGAGTCTTTTTAAATGAGTTGACTAAACAATCCTGTTAGACTATGTCTCCTTTATTTTAGCTATCTGATATATGATTTGGATATTATATCCTTATTAATTGATATATTATATCTATTGGACTCTTTAATTGCAAAAATCTTGTGATATACCAACTGATTGAGTTTTTCATGCTAACTTATTCATAGTATATCCGTTGGTCAACTGCATGGGCTAAAGAGATTTATCAGCTATACATTCTTTACTAACAAATTTCATAGTCGTTAGTTCCTTCTCTCTATATATATTCTTCTTATTGGCTATATCAGGTACAGAGACTTGAAGGATACATCAATTCAAAAAATCAAAGCAAAGATCTGTCTTATACAAAGATATTGAAATAGAGAGCTATCAAAGTTTATTTTCCAGCAAGTCTTGCTATTTAATTAATCCTTTGTTGGCTGGAAATAAGAGTTCTTTGTAATCATATATTTCTTGTAACGAAATTTGAGTACAAGTCTTGTCGGGCTTGGTCTATCTAGCAGTAGATAGGGTCTGTTCATAGAGAGCTTTCAAGGTTGCAGAGGTGCAAAGGTCTCAGTGGTGAGAAAGGTTGCAGTGGTGCAAAGGGGGTAGAGGTGTCCATCGCAGTGGAAAGCTTTATTTGAACAGGGAGTTATTTTTATTGTTTTTAATTGAATGTTAAGTTTAATAAAAAAGTGTCTCCAATACTAGTTGGTATTGGACGTGGATTAGGCCACTAGAGTATAGGATAGGGGCTGAACCACGTAAAAATCTTGGCTTGCTTTACTGTTCTTTTGCTTTTGTTATATGCTTTAAAAATCTGCAAATTTTGTTTACGTTGAAAAATTTTTACACTAATACGGACAGGTATTAGCTGTCCGTTTATAATAGAAAAAGAACATAACTAATACGGACAGGGTTAGACCGTTCGATTATAGCCTACTATAGTAAACTTTGAAAATTGGCCACCGTAGATCACTTCTGAGTATTTACACCTATTCACCCCCCTCTAGGTGTGTTTAATTACAGAATTTCATTTGGTATCAAAGCAAGGCTCTACTAATATTGATCTTTGCAGGTCGTAGGGAAAGATCCTATGGCACACCTTTATTTTCAAGAAGGTCAATCCACAAGCCGACCACCTCTGTTGATAGGAAGAGAAAACTTCAACTTTTGGAAGTTCAGAATGAAGACTTTTCTTAAAAGAGACCCATGGGAATGGTGGGTAGTTGAAAATGGACCTGTTATTCCTAGACATGATGATGGTAGACTCAAGACTCTCACGGACATGGATGAAAATGAAAGCTACATGTTTTCTTACAACTCAAGAGCCATGAACACCTTGCTAAGCGGAATGGTCGAAGCTGAAATCGATAAAGTATCATCGTTCAACATAGCAAAAGAAATGTGGGATACTATCATGACAAGGCACGAAGGTACATCTAAAGTAAAAGAGGTGAAGTTAAGTATGATAATGCAAGACTATGAGCTATTCAAGTTAGAAAAGGATGAAAAAATTAATGAAGCTCAAGGGAGATTTCTCACTCTAATGAACTCTCTAAGTATGCTCGACCGGAAAATTGATCAAAGGGAGATAAATAGAAAGCTGCTAAGAGTCATGCCCAAACGGTTTGCACCGAAAGTCACAACTCTCCAAGACTCACCAAAAATTAGTACGATGGAAACTCTCACTTTATTTGGAGAGCTTGAAGAATTTGAAAATCAACTCAAGAGGTATGATGAAGAGAATGAAGCACCAATAAAGAAAACATTGGCACTTCAAGTCGAGAGCAACAATGAAAGTGATCATGAAGATTTTGATGAAGAAATTGAAATGCTCTCAAGAAAACTCGAGAGACTACTTCAAAGGAAGAAACAAAGGAAAAATCAAAAAGGTAGCTCAACTCCAACGAGTAAGTCCGAAACGAAACAAGAAGAAGAAGCTGTCCAACTCTGTTTCATGGGACTAGAAGATGATAACCAACTTGAGGTAACAAATTTTCATGAATCTTTTGAAATATCTATGCCTGATTATATTGCTTTACAAAATGAAAATCAACAGCTCCAAAAGAAAACTGATTATTTTAAGAATTGTGTAAATGAGCTAATGAATGAAGTTAAATCGCTTATTAAAGAGAGAAAAGAAAATGAATATTTAAAAAATGAAAATGAAGTGTTAAAAGAAAATTTGAAAATGAGAGATGCATGCATAGATGCTTTTAATGATGGAAAATGATGAATATGCAACATGTTGATAATGTAACAAATGTAAAAATAGCATCTTTAAAAAATGATCATGCTAAATTTGTGCAAGGAGAAGAGAATCTAAATGTTATGCTAGGGGCACAAAGGTCTAGTCTTGATAAACAAGGAATTGGGTATAATCCTATAAAAAATGTGAAAAATAGAACTAATGATAATATTAGAATGATTAATTGTAAACCAAGGTTTAAGCCACTTTATTGTTCACCGTTTGTTACTTGTAAAAAATGTTGTTTTAAAGGTCATTTTGATTCTAATTGTAATAAAATTAGAATAAAACAAATTTGGGTAAAGAAATGTGATTTATATGCTACTAACCCAAATGGACCAAAGAAGATTTGGGTACCAAAAAGGTAGAGAAGATTTGTTTATTTTGTAGATATCTCAAGGTCAAAATGGAGACGAATGATAATTTACGTTGAGAGACTACACTAAGGAGCTCAACTATCAAGCTTATTATTGGTAACAAAATGTTGATATACACACACACACACACACACACACATATATATATATATATATATATATATATATAGGTAACAAATCGCAAAGGTGTGATCATTTTGTTTATTTGCTATATGTGATTTTGTTATAAGCTTGCTAAATTTATATGAATTAATTTTTGTTGATGACAAAGGGGGAGAGATATTTGGGTAATGATGATTATGTTTTAATCAACTTGTGCTTCATGATTTCGATTATGTTTTAATCAACTTGTGCTTCATGATTTCTTTTTGATAATGACAAAGGGGGAGAGATATTTGGTATTTGAAATTTGAATTGAATTGGTATTCATGTTGGTAGTGAGATAATATATGCAATGATGGATCAAGTCATTTTTTTTGCTCCTTAATATGCATAAATTTAGGGGGAGCCTTATAGATAGGGGGAGTATATAAATTCAAAAGATAATATATTGTCATCATCAAAAAGGTGGAGAATGTTGGTTTATGATTTTAATGATGACAATATTATTGGATTTTATTTAAATGGATTTTATTGTTTGGGTTGATTTAATTTTTAAGTTAATTTATTTGTTAGTCCAAATTTGATTAATAGTCCATTACTTGATAAAAGATATTATTGCTAAATATTTCCTTAATATTTATCCTGTTTTGAATCATAGTTAGATATGTTCTTTGATAAGGAGTCTTTTTAAATGAGTTGACTAAACAATCCTGCTAGACTATGTCTCCTTTATTTTAGCTATCTGATATATGATTTGGATATTATATCATTATTAATTGATATCTTATATCTATTGGATTCTTTAATTGCAAAAATCTTGTGATATACCAACCGATTGAGTTTTTCATGCTAACTTATTCATATTATATTCGTTTAATTCATTGCATGGGCTAAAGAGATTTATCACCATGCATTCTTTACTAAACAAATTTCATAGTAGTTAGTTCCTTCTCTCTATATATATTCTTCTTATTGGCTATATCAGGTACAGAGACTTGAAGGATACATCAGTTCAAAAAATCAAAGCAAGCATCTGTCTTATACAAAGATATTTCAATAGAGAGCTATCAAAGTTTATTTTCCAGCAAGTCTTGCTATTTAATTAATTCTTTGTTGGCTGGAAATAAGAGTTCTTTGTAATCATATATTTCTTGTAACAAAATTTGAGTTCAAGTCTTGTTGGGCTTGAGTACATGTAGCGATGATAGGTCCATTCATAGAGAGCTTTCAAGGTTGCAGAGGTGCAAAGGTCTTAGTGGTGAGAAAGGTTGCAGTGGTGCAAAGGGGGTAGAGGTGTCCATCGCAGTGGAAAGCTTTATTTGAACAGGGAGTTATTTTTATTTTATTTAATTGAATATTAAGCTTAATAAAAAAGTGTCTCCAATACTAGTTGGTGTTGGATGTGGATTAGGCCACTAGAGTAGAGGATAGGGGCTTAACCACGTAAAAATCTTGACGTGCTTTACTGTTCTTTTGCTTTTGTTATATGCTTTAAAAATCTGCAGATTTTGTTTATGTCGGAAAAATTTTGCACTAATACGGGCAGGTATTAGTTGTTCATTTATAACAGAAAAAGAACATAACTAATACGGACTATTTAGAACAGTAAAAGTTAGATCTATTTATTTTTAAACTTTTTGTAGGGTGAATCTTCTTCTTCTTCTCATTGGCATTTTGGACAACGAAGATTCGCGGTGGAGTAGCGGAAGAGAAGCCGACGGGAAGAGAGAACTAAAAAAATAAAAAAATGAAACAGAGCCCAATTTACATGTACAGATATTTTATTTATTTATTTACTTATTTGTTTACTATTATTTCAAAGTGTATGCGAGGGAGATGAAGATTTGAATTTGAATATTTGAATTTGAATTATTATTTTGAATTTGAATTTGTTTTTGTTGTTAGATCCCAAATATTTGAATTTGAATTATTAATTATGGCAGTTATTTCTCCTTGATTTTAGGTTTCCTTATCAATGTGAATTGTTCTATTTTTGTAATATGAGTCCTAATTACACTCTTTTTGTAATTATTTTGTTGATGCACTAATGGTGTAATTATTTTCTAATTGTTGTATATTTTTGTAAAGAACCCTTTTAATAATGACAATATATTTGGGTTTGTGTAATGGTTTTTATTGTTTGGGTTGATTTAATTTATTATATGAATGGCCCAAAATTGATTATCAGCCCATTTGGCGTTATTATTCCTAACAGGCTTTTTAATATATTCGGTCTAAAATTAAAGATATGTTATTCAAGTTGAAAATGAGTCATATAAGGAAATTGGTGTAGATATGAACTTGTTTGGAATAAGTCAAACATATTATATTATCTCTTATTCTTTGATATAAACTCTTTTATTTTGACTTGGTTATCAAATCTCTTAAAACTAATATATATTATATCTGTTAAACTTATTTAGTTTGATTGGAATTCTATATAGCTATTGAAGACTATGTCAATTTTCCGTTAAGAATTATATCTCTTTCCCGTTGAATAGAATCAATTTGCTTGAATCATGTAATATACATGTTGGTTTAGAACTCTTACTAACATATCTCTTTATATCTCATTGGTGTGTGTGTGTGTGTATATATATATATATATATATATATATATATATATATATCTTCTTCCTCTATGCTAAAATAGGAACACTTACACTTGAAGGATATATCAGTTCAGAAAATTCAAAAACTATTTACAAAGATATTTCCATTGAGTGTTAGCATAGATTATTTCCAGGAAGTTAATATTATATTGTTAATTCTTTAGTGGCTGGAAAATCACAACACATTGTATTCAAAATTCTTTGTATTCTGAATTCAAGCACTGTTAGGCTTGATTGATCCAATAGTGGATAGGGTCTGTCCATAGAAATTAAAGTTTTCAAGGTTGCAGAGGTGCAAAGGTCTCAGTGGTGAGAAAGGTTGCAGTGGTGCAAAGGGGGCAGAGGTGTCCATCGCAGTGGAAAGCTTTATTTGATCAGAGAGTTCTTTTTATTGTATTTAATTGAGTATTAAGATTAATAAAAATAGACTCCAATACTAGTTGGTATTGGACGTGGATTAGGCTACTAGACTCGATGATAGGGGCTGAACCGCATAAAAATCTTGGTGTGATTTACCGTTCTTTTGCTTTTGTTATAAGCTTTAAAAATCTACAGATTTTGGTTTAAGTCAAAAAAAATTTATACTAATACGGATAGGTATTAACTGTTCGTTTATAACAGACTAAAAACATAACTATACAGACAGGGTTAGACCGTCTGATTATAGCCTGTTATAGTAAACTTTAAAATTTGACCATTGTGGATCACGTTGGGTATTTACACCTATTCATCCCCTCTAGGTGTGCTTTATTATAGAATTTCATTTGATATCAAAGCAAGGCTCTACTAATATTGATCTTTGCAGGTCGTAGAAAAAATCCTATGGCACACCTCAATTTTCAAGAAGGTCAATCCACAAGTCGGCCACCTTTGATGATAGGAAGTGAAAACTTCAACTTTTGAAAGTTCGGAATGGAGATTTTTCTTAAAAGAGACCCATAGGAATGGTGGGTAGTTGAAAATGGACCTGTTATTCCTAGACATGATTATGGTAGACTTATGACTCTCATGGACATGGATGAAAATGAAAGCTACATGTTTTCTTATAACTTAAGAGCCATGAACACCTTGCTAAGCGAAATGGTCCAAGCTAAAATTGATAAAGTATCATCGTGCAACACAACAAAAGAAATGTGGGATACTATAATGACAAGCCACGAAGGTACTTCCAAAGTAAAAGAGGTGAAGTTAAGTATGCTAATGCAAGACTATGAGCTATTCAAGTTAGAAAAAGGATGAAAAATTAATGAAGCTCAAGGGAGATTTCTCACTCTAATGAACTCTCTAAGTATGCTAAGTATGCTGGGACGGAAAATTGATCAAAGGGAGATAAACAGAAAGATACTTAGAGTCATGCCTAAATGATTCGCACCAAAGGTTACAACTCTTCAAGATTCAACAACAATCAGTACAATGGAAACTCTCACCTTATTTGGAGAGCTTGAAGAATTTCAAAATCAGTAAAAAAGGTATGATGAAGAAAATGAAGCACCAATAAAGAAGACACACTACAAAAAAATAGGTCATTGCCTACGGGCAATGCCATCGCCAATGACCCTCTTGCCGTCGGCAATGAGGTCATTGGCGATGGCACTGTCCGTCGCCCTTCCCGTCATCGTATGGGTCGTCGCCCCTGGCTCCCGTTACTCGCCGTCGGCAAGAGGGTCATTACCGACGGGATCATTGCCGACGGCTAGCCGTCGACAATGAGACATTGGCGACGGCATTGACGACGAAATAGACCGTCAGTAATGGTTTTTCTAGAAAATTAAAAAGCAGTCATTGCCGACGCCATAGCCGTCGCCAATGACCCTCAACCCCAGTCGCCAATGAGTTTTTTAGAAATTTTTTTTTTTAAAAATTTGCAAAATACCCCTGTTCATTTACATATACATAATTATACCTGTTATAAACTAAAGAAAAATTATATAGAATTCTTCACGAACGCATATCAATAACAATAATAGCTTTTGCTATATCAACCATCAAATATGTAAACAACGTAATGACTTATAGATAAAAGTTGTACAATGTAAATACAAAATGTAATCATAAACAATCAATATAGTTAGATACATATACCATCAACCTAACTAGATTCTAAACTCTAGTCTGTACAACTCAAAAGCTGTATATATATACATATATGAAAGTCAAAATATAAACATAATGGGTACTACAACCCAAGATCAGGAATGTCGGTATCACCATCGTCGTCGGTCCCATTGTCGGTCCCACCACTAGTCCCACCTACGGTCCCACCGCCGGTCCCACCCTCAATAGTCTCATCAGCATCAGCCCGGCGGTCATCACCATCTCCACCACGGGCATCGCCTGTGTCGCAGCCTCCACCCTGAAGTCTCATCAACAAGACCCTACAATATTAAAATATTAATAACAAATTCGAAAATAGAGCATATTTAAATTAGTTTTGTTTGTATTCTTCAAGTGTTATTGAGTTTTACAAACTGGGCGATAACTCGGTCTCCGTATGTCAGAATCGAGTCCCGTAAGTTGTAACACGTGTCTAATACCTACGCAGTGCTATGTGTGTGTTTGCGTGTCGTTCGGACAGCCGATACGGCTTTAGGGCTATTTTTTGGCCTTTTGCCTAAGTGTTGGCGAGTTTTACAAACTAGGCGATAACTCGGTCTCCGTATGTCGGAATCGAGTCTCGTAAGTTATAATGCGTGTCTAATACCTACGCAGTGCTATGTGTGTGTTTACGTGTCATTCGGACGGCCGAGGCGGTTTTTGACCTCTTTTTCGGCTTTTTGCCTAAGTGTTGGCGAGTTTTGCAAACTGGGCGATAACTTAGATTCCGTATGTCGGAATCTAGTCCCGTAAGTTCTAACCCGTGTCTAATACCTACGCGATGCTATGTGTGTGTTTGCGTGTCGTTTGGACGGCCGAGGCGCGTTTTGACCTCTTTTTTGGCTTTTTGCCTAAGTGTTGGCGAGTTTTGCAAACTAGGGTTAACTCGGATTTCGTATGTCGAAATCGAGTCTCGTAAGTTCTAACACGTGTCTAATACCTACGCGGTGCTATGTGTGTGTTTGCGTGTCGTTCGGACGGCCGAGGCTGGTTCTGACCTCTTTTTCGGCTTTTTGTCTAAGTGTTGGCGAGTTTTGCAAACTGGGTGATAACTCGGATTTTGTACATTGGAATCGAGTTTCATAAGTTCTAACGTGTGTCTAATACCTATGCTATGCTATGTGTGTGTTTGCATGTCATTCGGACGGCCGAGGCAGGTTTTGACCTCTTTTTCGGCTTTTTGCCTAAGTGTTGGCGAGTTTTGTAAACTGGACGATAACTCAGATTCCGTATGTTAGAATCGAGTCCTGTAAGTTCTAACGCGTGTCTAATATCTACACGGTGCTATGTGTGTGTTTTCGTGTCGTTCGGACGGCCGAAGCTGGTTTTGACCTCTTTTTTGGCTTTTTGCCTAAGTGTTGGCGAGTTTTGCAAACTGGGCGATAACTCAGATTCTGTATGTCGGAATCGAGTCCCATAAGTTGTAATGCGTGTCTAATATCTACGCGGTGCTACGCGTGTGTTTGCATGTCGTTCGGACGGCCGAGGCGGGTTTTGACCTCTTTTTTGGTTTTTTACCTAAGTATTGGCGAGTTTTGCAAACTGGGCGATAACTCAGATTTCTTATGTTGGAATCGAGTCCCGTAAGTTCTAACGCGTGTCTAATACCTATGCAGTGTTATGTGTGTGCTTGCATGTCCTTCGGACGACCGAGGCGGGTTTTGACCTCTTTTTTGGATTTTTGCCTAAGTGTTGATGAGTTTTGCAAACTTGACGATAACTCGGATTTCGTACGTCGAAATTGAGTCCCGTAAATTCTAATGCGTGTCTAATACTTACGCGATGCTATGTGTGTGTTTACGCGTCATTCGGAAGGCCGGGGCGGGTTTTGACCTCTTTTTTGGCTTTTTACCTAAGTGTTGGCGAGTTTTGCAAACTGGGCGATAACTCGGATTCCGTATGTCAGAATTGAGTCCCATAAGTTCTAATGCGTGTCTAATATCTACGCGGTGCTATGTGTGTGTTTGTGTGTCGTTCGAACTTCCAAGGCGGGTTTTGACCTCTTTTTTGGCTTTTTGCCTAAGTGTTGGCGAGTTTTGCAAACTGGGCAATAACTCAGATTTCGTATGTCGGAATCGAGTCCCATAAGTTCTAACGCATGTCTAATACCTATGCAGTGCTAAGTGTGTGTTTGCATGTCGTTCGGACGAACGAGGTGGGTTTTGACCTCTTTTTCGGCTTTTTGCGTAAGTGTTGGTGAGTTTTACAAACTAGATGATAACTCGGATTCCGTATGTCGGAATCTAGTCCCGTAAGTTCTTACGTGTGTCTAATTCCTACGCGGTGCTATGTGTGTATTTGCATATCGTTCGGGCGATCGAGGCTGGTTTTGACCTCTTTTTCGGCTTTTTGCCTAAGTATTGGCAAGTTTCGCAAACTGGACGATAACTCCGATTCTGTACGTCAGAATCGAGTCCCGTAAGTTCTAACGCATGTCTAATACCTACGTGATGCTGTGTGTGTGTTTGCGTGTCATTCTAACGCGTGTCTAATACCTACGCATAAATCTCTATGTGTGTTTGCGTGTCATAGCAATACAATTACAAATTACAATTACAAATTACATAAATTAAATAAAGAAATACAGAATTTAATTGATTTTACCTGTCGAATATGTGGTGGGAAGATGTTGGCCAAGACAACTGCACATACGCGGATGGCCTCCTTCCGTACTACACCCATGAGGTCGTCAACGTTGGCTATAGGATCTATAGAGCCGTGGACAACCTCCTGAGCCAGCTGGTAGATCCGCTCGCATGATGGTGCACCTTGCACAACATCGCTCGCCATACACCCCTCTATGATCCGCCAGAAGAAGTCGTCGGATAATGAAGGGCCGGCGCCCGATCCACTCGCACTACTACCTCTAATGGGTGGGCGCCACCGAGATCTCGCAGCAGGGACTAGGGTGTAAGCTGGGACATGGGGAATGCCCACAACTCTACCCTTCTTCGGTCCCCCTGTAGCCTGCATCCAGTCCTCTATCTCCTCGTCCGCACACGTAGACTCGTCTACTGGAGTGTCACCTCTCTGGCTACTCCAGGCCACTTCAAGATCCTCGAACCGTCCTTGAAAAAAAATACATTAGTAGGTGATACGCAAAGAATAAAATGAAATAATACAAAAGATAATTACATAACTTACAGCAATGCGTTCTGCCTCAGGTGAGATACAACCACCGTTACCTTTCTTTTGGTGGGCGTGCCACCAAAACTCCAAGCGAGAGGGTGCATGCTTTAAACTCACCTCGAGTCTCTCCCGGTACAGGTCGTACGACTGAGACCCAGTGCAGTATGGGAGACAACTCTACTGTTGGGCAGCTGAACGCTGTGCCAACATCTTCTTGAAGGCCTCGCCGTCCCAAATGCTGCACATCTGGTCCCACACCACAGCAGATATGAAATTTGGCCGGACATCCTTAAGTGTCTGTCCATCAGCCATCTTCGTCTGGGCCTTCTTCTTCCAGTCGTAGACCCACTTGTGCCATTTCATCTCTAGGTATTTGTGCAGAACAGTCATGCCATGGGTTTCCTGCCTATCCTCAAAACGATAATATCTCTGCACATTACACATTAAGAAGCTTAGTAGACAACATAAATCAAAGAGGTAACAATATATTCAAATGGAATATAAAACTAGCATATGAATGATTGACATCCTACCCTAAACTTAGCAATAATTAGCTGCCGTGTGCGGTTATCCACATCCGCCCATCTCATCCACGGTCTTGAGAATCGGTTGCGGACGATCCCAAGCAACCTGTTCTTTGCCGTGGCGTCAAGGATACTACAATTGAAATTAATACATTGCAAATTACAAAGAATATATAAGAACTAAATACTTATGTTATAGTAATAATATATAGGACTATGAAATTACCTATTAGTCCCAACACGACAAATAATCGGTGTCTGAGGGGGATTCCTTAGCAAGCCACGTGCTAGTCCCCACGGAGGCCTACGACGATCACCTATGTAGTGAAATACATCAATAGTTATATAAATGAATATAATGTTAATACTATATAAAATAAAAAATAATAAGATGTATCCCAATAAAATAAGTAATTATACCTGACGACCCGGCCTGCTCATTACCCCCACTACCTCCTGGCGCCCCACGACCTGCATGCCCACCACTATCGCCATGTGGTGTACGCGCCATATGTATATATACTATCAAATCATCAAAAAAACATTATTAGACAAACTCGGTACAATATTTTTGATAACTGTCTATATGAAAATATGCACATGTCAAGTCATGTGGAATAACTGTTATTTTTACACTTACTCATATTTTCTTTAGCAACATACTCATAAACACTTGACAACCATAAACAAATGTGTTACATTTTTTCCTCCTCAATGCAAATACTATTTTGTGTTTTCAATGCCAATTTTGTTTTGGTGTTTTGAATGCCAACTAATTTTTTGAAAATAAATTCAAAAAAGTTATCCAAATTCCAACCGACCCTTTAATTTCCCCTAAATCTCCCCCATATATATACATGAATATGATCATAGTGATTACATTTTGAATATGATCATATATACACGAATATGACCCTTTAAATTCCCCTAAAAAGCTAAATGAACACATATAAACTCAACTATTTTCACAAGTTTTTCCGAATACTACATATTAATAACATATAAGTATTTACCAATTACTTGACAGCTTCAATCCCAGAGCTGGAATGATCCTGTGAGTGCAAAAGGCAGACGACTATTAATTAATAAAGTATTTACCAATGACTTCAGGTTCTTAAATCAAATAAAGGCATTGTTATTATCTTGCAGTCTATTTGAAGGTTGTTTGGATGTCTCTAATCTTAAGAAGTGTGTCCTATACATAATCATCACACCTAAAGTAAAAATTTGTGTTCTGAAATTCAAGACAACACAGTGAATGTATCTAATTAGGCACCTTCATCAATCATCAATCAAGAGTATTTGTAATAGAAAGGTGTGAGGAAATTCAAAAGGCACAAATAGATAACTTGCATGTACCAAACCATAAAGAATATCATTTAATTGCCACTATAGAACCAAATTCATGTGGAGCCACCAAAAAAAAATAGTTTAGATACAAGTTACTGATATTTATTTCAATGTTGAGTGAACTCTGCACAAAGAAAATAGTGGAATTTTACAGTTTCAAAATTTCTGCACGAAGAAATAATATTATGTCATGAAGAAATAAAACTATGTTATAGAATATATAATAATCTATATTTCAAAATCAGGAACAGGAGCTCAATATTAGAGTACACTCATGTCCTTAATAATGAAACCAATTAATAAGATGAGCTACTAAAAGATTTACAGTAGCATCAAACAGTCTTGACTCAATTTACAGTAGCACAATCTATACAACTAGCACCTCTGAAAATTATTAAACCATTAGCCCAATAATTGAAAAACAGTTCCAAAAAATTCTCCAAATAGCAAAATTCAGCTCTTACTATTGAGAATCTAATAAGAAGACATGAACAAAATCACAAATACCCGATAGCATAAAGACAGATTACTCAACAGAGATCATATCTCATAAGAAATTTAACAGATGGTCAAAAGAGTTTGAGATCTTTCTTTACAACCTCACAAGGAACAGAGCACTTGACACACCAAAAAACTGATGGGAAAAAAAATATAAAACCACACCAAAACTCAGAGAAACATCAAAATTACAAGTCCAAAATTTGCTAAAAATTCATCACTATAAAGTCTCCAATACACTTCAATTGGGTATCTCATGTTATGAAAACTTGCAAACTATAAATTTGTATTACACAACAACTGATATTTGGGGGAAAATAGAGTGAAAGTGTAGAAACATAGATTATTAGGTTACATTTGGGGGAAAATTAGCTTCTCAAGAGACAGAGAGGGACAGTAACAACAAATAGAGGATGGTGGCAACGGCAAGAACTAGCCAGAGGGCGATGGCAAGAAGGAAGAGGGCGACAGTAGGAAGGGATCGCGAGGGAGGGGAGGAAAAAATGAAACAGCAGAATGAAAAAAATTAAACTGATCAAATTAAATACAAACCTATTCTCGACGAAGACAATGTGTCGTCGATACCTCCGTCATTACTAATGTCGATCTCGATTTTGCCTTTGTCGTCGCTTTATGCAATAAGTCAATCGACCTATATTTTTTCTTGGCTACTGGAAGAGGAAAATTGAGGGGGAAAAGAAATCAGTACACATTGGCAATGGGACCCATTCTCGACGGCCATGCCATCGGCATTACTGTTATTCATGATGGCATTTTTGCCGTCGGTAGTACTCCCGTTGGTAATGCCCTATTTTTTTGTAGTGACATTGGCACTTCAAGTCGAGAGCAACAATGAAAGTGATCACGAAGATTTTGATGAAGAAATTGAAATGCTCTCAAGAAAACTCGAGAGACTACTTCAAAGGAAGAAATAAAGGAAAAATCAAAAAGGTAGCTCAACTCTAGTGAGTAAGTCCGAAATGAAACAAGAAGAAGAAAATGTCCAACTCTGTTTCATGGGACTAGAAGATGATGATTAACTTGAGGTAAAAACTTTTCATGAAGCTTTTGAAATATCTATGCCTGATTATATTGCTTTACAAAATGAAAATCAACAGCTCAAAAAGAAAACTGCATATTTTAAGAATTGTGTAGATGAACTAATGAATGAAGTTAAGTCGCTTAATAAAGAGAGAAACGAAAATGAATATCTTAACAATGAAAATGAAGTGTTAAAAGAAAATTTGAAAATGAGAGATGCATGCATAGATGCTTTTAATGATGGAAAAATAATGAATGTTCAACATGATGATAATATAACAAATGCAGAAATATCATATTTAAAAAATGATCTTGCTAAATTTGTGCAAGGAGAAGAGAACCTAAATGTTATATTTGGGGCACAAAGGTCTAGTCTTGATAAACAAAGAATTGGGTATAATCCTATTAAAAATGGGAAAAATAGAACTAATGATAATATTAGAATGATTAATAGTAAACCAATGTTTAAACCACTTTATTGTTCACCGTTTGTTACTTGTAGAAAATGTGGTTTTAAAGGTCATTTTAATTCTAATTATAATAAAATTAGAATAAAACAAATTTGGGTAAAGAAATGTAATAAAATTAGAATAAAACAAATTTGGGTACCAAAAAGGTAGAGACTATTTGTTCATTTTATAGATGTTTCAAGGTAAAAAAGGAGATGAATAGTAGTTACCTATAAATTATTTGGCAGAATCTGTAAGTACCTTATTAGATATATGGATTTTCTAACACAAGGGTTCATAATATTATTTATTCTAAAGTTTTTATTATGATAAATGTTCCTTATTTAATACACATGACAATCATGATGAGGAATCTGTACTTGTAATTTTTTTTTTAACTTAACCATGATCTGTCAAAGGAAGAGAATTAGTATTCTGCAGGAAAAAGTAATATTGAACGTGGAAATAAAATAGCAAAATCCAAATAGCTTAACCCGTCCGAGTCAGAAGCAAAGACGGATGAAATCAGACAGCCTAACCCGTCTGTTTTAGTAAAAAACTCAGATATGCAGACACCAAAAAACAGACAGCCAAACACGTCTGATTTAGAAGAAAAATCATATGAACACTCATATGCAGAATTTGATATATCACAGTTTGAATCTAACGAACATATGATCACTTCCAAGCTTCCTAGATCATCTCAAACTATGAGAAATCATCCCCCAAATTTGATTATAGGTGACCTCCATATTGGGATGATCAAAAGAAGTGTTTTTGAAGAGATTTGATTATGAAAATCCAAAATTTGAAAACTTTAGAGCACATCTAGCAAGCTTACTATTGGTAACAGCAATGTTGATATATAGGTAACAAATCAAAAAGATATGATCGTATTGTTTAGTTGTTATAAGTGATTTTTTTATAAATTTGCTCCACTGATATTCTTTATCTTTGCACTTATTCTTTTAATATTTCCAAATGGGGCGAGATAACTATTTAGCTAAATTGATATAAATTATTTTTTGTTGATGACAAAGGGGGAGAGATATTTGGGTAATGATGTTTATGTTTTAATTAACTTGTGCTTAATGATTTCTTTTTGATAATGACAAAGGGGGAAAGATATTTGGTATTTGAATTGGTATTCATGTTGGTAGTGAGATACTATATGCAATGATGGTTATTTGGATTAAGTCATTTTTTTCTCCTTAATATGCATAAATTTAGGGGGAGCCATATACTTAGAGGGAGCATGTTATTATAAAGTTTAATATATTTTCATCATCAAAAAGGGGGAGAATGTTAGTTTTTATTATTTGTGCTTTTAATAATGACAATATATTTTGGTTTGTGTAATGGTTTTTATTGTTTGGGTTGATTTAATTTATTATATAAATGGCCCAAAATTGATTATCAGCCCATTTGGTGTTATTACTGCTAACAGGCTTTTTAATATATTCGGTCTAAAACTAAAGATATGTTATTCAAGTTGAAAATGAGTCTTATAAGGAAATTGGTGTACATATAAACTTCTTTGGAATAAGTCAAACATTATTTGATATTATCTCTTATTCTTTGATATAAGCTCTTTTATTTTGACTTGGTTATCAAATCTCTTAAAACTGATATATATATTAATATATTAAATTTATTTATTCTGATTAGGATTCTATATAGTTTTTGAAGACTATGTCAATTTGCTGTTAAGAATTATATCTCTTTTTCGTTGAATAGAATCAATTTGCTTGAATCATGTAATATACATGTTGGTTTAGAACTCTTACTAACATATCTCTTTATAGCCGTTTGCAAGACCCAAAATTTTTATGAAATGAAAGTATTCAACTTTCTTATAATTATTATTCTATTTAGTAAATGGATAAATTGGTAAAAGGTTAAAGTTAAGCGAGGATATGTGAAAATTTTACAAAGTAAGCAAGTTGTCATAAAATATTCATTTATTCGATGAATATTCTTTTTTTCGGAGAATATCTGTACGATGACACAATCATTAGTGGACCCCACAACGGAAGTATTGTTGTAGTTAGAAAATGATAGAATTTTTTTTTTATAAAAATAACATGAAAGTTTTAACGTTAGACTGTTGAAATACCCGGTGGTAAAAGTACAGTAATACGCATGGTGGCATAGTAGCACACGGTATTGTACAATATCTTTGATTATTGATGTTTATGTGAGAAGTCACTCAGTTTTATTCAATTATTGCCACAGTAATTGCTGCATAGTATCTCTCATATTATTGATTCAATTATTGTCATAGTAACATCTGCATAATATTTTATATTATTAAATCAATAATTGAAATGAAAAAGTTATTCATATTATTATTTGCATTATTGACAATGTCTAGAAAGTTCTATCGAGGAAAGGGGTTTGGTCACCTAATTGCGCGCCAATAGGGAGAAATCCTTATCGGAATGCCCCCTCTTTCCTGGGAATGATCTAGTTGTTAATATTGTAAGTCATAATATTAATGATGAATAAGTTTGTGTTGATTAAAGATAAGAATAATATTGATGAGTGAAAGATGTTGTTCATTTAGTTTTCTTTAATTCTTCTGTGACCCAATTACCCTCAGAGGAGGTAATTCTATGATTGGTTGGTTTTGTTATAATTGACCAAATGGGCAATTAATCGGATAAATGAGAAATTAATTGCTATTGGTTCACATACAAATTACTGTTGGTTCACATGTGTGGAACTATTGATTCACATGCATGTACTATTAGGGGAGGTGGTGCAAGATTGATAATACTTCAAGGATTAAATTAAAAATAGAGGTAAAGATAAAGGTACTATACTATAATAATTCGAGCCCTTAAACGTGCAATTATCGAAACTATGTTTTCCTATAAATAGAACCTCATTTCTTCTTTCATTCTCACTAATTCACTAAGACTTATAAGAGCAACTATAGAGAGAGAAACTATAGAGAGGAAGAAGAAGTATATTCTCCTACTTCACTATTGCAGTATTCAGCCTTCTACTAAGGTAAGTGGTATTATTTATTTTATATTCGTTTACGATATTATTTTTCGTATTTGTAAAGAATTTTATTTTCGTTCAATATTCGTAAAGAATATTATTTTTGTTCAATATTTGTAGGGATATTGTCTTCGTTTAATATTCGTAAGAAATATTATTTTCGTTCAATATTCGTAAGGGATATTATTTTTGTTCAATATTCGTATGAAATAATATTTTTTTTCCATACTCTGTAGTATGTAAGTAATATTATTTCATTTTTTATTCTTAATTCTACACTCATTTTGTTAAAGTATTGCTTCTATACTCCGTGAAATTAGTAGAATTGCCTTGAAATTTGCACTTCATCTAATATCGTTTCACAAGGATATTTTGCTGAACGTTCTTGTTAAATTTTAAGTTTTTCATGCCGAAGTACTATTCATGAGTACTATTCATTTATACGACACTATTCATACGTATAGTACTATTCACAGAGTACTATTCATGGGCACTATTCATAAATACAGTATTATTCACGAAGTACTATTCACAAAGTACTATTCACGAAGCACTATTCATAAAGTACTATTCACGAAGCACTATTCACAAAGTATTATTCATGAAGTATTATTCCTGAAGTACTATTTACGGGGTACTATTCACAGGGTACTATTCACCTAGGGTACTATTCAAGACAAAAATTGATTTCTTTTGCTCCAAATTATTTTTGATACAATATTATTCTTGAATTTTACTCCACAAAGCAGTATCATGGTGACAATTTGGACATTATTGAATTCTGAATAAATTAAATTATAAATCTTTAAAAATTTATCATTTGCTTTCTTTTAACTGAATTCCTATATCATTGTCATCATCCTCATGCTTTGACCGTAGTGCATAGATGGACTGTTGATTGGTATGATTATGACCAGAGATTATTCGGTATAATCATGACCCGTAATGTTACAAATGATGTGGTAAAGTCCTCATTGGCCCGTAGTGCATTGATGGAAAGTTGTTAGCATGATCATGAACATTGGTGATTACACGAATATCCTTGGCCCGTAGTGCATGGATAATTCATGGATGTGGATTATTTATTGAGTTGAGTCTCAATGATAAAATTAATGATAAAATTTTTAAATCATAGAAGATAGTAGATATCATGCTCTACTTGACTCTTCTAATGGATTGCTTGTTCCACTGTAGTTAAACTTGTTGTTTATTAGTTTAACATTGTTGAAGGCTAACGATAATTTATTTTGCATTATCTTATTCATAATATTTCTTATTGGAACTAGTCGGGGAATGAAGTGATGGTCCAGATGGTTGCTTTAGTAGTCCTCACTATTCTGTGAAATAGTGTGATAATTATTATAATTAGGACTCCATTGAGTTTCGATATTATCTAGAAGACAATATTCGTGTTAAAACTCTTAGCTTATGTTACACGATAATTGTGTAATTAAGTTTGTATTTTTATTCTATACCATGTATTTGTTGACCCAAGATAGGTGATGTTGTAGACACTCGAAATTTTCTGCACACCTATTACTAACATTGCAGGAGGGTAGATTCGTCTTTCGGAGATAACCCTGGAAGACAGCTCACATCCATTTCGGATACTACCGGAAGTTCAATCTCAAACCCGGAACACACACCGGGAGTATCAATTCCAACCTCGAAGATAACCCCGAATTTCATCCTTGGAGATAACCCCAAGGAATGTTGTTGCAGTTCCGGCGATAACTCCGGAAATGCTTGTTTCAAATGCATGCAATCAGCTTTAATCTCAAACCTCCTGCCGAGGCACTCATTCCAAAGACCTAGAGCTAACACCGGGAAGACAGACACACTTATAGATGACCCTACAGAATTCAAACACTTGCAGCAGTCCAATCTCAGATGTAACCCTGAGCAACGTCTGCTATTAGCCCAAACTGGAGATAACCCCGGTGAGGGGAAAAATCGTCATCTTGCCACCTCAACCCCAGCGTGCCGTCTCAACATTTCATACATATATTTCTACACAGCAATGTCCCACAAGAGCCAAGTAGTTCTAATCCCGAGTGACTATTACGCGTGGCAGCACACCAGATAAAATTTGAAGCTTGAAGACCATGGGCATGGTCCCCTCTTCCTGACTTCGTACAACCTCTAATCCTATATCATTGCATAACTCTCGACAAAAGCAGTTCGAAGAAGGTCTTGTACACCTCATTCAGATGCTCGGATTGAAGTTTTGCAAGTTCGAGCAGACATCATAGTCCACAAGTGCACATACTTCAAGATGGCGAGACCTGCGGAGCCCGGGGCATCCCGGACATCCGCAGGTGCATGTGCAACTTCCGCAGGTATACTTGTGGCTCCCAGCTCTATAAATATAGAGCTTGGGGTGGCCATTTGTAAGAGAGAAAGAGGCGAGGAAGCCCTATCCAATTTGCTCTGTACACACCCCATATTGAGTGCTTTATCATTTTTAAACACCTGTTAGCTCACATATAGCTATATTTTACCAGTGGGAGCTGAGTGTTTATCCATCTAGAGTCATAGAAGCCTACCTTGGTAGCCCACTATAAGCCTTCTCACACTCTATAAAGCCTTTCTCTTCATCTTTGCATACACTATTCTTCATAGTGAGAGTCGTGTTGGGTGTGTATGCCTGGACTTCGGTCCGTGGTTTTCATTTTTGTCTGTATATATATACTTATATATGTATATATTTTATATATAGACTAACATTATCGAGTTATGCCTTGATTGAGCATAGACTTATGTCTGGAGCGTTTACTTGCTTATATATATATATATATGAACTATTTGTTGAACTACATTACGATGAGCACAGAAACATCTTGTACATTTATAAACATATATATATATATATATATATATATATATATATTTACATTTCATGTCGGGCACAGAATTTACTTATGGCCTTTTACTTTTCTTTACATTTAGTCCCGCCTGGAGTTTACTTCGTGGCGGTTGATCGTTTTTACTGCTTTATTTACATTTAGTCTTGCCTGGAGTTTACTTCATGGTGGTTGATCGCATTTACTACTTTATTTACATTTCTGATCCCCCATGGAGGTGCTTCGTGGTGGTTGATCATGTCTACATATATATATTTACCGCTTTTATATATTTACATTTCCAATCTCCCATGGAGGTACTTCGTGATGGTTGATCATGTCTATATATATATATATATATATATATATATATATATATATATATATATCTGACTTTTATATATATAATCACATCTTTTTTTCATATAAACTCCGGCATCATGTGAGCCTAGGAATCATGTGATCACAGATTCATTCTACTGAATCTAGATTCGGTTCCCATGATGGACTTTTTCAGCTGTAAGCAGCTTGTACATTATTTATGGTGTTTGAATTTCCTTAGATGGTTTTAATGCCCATGAGGAGTTCGACACTGCTATATATTATTTTCTCGAAGATGCTTCGCATCTCGAAAATAAAAGCAAACAAGCCAAATGTTTAATAATAAAATGGAAGTATGAAAAGGTCTCAATTACTATTGAGCACAGGGTTTGAAAAACCTCTTTTACAAAATTTAAAACTGAATTTTTATATAAATTCAAACCCTTTGTATATAGGTGCGAACGAGGCCTCGCACTACTTCCAAATAAATTTCACATTGATCTACATACACACACGCACACACATTCATATAATAGTTTCTTGAAAAGTGGCGGTCACCGTGATAACACGGATGTCGGGGGGTGCCTAACACCTTCCCTTCGCATAATCAAGCCCCCAAACCCAAATGAATCTCGGTTTCACAGACCCGTTTAGCAGTGTCACATCACTGGGTCAATGTACAAACCTTTTCTTGGTTGCGTTGGTGCAACCAGTTAAAAACACCAACTGGCGACTCTTACAGTCAAATCGTCAACATGATAAATGTCGGACCTTTTTCACTTGTTTTTTCAAACAAATCTCACATAACATGAGAACACCAAAAAACAAGAACAGAAAAGGGACAAATAAAAATCCCGACGTCGACAAATGTATACCTATTTTGGGGGTGTCACAGTTGGTATCAAAGCTTAGGGATATGATCCCTAGCTGAGATATGAGACTAGAACTAGGAGTGGAGAGACGGGTAAATCCTTCACTAGTATGACCTACCTAAGTTTATTTTTTATTTATTTGGTCGGTCAAAATATAGGGATAATATGTGGCATGTCAATTAACCCTTGTTTTGTGGCAGTATTTGAAAATAACATCTGAATATTTTGAGATAAGCAATGAAGTACATGAGACCGTTGAGTCACCAATGATCAATACCCAGGATAATGTGCATTAGGAAGGCAATAATCCTCCTGTAAATAATAACACAACCCAAATGATGAACGATGGTACGTTTAGGAGCTTTCTAGAATTTATGCAAAACCAAACGAGAGATACTTCTGTTCATAATGTAGGTGGAAACAATGGCAACTCACGGCTGGTCACTGTTAAGAAATTCAAGGAGTTGGGACCACCAGAGTTTTTGGGAAAGCCAGAATCACTTAATCACCAAGATATTTGATGTCTTGGGATGCTCAGAGGAGCAAAAGGTTCCCTTCGCCACCTTTATGTTGCGTGAAGAGGTAGATTACTGGTGGGAATTTGTAAAATGTACACAACCTGCCGCACTCAAGATGTCTTGGGAGAAGTTCCAAGAATTTTTCAACGATAAGTACTTTCTCGAAAGCATTCGTCACATGAAGGAAGTTGAATTCATCAAGCTGGAACAAAACAATATAACTGTATCGCAGTACGAGTTATCCCAGTTTGCATCCCATTTGGTAGATAATGAGGAGAGAATGACGCGAATATTTCTGCAAGGTTTGAAACCTGAAATACGTCAATACCTCATTTCTCACAAACTTTGCTTGTATTCAGATGTTGTGAATAGAGCTCAGTTATTAGAGTGCGATAATGAGTCAACCAAATCAAGAGAGAGCAGCCGGCAAATCGATAATACCAATGGTAGCAGTCATCGAAGCGGTGACAACAAACGTGAAGGGAATCAACATGCCAAAAATGATAACCACTTCAGTGGTAATCACGGCCAAGACAGTAGAAGTGGAAATTTCAAGAAGATAAGGTTCAACAATGATGGAAAGACAGTAGCACCAGCACCCATTTTCAAGGAAGGAGAACGACCACCGATCTTATGCTTTAAATACGAAGGGGAGGGACACATCAGTCCAAACTGCATGATGCAGTCCAAAGCATGTTATAATTGCAGAAGAGAAGGTCACCTAGCTCGATTTTTTCATGTAGTGAAGTCAAGTCCAGCTGGGATGATGACGCCAAAGGATGTCCCAGACAAGTCAAAATCGATAGTTTAAGAGAGTGCATTTTTTGTGACGAGGAACCCGAATATAGTTATCACGGGTAAGCTAATCATAAACTCTTGCGAAGTCTATACCTTATTTGATACCAATTCTACCCATTCTTTTATTTCTCCTACTTGTGCTCAACGTTTAAATTTAACTCCGAAGAAATTAGACTTTGACTTATCTATTGAAACTCTATTAGGAGAAAGCTTCATTACATCCACTGTTTATAAATCTTGTTTGATTTAAATCGGCAACCTCACATTACCTGTCGATCTTATCTCTTTGAAAATACTTGCATTTGATGTGATTTTAGGGATTGATTAGTTAACTACTCTTCATGCAAAAATTAATTGTTTTCGTAAGGTTGTTAGCTTTCATATTCCTAACCAACCTATTATACGAATTTGTAGACACTCGAAATTTTTCTGCACAACTGTTACTAACATTACAGGAGGGCAGAATTGTCTTTCGGAGATAACCCTGGAAGACAGTTCACATCCATTCTGGATACTACCGGAGGATCGGTTCACAACCCGGACAACACACCGGGAACATTAGTCTCAACCCAGAGCACACACCGGGAGTCTCATCCTCAACCCCGGAACACACACCGGAAGGATCATTTCCAACCTCGGAGATAACCCTGAGTTTCGTCCTTGGCGATAACCCCAAGGAATGCTATTGAAGTTCCGGCGATAACTCCGGAAATGTTTGTTTCAAACATATGCGATCAGCTTCAATCTCAGCCCTACTGCCGAGGCACTTATACCTTAAACCCGGAGCTAACAATGGGCGGACAGGCACACCCACAGATGACAGTGAGGCACACAAAAAAGCAGTCCAATCTCAGATGTAATCCTGAGCAACGTCTGCTTTCCGCTCAAACCAGCGATAACCCCGGCGAGGAGTCAAACGTCATCATGCCACATCAACACTTCCTCTCACAAGATGATATCGCAACATACCAACAAGTAGTCCAATCTCAGATGTAACCTTGAGCAACGTTTACTTTCAGCTTAAACCGGCGATAACCCCGGCGACGAGTCAAACATCATCTTTCCCCTTTCAACACCTGCGCGTCATCTCAACACTTCATACATATATACATACAACTATGTCTTTCAAGAACCAGGATATCAAATCTTGAGTGACTATTACGCGTGGCAGTACTTTGGATAGAATTTGAAGCTTGAAGACCACGGGCATGGTCCCCTCTTCCTAACTTCGTACAACCTCTAATCCATGTCATTGTGTAACTCTCGACACAAGCTATCCGAAGAAGGTCACATATACCTTGTTCGGAAGCTCGAATTGAAGTTCTGCAAGTTCGAGCGGATATTACGATCGCGATGAGTACCGTACTTTGAGACAACAACGAGACTGCGAAGCCGGGCCCACCACGACCGGCCCTTGGTGTAGCTTGTGGTCGCCATGGCAGTACACTACTGACCATCCGTCTATAAATATAGGTTGAAATTGACAATTTGGAAGAAGAAGGAGAAAAGACGAGGAAGCCCAGTCCATTTTGCTCTGTACACACCCATATTGAGTGTTTTCTTTTCTATTAGCTCACATATAGCTATATTTTGTCCCATGAGGCTGGTAGTTATCCAAATAAAGTCATAGATGTCTACTTTGGCGACCCAATCGTAAGCCTTCTCACATTCTATAAAGCTTTCTTCTCATATCATCACACACTGTTGTACACGTTGAGAGTCGTGTGCGTGTGTTTGCCCATACTTCGGTCCGTAGTTTTTATTTCTGTTTGTATATATATACTTATATATATATGTATATATTTTTATACGGACTAACATTATAGAGTTATGCCTCGATTGAGCCTGAACTTGATGCAGGCGTTTATCGGCTTTATATATATATTTATATATAAGCTGTTGTGGACTACTGTCGATGAGCCTGAACTTGATGCTAGAGCATTTAATTGCTTATATATATACATATATATATAAATTGTGGTCAGACTCTATCTGATGAGCCTGGATTTTACATCCGGTGCATTTAATTACTTATATATATATATATATATATATAACTATTGTCGGACATATCCGATGAGCCTGGATTTTATATCTGGAGCATTTACTGCTTTTATACATACATACATACATATATATATATATATATATATATCTTCTGTCGGGGCACAGGTTCCTCAAGTGGCCTTTTCTGACTTCTTTTTACATTTAGATTACTGGAGTTCACTTATTGGCAGTTGATAGCTTTTTACAGCTTTATTTACATTCAAGTCCCGCCTGGAGTTCACTTCGTGGTGGTTGATAGCATTTACTACTTTATTTACATTTTTGATCCCCCATGGAGTTGCTTCATGGTGGTTGATCATGCACATATATATATTTACTGACTTTTATATATATATAATCGCTACGCTTTCCATACAAATTGCGGTATCATGTGAGCCTAGAATCATGTGATCACAGATTCATATCTCTTCAATCTAGATTCGGTTCTATGATGGACATTTATCACCGTATGGCGACTTGTACATTATTTACAATGTCTCGAATTTCCTTGGATGGTCATCATGCCCATAAGGAGTTCTAAGACGCTTTGTATATTATTTTCTCATGCAGATGCCTCGCATCTCAAAAATAAAAGCAAACAAGCTGAACATTCAGATAATAAAATGGAAGTATCAAAGGCCTTAATTACTATTGAGTACAGGGTTTAAAAAACCTTTTTTATAAAACCTCATTGCTATATCTGGTTAAAACTGAATTTTTCTATAAATTCAAACCATTGTATATAGGTGCGAACGAGGTACAACACTACTTCCAAATAATTACACATTGATCCACACACACACACACACATTCATATAACAGTTTTTTTGAGAAGTGGCGGTCAGTGGTAACACTTACCACGGATGTCGAGAAGTGCTAACACCTTCCCTCCGCATAACCAAGCCCCCTAACCCTTAATGAATCTCGGTTTCACAGACCCATTTAGCAGTGTCACATCACTGGGTTAATGTGCAAACCTTTTCGGTTGCGTTGGTGCAACCAGTTAAATACACCAACTGGCGACTCTTAAAGTTAAATCATCGACATTACACATGTCGGACCTTTTTCACTTATTTTTTCAAACAAATCTCACATCAACATGAGAACACCAAAGAACAAGTAACAAAAAGGGACAAAAAATCCCGACGTTGACAGAATTCAAGCAACCAAACCACTAAAGTCAATCATTGACATATCAAGCCATAAAGCCATTCGTTTATTGAAAAGTGGATGTCAAGCTTTCTTAGCTCATATCACAGATTTAAACAAAAATACGTCAGATTTGGATGATATTTCTATTGTTAATAAATTTCTTGATGTATTCCCTGAAGAACTTCCTGGTCTACCCCCAGAGCGTGAAATCGAATTTTGTATCGACCTTTAACCCGATACAAAACCCTCAAATATTTTTTCACCCAAAACAAACCTAACATGCGCTTGATGATTGGGTAATATACCCATGAATCGGATATATTTGAGCTTAAATTTATGCATTCTAAGGTCATTTAGAATTATTTTTACTGTGTTTAGGTGTTGTTTTGTAGATGCGGGAGCAGTAGGAGCAATAGGGGGGATTTTGTGTTGAAAAGGGCATATTGGTAATTTACTGCACCTCAGCGCCGGGAGCGCTCAAAGTAGTTCATTTCCCAGCGCCTGGGCGCTGGGCCGTGATCTTGGTTGACCAGGAACGCGTTTGACTATCCGTTTAACTTGATAATAGGAGGCTATTGGAGAGGTTGCTTTGGAAAAGGATTGTTGTACAATTTGAGAAGTATATAAGGGTTATTTCCATTGAAGTAGGGGATGAATCTACACAATTGGAGGTTGATCAAGGAGTCAAGAGGAGAATTTGAAGATTTTCACTTGGAGTTTTTCTTCTTCTTCATTCTTTTCAATTTGTGTAATTCTTTAAGGATGATTTGCAAAAGATTGTTGGTTTTAATTTCTGTCATGAACTAATTTCTTTAATTAATATTTCAATTGAACCTTTTATGGCTATGAATTAATTATTTGATTTATTCCAATTATTTGTATTGAAGTGAATTGTTTATCTTGCTTTGCGTTGATTGATTAATTATTTGGCCAGTAATTAACTTGTTACTCTAAAAGGAATTGAAAGAGGAATTCTAGGGTTAGAACTGCGCTTGATAACATGTGACTTAGTTATTTGCAAAGTGAATAATTAGGTTTGTGAATTGAATGGAAATATCTGTTCACCGCATGTAACACTTAAGGAATTGGGATTGAAAGGAGTTTAATTCAATTGTTTTGCATAGGAATATAGCAAGATTAATCTGGATTAAATAGAAGGCAATTGATCACTTGGAAAAGGAATTTTGGCATTTGAGAATTCCTGTTAACAATTTAGTAGGCATAATAATTGGGATAAATGGATAATTGATTTATAGTTCATAATTGGGGATATTGGAGTCTTAATCCTTATTTACCTGAATTCATTTATTCAAAACTTAGTTTTGTTTATTCGATTTATTTTAGAATAATCTCTTTTAGTTGCTTAATCTAGTTTGCTTAATTATAGAAATCACATTTTATGGTTGTTTAAATAAAATTGGATTGATACAATACTAGTAGTTGGAATTTATTAATTAGAATTCTCTATGGGATCGACACTCTATCTTATCATTTTATTACTTGTTGACCATGTATACTTGCACGTTTGCTTTGATTATGAAATCAACCAACAGTGCTAAACACGTTGGCTCGGGTTGTTGAAAGATTACGGTCATACTTTTCAATACTATCTTGGAAAAGCACACATGGTAGCTAATGCGTTGAATAGATGATCGTATGCAGTTATGAGTGCGACGTTGTTAACACAAAGACCCATTTCGTACGACTTAAAAAGAATGGTGATAGAGTTAAAGACTTCAGGGACCCACGTGATGATGTCAAATATATGAGTAGAACTGACTTTAATCGATAAAGTTAAAGCCGCTCAAGCTAGAGACTTAAAGTTGATGAATGTGAAGAAAAGGTGCAAAAAGGCGTTATTCTAGAAGCAAGAATCGACGAAGAGAGGAAATCTCAACCCTCGATTTAATTGGTCCATTTGAAAAACTTGACCGAGTAGGAACTGTGGCCTATAGACTCACCTTACCGCTAAGTATAGCGCATGTTCATAACATTTTTCACGCATCGATGTTACGTAAATATGTGGAAGACTCGAACCATATTATTTAATTAGAACTAGACAAGATAGCAAAAGATTTAATGTAAGACACCTGTTAAAATCTTGAATAAGAAGAAACATATTTTACGCTCAAAGGTTATACCTCAAGAGTTAGAATCTGACGAGGTATCCTCACCTCTTCGACATACCAGGTACGTACATAAATTTCGAGGGCGAAATTTCATAATTAGGGGAGATTGTAAGACCCCAAATTTTATGAAATGAAAGTATTCAACTTTCTTATAATTATTATTCAATTTAGTAAATGGTTAAATTGATAAAAGGTTAAAGTTAAAGGGGGATATGTGAAAATTTTACAAAGTAAGCAAGTTGTCATAAAATATTCATTTAGTCGATGAATATTCTTTATCTCGGGGAATATTCATACGACGACATAATCATTGGTGGACCCCACAACGGAAGTATTTTCGAAGTTAGAAAATGACAGAAATATCATTTTATAAAAATAACGGTAAAAGTTTTACCATTAGACTGTTGAAATACCCGGTGGTAAAAGTACAGTAATACATGTAGTTGCATAGTAGCATACGGTATTGTACAGTATCTTTGATTATTGATGCTTACGTGAGAAGTCACTCAGTTTTATCCAATTATTGCCACATTAATTTTTGCATAGTATCTCTCATATTATTGATTCAATTATTGTCATAGTATCATCTGTATAATATTATATATTATTAAATCAATAATTGAGACGACAAAGTTATTCATATTATTATTTGCATTATTGACGATGTCTAGAAAGTTCTGTCGAGGAAAGGGGTTTGGTCACCTAATTGTGCGCCAATAGGGAGAAATTATTATCGGAATGCCCCCTCTTTCCTGGGAATGATCTGGTTGTTAATATTGTAAGTTATAATATTAATGATGAATAAGTTCATGTTAATTAAATATAAGAATAATATTGATGAGTGAAAGATGTTGTTGATTTAGTTTTCTTTAATTCTTCCGTGACCCAATTACCCTCAGAGGAGGTAATTCTGTGATTGGTTGGTTTTTTTATAATTGACCAAACGGGCAGTTAATCAGATAAATGAGCAATTAATTGCTATTGATTCACGTGCAAATTACTGTTGGTTCACATGTATGGAACTATTGATTCACATGCATGTACTATTAGGGGAGGTGGTGCAAGATTGATAATACTTCAAGGACTAAATTAAAAATGGAGGTAAAGATGAAGGTACTATCTTTGTAATAATTACGTGCCCTAAACGCATAAATTATCGAAACTATGTTTTCCTATAAATAGAAGCTCATTTCTTCTTTCATTCTCACCAATTCACTAAGACTCATAAAAGCAATTATGGAGAGAGAAACTATAGAGAGGAAGAAGAAGAGTATTCTGCTACTTCACTATTGCAGTATCCAGCCTTCTAATAAGGTAAGGGGTATTACTTATTTCATATTCGCTTATAATATTATTTTTCGTATTCGTAAGGAATTTTCTAAGACCCCAACTTTTTATAAATCAAATTGAATTTTCTTTATTCTTTATCTTGAAATAATATTCATTGTTGTCGGGGAATATTCGTTTGGTCATGGAATATTCTTGTTATCGGGGAATATTCATAGGACGACGCAGCCATTTATGGGCCCCATAACAGAAAATAGTCAGAGGAATAAAACGACAAGTTTGAGTTTTTATAAATAACTACGTAGTTGTTATCGTTAACACTGTTGGAATACCTGGTGGTTAAAGTACAGTAATACGCGTGGTTGCACAGTAGTACACGGTATTGCACAATATTTTTGGATTATTGATTCTTACGTAAGAAGGCACTACTCAATAATTATTACAGTAATTACTGTTCAATATTTTATTTTATTGATTCAATAATATTTACGTTAATATTTTATATTATTGTTATTTCAATAATTGTCACTGCATAATACTTCCATTATCAGATTAATAATTCATATTATTTGAATAATATTATTAAATAGCATTATTGACAATGTCTAAAGAAGTTTTGTCTAGTAAAGGGGTTTGGTCACCTAATTACGCCAGTAAGGAGAAATCCTTATCGGAAAGCCCCCTCTTTCCTGCGAACGACTTGGTTGTCATTATTGTGATTATGTAATATTAGTTGTGAATAATTAGTTATTGATTTATATGATAAACAAATATTTATTTTATGTGGATGTAAATGAAGGAATTAATGTTGAGGTATTTTATCAGTATTTTGTCAGAATAGAGGTGTTAAAAATTATACGTATGTGGATTTCGGTCATTTTCCATTGAGAATTTGGAAACACTTTCTTTTACAAAGTTATAGAGAATTAAATTTTCTATGGAATGGACATAAAATTCATATTTTTCTGATAAAAGAGCTATTTATTATGAATTATTGAAGTTTTGGAAACAAATATTTTTAATTAAAAACATGTGTGGGCCCAACTTTTGTTTTTGGTGGAAAAATGCTGAATTTGGTGGGCCCCACTGGTGGTGTGCTGAATTTGGTCAAGAAGGTGTGCGTAGGAAAATTTTAAAGAATATTAATATTTTATTAATTTAGTCTGCTTTGGCGTTCTAGTATTTTCCTATAAATAGGGTGCTTAGTTAGAATTAAAAATCACACCAGAATCTGAAGTTTTCTCTCTATATAATATCGAGCGTATTTTGTGAGTATTTAGATACTTTGAGAGTTGCTATTCAGTGCAAGTTTCCTTCAGCATTATATCCGATATTTCAGCCAGAAATACTATTCTTTTGAGGTAAGGGATGTTATTTTCTACGAAAATGATATTATTTCTTTCAATATCATTATACCGAAATATTAGTATGAATTTTATTGTGAAATTTTTATCTTTTCATTTCGAGGTTACTATTCATGTATACGACACTATTCACGTATACGGTACTATTCACGTATACGGTACTATTCACAAAGTATGATCTTCTTGTGGAATTTTTACCTTTTCGTGTCGGGGTTAGTATTCACGTATACGACATTATTCACGTATATGGTACTATTCACGAAAATGTCACTATTCATAGAAAAATTAAATTTTCTTTTCTTTGTTCGAGTTGTCTATTATGGTTACTATCTTTGATTGTATCCATGTTTTGATCTTTATTCTTGAATTTTACTCCACAATTGATTATTATGGAGTATTTTTGAACTTAGATAAATTAAAGTACGAATCCCTAATCTTTGATCTTTTATCTCACTAGATTCATTTTTGTTAAGATATTTTTCATCATCCACGGTCCTAAATGATGATATTATTGAATATCTTTGGCCTGTAGTGAAAAGATGAATGATTACCTGATGAATATCTTTTGCCCGTGGTGCAAAGATGGACAGGTGTTGAGATGAACATGACCAACTGGTGATACAAATGAATATCTTTGGCCCGTAGTGCAAAGATGAATATTTGATTTAAGATGTATATTGATTTATGTTACATGGATAAAATATTGATGATGGACTTTTAAATTCATAGATGATAGTAGATTTCATTCTCTACTTAACTCTTCTAATGAATTATTATTTCCGCTGTGAATATTAATCTAAAACTTGTTGTCCATTATATTATATCTGATTTATTGAAGGCTAACGATAATTTTTTCTATAATATCTTATTCATAATATTCTTTACTGGGCTAATTGAGCTCACCCTTTTCCTTTTTGTTCCATTTTTCTTCTCAGGAGGCGAGAATATAGTGGTAACTAGTCGGGGTGTGTAGTGATGTTTCGAGACAGTTGTTTTAGTAGTCCTCACTATTTTGTAAAATAGTGTATCAATAATTATAATGAGAACTTATTTGAGTGTGGATATAATCTAGAAGACAATATTGTATTTAAACTCACAGTATATGTGTTGTCATATTTTGCACGAAAATTGTAATAATGAAGTTGTAGTTTTTTCTGTACCATATATTTGACGACTCAGAATTGGTTGTGTATACCTATTTTGGGGGCATCACAGTTGGTATCAGAGCTTAGGGATATGGTCTCTAGTGGAGATCAGGGAATATAATTAGGAGGGGAGAGATGAGTAAATCCTTCGTTAGTGTGTCCTACCTAAGCTTATTTGTTGGTCGGTTAGAATATAAGAGTATTATGTGGTATGTTAATTTCTTTAATTAACCCTTATTTTATGGCAGTATTTGAGAATTGCAGCTGAAAATGTTAACAATGGAGTGAATGAGACCGTGGAGACACCTCTAATCACCAACCAGGATAATGTGATGTCAGGCGAAGAAGAAATTAGAGATATCCATGTGGTGAGTGAAGAATTAATAGTTGCACCCGAGCTAGTCACAGAGGTATCAGCTGAAAGTGAGGAAGAAGAGGAACTTGAAGAGGATTTATTAGGAGAACTTTATGATCAAAATGTAGAATTGCAAAATCGTATTCATGAGTTAGAAGAGTAGGCTGAAGAACGGCAGGCGGTCGTGGAACAAAAGGATGCAACAATTCAAGCTTGTGTTACCCGATATGTGATGCTTGAACAGAAGCACTCTTTGGCAGAGTATAAGATGATAAAGCTAGAATTTGAGAATTCAAATGTCAAGGATCAGCTGAAAGAAGAAACAACTGAACGAGTGAGAATAAAGGATGCATGGGTAAAAGCCGCACGACGCATTGATATTATAGAAAGAGAAGTTCAATCCAAGAAGGCTAAAATAAATGATATGTATTTCTCTTTTTGGACAGCAATTGGGAGAACCCAACATCGAGTTTTGAATTACCCTGTACATTGTGGTCAACCCCAATTCGATATGGATCAAAGATTAATGATTTAGATCATGAAACAAGAGTACGACGAAGCAGTTGCGGGTGGAATATGCCCTATAGTAAAAGCCAATTCTAGCGGTAATGATGACACCAAAGGCTATCCCAAACAAGTCAAAATCGGTGGTTCAAGTGAGAGCGCTTTTCGTAACTTCCCAAAAAGCGAGGAACCGAACAAAGTTATCATGGGTTAGTTAATTATAAATTCTTGCAAAGTTTATACCTTTTTAGATACCAGTTCTACCCATTCGTTTATCTCTCATGCTTGTGCTCAACGTTTGAACTTGACTCTGGAGAAATTAAACTTTGACTTATCTGTTGAGACTCCGTTAGGAGAAACTTTCATTACATCCACTGTTTATAAATCTAGCTTGATCCAAGTTGACATCAACACATTACCAGTTGATCTTATCTCTTTAAAGATACTTGCATTTGATGTGATTTTAGGGATTGATTGGTTAACCACTCATCATGCTAAAATTGATTGTTTTCATAAGGTTGTTAGTTTTCATATTCCTAACCAACCAGTTATGCGAATTCAAGCAACCAAACTACTAAAGTCAATCACTATCATATCAAGTTATAAAGCCATTCGTTTATTGAAAAATAGATGTCTAGCTTTCTTAGCCCATGTTATGGATTTAAACAAAAACACGTTAGATTTGAATAATATTTTTGTTGTTAGTAAATTTCCTGACGTATTTCCGGAAGAACTTCCTGGTCTACCTCCAGAACGTGAAGTTGAATTCTTTATAGACCTTGAACCTGGTACAAAACCCATTTCTAAAACCCCATATTGAATGGGTCCTATTGAACTTCAGGAGTTAAAGGTCCAACTACAAGAGTTTTTAGACATCGGTTTCATTCGTCCTAAAACATCTCTTTGGGGTGCTCCTATTTTATTCGTAAAGAAGAAAGACGGGAGTATGCGACTTTGTATTGACTACCGGGAATTGAACCATCTCACCATTAGGAATAGGTATCCGATACCTCGCATTGATGACATGTTCGACCAGTTGTAAGGAGCAAAATTCTTTTCAAAGATTGATCTTCGTTCTGGATATCATTAGCTGAAGATTAAAACTGAGGATATTCCGAAGACTGCCTTCAGAACTCGGTACGGGCATTATGAATTCTTAGTCATGTCTTTTGGATTGATTAATGCTCCTTCCGCTTTCATGGATATGATGAACCGAGTATTCAAGGAATATTTAGATCAGTTCGTTGTTGTCTTTATTGATGACATCCTCATCTATTCCAAAAGCTGTGAAGATCATGAGCAACATTTGAAGCTGGTACTTCAAAGTCTTCGTGATAACAAGCTATATGCCAAGCTGAAGAAATACGAGTTCTGGCTTGAGAAAGTAGCATTCCTTGGGCACATGGTGTCAAAACATGGAGTATTTATTGACTCGGTGAAGATTGAAGCAATACAAAGTTGGGAGCAACCGAAGTCGGTGACCAAAGTACATAGCTTTCTGGGCTTAGCTGGTTATTATCGGAGATTTGTGGAAGGATTTTCTCGAATTGCTACTCCGTTAACTCAGCTGACTCAAAAAGATACAAAATTCGTATGGAGCGAGGAATGCGAGAAGAGTTTCCAAGAGCTTAAGAGGAGACTCATTTTGGCACCTATTCTGACAATACCATCTGGTTCGAATGGATTTTTTATCTACAGCGATGCTTCAGGCAAAGGGTTAGGATGTGTTCTCATGCAACATGGGAAAGTCATAGCCTATGCCTTGCGATAACTCAAAGAATATGAGAGGAATTATCCTACACATGATCTGGAGTTGGTAGCAGTCGTTTTCGCGTTGAAAATCTGGAGACACTACCTGTATGGGGTGAAAGTGGAGATCTATACGGATCATAAAAGCCTCAAATATTTCTTCACCCAAAAGCAACTCAACATGAGGCAATGACGTTTGCTCGAGCTGTTGAAAGATTACAACCATAGCATTCAATATCATCCTGGAAAAGCAAACGTGGTAGCTGACGGATTGAGTAGAAGATCGTATGCGAGTATGAGTGCGATAATGTCAACGCAAAGACCCATTTTGTACGACTTACAAAGGACGGAGATAGAGTTAAAAGCTCCAAGTACCCACATGATGATATCAAACATACGAGTCGAACCGACTTTAATCGATAAAGTTAAAGATGCTCAAGCCACAGACCCATAGCTGATGCGTATAAAGAAGAAAGTACAAGAAGGTGTTATTCTAAAAGCAAGAATCGATGAAGAAGGAGTACTTCGAGTCAACTCCAGACTTTGCATTCCTAATGATTCTGACTTGAAGCATAGAATCATGATGGAGACACACAACACACCATTTGCAATCCATCTTAGGAGTACCAAAATGTATCATGATCTTCGACATACATTTTGGTGGAACAATATGAAGAGAGAGATCGCGGAGTTTATCTCGAGGTGTTTAACTTGTCAACGTGTAAAGGCAGAGCATCAAGTGCTAAAAGGTTCATTGCAACCACTTGAGATTCTAAAATGGAATTGGGAACACATTACCATGGATTTCGTTTTGGATCTTCCCAAGGTTTCTCAAGGCATAGATGCGATTTGGGTTATTGTTGATAGATTAACTAAGTCTGCTCATTTCTTGCCTATACGGGAGACTTATTCCCTTGAACGTCTTGCTCGTATGTACATGAATTAGATTGTGAGATTGCATGGCATGCCAGTATCCATAGTTTCAGATCGTGACCCAAGATTCACTTCACGATTTTGGGTTAGCTTACAGAAAGCTATGGGCACGGATTTATGATTCAATTCGGCATACCATCCTCAAACAGACGGATAATCAGAAAGGACTATTCAAACTCTTAAAGATCTATTAAGACTATGTTTCCTAGATTTCAAAGGAAGTTGGGATAAGTACTTGCCATTGGTGGAATTCTCCTACATTAACAGTTATCAAACAAGTATAGGCATGACTCCATTCGAAGCGTTGTATGAACGAAAGTGTCATTCTCCAATACACTGGGATGAGGTGGGTTAAGCAACGTTGTTGGGACTAGAATTGGTACGCATGACTACAGAAAAGATCCAAATGATCCGACAATGTATACAAACGGCACAAGATCGACAAAAAAGTTATGTGGATCTTCATCGAAATGATGTGGAATTAAATATTGGGGATCATGTATTGTTACGTATTTCTCCATGGAAGGGAGTTACAAGATTTGGGAAGAGAGAAAAGCTCAATCCATGATTTGTTAGTCCATTTGAGATTCTTAACCAAATAGAAAATGTAGCCTATAGACTCGCATTGCCTCCAAGCATGTCTCGTGTTTATAATATTTTTTACATATCTATGCTTCGTAAATATGTGAAAGACCCAAACCAAATTATTGAGTTAGAACCCGAAGAGATAGTCGAAGATTTAACGTACGAGGAGGTACCCGTCAAGATCTTGGATAGGAAGGAGCATATTCTACGTACAAAGGTTATACCACAAGTCAAAGTTTTGTGGAGGAACTATGCTATTGATGTAAGACCCCAAATTTTATGAAATGAAAGTATTCAATTTTTCTATTTTGGTAAATTGTTAAATCGATAAAAGTTTAAAGTTAAGGGTAATATGTGAAAACTTTTCAAAATAAGCAAGTTGTCATAAAATAACCGGTAGTAAAGGTAAAGTAATATGCGTAGTTGCATAGTAGCACACGGTATTAATTATTAATACTTACGTGAGAATTCAATCAGTTATACTCAATTATTGCTACAGTAATTGCTACATCATATCTCTCATATTATTGATTCAATTGTTGTCACAGTATCATCTATATAATATGTTATATTATTAAATCAATAATTGAGATGAAAAAGTTATTCATATTATTATTTGCAATATTAACAATGTCTAGAAGTTCTGTCAAGGAGAGGTTAGATAATCTAATTAACGCATGATAGGAGAAATCCTTATTGGAAAGCCCCTCTTTCCTGGGAACAACCTGGTTGTTAAATATTGTGAGTTATAATATTAATGATGAATAAGTTCGTGTTGATTAAAGATAAAATTGATAATTCCATTGTGTGGAAATTATTAGTGTTAGTGGAAATCGACATTTATTTCGATAATAATTAATGTCCGGAGGTTATATTGACCAATCGGAATTAACCGGATAAATGAGCAATTAAATTCTATTAATTCACATGCTTATAACTAAGTGTTCACATGTGTGTACTATTGATTCACATGATTTACTATTTGAGGAGTTGGTGCAAGATTGATAATAATTGCATGATTAAATTAAAAATGGAGGTATAGTTGAAGGTACTTATCTTGTATTTAATTTTTTTCACATGTTTAGAACTATTGAGTCACATGATTTACTATTGATTCACATGATTTACTATTAGGGGAGGTGATGCAAGTTTTATAATACTTGCGGACTAAATTAAAAATGAAGAAAAGAGGAGGTATTATCTTGTAATATTTGAGCCCCAAAACATGCAATTATCGAAACTATATTTTTCTATAAATAGAAGCTCATTCTTCCATCATTTCTCACCAATTCACTAAGACTCACAAGAGAAATTATAGAGATAGAAGCTATAGAGAGAGAGAGCTATAGAGAAAGAAGAAGAGTAGTCTTTACTTCACTACTCCGATATCCAATCTTCTTACGAGGTAAGGTTATTATTTTTTATATTACGAAGAGATATTATTTTTGTATTACGTATGAATATTATTATCGTTCAATATTCATTATATTCGTTTAATATTCGTAAGGAATATTATTTCCGTTCAATATTTGTAAGGAATATTATTTTTGTTCAACCGTTGTAAGTAAGGGGTTTCTACCAGGGGGGGTTTCATAATTTTTTCGACCCTCAAAAATTCTAGAAAAATTTAAAATGTTAATTTGATGAGTTTTCTAGATTGTGTCCAAAAATGGCAATTTTTTGATGTATAGATTAGGAGTTATGAATTTTATTGGAAAATACTATTTTAAAAGTAAACCTTTATAACTCCTTTTGGTTAACTCCAAAATTGGTGAAATTTTTATTGGGAGTATATCTATATAACAGCAGTATACCTTGTAAATTTCGGAATTTTTGGACAAAAGTACAATTTTTGATAAATGTCTAAATATTCGACAGTTTTAGCCATATGAAAAATAGTAAATGAATTTTAAAAATTATGAGAAAAATATATGTTCAATATGGGACTATATTCTGCTAAATCCCAGAAAAGAAAATTTGTTTGTACTAATTTGGTATTTTTCATTAAAATGGAATAGTTATGAATAAATGAATTAAATATGTTATGTGAAGTAACAAAATTGGAAAATAGGATTTTATGGCTTAAGAATCCTATATAAGGTATATGCAGATTTTTGATGAGAGTGTTGATTATTGGTTTTATAGTTGTATATCTTTGGCTTATGTGCAAAGATGAACTGTTGATTATTGATTTTATAGTTGTATATCTTCGGCTTACGTGCAAAGATGGACAGGTGTATGACATGATCATAACCACTAGTGATAATAACGAATATCCTTGGCCCGTAGTGCATGGATAATTCGATGATGTGATTGGAAGGATCATGACCATTAGTTAACAGTTGAATATCTTTGGCCGTAGTGCACTGCCAAACAATTGATTGGTATGATCATGACCATTGGTTTTATAGTTGAATATCTTTGGCCCGTAGTGCAAAGGTAGACAACTGATTGGTATGATCATTGTTATTACATTTGAATATCTTTAGCCTTTGGGGTAAGGATATTGAGTAAACGTTCTATTAAGCCTTTGTGGCAAGGAGGAACTGTCGATTTACATGATTATAAATATGAATTGTGGATTTAACTATAATCTTTGGTGGCTCAGGTGATGAGAGTTCTTTTTTTTGTATAACAAAGAACTATTGATGAGTATTACAGGGATGAAATATTAACGATGGACTTTTAATCTAGAGGAGATAGTAGACATTATGTTCTACTTGACTCTTCTAATGGATTGCTTATTTCATTGCAATGTTGATCTAAAACTTGTTGTCTATTGTATTCTATCGGTTGTTATCTTTGTTGAAGGCTAAGGATAATTTATTCTGCATTATCTTAGTCATAATATTTCTTACTGGGCTAGTTGAGCTCACCCTTTTCTTTCATTGTTCTCTTCAGGAAATGAGAATATAGTTGGGACGAGTTGGGGAACGAAGTGATGGTCCGATATGGTGGCTATAGCAATCCTCACTACTTAGTATGATAATAAGTGTAATGAGGACTGAATTTGAGTTTGTATACTATCTATGAGGAAATATTCATGTAAGCTCTCAGCTATGTTTTGTCGTATTTTTACACGACAGTTTTATAATTAAGTTTATAGGTTATTTATGTACCATGAATCTGGCGACCCAAGATGGGTGATGTATACCTGTTTTGGGGGCGTCACAGATTGGTATCAAAGCTTAGGATATGATCCTGGCGAGATTTGAGACTAGAACTAGGAGGAGAGAGACGTAATTCCTTCGCTAGTATGACCTACTAAAGTTTATTTGGTATTTAATTGGTCGGTCAGAGTATAGGGATAATATGTGGCATGTCAATTAACCATTATTTTGAAACTATATTCTAGAATGATATCTGAAATACAGGAGATGAGAAATGAGAAAATCATGATAGAGAGAAAATAACCAGGAAGGTACAATTCGAAAAGAAAGCAAGGTATTCTCATCTCTTCAAACTACCAGGTATGTAAATTTCGAGGGCGAAATTTCATAAGGAGGGGAGATTGTAAAACCCCGAATTTTATGAAATGAAAGTATTCAATTTTTCTATTTTGGTAAATAGTTAAATTGATAAAAGTTTAAAGTTAAGGGTGATATGTGAAATTTTTTTAGAGTAAGCAAGTTGTCATAAAATAACCGGTAGTAAAGGTACAATAATACGCGTAGTTGTATAGTAGCACACGGTATTAATTATTAATGCTTACGTGAGAATTCACTCAGTTATACTCAATTATTGCTACAATAATTGCTGCATCATATCTCTCATATTATTGATTTAATTGTTGTCACAGTATCATTTGTATAATATGTTATATTATTAAATCAATAATTGAGACGACAAAGTTAGTCATATTATTATTTGCAATATTGACAATGTCTAGAAGTTCTGTCAAGGAGACGTAAGATAATCTAATTACGCGTCAATAGGGAGAAATCCTTATTGGAAAGCCCCTCTTTCCTGGGAACAACCTGGTTGTTAAATATTGTGAGTTATAATATTAATGATGAATAAGTTCGTGTTGATTAAAGATAAAATTGATAATTCCATTGTGTGGAAATTATTAGTGTTAGTGGAAATCGACATTTATTTCGATAATAATTAATGTCTGGAGGTTATATTGACCAATCGGGGAATTAACCGGATAAATGAGCAATTAAATTCTATTAATTCACATGCTTATAACTAAGTGTTCACATGTGTGTACTATTGATTCACATGATTTACTATTTGAGGAGTTGGTGCAAGATTGATAATAATTGCATGATTAAATTAAAAATGGAGGTATAGTTGAAGGTACTATACTGTATTTAATTTTTTCACATGTTTAGAACTATTGAGTCACATGATTTACTATTGATTCACATGATTTACTATTAGGGGAGGTGATGCAAGTTTGATAATACTTGCAGGACTAAATTAAAAATGAAGAAAAAGAGGGAGGTATTATACTGTAATATTTCGAGCCCAAAACGTGCAATTATCGAAACTATATTTTCCTATAAATAAAAGCTCATTCTTCCTTCATTTCTCACCAAGTCACTAAGACTCACAAGATCAATTATAGAGATTGAAGCTATAGAGAGAAAGAAGAAGAGTAGTCTGCTACTTCACTACTCCAATATCCATCTTCTTTACGAGGTAAGGGTTATTATTTTTTATATTACGAAGAGATATTATTTTTTATTATTCATTATTATGAATATTATTATCGTTCAATATTCATTATATTCGTTTAATATTAAGTAAGGAATATTATTTCCGATTCAATATTAAAGGAATATTATTTTCGTTCAACCATTGTAAGTAAGGGGTTTACGCGAGATGCGGTTTAGTAATTTTTTCGACTCTCAAATATTACGGAGAATTTGAAATGATAATTTGATGAGTTTTCTAGATTGTGTCCAAAATGAAAATTTTTGGATGTATAGATATGAGTTATGAATTTCATCCAAAAAAGACTATTTTAAAAGTAAACCCTTATAACTCCTTGTGGTTAACTCCAAAATTGGTAAAATTTTTATTGGGAGTACATCTATATAACAACGATATACCTGTAAATTTTCAATATTTTTGGACAAAAGTATAATTTTGATAAATGTCTAAATATTATTCGATTTTAGCCATATAAAATATAGTAAATTAATTTTAAAAATTACGAGAAAATATATATATCAATATGGGACTATATTACGCTAAATCCCGAAAAAGAAAATTTGATTATCTTGATTTGGTATTTTTCATGAAAATGGACTAGTTATGAGTAAATGAATTAAATATGTTATGTGAAGTAACAAAATTGAAAAATAGGATTTTATGGCTTGAGAATCCTATATAAGGTATATGTAGATTTTTGATGAGAGTGTTGATTATTGGTTTTATAGTTATATATCTTTGGCTTACGTGCAAAGATGAACTATTGATTATTGGTTTTGTAGTTGTATATCTTCGGCTTACGTGCAAAGATGGACAGGTGTATGACATGATCATAACCACTGGTGATAATAACGAATATCCTTGGCCCGTAGTGCGTGGATAATTCGATGATGTGATTGGAAGGATCGTGACCATTAGTTAACAGTTGAATGTCTTTGGCCGTAGTGCACTGACAGACAATTGATTGGTATGATCATGACCATTGGTTTTATAGTTGAATATCTTTGGCCCGTAGTGCAAAGGTAGACAACTGATTGGTATGATCATTATTATTACATTTGAATATCTTTAGCCTTTGGGGTAAGGATATTGAGTAAACGTTCTATAAGCCTTTGTGGCAAGGAGGAACTGTCGATTTACATGATTATAAATATGAATTGTGGATTTAACTATAATCTTTGGTGGCTCAGGTGATGAGAGTTCTTTTTTTTGTATAACAAAGAACTATTGATGAGTATTACAGGAATGAAATATTAACGATGGATTTTTAATCTAGAGGAGATAATAGACATTATGCTCTACTTGACTCTTCTAATGGATTGCTTATTTCGCTGCAGTTGTTGATCTAAAACTTGTTGTCTATTGTATTCTATTAGTTGTTATACTATTGAAGGCTAAGGATAATTTATTCTGCATTATCTTAGTCATAATATTTCTTACTGGGCTAGTTGAGCTCACCCTTTTCTTTCATTGTTCTCTTCAGGAAATGAGAATATAGTTGGGACGAGTTGGGGAACGAAGTGATGGTCCGATATGGTGGCTATAGCAATCCTCACTACTTAATATGATAATAAGTGTAATGAGGACTGAATTTGAGTTTGTATACTGTCTATGAGGCAATATTCATGTAAGCTCTCAGCTATGTTTTGTTCTATTTTTACACGACAGTTGTATAATTAAGTTTATAGGTTATTTATGTACCATGAATCTGGCGACCCAAGATGGGTGATGTATACTTGTTTTGGGGGCGTCACAGTTGGTATCAAAGCTTAGGAATATGATCCCTGGCTGAGATGTGAGACTAGAACTAGAAGGGGAGAGACGGGTAATTCCTTCGCTAGTATGACCTACCAAAGTTTATTTGGTATTTAATTGGTCGGTCAGAGTATAGGGATAATATGTGGCATGTCAATTAACCCTTATTTTGAAACTATATTCTAGAATGATATCTGAAATACAGGAGATGAGAAATGGGAAAATCATGATAGAGAGGAAATAACCGGGAAGGTACAATCCGAAAAGAAAGTAAAGTATTCTCATCTCTTCAAACTACAAGGTATGTAAATTTTGAGGGCGAAATTTCATAAGGAGGGGAGATTGTAAGACCCCGAATTTTATGAAATGAAAGTATTCATTTTTCTATTTCGGTAAATAGTTAAATTGATAAAAGTTTAAAGTTAAGGGTGATATGGGAAAATTTTTTAGAGTAAGCAAGTCGTCATAAAATAACCGGTAGTAAAGGTACAGTAATACGCGTAGTTGCATAGTAGCACACGTTATTAATTATTAATGCTTACGGGAGAATTCACTCAGTTATACTCAATTATTGCTACAGTAATTGATGTATCATATCTCTCATATTATTGATTCAATTGTTGTCACAGTATCATTTGTATAATATGTTATATTATTAAATCAATAATTGAGACGACAAAATTATTCATATTATTATTTGCAATATTGACAATGTCTAGAAGTTCTGTCAAGGAGAGGTTAGATAATCTAATTGCGCCTAATAAGGAGAAATCCTTATTGAAAGCCCCTGCTTTCACAGGAACAATCTGGTTGTTAAATATTGTGAGTTATAATATTAATGATAAATAAGTTCGTGTTGATTAAAGATGAAATTGATAATTCCATTGTGTGGAAATTATTAGTGTTAGTGGAAATCGACATTTATTTCGATAATAATTAATGTCTGGAGGTTATATTGACCAATGGGTAATTAATCGAATAAATGAGCAATTAATTGCTATTAATTCACATGCTTATAACTATGTGTTCACATGTGTGTACTATTGATTCACATGATTTACTATTAGGGGAGTTGGTGCAAGATTGATAATACTTGCATGACTAAATTAAAAATGGAGGTATAGTTGAAGGTACTATACTGTAATTAATTTTTTCACATGTTTAGAACTATTGAGTCACATGATTTACTATTGATTCACATGATTTACTATTAGGGGAGGTGATGCAAGTTTGATAATACTTGCAGGACTAAATTAAAAATGATGAAAAAGAGGGAGGTATTATACTGTAATATTTTAAGCCCCAAAATGTGCAATTATCGAAACTATATTTTCCTATAAATAGAAGCTCATTCTTCCATCATTTCTCACCAATTCACTAAGACTCACAATAGAAATTATAGAGATAAAAGCTATAGAGAGAAAGAAGAAGAGTAGTCTGCTACTTCACTACTCCAGTATCCAGTCTTCTTCTGAGGTAAGGGTTATTATTTTTTTATATCCTGAAGAGATATTATTTTTCGTATTCGTATGAATATTATTATCGTTCAATATTCATTATATTTGTTTTATATTCGTAAGGAATATTATTTCCGTTCAATATTTGTAAGGAATATTATTTTCGTTCAACCGTTGTAAGTAAGGGGTTTCTACCAGGGGCGGTTTCATAATTTTTCTGACCCTCAAAAATTCTGGAAAAATTTAAAATGTTAATTTGATGAGTTTTCTAGATTGTGTCTAAAAATGGCAATTTTTTGATGTATAGATTAGGAGTTATGAATTTTATTAGAAAATACTATTTTAAAAGTAAACCCTTATAACTCCTTGTGGTTAACTCCAAAATTGGTGAAATTTTTTTTATTGGGAGTATATCTATATAATTCAAAAAGATATACCTGTAAAATTTTAAATTTTTGGACAAAAGTACAATTTTGATAAATGTCTAAATATTCGGCAATTTTAGCCATATGAAAAATAGTAAATGAATTTTAAAATTACGAGAAAATATATATTCAATATGGGACTATATTCTACTAAATCCCGAAAAAAGAAAATTTGTTTTTGTCTTATTTTTGGTATTTTTCATGAAAATAGACTAATTATGAGTAATTGAATTAAATATGTTATGTGAAGTAACAAAATTGGAAAATAGGATTTTATGGCTTGAGAATCCTATATAATATATATGCAAATTTTTGATGAGAGTGTTGATTATTGGTTTTATAGTTGTATATCTTTGGCTTATGTGCAAAGATGAACTATTGATTATTGATTTTATAGTTGTATATCTTTGGCTTACGTGCAAAGATGGACAGGTGTATGACATGATCATAACCACTGGTGATAATAACGAATATCCTTGGCTCGTAGTGCATGGATAATTCGATGATGTGATTGGAAGGATCATGACCATTAGTTAACAGTTGAATATCTTTGGCCGTAGTGCACTGCCAAACAATTGATTGGTATGATCATGACCATTGGTTTTATAGTTGAATATCTTTGGCCCGTAGTGCAAAGGTAGACAACTGATTGGTATGATTATTGTTATTACATTTGAATATCTTTAGCCTTTGGGGTAAGGATATTGAGTAAACGTTCTATTAAGCCTTTGTGGCAAGGAGGAACTGTCGATTTACATGATTATAAATATGAATTGTGGATTTAACTATAATCTTTGGTGGCTTAGGTGATGAGAGTTCTTTTTATTTGTATAACAAAGAACTATTGATGAGTATTACAGGAATGAAATATTAACGATGGACTTTTAATCTAGAGGAGATAGTAGACATTATGTTCTACTTGACTCTTCTAATGGATTGTTTATTTCGCTGCAGTTGTTGATCTAAAACTTGTTGTCTATTGTATTCTATCAGTTGTTATACTTTTGAAGGCTAAGGATAATTTATTCTGCATTATCTTAGTCATAATATTTCTTACTGGGCTAGTTGAGCTCACCCTTTTCTTTCATTATTCTCTTCAAGAAATGAGAATATAGTTGGGACGAGTTGGGAAACGAAGTGATGGTCCGATATGGTGGCTATAGCAATCCTCACTACTTAATATGATAATAAGTGTAATGAGGACTGAATTTGAGTTTGTATACTGTCTATGAGGCAATATTCATGTAAGCTCTCAGCTATGTTTTGTCGTATTTTTACACGACAGTTGTGTAATTAAGTTTATAGGTTATTTATGTACCATGAATCTGGCGACCCAAGATGGGTGATGTATACTTGTTTTGGGGGCGTCACAGTTGGTATCAAAGCTTAGGAATATGATCCCTGGCTGAGATGTGAGACTAAAACTAGGAGGGGAGAGACGTTTAATTCCTTCACTAGTATGACATACCTAAGTTTATTTGGTATTTAATTGGTCGGTCAGAGTATAGGGATAATATGTGGCATGTCAATTAACCCTTATTTTGAAACTATATTCTAGAATGATATCTGAAATACAGGAGATGAGAAATGGGAAAATCATGATAGAGAGAAAATAACCGGGAAGGTACAATTCGAAAAGAAAGCAAGGTATTCTCATCTCTTCAAACTACCAGGTATGTAAATTTCGAGGGCGAAATTTCATAAGGAGGGGAGATTGTAAAACCCCGAATTTTATGAAATGAAAGTATTCAATTTTTCTATTTTGGTAAATAGTTAAATTGATAAAAGTTTAAAGTTAAGGGTGATATATGAAATTTTTTTAGAGTAAGTAAGTTGTCATAAAATAACCGGTAGTAAAGATACAATAATACGCGTAGTTGCATAGTAGCACATGGTATTAATTATTAATGCTTACGTGAGAATTCACTCAGTTATACTCAATTATTGCTACAATAATTGCTCCATCATATCTCTCATATTATTGATTTAATTGTTGTCACAGTATCATTTATATAATATGTTATATTATTAAATCAATAATTGAGATGACAAAGTTATTCATATTATTATTTGCAATATTGACAATGTCTAGAAGTTCTGTCAAGGAGACGTAAGATAATCTAATTACGCGTCAATAGGGAGAAATCCTTATTGGAAAGCCCCATCTTTCCTGGGAACAACCTGGTTGTTAAATATTGTGAGTTATAATATTAATGATGAATAAGTTCGTGTTGATTAAAGATGAAATTGATAATTCCATTGTGTGGAAATTATTAGTGTTAGTGGAAATCGACATTTATTTCGATAATAATTAATGTCTGGAGGTTATATTGACCAATCGGGGAATTAACCGGATAAATGAGCAATTAAATTCTATTAATTCACATGCTTATAACTATGTGTTCACATGTGTTTACTATTGATTCACATGATTTACTATTTGAGGAGTTGGTGCAAGATTGATAATAATTGCATGATTAAATTAAAAATGGAGGTATAGTTGAAGGTACTATACTGTAATTAATTTTTTCACATGTTTAGAACTATTGAGTCACATGATTTACTATTGATTCACATGATTTACTATTAGGGGAGGTGATGCAAGTTTGATAATACTTGCAGGACTAAATTAAAAATGAAGAAAAAGAGGGAGGTATTATACTGTAATATTTTGAGCCCCAAACGTGCAATTATCGAAACTATATTTTCTATAAATAAAAGCTCATTCTTCCTTCATTTCTCACCAAGTCACTAAGACTCACAAGATCAATTATAGAGATATAGAGAAAAAGCTATAGAGAAAAGAAGAAGAGTGATACTGCTACTTTCACTACTCCAATATCCATCTTCTTACGAGGTAAGGGTTATTTTTTTTCATATTTTGAAGAGATATTATTTTTCGTATTCATTTCATTCATATTAGTATAAATATTATTATCGTTCAATATTCATTATATTCGTTTAATATTCGTAAGGAATATTATTTCCGTTCAATATTCGTAAGGAATATTATTTTCGTTCAACCATTGTAAGTAAGGGGTTTCTGCCAGGGGCGGTTTAGTAATTTTTCTGACTCTCAAATATTCTGGAGAAATTTGAAATGATAATTTGATGAGTTTTCTAGATTGTGTCCAAAAATGGAAATTTTTGGATGTATAGATTATGAGTTATGAATTTCATCCGAAAAGACTATTTTAAAAGTAAACCCTTATAACTCCTTGTGGTTAACTCCAAAATTGGTAAAATTTTTATTGGGAGTACATCTATATAACAACAGTATACCCTGTAAATTTCAATATTTTTGGACAAAAGTACAATTTTTGATAAATGTCTAAATATTCGGCAGTTTTAGCCATATAAAATATAGTAAATGAATTTTAAAAATTCTGAGAAAAATATATGTTCAATATGGGACTATATTACGCTAAATCCTTAAAAAAAAAATTTGATTGTACTGATTTGGTATTTTTCATGAAAATGGACTAGTTATGAGTAAATGAATTAAATATGTTATGTGAAGTAACAAAATTGAAAAATAGGATTTAATGGCTTGAGAATCCTATATAAGGTATATGTAGATTTTTGATGAGAGTGTTGATTATTGGTTTTATAGTTATATATCTTTGGCTTACGTGCAAAGATGAACTGTTGATTATTGGTTTTGTAGTTGTATATCTTCGGCTTACGTGCAAAGATGGACAAGTGTATGACATGATCATAACCACTAGTGATAATAACGAATATCCTTGGCCCGTAGTGCGTGGATAATTCGATGATGTGATTGGAAGGATCGTGACCATTAGTTAACAGTTGAATGTCTTTGGCCGTAGTGCACTGACAGATAATTGATTGGTATGATCATGACCATTGGTTTTATAGTTGAATATCTTTGGCCCGTAGTGCAAAGGTAGACAACTGATTGGTATGATCATTATTATTACATTTGAATATCTTTAGCCTTTGGGGTAAGGATATTGAGTAAACGTTCTATAAGCCTTTGTGGCAAGGAGGAACTGTCGATTTACATGATTATAAATATGAATTGTGGATTTAACTATAATCTTTGGTGGCTCAGGTGATGAGAGTTCTTTTTTGTATAACAAAGAACTATTGATGAGTATTACAGAATGAAATATTAACGATGGATTTTTAATCTAGAGGAGATAATAGATATTATGCTTCTACTTGACTCTTCTAATGGATTGCTTATTTCATTTGCAGATTGTTGATCTAAAACTTGTTGTCTATTGTATTCTATCAGTTGTTATACTATTGAAGGCTAAGGATAATTTATTCTGCATTATCTTAGTCATAATATTTCTTACTGGGCTAGTTGAGCTCACCCTTTTCTTTCATTGTTCTCTTCAGGAAATGAGAATATAGTTGGGACGAGTTGGGGAACGAAGTGATGGTCCGATATGGTGGCTATAGCAATCCTCACTACTTAATATGATAATAAGTGTAATGAGGACTGAATTTGAGTTTGTATACTGTCTATGAGGCAATATTCATGTAAGCTCTCAGCTATGTTTTGTCGTATTTTTACACGACAGTTGTATAATTAAGTTTATAGGTTATTTATGTACCATGAATCTGGCGACCCAAGATGGGTGATGTATACTTGTTTTGGGGGCATCACAATTGGTATCAAAGCTTAGGAATATGATCCCTGGCTGAGATGTGAGACTAGAACTAGGAGGGGAGAGACGGGTAATTCCTTCGTTAGTATGACCTACCTAAGTTTATTTGGTATTTAATTGGTCGGTCAGAGTATAGGGATAATATGTGGCATGTCAATTAACCCTTATTTTGAAACTATATTCTAGAATGATATCTGAAATACAGGAGATGAGAAATGGGAAAATCATGATAGAGAGGAAATAATCGGGAAGGTACAATCCGAAAAGAAAGTAAAGTATTCTCATCTCTTCAAACTACAAGGTATGTAAATTTTGAGGGCGAAATTTCATAAGGAGGGGAGATTGTAAGACCCCGAATTTTATGAAATGAAAGTATTCATTTTTCTATTTTGGTAAATAGTTAAATTGATAAAAGTTTAAAGTTAAGGGTGATATGTGAAAATTTTTTAGAGTAAGCAAGTCGTCATAAAATAATCGCTAGTAAAAAAGTGCGATACGATGCGCGTAGTTGCATAGTAGCACACGTTATTAATTATTAATGCTTACGTGAGAATTCACTCAGTTATACTCAATTATTGCTACAGTAATTGTTGTATCATATCTCTTATATTATTGATTCAATTGTTGTCACAGTATCATTTGTATAATATGTTATATTATTAAATCAATAATTGAGACGACAAAGTTATTCATATTATTATTTGCAATATTGACAATGTCTAGAAGTTCTGTCAAGGAGAGGTTAGATAATCTAATTGCGCCAATAAGGAGAAATCCTTATTGGAAAGCCCCCTGTTTCCTGGGAACAATCTGGTTGTTAAATATTGTGAGTTATAATATTAATGATTAATAAGTTCGTGTTGATTAAAGATGAAATTGATAATTCCATTGTGTGGAAATTATTAGTGTTAGTGGAAATCGACATTTATTTCGATAATAATTAATGTCTGGAGGTTATATTGACCAATGGGTAATTAATCGAATAAATGAGCAATTAATTGCTATTAATTCACATGCTTATAACTATGTGTTCACATGTGTGTACTATTGATTCACATGATTTACTATTAGGGGAAGTTGGTGCAAGATTGATACAATTGCATGACCTAAATTAAAATGGAGGTATAGTTGAAGGTACTTATCTTTGTAATTAATTTTTTCACATGTTTAGAACTATTGAGTCACATGATTTACTATTGATTCACATGATTTACTATTAGGGGAGGTGATGCAAGTTTGATAATACTTGCAGGACTAAATTAAAAATGATGAAAAAGAGGGAGGTATTATATTGTAATATTTCAAGCCCCAAAATGTGCAATTATCGAAACTATATTTTCCTATAAATAGAAGCTCATTCTTCCATCATTTCTCACCAATTCACTAAGACTCACAAGAGAAATTATAGAGATAAAAGCTATAGAGAGAGAAGCTATAGAGAGAAAGAAGAAGAGTAGTCTGCTACTTCACTACTCTAGTATCCAGTCTTCTTCTGAGGTAAGGGTTATTATTTTTTTATATTCTGAAGAGATATTATTTTTCGTATTCATATGAATATTATTATCGTTCAATATTCATTATATTTGTTTTATATTCTTAAGGAATATTATTTCCGTTCAATATTTGTAAGGAATATTATTTTCGTTCAACCGTTGTAAGTAAGGGGTTTCTACGAGGCGCGGTTTATAATTTTTACTCGATACCCTCAAAAATTCGGAAAAATTTAAAATGTTAATTTGTAGTATTTCCGTAGATTGCAGTGAGTTTTCTAGATTGTGTCTAAAAATGGCAATTTTTGATGTATAGATTAGGAGTTATGAATTTTATGGGAAAATACTATTTTAAAAGTAAACCCTTATAACTCTTGTGGTTAACTCCAAAATTGGTGAAATTTTTATTTGGGAGTATATCTATATAACAAAGAATATTCACCACAGAAATTTCGTAATTTTTGGACAAAAGTACAATTTTGATAAATGTCTAAATATTCGGCGATTTTAGCCATATGAAAAATAGTAAATGAATTTTTAAAATTCTGAGAAAAATATATGTTCAATATGGGACTATATTCTACTAAATCCCAGAAAAGAAAATTTGTTTGTACTGATTTGGTATTTTTCATGAAAATTGACTAATTATGAGTAAATGAATTAAATATGTTATGTGAAATAACAAAATTGGAAAATAGGATTTTATGGCTTGAGAATCCTATATAATATATATGCAGATTTTTGATGAGAGTGTTGATTATTGGTTTTATAGTTGTATATCTTTGGCTTACGTGCAAAGATGGATGGTGTTATTGATTTTATAGATCTTGGCTAATGCAAAGATGGTGATAATAACGAATATCCTTGGCTGATAATAACGAATATCCTTGGCTCGTAGTGCATGGATAATTCGATGATGTGATTGGAAGGATCATGACCATTAGTTAACAGTTGAATATCTTTGGCCGTAGTGCACTGCCAGACAATTGATTGGTATGATCATGACCATTGGTTTTATAGTTGAATATCTTTGGCCCGTAGTGCAAAGGTAGACAACTGATTGGTATGATCATTATTATTACTTTGAATATCTTTAGCCTTTGGGGTAAGGATATTGAGTAAACGTTCTATAAGCCTTTGTGGCAAGGAGGAACTGTCGATTTACATGATTATAAATATGAATTGTGGATTTAACTATAATCTTTGGTGGCTCAGGTGATGAGAGTTCTTTTTTTTGTATAACAAAGAACTATTGATGAGTATTACAGGAATGAAATATTAACGATGGATTTTTAATCTAGAGGAGATAATAGACATTATGCTCTACTTGACTCTTCTAATGGATTGCTTATTTCGCTACAGTTGTTGATCTAAAATTTGTTGTCTATTGTATTCTATCAGTTGTTATACTATTGAAGGCTAAGGATAATTTATTCTGCATTATCTTAGTCATAATATTTCTTACTGGGCTAGTTGAGCTCACCCTTTTCTTTCATTGTTCTCTTCAGGAAATGAGAATATAGTTGGAGACGAGTTGGGGAACGGGTGATGGTCCGATATGGTGGCTATAGCAATCCTCACTACTTAATATGATAATAAGTGTAATGAGGACTGAATTTGAGTTTGTATACTGTCTATGAGGAAATATTCATGTAAGCTCTCAGCTATGTTTTGTCGTATTTTTACACGACAGTTGTATAATTAAGTTTATAGGTTATTTATGTACCATGAATCTGGCGACCCAAGATGGGTGATGTATACATGTTTTGGGGGCATCACAGTTGGTATCAAAGCTTAGGGATATGATTCCTGGCTGAGATGTGAGACTAGAACTAGGAGGGGAGAGACGTGTAATTCCTTCGCTAGTATGACCTACCTAAGTTTATTTGCTATTTAATTGGTCGGTCAGAGTATAGGGATAATATGTGGCATGTCAATTAACCATTATTTTGAAACTATATTCTAGAATGATATATGAAATACAGGAGATGAGAAATGGGAAAATCATGATAGAGAGGAAATAACCGGGAAGGTACAATTCGAAAAGAAAGCAAGGTATTCTCATCTCTTCAAACTACCAGGTATGTAAATTTCAAGGGCAAAATTTCATAAGGAGGGGAGATTGTAAAACCCCGAATTTTGTGAAATAAAAGTATTCAATTTTTCTATTTTGGTAAATAGTTAAATTGATAAAAGTTTAAAGTTAAGGGTGATATGTGAAAATTTTTTAGAGTAAGCAAGTTGTCATAAAATAACCGGTAGTAAAGGTACAATAATACGCGTAGTTGCATAGTAGCACACGGTATCAATTATTAATGCTTACGTGAGAATTCACTCAGTTATACTCAATTATTGCTATAATAATTGCTGCATCATATCTCTCATATTATTGATTTAATTGTTGTCACAGTATCATTTGTATAATATGTTATATTATTAAATCAATAATTGTGACGACAAAGTTATTCATATTATTATTTGCAATATTGACAATGTCTAGAAGTTCTGTCAAGGAGACGTAGATAATCTAATTACGCGCCAATAGGGAGAAATCCTTATTGGAAAGCCCCCTCTTTCCTGGGAACAACCTAGTTGTTAAATATTGTGAGTTATAATCTTAATGATGAATAAGTTCGTGTTGATTAAAGATGAAATTGATAATTCCATTGTGTGGAAATTATTAGTGTTAGTGGAAATCGACATTTATTTCGATAATAATTAATGTCTGGAGGTTATATTGACCAATCGGGGAATTAACCGGATAAATGAGCAATTAAATTTTATTAATTCACATGCTTATAACTATGTGTTCACATGTGTGTACTATTGATTCACATGATTTACTATTTGAGGAGTTGGTGCAAGATTGATAATACTTGCATGACTAAATTAAAAATGGAGGTATAGTTGAAGGTACTATACTGTAATTAATTTTTTCACATGTTTAGAACTATTGAGTCACATGATTTACTATTGATTCACATGATTTACTATTAGGGGAGGTGATGCAAGTTTAATAATACTTGCAGGACTAAATTAAAAATGAAGAAAAAGAGGGAGGTATTATACTGTAATATTTCGAGCCCAAAACGTGCAATTATCGAAACTATATTTTCCTATAAATAAAAGCTCATTCTTCCTTCATTTCTCACTAATTCACTAAGACTCACAAGATCAATTATAGAGATAGAAGCTATAGAGAGAGAAGCTATAGAGAGAAAGAAGAAGAGTAGTCTGCTACTTCACTACTCTAGTATCCAGTCTTCTTCTTACGAGGGTAAGGGTTATTTTTTTTTATTACGAAGAGATATTATTTTTCAGATTATGTATTCGTATAATATTATTATCGTTCAATATTAATTATATTCGTTTAATATTATTAAAGGAATATTATTTCCGCTCAATATATTCGCATGAGGAATATTATTTTCGTTCAACCGTCATGTAAGTCGTGGGTTTTTAAGAAGCGCTTTTGTATTTTTTGACTCTCAAAAATTTGAAAATTTTTTGAAATGATAATTTGATGAGTTTTCTAGATTGTGTCCAAACATGGCAATTTTTGGATGTATAGATTAGGAGTTATGAATTTTATGGGAAAATACTATTTTAAAAGTAAACCCTTATAACTCCTTGTGGTTAACTCCAAAATTGGTAAAATTTTTATTGGGAGTACATCTATATAACAAAGATATACCTGTAATTTAGAATTTTTGGACAAAAGTATAATTTTGATAAATGTCTAAATATTCACGCTTTTAGCCATATAAAAAATAGTAAATGAATTTTAAAATTACGAGAAAATATATGTTCAATATGGGACTATATTCTGCTAAATCCTAGAAAAGAAAATTTGTTTGTAGTGATTTGGTATTTTTCATGAAAATGGACTAGTTATGAGTAAATGAATTAAATATGTTATGTGAAGTAACAAAATTGGAAAATAGGATTTTATGGCTTGAGAATCCTATATAAGGTATATGCAGATTTTTTATGAGAGTGTTGATTATTGGTTTTATAGTTGCATATCTTTGGCTTACGTGCAAAGATGAACTATTGATTATTGGTTTTATAGTTGTATATCTTCGGCTTACGCGCAAAGATGGACAGGTGTATGACATGATCATAACCACTAGTGATAATAACGAATATCCTTGGCCCGTAATGCATGGATAATTCGATGATGTGAGTGGAAGGATCATGACCATTAGCTAACAGTTAAATGTCTTTGGCCGTAGTGCACTGACAGACAATTGATTGGTATGATCATGACCATTGGTTTTATAGCTGAATATCTTTGGCCCGTAGTGCAAAGGTAGACAACTGATTGGTATGATCATTGTTATTACATTTGAATATCTTTAGCCTTTGGGGTAAGGATATTGAGTAAACGTTCTATTAAGCCTTTGTGGCAAGGAGGAACTGTCGATTTACATGATTATAAATATGAATTGTGGATTTAACTATAATCTTTGGTGGCTCAGGTGAAGACAGGTGTTGAGAGTTCTTTTTTTGTATAACAAAGAACTATTGATGAGTATTATAGGGATGAAATTTTAACGATGGACTTTTAATCTAGAGGAGATAGTAGACATTATGTTCTACTTGACTCTTCTAATGGATTGCTTATTTCGCTGCAGTTGTTGATCTAAAACTTGTTGTCTATTATATTCTATCAGTTGTTATACTGTTGAAGGCTAAGGATAATTTATTCTGCATTATCTTAGTCATAATATTTCTTACTGGGCTAGTTGAGCTCACCCTTTTCCTTTTATTGTTCCTTAAGGAAATGAGAATATAGTTGGAACGAGTCGGGGAACGGAGTGATGGTCCGATATGGTGGCTATAGCAATCCTCACTACTTAGTATGATAATAAGTGTAATGAGGACTGAATTTGAGTTTGTATATTGTCTATGATGCAATATTCATGTAAACTCTCAGCTATGTTTTGTCGTATTTTTACTCGACAGTTGTATAATTAAGTTTATAGGTTATTTATGTACCATGAATCTGGCGACCCAAGATGGGTGATGTATACCTGTTTTGGGGGCGTCACAGTTGGTATCAAAGCTTAGGGATATGATCCCTGGCTGAGATGTGAGACTAGAACTAGGAGGGGAGAGACGGGTAATTCCTTCGCTAGTATGACCTACCTAAGTTTATTTAGTATTTAATTGGTCGGTCAGAGTATAGGGATAATATGTGGCATGTCAATTAACCCTTATTTTGAAACTATATTCTAGAATGATATCTGAAATACAGGAGATGAGAAATGGGAAAATCATGATAGAAAGGAAATAACCGGGAAGGTACAATCTGAAAAGAAAGCAAGGTATTCTCATCTCTTCAAACTACCAGGTACGTAAATTTCGATGGCGAAATTTCATAAGGAGGGGAGATTGTAAGACCCCGAATTTTATGAAATGAAAGTATTCAATTTTTCTATTTTGGTAAATAGTTAAATTAATAAAAGTTTAAAGTTAAGGGTGATATGTGAAAATTTTTAAAAGTAAGCAAGTTGTCATAAAATAACCGGTAGTAAAGGTAATATAATACGCGTAGTTGCATAGTAGCACACTGTATTAATTATTAATGCTTACGTGAGAATTCACTCAGTTATACTCAATTATTGCTACAGTAATTGCTGCATCATATCTCTCATATTATTGATTCAATTGTTGTCACAGTATCATTTGTATAATATGTTATATTATTAAATCAATAATTGAGACGACAAAGTTATTCATATTATTATTTGCAATATTGACAATGTCTAGAAGTTCTGTCAAGGAGAGGTTAGATAATCTAATTGCGCGCAAATAGGGAGAAATCCTTATTGAAAAGCCCCCTCTTTCCTAGGAACAACCTAGGTTGTTAAATATTGTGAGTTATAATATTAATGATTAATAAGTTCGTGATGATTAAAGATGAAATTGATAATTCCATTGTGTGGAAATTATTAGTGTTAGTGGAAATCGACATTTATTTCGATAATAATTAATGTCTAGAGGTTATATTGACCAATCGGGTAATTAATCGGATAAATGAGCAATTAATTACTATTAATTCACATGCTTATAACTATGTGTTCACATGTGTATACTATTGATTCACATGATTTACTATTAGGGGAGTTGCTCCAAGATTGATAATACTTGCATGACTAAATTAAAAATAGAGGTATAGTTGAAGGTACTATACTGTATTTAATTTTTTCACATGTTTAGAACTATTGAGTCACATGATTTACTATTGATTCACATGATTTACTATTAGGGGAGGTGATGCAAGTTTGATAATACTTGCAGGACTAAATTAAAAATGATGAAAAAGAGGGAGGTATTATACTGTAATATTTCGAGCCCCAAAACGTGCAATTATCAAAACTATATTTTCTTATAAATAGAAGCTCATTCTTCCTTCATTTCTCACCAATTCACTAAGACTCACAAGATCAATTATAGAGATAGAAAGTATAGAGAGAGAAGCTATAGAGAGAAAGAAGAAGAGTAGTCTGCTATTTCACTACTCTAGTATCCAGTCTTCTTCTAAGGTAAGGGTTATTATTTTTTTTATATTTTAAAGATATATTATTTTTTGTATTCGTATAATTATTATTATCATTCAATATTCATTATATTCGTTTTATATTCGTAAGGAATATTATTTCCGTTCAATATTTTTAAGAAATATTATTTTCGTTCAACCGTTGTAAGTAAGGGGTTTACGCCAAGCGATTTTGTAATTTTTTTTGACCTCAAAAATTACGGAAAAATTTGAAATGATAATTTGATGAGTTTTCTAGATTGTGTCCAAAAATGGAAATTTTTGGATGTATAGATTAGGAGTTATGAATTTTATGGGAAAATACTATTTTAAAAGTAAACTCTTATAACTCCTTGTGGTTAACTCCAAAATTGGTGAAATTTTTATTGGGAGTACATCTATATAACAAATAGATATACCTCAGAATTTTTAGAATTTTTGGACAAAAGTACAATTTTTGATAAATGTCTAAATATAGGCAGTTTTAGCCATATAAAAAATAGTAAATGAATTTTAAAAATTATGAGAAAAATATATGTTCAATATGGGACTATATTCTGCTAAATCCTAGAAAAGAAAATTTGTTTGTACTGATTTGGTATTTTTCATGAAAATGGACTAGTTATGAGTACATGAATTAAATATGTTATGTGAAGTAACAAAATTGGAAAATAGGATTTTATGGCTTGAGAATCCTATATAAGGTATATGCAGATTTTTTATGAGAGTGTTGATTATTGGTTTTATAGTTGTATATCTTTGGCTTACGTGCAAAGATGGACTGTTGATTATTGATTTTATAGTTGTATATCTTCGGCTTACATGCAAAGATGGACAGGTGTATGACATAATCATAACCACTAGTGATAATAACGAATATCCTTGGCTCGTAGTGCATGAATAATTCGATGATGTGATTGGAAGGATCTTGACCATTAGTTAACAGTTGAATGTCTTTGGCCGTAGTGCACTGACAGACAATTGATTGGTATGATCATGACCATTGGTTTTATAGTTGAATATCTTTGGCCCATAGTGCAAAGGTAGAAAACTGATTGGTATGATCATTGTTATTACATTTGAATATCTTTAGCCTTTGGGGTAAGGATATTGAGTAAACATTCTATTAAGCCTTTGTGGCAAGGAGGAACTGTCAATTTACATGATTATAAATATAAATTGTGGATTTAACTATAATCTTTGGTGGCTCAGGTGAAGACAGGTGATGAGAGTTCTTTTTTTTGTATAACAAAGAACTATTGATAAGTATTAAATGGATGAAATATTAACGATGGACTTTTAATCTAGAGGAGATAGTAGACATTATGTTCTACTTGACTCTTCTAATGGATTGCTTATTCCGCTATAGTTGTTGATCTAAAACTTGTTGTCTATTGTATTTTATCAGTTGTTATACTGTTGAAGGCTAAGGATAATTTATTTTGCATTATTTTAGTTATAATATTTCTTACTGGGCTAGTTGAGCTCACCCTTTTCTTTCATTATTCTCTTCAGGAAATGAGAATATAGTTGGGACGAGTTAGGGAACGGAGTGATGGTCCGATATGGTGGCTATAGCAGTCCTCACTACTTAGTATGATAATAAGTGTAATGAGGACTGAATTTGAGTTTGTATACTGTCTACGAGGAAATATTCATGTAAACTCTCAGCTATGTTTTGTCATATTTTTACACGACAGTTGTGTAATTAAGTTTGTATTTGATTTCTGTAGTGTGATATCTGGCGACTCAAGATGAGTGATGTATACCTGTTTTGGGGGCATCACAATTGAGGAAATGACCTCAGAGTTGGAATCAAAAATGAAAGCGAGGTACCTTCACCTTTTCGAAACACCAGGTACATACGTCAATTTCGAGGACGAAATTTCATAAGGAGGAGAGGTTGTAAGACCCCAACTTTTTATAAATAAAATTAAATTTCCTCTATTCTTTATCTTGAAATAATAAGGTGTTAATGTGATATAATGATTTGGTTATGGGTGAAATATGCAAATTTTGCAAAATAAGCAAGTGGTTATAAAATATTCATTGTTGTCGGGGAATATTCGTTTGGTCGTGGAATATTCTTGTTGTGGGGAATATTCGTACGATGACGCAGCCATTTGTGGGCCCCATAACAGAAAATAGTCAGAAGAAGAAAACGACAAGTTTGAGTTTTAATAAATAACGGCGTATTTATTCACAATTAACAATCGTTGGAATACACGGTGGTTAAAATGCGATGTCGTGTGCTTGCACAATGCATATACATGGTATTGCACGCGATATTTTTGGATTATTGATTCTTACGTGAAGAAGGCACTACTCAATAATTGTTACATTAATTATTTATCAATATTTTATTTTATTGATTCAATAATTGCTACGTTGATATTTTATATTATTGTTGTTTCATAATTGTCACTGCACAATACTTCCATTATCAGACTAATAATTTATATTATTTGAATAATATTATTAGATAGCATTATTGGCAATGTCTAAGGAAGTTCTGTCTAGGAAAGGGGTTTGGTCACTTAATTGCGCGCCAAGAAGGAGAAATCCTTATCGGAAAGCCCCTTCTTTCCTGAGAACGACCTAGTTGTCATTATTGTTATTCTGTAATATTATTTGTGAATAATTAATTATTGATTTATATGATAAAGAAGTATTTATTTTATATGGATATAAATAAAGGAATTAATGTTGAGGTGGTTTATCAGTATTTTGTCAGAATAGAATTGTTGAAAATTATTCGTATGTGGATTTCGGTCATTTTCCATTGAGAATTTGGAAAAACTTTCTTCTACAAAGTTGTAGAGATTAAATTTCCTATAAAGTGTATATAAAATTCATATTTTTCTGATAAAAGGGCTATTTATTATGAATTATTGAAGTTTTGAAAATAAATGTTTTTAATTAAAAACATGGGTGGGCCCCACTTTTATTTTTGGTGGAAAAATGTTGAATTTGGTGGGTCCACTAGTGGTGTGCTGAATTTGGTCAAGAAGGTGTGCGTAGGAAATTTTTAAAGAATATTAATATTTTATTAATTTATTCTGCTTTGGCGTTCTGGCATTTTTCTATAAATAGGGTGCTTAGTTAGAATTGAAAATCACACCAGAATCTAAAATTTTCTCTCTATAATATCGAGCGTATTTTGTGAGTATTTAGATACTTTGAGAGTTGCTATTCAGCGCAAGTTTCCTTCAGCATTATATCCGATATTTCAGCCAGAAGTACTATTCATTTGAGGTAAGGGATGTTATTTTCTTCGTAAATGATATTATTTCTTTCAATATCATTATACCAAAATATTGGTATAAATTTTATTGTGAAATTTTTACCTTTTCATGTTGAGGTTACTATTCACGTATACGACATTATTCACGTATACAACACTATTCACAAATACGGTACTATTCACGAGTACTATTCATGAAGTATGATTTTCTTGTAGAATTTTTACCTTTTCGTGTCGGGATTACTATTCATGTATACGACACTATTCACGAAAATGGCACTATTCACAGAAAATTAAATTTTCTTTTCTTTGTCTAAGTTGTCTATTATGGTTACTATCTTTGATTATATCTATGTTTTGATCTTTATTCTTGAATTTTTCTCCATAATTTATTATTATAGAGTATTTTTGAACTTGGATAATTAATTAAAGTACAAATCCCTAATCTTTGATCTTTTATCTCACTGGATTCATTTTCGTTAAGATATTTTTCATCATCATCAGTCCTAAATGATGATATTGCTGAATATCTTTGGCCTGTAGTGCAAAGATGAATGATTACCTAATGAATATCTTTGGCTCGTGGTGCAAAGATGGACAGGTGTTGAGATGAACATGACCAACTGGTAATATAAATGAAAATCTTTGGCCCGTAGTACAAAGATGAATATTTGATTCAACATGTATATTGATTGATGTTACAAGTATAAAATATTGATGATGGACTTTTAAATTCATTGATGATAGTAGATTTCATTCTTTACTTAACTCTTCTAATGAATTATTATTTTCGCTGCGAATATTGATCTAAAACTTATTGTCCATTATAGTTTATCTAATTTATTGAAGGCTAACAAAAATTTGTTCTATATTATCTTAGTCATAATATTCTTTACTGGGCTAGTTGAGCTCACCCTTTTCCTTTTTGTTCCATTTTTCTTCTCAGGAGGCGAGAATATAGTGGGAACTAGTCGGGGTGTGGAGTGAGGTTTCGAGATAGTTGTTTTAGCAGTCCTCACTATTTTTATAAAATAGTGTATCAATAATTGTAATGAGGACTTATTTAAGTGTGGATATTGTCTAGAAGACAATATTGTATTTATACTCACAGTATATGTGTTGTCATATTTTGCACGACAATTGTAATAATGAAGTTGTAGTTGTTTCTGTATCATATATTTGCCAACTTAGAATGGGTTGTGTATACCTATTTTGGGGGCGTCACAAATTTTATTTTCGTTCAATATTCGTAAGGAATATTATTTTCGTTCAATATTCGTAGGGATATTGTCTTCGTTTAATATTCGTAAGGAATATTATTTTCATTCAATATTCGTAAGGGATATTATTTTTGTTCAATATTCATATGAAACAATATTTTCTTCCATACTATGTAGTATGTAAGTAATATTATTTCGTTTCGTATTCCTAATTCTACACTCATTTTGTTAAAGTCTATCTTCTATATTCCGTGAAATTAGTAGAATATCCTTGAAATTTGTGCTTCATCTAGTATCGTTTCACAAGGATATTTTTCTAAGCATTCTTATTAAATTTTAAGCTTTTCATGCCGGAGTACTATTCACGGGTACTATTCATTTATACAACACTATTTATATATACGGTACTATTCATAGAGTACTATACATGGACACTATTCATAAATATGGTACCATTCACGAAGTCCTATTCACAGGGTACTATTCATAAAGTACTATTCATGAAGTACTATTCACAAAGTACTATTCATGAAGTACTATTCACGGGATACTATTCACGAAGTACTATTCACGGAGTACTATTCATGGAGTACTATTCACCTGGGGTACTATTCATGATAAAAATTGATTTCTTTCGGTCTAAATTATTTTGATACAATATTATTCTTGAATTTTACTCCACAAAGCTGTATCATGTTGATAATTTGGACATTATTGAATTCTGGATAAATTAAATTATAAATCTTTAAAAATCTATATATCCTTTGCTTTCTTTTAACAAAATTCTTATATCATTGTCATCATTCTCATACTTATATTGTGATGAAAGTCATCTTTGGCCGTAGTGCATAGATATATGGACTGTTGATTGGTATGATTATGACCAGGGATTATTCGGTATAATCATGACCCATAATGTTACAAATGATGTGGTAAAAGTCCTCATTGGCCCGTAGGCATTGATGGACCAGTTGTTGGCATGATCATGACCATTGGTGATTACACGAATATCCTTGGCCCGTAGTGCATGGATAATTCATGGACGTGATACTAATGAATATCTTTGGCCCGTAGTGTATGAATAATTCGGTGATGTGGATTATTTATTGAGCTGAATCTCAGCGATAAAATTGATGATAAACTTTTTAAATCATAGAAGATAGTAGATATCATGCTCTACTTGACTCTTTTAATGTATTGCTTGTTCCGCTACAGTTAAACTTGTTGTTTATTAGTTTAACACTGTTGAAGGCTAATGATAATTTATTTTGCATTATCTTAGTCATAATATTTCTTACTGGGCTAGTTGAGCTCACCCTTTTGCTTTCATTGTTCTCTTCAGAAAATGAGAACGTAGTTGGGACTAGTCGGGGAATGGAGTGACGGTTTAGATGGTTGCTTTAGTAGTCCTCACTATTCTGTGAAATAGTGTGATAATAATTGTAATGAGTACTCCATTGAGTTTGGATATTGTCTAGAAAATAATATTCGTGTTAAAACTCTCAGCTTATGTTACACGACAATTGTGTAATTAAATTTGTATTTGTATTCTGTACCATGTATTTGGCGACCCAAGATGAGTGATGTATACTTATTTTGGGGGCATCACACCGTTAGTATATTTAGTGTGTGTGTGTGTGTATATATATATATATATATATAGCTTCTTCCTCAATGCTAAAATAGGAACACTTACACTTGAAGGATATATCAGTTTAGAAAATTCAAAAGCTATTTACAAAGATATTTTCATTAGAGTGTTAGCATAGATTATTTCCAGCAAGTTAGTATTATATTGTTAATTCTTTAGTGGCTGAAAAATCACAACACATTGTATTCAAAATTCTTTGTATTCTATTCAATCACTGTTAGGCTTGATTGATCCAATAGTGGATAGGGACTGTTCATAGAAAGCTTTCAAGGTTGCAGAGGTGTAAAGGACTCATTGGTGAGAAAAGTTGCAGTGGTGCAAAGGGGATAGAGGTGTCCATCGCAGTGGAAAGCTTTATTTGAACAAGGAGTTCTTTTTGTTGTATTTAATTGAGTATTAAGTTTAATAAAAAGAGTCTCCAATACTAGTTAGTATTGGACGTGGATTAAGCTACTAGACTAGAGGATAGGGGTTGAACCACGTAAAAATCTTGGTGTGATTTACTGTTCTTTTGCTTTTGTTATATGCTTTAAAAATCTGCAAATTTTTGTTTAATTAAGTCGAAAAATTTTTATACTAATACGGACAGGTATTAGCTGTCCGTTTATAACAGACGAAGAACATAACTATACGGACAATATTAGACCGTCCGATTATAGCCTGCTATAGTAAATTTTAAAATTTGATCATCATAAATTATTTTGGGTATTTACATATATTCACCCCCTCTAAGTGTTCTTGATTACAGAATTTCAAAATGAAGAGAAAGTTTAACTAAATAAAGAACATAAGCATAATCGGTTTATTCTGTTTGAAACTTGAAAATTAAAGGTGGAGGAAAACAAAGTAAAAGAAAAAGGCATAAATAAATATTATAAAAAAATAAAAAAATCAGTCTCAATGAAAATAAATCTAACAATTTATACTTTAAAAATATGTAATATAAAATATAGCCTAAAAATGATTAAAAAAAATCAAAAATAAACTTTTAGAGTAAAGAAGAATTTTTGAACAGCGAATAATTGGTTTATATTTTCATTTCCTTTCTTTCCTTTCCCTTAAGTTTTTTCAAGTTCCAAACAGATTTGATGACTTTCCTTGATTAAAGGGAAGGCAGATGAATTTTCTTGAGTGAAAATAATCTTTCTGTCATTTCCTTGGTTTAGTACATAAAACCCCTTGTTACTTTAGCAAATAATTGGTTCATATTGGAAGTTCTCTATATTTTTAGTAATTAATAAAAGAAAAATAAAAAAATAGTTTGTTTCTATAAATGAAAATTCATGTCTGTCCATTTCTTTATCACTTTAATTTGGGTATATAAAAGCTTAAACCAAAAAAATTATTTGATCTTTATATTATAAGTTGGTTCAAATTAAGGTGAGAAAAGTGTAATTATTTAACTTCTAATAAAAAAAAATTTTGGAAAATATTCTTGAACACCAGGTTTTGATAATTGATCAAGATTCAAAACCCTAGTCTAAATGAAGAATAAAGGGCATTAGTTCTACTATATTATCTTCAAATAGAGGGAGAGAGTAAGAGATCGATATCATCAAGTCCTTGCACAAACCTAATAGTACAATTGTTATTCATATATAATCAATATTTACATGCACAAACCTAATAATACAATTGTTAAATCATCAAATTGGATCAAATCTTTTTTCAAAGCTACATGTTGTATATTGAGTCTCTAAACTTAATATCTATAATGTGGAGCTTTGTTTCTCAATTAATATAAACATGGGATGGAAGATCTATAACGTGGTTAGAGTAAAAGCTTGTTTATATATCTACCAATTGGTACTATGTTATCACTTTAAAAAAATTATTGTTGTGGGGTTTCATGCCCTATTCTTGGCCAACGACTTAGTACCATTTGATGTATCTCCCACATCATTTGAACACCATTATTTAAAAATAAATTTTAATTCTTTTTTACTAAATAGCCTTGGCTCAGTTGGTACGTACTCCAGGTCTCTTGTACAAGCAAGAGGTCCTTTAATGGGATGTAGTACTTCATCTCTTCTAAAATAGAGAGACATTTTGATTTTGAAAAATCAATTTGTGAACCTAATTAAAAAAATTAAATTGATATTACATTGTTTAATTTTTGGTCAACAATAAATATGATAATTAGTGCTATTTTATAGTTAGTTTATAATTGTTATAATTATCCATGTATTGTTTACCAAGAAAATCTGTAAGACATCTAGTTGTAGGCTCATTTCTTATTTTCTCTCTTTTTTTATATATTGTTTGTGCCCAATTTTTTGTGTCAATAACATTATTCTAAAACTAAATAATTTCATATTTATTTTGAATTTTAGAATTTAATGAATTGTCTCTAAAATTCAAAATATATCTCTAATTTTAAATCGGATGAATTGAATATCTTTCTAAATTCCACTTGGTCAGTAGATATATTAAGGATTTTACAAAATAATAACAACAACAACAACAATACAATTTTATCTTGTTTAAATTTTATTGAATAATAATAATGATAATTTCTTGACGGTTTAATTTTGAATTTATATACCGAATTACTGATTGGGTCTCTTAACTCTCCATTCATTTAGACCCAATCTGAATTTGTGTTTGTTAATTAGGCGAGATATAGTTAGAAAGAGGTGGGTAGATGAAACTTGCTAATAATAAACCTTGCAATATCCCCTTTTGACTTTAATGGCTTCCTCCCTTATATATGTCAATGGCTTCCTTTATGCTACTTAGGTTTGGTTCAATCAGATGTAGTTTGACATTAAAATGGAGGAAGAAGATAGAGAAAAAAAAATTGCAAGAGAAAATGAGTCGAAAACTTTGTCATTCTTTTTAATGTTTTTATTAATATTTTTGCCACGTAATTAAAGTTTTTTATTTTTTATTTTTTTTGTGGAGCCTCGTAGTAAAAAAAAATAACGCCTGCTTATTAATTCAACGAAACGAGATAATTTCATATTTTTAATTAATTTAGTTGACTAATTAAGTTTTTGAAGTTTAATAAGTGATTGCACAAAATGACGCAACTTTAATAAAATAAACCTTAGTTTTGCCGATTTCACCTATCATTTTTTCAAATTAATCTGGCCCCAGGATATCAATACACAAATATAACAAGACACTGAATTTTTTTGGCTGGTCCCGAATCGACTCGCTAGCTTAAGGGATTTTTTTTGTTATCTCATTTCTTTTATTTTACTATGAAGCATGCAATAATTAATGTATCCTCAATCATAACATATTTAAATCGATCCGACTCTTTAGCGAATCAAAAAAAGTAAACTAAAGATGAATAGGTTATAACGATAATTTTTTGAAATATAACGACGATTCACGGTTCGTTTAAAATTCACTCTCCTTAATTCGCTGAAAAAAGAGACCCCGTATTTAATATACTCTTTAGTAGCTATAATACATTAATATTGTTACATACTACATTTTATCATAATTCTTACTTTTAGATTTTTCAATCAATGATACATTACAATTAAGAGAGCTGGAGCTGATTTCAACCATAAGAATATAATTACTTAATATGTACTTAATAAAACTTTTAATCCTTTTAAATTATTTAGTAATAGGAGAAATCTATTTGCACGTGCAAATATATGCTATAAAATGAAACTGAGAACCAATATATGCAATGAGTTTGAGATATGAAAATTAATTTCTTTTAACACGTTATTCTTATATTTTATAATTAAACGACAAGAGAAAGAGACAGATAAATTGCTTTGAAATAGAAATATTTTGTTTTAACAATTACTACCATTTACTGATAGTTTAAGGATTTTTTTGTCAACTCAGATTTCTTTTATTTTAAGTATGCAATTAATGTATCCTCAATTATAATATATTTAATATATTCAGATTTCTTGAATTTATTTACTTTGCAATCATAGGAATTCACAAAGGGATAGATTGACTAGATAGCCAAGTATTTTATAAACCAGAATAATAATGATGAGAGTTGTTCCTAATTACAACAAAACATCATATAAATACTAAACTACAAACTCGGAAACATAATTATGAAAGGACTAATGAAAATTACGAAAATATCCAACTACTCCTAAAAATTAGAAAACTTCGGAGGGCCAAAACGCCCCTTTTCCAAGCCTCTTTTGAGCTTCAAACGGTATACATCATGGCCAAAGGCGATTAGTTTTGTAGGTCTCGTCGTTAACTTCGTTTTGATATATTATGAACTCCGTAACTCTAAACGGATCAAAAGTTACACCCAAATCAATATCACCCTTTCTTAAACTTAGATTTTCTTCCTTTTCCGACTTGATCTCCCACTTGGACCGTGTCAAATTAATTACTATAATACATTAATATTGTTGCATACATTGTATTATAATTTTTTATTTTTAATTTAAATTTTATCAATCAATAATATATTATAATTATGACCATTAGCATTCATATATGATTTATGAACCTATTTATATTATCTCATTCAACTTACACATATATTATAAATAGGAATCTGACTACACAATAAAGCAAAAATTTCTGTAAGTTCACTATAAAACAAAATTGATTGCAAGACCAATGTTATTTTAGTACTACATGAAAATATTCACATTATTTTTCAATCTATCAATCAATGTCTCCGTGTGTAAATATGTTTTACAGATGACAACATAACTCATTTAAAAATTTCACGTCGGGTACAAAACAATTCATAAAGTAATAAAAAAATATGATCATAATTTTCTTTTTATTTTAATGTAACATGTATCCATTATGTAGATTAAAATGACATATTATAATGATCTCATTTGAATTTAAATTTTATTATTATTATTATTATTATTATTATTATTATTATTATTATTATTATTATTATTATTATTTGTTTAAATATGTGATTTTTAAATTTTTTGATATTTAGATTTTAAAACTTATTCGTGTTTTTCAGGGTTTATAAACTTGTATTGATGAATAAACTAAACACGTCAAATTAAATGGTTGTTAAAACAAGTATATATACACACACTACTTCAGCTCATTACTGCAGAAATTAATCATTAAATTTATAACATCAAACTATACATATTTTAACTAAGTTCATATAACATGAATTAATTTGATGAATGTTTGAAAATCTGACCTTTTTTTTTTCTCTCTCGATCTCTCTACTATATTACATATCAACCATACAATTAAAAGTACAACCATAGTTTCACTAAATTTTAATTTCACAAATTTTTAGTACAGTATTTTTTTCCTATTCAATTTAATATGAGTACTATCCAAATTCGTAGTTTTTTTTTTTTGGTTCAACAAAATTTATTACAAGCTTGTACATCAGTAAGATAATATATCTTAAATTTTATGCAATATAATAATTTTATTACTACACTTTTTATGAAAATATTAAGATAGGGTAAAATCTCTGAACATATCACACGATTTAATTATATTAATATTATTCATGAATTTTATTATTAAATTGATGTTCTAACTAAATTAAATCCATTAAAACTTGACATTTTAAAAAATCACATGATTAATTATATTAATAATATATGTGATTTTTTATAAACATAATAACTGTAAAATTAGTTAAGAAAATTATAGTGAATTTGTTACTAACGAAATGTCGTAATTAAATTAGAACTTATTAAATCTTGAGTTACACAGTACTATTCGAATATAATTTCAAGTATATTTTCAATATAAACAATAAATATAAAATTTCATTACAAAATAAATAAAATTAAAATAATTATTTTTGCATACTCACAACTAAATAAATATGCATTATATTCAAATATGTAGCTTTATAATAGTCGTATAAACCTAAAATATTTAATAACTACAACTATCTTCTTCTAAAACTCCTAATTAAATATTTATCTTATATATAATTTTTTTTTTAATAACTAATATAATAAACCATTATCCATCTTGTCCATATTTGGCACGGGATTGTGAGGTTTTTCATATATATAACATGAATTAACAACAATGAAAAATTAGCAATCTTAATCAAAATTTTAATTAAGCGTGTCGCATGTGGATGGCTATGAAATGTTCACGTGATCAACGATTATATGTCGGTTATGACTTATGACCTGATTCTACCATTATCGTTAATAATCTGCTGGCGTGATTTGAGTATAGACGGTGATTATCATCGATAATTTTTTGTTTGTGAAATGATTGAACAATGTATTAGTTTAATCCAGTATTGGAACCATGACTAATTAAAGCACATTAACTATAAACTAATGTCTTATTTAATTAAGTTCGGACCTGCGAATCTTGTTGGATTAGGTTTCTGTTGGAATGGTTTTGGGTTTTTTTAGAAAACCATGGGCTGATTAGTATTTAATTATGCACTTAATCGTGTCACAATAATTAATGAATATTTTTATTGTTATTCTTAAAAGTAATTGGTACTTCCACATCTTACTAAACTTTTTGTGCAGGTCAACTGGACAACTGGCTGCTTGAAAGGAGGAAGAGAGAAGACATAATATGGTGTTGCATGGTGCCCGTTCCATTTCTTTTTAAGTGTTGAAATATATATATATATATATATATTATCTATCTGTTTCTCAAATTTTAAAAATAATTATTTACCTAATGTTTAATATTTTAACTAGTTAAAGAATAAATTATACTCTTTTTTCTTTGTGTAACTTATACTAGTATTATATATTCCCTCCGTTCTTTAATATAAGTCGTTTTAGAGAAATATTTTTGTTCTTTAATATAAGTCGTTTGATAATTTCAAGTAAGCATTAATTGTTTAGTTTCTAATATTATCCCAAGTATTAAATGTAACTTTAATTCTCTTACTATTTTATGTCCAATAAATAATAATATCTTCCTCCAATACAAGGGTAATATAGACAATTGATATTATAGTTAATGTTATACAATCATTTTCTTAATACTTGTGCACAACACTAAAACGACTTATATTAAGGAACGGAGGGAGTATTGAGTACTTGGTAAATAAAGGGGAAAATGGGGAGGGGCGAGGACTGGATCTAAAGAGAAGATACAGTAAAATTTCTATTTAGGAATAGACACAGATCAAACTATTTATATTCTAATTGAGAGGTTATTACTAAATAGAGGTATTGGTACAAAATATTTTCCAAACACAAAAATATCCACTTTAACAAAAATATAGATAGTTTGATACACCTTGACTCACCTTTCCTATTATCGTGACCATGATTACCACCGAAGTGGTTACCATTTTTAGCATGGTAATTTCCTCCACGATGATTATCATTGTCCCGATGGTCCGTTACCACCTAAGATTATTATTATCGTGTTCTTTGGTCGCCAGTTGAACAGACTCATTATCTCGTTCTAATAATTGAGCCATGTTCACAAAATCTAAATATAGAGAAAATTTATAAGAAATGAGATATTGACGTATGTCGGGTTTCAAACCTCTCAAAAACATTCGCGTCATCCATTCCTCATTCTCCACCAAATGAGGTACAAACCTGGATAACTCCGCGAACTTAAGCCTCGTCTTTGGGACAACCGCCATGTTATTCTGTTCTAGTCTAATAAACTCTACCTCCTTCATATGGCGAATACTTTCAGGAAAGTACTTGTCATTAAACAGTTTCTAAAACGTTTTACGGCTGGCTGGGTACACTTCACAGATTCCCACCAGTAATCTGCCTCATTACAGAACATAAAAGCGGCGAATGGAACCTTCTGTTCCTCCGTGTATTCCAAGACATTGAATATCTTGGTAATTTGCTTGACCCACGTCTCCACCTTAATCGGATCCGGCTTTCCCCAGAATTCTGGTGGTCCTAACTCTTTGAACTGCTTGGCTGTGACAAACCGCGTGTTGCTATCATTTCTACCCGTATTTTGTACACGAGTCTCCCTCGTCTGATTTTGTATGAACTATAAAAAGTTTCTAAACATCCTATCGTTCATCGTCTGATCAGTGGTGTTGTTTACAGGATGAACATTTTCGTCATGTTGCACGTTCTCCTGATTGGTGAGTATAGGCATCTCCACGGTCTCATTTACTCCACTGTTAACATTCTCATTTGTCATTTTCAAATACTGCCATAAAATAATGGTTAATTAAAGAGATTCACATGCAACAATAATAACCCTATACTCTGACCAACCAACAAATAAGCTTAGGTAGGACACAATAGCGAAGGATTTACTCGTCTCTCCCCTCCTAGTTCTATTCCCCGATCTCCGTCAGAGACCATATCCCTAAGCTCTGATACCAACTGTGACGCCCCCAAAATAGGTTCAATCCACCCAACCTATTCTGAGTCGCCAAGTACATGGTACAGAAACAACTACAACTTCATTATTACAATTATCGTGCAAAATACGACAACACATACTGTGAATTTAAATACAAATATTATCTTCTAGACAATATCAACACTCAAATGAGTCCTCATTACAATTATTGATACACTATTTTACAGAATAGTGAGAACTACTAAAACAACTATCTTGAACCATCACTCCACACCCCGACTAGTTTTCGCTATATTCTCGCGTCTCTCGAGAAGAAAAATGGAACAAAAAGGAAAAGGGTGAGCTCAACTAGCCCAAGAAGAATATTATGACTAAGATAATGTACAACAAATTATCCTTAGTCTTCAACAGAAAAAAATCGATAGAATATAATAGACAACAAGTTTTAGATCAACAATGCAATGCCGAAAACAATAATTCATTAGAAGAGTTAAGTAGAGAATGAAATCTACTATCATCTATGAATTTAAAAGTCCATCATCGATATTTTCCCTGTAACATCAATCAATATACATCTTGAATCAAATAGTCAACTTTGCACTATAGGCCAGAGATATTAATCAGTCGGTTATGTTCATCTCAACACCTGTTCATCTTTGCACTACGGGCCAAAGATATTCAACAAGAAATTATTCATCTTTGCACTACAGGCCAAAGATATTAAGTAATATCATCATTTAGGACTGAGGATGATGAAAATATTTTAAAGAAAATGAATCTAGTAAGACAAAAGAACAAATATTAAGGATTCGTATTTTAGCCAATCCAAGTTCAAAAATACTCCATAATAAACTATTGTGGAGCAGAATTCAAAAATGAAGATCAAAACATAGATTCAATCAAAGATAAGAACTATAACAGACAATCTTGGACACATAAAAGAAAATTTAATTTTTCTGTGAATAGTGTCGTATTTGTGAATAGTGCTGTATACGTGAATAGTACCGTATACGTAAATAGTAACTTTGACATTAAAAGGTAGAAATTTCATAAGAAAAATCATCATGCTTTGTGAATAGTAACTCCTTAATAGTAACTCATGAATAGTAACTCATGAATAGTAACTCGTGAATAGTAACCCCGACATAAAAAGATAAGAATTTCACAAGAAAAATCTTACCAATATTCTGGCATAATGATATTGAAAGAAATAATATCATTTAAAAAAAATAACATCGTGTAACTTCTTGTAAACATCGTATATTCTTTATTTTAACCACCGGGTATTGCAACAAAGATAATCTTGGTAACCATTACGACGTTATTTATAAAAACTCAAACTTGTCATTTTCTTCATCCAATCGCTTTCAGTTATGGGGCCCACACAAAGTCAAGGCCGTCGCATTTAATATTCCCCACAATGAGTGAATATTTTATAACCACTTGCTTATTTTGTAAAATTTGTACATTTTACCCATAACTAACCACATTAATCAAACCAACCCTTTCTATTTCAAAATAATAAATAGAGGAAATTGCATTTTATATAAAAAAAAAATTGGGGTCTTACAACCTCCCCTCCTTATGAAATTTCGTCCTCGAAATTGACGTACGTACCTGGTGTTTCGAAAAGGTGAGGATACCTCGCTTTCATTTCTGATTCCAACTCCCAGGTCATTTCTTCAATTGCATGGTTCCTCCACAAAACCTTGACTTGTGGTATAACCTTTGTGTGTAGGACATGCTCCTTTAAATCTTGACTGGTACTTCCTCGTACATTAAATCTTCGGTTATCTCGTCTGGTTCTAACTTAATATCGTGGTTCGGGTCGTCCACATATTTACGTAACATCGATACGTGAAAAACGTTTTGAACACACGATATACTTGGCGGTAAAAACGAGTCTATAGGCCACAGTTCCTACTTGATCGAGGATTTCAAATGGACTAATAAATCGAAGGTTTGAGCTTTCCTCACATCGCCGATTCTTGCTTTTGGAATAACGACTTCTTGCATCTTCTTCTTCATATTCATCAGCTCCAGGTCTGTAGCTTAAGCGGTTTTAACTTTATCGATTTAAGTCAATTCTACTCGTATATCATCACGTGGGTCCCTAGAGTCTTTAACTCTATCTCTATCATTTGTAAGTTATACGAAATGGGTCTTTGACAATATCGCACTCGTACTCGTATACGATCTTTTAGTCAACACGTCAGCTACCACGTTCGCCTTTTCAGAATGGTATGGTCAAAACATGTGCTGAAATGAGTCTCCTCTTGAGTTCTTCGAAGCTCCTCCACATTCCTTGCTCCATTCAAATTTTGTATCTCTACGAGTCAGCTGAGTTAATGGAGTAGTAATTCGAAAAAATCTTTCCACAAATCTTAGATAATAACCAGCTAAGCCCAAAAAATTACGTATTTTGATTACTGACTTAAGTTGCTCTCAACTGTGACTCATATCCCAATCTTGGATAGCGCGTCACAATGGTACCTATCAGTTTACTACCGCACGAATATGGCATCCCCTATGGAGAGTCTGACTTCGGTGCATTCCACAAAGGAAGTCACCGGTTAGAGGCTCGGTTATCAACTTCTATAGTTGGGTTTTTAACTCCTGAAGTTCGATAGGAGTTATTCAATATGAGATTTTAGAAATGGATTTTGTACCGGGTTCAAAGTCGATACAAAATTCAATATCACGCTCTGGGAGTAGGACAACTGGAAATTTTTCAGGAAATACGTCAGGAAATTTACCAACAATAGAAATATCATTCAAATCTGACGTATTTTTGTTCAAGTCCATGACATGGGCTAAGAAAGCTTGACATCCATTTTTCAATAAACGAATGACTTTATGGATTGATATTAAAGAGTTTGACTTCAATGGTTTGGTTGCTTAAATTCGAATAATAGGTTTCTTAGGAATATGAAAACTAACAACCTTACGAAAGCAATCAATTTTGGCATGATGAGTAGTTAACCAATCAATCCCTAAAATCACATAAAAAACAAGTATTTTTAAAGAGATAAGATCAACAGGTAATGTGATGGTGCCAACTTGGATCAAACAAGATTTATAAACAGTGGATGTAATGAAAGTTTCTCCCAACGGAGTCTCCAAAGATAAGTTAAAGTCCAATTTCTCCAGAGTCAAGTTTAAACGTTGAGCGCAAGCAAGAGAGATAAATGAATGGGTAGAACCGGTATCTAATAAGGTATAGACTTCGCAAGAATTTATAATTAACTAATCCGTGATACCTTCGTTCGGGTTCCTCGCGTTTTGGCCAGTCACGACAAACGCTCTTCCAGAAACTGCCGACTTTGTTTTGTCCGTATCCGCCTTTGGTGCCACAGTCCCAACTGGACTTGATTTTGCTACAGGACAAATCGAGCCATGTGACCGTCTTTTCCACAGCTAAAACATACCTTGGAAGGCTGTGAACAGTTTGGACTTATATGTCCCTCCACTCCTCATCTGTAGCATCTAACTAGCTGTCTTTCTCCTCCCCTAGAATTCGTTGCTGGTGTTGGTGCCAACGTCTTCCTGTCATTGTTGAATCTTCTCTTTTTGAAATTTCTACTTGACTCACCTTTCCTATTATCGTGGCCATGATTACCACCGAAGTGATTACCATTTTTAGCATGGTAATTTCCTCCACGATGATTATCATTGTCCCGATGGCCGTTGCCACCGGTACGATTATTATCGTGTTGCTGGTCGCCCAGTTGAACAGACTCATTATCTCGCTCTAATAATTGAGCCATGTTCACAAAATCTAAATATAGAGAAAATTTATGAGAAATGAGATATTGACGTATGTCGGGTTTCAAACCTCTCAAAAACATCCGCGTCATCCATTCCTCATTCTCCACCAAATGAGGTACAAACCTGGATAACTCCGCGAACTTCGCCTCGTACTGGGACACCGTCATGTTATTCTGTTATAGTCTAATAAAGTCTACCTCCTTCATATGGCGAATACTTTTAGGAAAGTACTTGTCATTGAACAGTTTCTAAAACGTTTCCCAAGACATGTTGAGTGCGGATGGCTGGGTACACTTCACAAATTCCCACCAGTAATCTACCTCATTACAGAACATAAAAGTGGCGAATGGAACCTTCTGTTCCTCCGTGCATTCCAAGACATTGAATATCTTGGTAATTTGCTTGACCTACGTCTCCGCCTTAATCGGATCCGCCTTCCCCAGAATTCTGGTGGTCCTAACTCTTTGAACTGCTTGGCTGTGATAAACCGCGTGTTGCTATCATTTCCACCCGTATTTTGTACACGAGTCTCCCTCGTCTGATTTTGCATGAACTGTAAAAAGTTTCTAAACATCCCATCGTTCATCGTCTGATCAGTGGTGTTGTTTACAGGATGAACATTTTCGTCATGTTGCACGTTCTCCTGATTGGTGTGTACAGGCGTCTCCACGGCCTCATTTACTCAACTGTTAACATTCTCATTTGCCATTTTCAAATACTGCCATAAAATAATGGTTAATTAAAGAGATTCACATGCAAAAATAATAACCCTATACTCTAACCAACCAACAAATAAGCTTAGGTAGGACACAATAGCGAAGGATTTACTCGTCTCTCCCCTCCTAGTTCTATTTCCCGATCTCCGTCAGAGACCATATCCCTAAGCTCTGATACCAACTGTGACGCCCCCAAAATAGGTTCAATCCACCCAACCTATTCTGAGTCGCCAAATACTGTAGGGTTTCTACACAGAAATGCACAACGGAAATAGAACAATTTAAATTAATTTCTGAAACCCTAAACAGGATCCATGCGAAAATAATTAATTCAGTGGTTAGAAATTATACCGAATATGAAAATGCTTCTGAAATTGATGCGCTCGAATCTCCAACGCAATCCAAACGAATCGCGCCTCTACGGTATCCACACGAACGCCCCGCGAACCGTCGTACGATCTGCAGTAAACGGAATTGTGGTTCTAGCCGCCAAAAGGAATGGATTTTAGAACTGTTTCTTTCTAGTCTCTCTCTAAGAGCGGCTAGGGTTATGATGTTATGATATTACCCTAAGTGGCTACTATATCATATATATATATATAGTAGTTAAAAAGGTATTAATCAAAAATGTATTTTAATAAAATCCGAATTTATATATATATATATATATATATCTTAATTAAGTCTTACTTAATTAATATACATATATACAAATTATCCTTTTTAATTTAAATTCGTGATTTAAATACTATTAATCATATTAATATATTTAAATCCTTGAAATTTAAAATAATTCCATTTTAAATTACGTTCTATGTGTGTGACCCTATAGGTTATTATTACGTTGGCAATAATTTTAAAATCATATTATAAAATTATAAGCAGTGAACGGCATCTAGTAATGCATCACTGCTACCCAAGTAATAATAAGATCAATGATTGGATACAACCTTTTCGTGACCAATGTTTCAATGTAATTTAATCCTTTTAACCTTAATATCCTAGATTAAACTCCAGTCATGGAATGTGTCATACTCTTCATAATTTAATCTGAGTTTTCTTGATCAATGAGCAGACTATATGAAACAAATCACTATTTGAGCATGGCCATGCATTTCATAGTCCTACTCAATCAAAAGGCCTATGGATATCATCCCTAATATATAGGAGGGTTAAATTCCATCTAGATCACTCATATTCCTCACACGATTCATGATGTACCCAATAATCACCTTTATAGTCAACCGTATTAAAGGTGACATTTGATGATATCAAAGTACATAAATTCCCGTGTAGTAAAATAGTGATTTCAGGTCAGAGGACCATTACATCATTATCACTATGAGAATTTCTAATGACACTTCGTATAATGCTCCACATAGAATTCTCATGGTGGGTCTGTCTAGTACATCGTTCTCTAACATGTACCTATGTATTGACTTAATATCTCATATATTTATAACCAATGAGATTTGGTCATCAGTCAATCCACATACTAGTCTCAATGCATCAATGTTGTCCCATCAACAATGATACTCGACTAGGGACATTTAAGAACAATGATACTAATTGTAATTATATAATCTCATGTTTAAGTCACATACTTGAAACTATATAATTTGTATCACTATTCTAAGGAATTTTATTATGTTAACAATTATATAACGCAGTAAATTAAACCATAATAAAATCATTCATTTATTCAATCAAATATAATATCAAAATGTTAAGCAATTATATCAAATAATTGGCCTCTAAGGCATAAACTCTAACAAATACATGGTACAAAACAACTACAACTTCATTATTACAATTGTCGTGCAAAATACGACAACACATATTGTGAATTTAAATACAAATATTGTCTTCTAGACAATATTAAGACTTAAATGAGTCCTCATTACAATTATTGATACACTATTTTACAGGATAGTGAGGACTACTAAAACAACTATCTTGAACCATCACTCCACACCCCGACTAGTTCCCGCTATATTCTCGCCTCCTGAGAAGAAAAATGGAACAAAAAGGAAAAGGGTGAGCTCAACTAGACCAGTAAAGAATATTATGACTAAGATAATGTACAAAAAATTATCCTTAGTCTTCAATAGGGAAAAAATCTGATAGAATACAATAGACAACAAGTTTTAGATCAACAACTGCAGCGAAAACAACAATTCATTAAAGAATTAAGTAGAGAATGAAATCTACTATCATCTATGAATTTAAAAGTCCATCATCGATATTTTATCCCTGTAACATCAATCAATATACATCTTGAATCAAATAGTCAACTTTGCACTATAGGCCAGAGATATTAATCAGTCGGTCATGTTCATCTCAACACCTGTTCATCTTTGTACTACGGGCCAAAGATATTCAACAAGAAATCATTCATTTTTGCACTACAGGCCAAAGATATTAAGTAATATCATCATTTAGGACTGAGGATGATGAAAAATATTTTAAAGAAAATGAATCCAGTAAGATAAAAGAACAAATATTAATGATTCGTATTTTAGCCAATCCAAGTTCAAAAATACTCCATAATAAACTATTGTGGAGAAGAATTCAAAAATGAAGATCAAAATATAGATCCAATCAAAGATAGGAACTATAACAGACAATCTTGGACACAAAAAAGAAAATTTAATTTTTCAGTGAAATAGTGTCGTATTTGTGAATAGTGCCGTATACGTGAATAGTACCGTATACGTGAATAGTAACTCTGACATTAAAAGGTAGAAATTTCACAAGAAAAATCATCATGCTTCGTGAATAGTAACTCATGAATAGTAACTCATGAATAGTAACTCGTGAATACTAACTCATGAATAGTAACTCGTGAATAGTAACCCCAACATAAAAAGATAAGAATTTCACAAGAAAAATCTTACCAATATTCCGGTATAATGATATTGAAAGAAATAATATCATTTAAAAAAAAACATCATTGTGTGATATCTTTATGCAACATCGTAGACATTCTTGTATTTTAACCAATCGGTATTGCAACAATATTAATCAGTAACCATTACGCCGTTATTTATAAAAACTCAAACTTCTCGCTTTTCTTCATCCAATCGCTTTTACATTATGGGGCCCACACAAAAAAGTGCTACCGTCGTCTGATTATTCCACAAAGCGGTGAATATTTTATAACCACTTGCTTATTTTATAAAATTTGTACATTTTACCCATAACTAACCACATTAATCAAATCAACCATTTCTATTTCAAAATAATAAATAGAGGAAATTCTATTTTAAAAAAAAAAATTGGGGTCTTACAACCTCCCCTCCTTATGAAATTTCGTCCTCAAAATTAACGTACGTACCTGGTGTTTCAAAAAGGCGAGGATACCTCGCTTTCATTTCTGATTCCAACTCCCAGGTCATTTCTTTAATTGCATGGTTCCTCCACAAAACCTTAACTTGTGGTATAACCTTTGTGTGTAGGACATGCTCCTTTAGATCTCGACTGGTACTTCCTCGTACGTTAAATCTTTGGTTATCTCGTTTGGTTCTAACTTAATATCGTGGTTCGGGTCGTCCACATATTTACGTAACATCGATACTTGAAAAACGTTATGAACACACGACATACTTGGAGGTAAAAACAAGTCTATAGGCCATAGTTCTTACTTGATCGAGGATTTCAAATGGACTAATAAATTGAAGGTTTGAGCTTTCCTCACATCGCCGATTCTCGCTTTTGGAATAACGACTTTTTGCATCTTCTTCTTCATATTCATCAGCTCTAAGTCTGTAGCTTAAGCGGTTTTAACTTTATCGATTAAAGTCGATTCTACTCGTATATCATCACGTGGATCCCTAGAGTCTTTAACTCTATCTCTATCATTTGTAAGTTATAGGAAATGGGTCTTTGACAATATCGCACTAGTACTCGTATATGATCTTCTACTCAACACGTCAGGTACCACGTTTGCTTTTTCAGAATGGTATGGTCAGAACATGTGCGAAATGAGTCTCCTCTTGAGTTCTTCGAAGCTCTTCCACATTCCTTGCTCCATTCGAATTTTGTATCTCTACGAGTCAGCAGAGTTAATGGAGTAGTAATTCGAGAAAATCTTTCCACAAATCTTCGATAATAACTAGTTAAGCCCAAAAAACTACGTATTTCGATTACTGACTTAGGTTGCTCTCAACTGTGACTCATATCCCAATCTTGGATAGCACGTCACAATGGTACCTATCAGTTTACTACCGCACGAATATGGCGTCCCCTATATGGAGAGTCTGGCTTCAGTGCATTCCACAAAGGAAGTCACCGGTTAGAGGCTCGGTTATCAACTTCTATAGTTTGGTTTTTAACTCCTGAAGTTCAATAGGAGTTTTTCAATATGAAATTTTAGAAATGGGTTTTGTACCGGGTTCAAAGTCGATACAAAATTCAATATCACGCTCTGGGAGTAGGCCAACTGGAAATTTTTCAGGAAATACGTCAGGAAATTTAACAACAATATAAATATCATTCAAATCTGACGTATTTTTGTTCAAGTCCATAACATGGGCTAAGAAAGCTTGACATCCATTTTTCAATAAACGAATGACTTTATGGATTGATATTAAAGAGTTTGACTTCAATGGTTTGGTTGCTTGAATTGAATTAACAGGCTGCTTATGAATATGAAAACTAACAACCTTACGAAAGCAATCAATTTTGGCATGATGAGTAGTTAACCAATCAATCCCTAAAATCACATAAAAAAACAAGTATCTTTAAAGAGATAAGATCAACAGGTAATGTGATGGTGCCAACTTGGATCAAACAAGATTTATAAACAGTGGATGTGATGAAAGTTTCTGTACTACTGTGCAACATCGTGTATTACTGTATTTTAACCACCGGGTATTCCAATAGTATTAACGGTAACCATTACGTCGTTATTTATAAAAACTCAAACTTGTCATTTTCTTCATCCAATCGCTTTCCGTTATAGGGCCCACACAAAGCTGCACCGTAGTATAAATATTCCCCGACAGCAGTGAATATTTTATAACCACTTGCTTATTTTGTAAAATTTGCACATTTTACCTATAACTAACAACATTAATCAACTCAACCCTTACTATTTCAAAATAATAAATAGAGGAAATTCCATTTTATAATAAAAATTGGGGTCTTACACTGTTGATTTATACTGCTTCCCAATCTTCCTGTTGGAAACTAGCCGTTGAAAGCTATTCAAATTGCTTCGCAGATCTCGAGTTATTTGGGGCAGATTGCAGATATGACATGACATCTTTCTCTGACTTTCTGACACTGCAGTCTACTGTATTTCACCTACCCTGTTAGATATGATACTTTGATGTCTCGGGCAGGTCGTCGACTTTATTTCTCCTTTCTGATTTCTTGATCAGAGGTTGTCCTTGCATCTATGCTCTCAATAAACTTTTGTCCAAATGCCAACCTTCAGATTGAACCGTTGCCAATGCTTCAGTCTTCAGTTGTTCGAACTCAACGATTCTGATGCGCTTCTTCTCGGACTTGATCATAGTGTTTTATTGACTGATGAGTATTGACATGTAGAGTCAACATTACGATCTTGAAGAGTGTTCACATGATCTTTAGTGAAGAACAACTCTTCCTTCTTTCGTGCAGTGCTTCAACACTTCTGTTTGCCTCAACTGTTCTTAGATACTGATGGCTTAACTCCTTACTCTGGTCCCTTCTAAATAATAAGACACTTCAAATTTGTGGCGTGTCCAACTTACTTTCCCCTTGTGATCTCCCGTTCACTTATCATCAATGGACTGACCCAATGCTTAATCACTTTAGCCATGTTCTTCAGAGGCAGACCAGTATCTTTGAATATACTCCATCAGTTCCTTCTTCGTTTAGCAAACACTTCGATCCTGGTTACTTCCAAGAGCATTGTCATCTTTCTACTTGACAGCTACTGCACAAGCTAACTTTCCTTAGTCAGCTACTGAAGTCTTCTTATGATCATCTTGTGGAAGACTTCATCATGAATGGCTTCACAACTCAATCTGGATGCTGATTAATGTGATGCCCCCAAAATAGGTATACAACACCCATTCTGAGTCGCCAAATACATGGTATGAAAACAACTACAACTTTATTAATACAATTGTCGTGCAAAATACGACAACACATAAACTGTGAGTTTAAAAACAAATATTGTCTTCTAGACTATATCAACACTCAAATAAGTTCTCATTACAATTATTGATACATTATTTTACAAAAATGGTGAGGACTACTAAAACAACTCTCTAGAATCATCATTCCATATCCCTACTAGAACTCGCTACATTCTCGCCTCCTGAGAAGAAAAATGGAACAAAAAGGAAAAGGATGAGCTGAACTAGCCCAGTAAAGAATATTATAACTAAGATAATATAGAACAAATTATCGTTAGTCTTCAACAGTGAAAAAATTTGATAGAATATAATAGACAACAAGTTTCAAATCAATATTCGCATCGGAACTAATAATTCATAGATGAGTTACGTACAGAATGAAATCTACTATTATCTATGAATTTAAAAGTCCATCATCAATATTTTATCCCTGTAACATCAATCAATATACATCTTGAATCAAATATTCATCTTTTGCACTGAGTGCCAAAGATATTCATCACTTTAGTCATGTTTATCTCAACACTGCTTCATCTTTTGCACTACGGGCCAAAGATATTCATCAGAAAATCATTCATCTTTGCACTATAGGCCAAAGATATTCAGTAATATAATCCTTTAGGACTGAGGATGATGAAAAATATTTTAAAGAAAACGAATCTAGTGAAACAAAAGAACAAATAATAAGGATTCGTACTTTAAACAGCTCAAGTTCAAAAATACTTCGTAAATAACCATAGTGAAGTAAAATTCAAGAATGATCAAAACATGAATACAATCAAAGCTAGTATCCATAATAGATATTTTGAACAAAAAATGAAAATTTAATTTTTCTTTGAATAGTGTCGTATTCGTGAATAGTGTTGTATACGTGAATAGTGCCGTATACGTGAATAGTAACCCCGACACTAAAAGACAAGAATTTCACAAGAAAAATATTACAAATATTTCGGCATAATGATATTGAAAGAAATAATATCATTTTTTTTAAAAAAATAATATCCCTTACCTCGGAAAGACAGTACTTCTGACTGGAATACTAGATAAAGTGCTGAAGGAAACTTGCACCGTATAGCAACACTCAAAGTATCAAAATACTCACAGGAATACGCTCGATAATATAGAGAGAAAAAACTTTAGTTTCTGGTATGATTTTCAATTCTAACCTAAACACCCTATTTATAGGAAAATGCTTAGAACACCAAAGCAGAAAATTTAATAAAATAATAATAGTTATTATAATTTTTCTATGCCAACCTTTGAATGCAGATTTCAACATGTTTAACAACCCACTAATCATAACAAAAATGTTTTTCTTAAATAAAACAATTAAAACTTCCAAAAATCAATTATTCTAAAACTTCAGAGCTTCAATAATTCATAACAAATAGCCCTTTTATCAGAAAAATTCAAATCTTATGTCCATTCCATAGGAAATTCAATTCTCTACAACTTTTTAAGTTTAAGTTTTTCTAAATTCCAAACAGAGTTTGACCGAAATTCACATACGGACGATTTTACAAGCTATAATCAAATTTCAGTCAAGAAATGGGGTCCACCGACATGTTTAACATGTTTTTAAAATTTATTGTAACAAAAATAATCTTCCTCCTCATTTATTCATATATCCCATATTCATTTTAAAGATATCATCATTATTATATTATTATAATATAATAATATATTTAAATGAATTATTTTTTCAGAAAAAGATAAAGTATTTATTTTCAACAATTATCACATTAAAAATTTTCTCCATCTATATCCACATAAAATGAATATTTTCCTCATCATATAAATCAATAATTAATTATTCATAAATAATATTATGTAATTACAATCTCGACAACCGTGCGGGTTCCTGAGAAAGAGGGCCTTTCCAATAAGGATTTCTCCTTCTCGGCGCGCAATTAGGTGACCAAACCTCTCCTTAGATGTAACTTTCTAGACATTGCTAATAATGCTATCTAATAATATTATTCAAATAATATGAATTATTGATCTGATAAAGGAAAATACTATGCAGTAACAATTATTGAAACAACAATAATATAAAATATCAACATAGCAATTATTAAATCAATAAAATAAAATATTGAGCGATAATTATTGTAACAATTATTGAGTAGTGCCTTCTTACGTAAGAATCAATAATTGGTGCAATCATTGTAGCATCGTGTTTTAACCAACGGTATTTCAATAGTATTAACGATAACAACTACGCCAATTATTTATAAACAACTTATACTTGCTGCTTTTCTTCATCCAATTGCTTTCCGTTATGGGGCCCACACACAAGGTCAAGCTACCACATATACGAATATTCCCCGACAATGAAGATTATTCCACGACCAAACGAATATTCCCCGACAACAATGAATATTTTATAACCACTTGCTTATTTAAGATATTTGCGCATTTGTACCCATAACTAACCACATTAATCAAATCAACCCTTACTATTTCAACATAATAAATAGAGGAAATTCAATTTCATTTATAATAAGTTGGGGTCTTACAATTAAGTTGATTCTTAGATCTTCTAATAGCTTGCATGCCATTCGTTAAGTGCTCTCTAGCTTCCTTTAGGTGAGATGTATCCTTGCAGTACCAACCAGAGGCTTCATTCCTTTGGATATTCTGGGAATGCTCAATTATTGAGAATCTTGTTTGCTCTAAGATTCTTCTTTGGCTTTGTGAGCACATCTATTGAGGTCTTAGTTCTGCACTCTACTGTTCAGCTTCGGCTGTGCAGACACTACGACTCCGAGATCAGATCTTGATACTACGATTTCTGTTGTTGTGCTTATTGTCTTCATCTGATCTTGCTCGACTACAATTTTTGCCTTTGATACGATCAGTAGACTCTACGATTCTGAGTGTAGTCTACGATCCTTGACTTGGCCGTTAGTAGACTCTACGACTCCGAGTGTAGTCTACGATTCTTGGCTTGACTTTGGCAGATGCTCGGTCGGCTCATAGGTAGGCTGTCTCTACGATTCTGAACATGACTTCCTCAGCAGACTACGGCTCTGAGGAAGCTTTACTCGACACACTACAATCCTTCCTTATCTCTTCTGGAAGTCTACGAACTCCGAGATCTACTATCTTGCAGACTACGATTCTGCCTCGATAGCTCTCGAGTTATCCTTGACTCTCCTGGCAGACTACAATTTCTGGTACAGTGCTCGAAGATCAGACACGCCTATCTATTACATCATAAGATCAACCTAATATGTTTGATCTTTCTATGTTTATAGTCCTTGTACATCATTTCTTTTTAAGGATTTAAAGAGCTGTTTTGCTTATGTAGGATCAACCTAACATATTTGATTAATTCATTCTAAGTCCTTGTATATATGTTTCTATAATCTATCAGAGGACTTTATAGCTTTTCTTAATGTAAGCGTACTTGCATATTCATTCAAATATATATCATAATCAAATCATATATAAATAGGAATATCATTCGCATGTTTATTCCTGACAATCTCCCCCTATTTGATTATGACAAAAATAATAAGTGCATATGCATGTTATGAATGAATCTTATATACAGTGAGCTGCTATATTTCTAAAATAGATAATCATGAATGTCATTTATAATAATATGGAATTTAATACACTATGACATTTTACATACTGGATATAGAACATACCTAACTAGTTAGAGATGTACCTCTTTGGCTCCATGTATGTTTCCAGGAAATCTGTTGATCAACTACTCATCTGTTTGATTTGTTTTCTCCTCCTTCTCCTCTTCTTCTGGCTCCCCCTCAGTCTTAGGCTCATTATCCTTTGGCTCCCCCTCAGATGATGAACCATCTTCTTCTTCAGCTTTCTTCTTCTTTGTCTTCTTGATTTGTCTGCTCCTGCTCTCCTTGCCCTTTCTTGAATGCCTTTTACTCTACCTTTTTCTATGCCTCTTTTTCTCCCCCTTTTTGTCATTAATCACTTGAGAGAGCTGTTCCATGTTGGACATAAGCTGCTCCATTAGATAAGAGGAATTATAAACTTCAATCTTGAGTTCTTGTTGGCTTAACTCAAGTTGCATAGAGAAGGACTGATTCATGTTATCAATCTTGTCAGAGAGGACTTTTAGTTGTTCTTCATTTGATTTTTGTGCTCGTAGAGCTTCAGCCTTTTGATCATGTATGGCCTTCAGATAGATGTGATCTCTTTCTTTGATTTTAAGAGATACATCTGCCATAGTGGTTTGGATTCTGTCTTGAACTGGGTTATATTCTGTTGCTGTCAACATCTTTGACTCTTCATTGATTAGAGATATCTTCTCAACCAGCTCAGCAGAATTCTTCAACAGTTCCTGCTCCATGGAAATTTGATCATCTGGTTGGGCAGCCTCTGCTTGAACACCAGATTGGACTTTACGATTTTCATCCTTTGACATATTTTCAAAGGCATTGAGAATCTGAAGAATCGTTAAATACCAATCGTGATTGGAGGATAAAGGAATATCAGATATCTGAGCTTGGACAGATGGAGGCTTCTCAATTTTGATTTGAACATCATCAGTGGTAGAGTGAACAGACTCTATGATTATCCCCTTGGCCATAATCTTTCTGCCTTCAGTGTCCACTCTGCGATCAAAGGGAATATAGTGGTTGCCAGCATGTCTGTAGACTTTGTAGTGGAGCTTGTCTTTGATCATCATTGTTGCATCACTCTTAAACTTTGGGAAGTTCTGAGCCACCAGTTCTAGTCTTGGAATTTTTGGAAGTACTTCTGGTGGTTCATTCGAGGCTTCCACTTCTATTCTTTTGTTGCTCCTAGCTGGAGAAATGACAGGAAAATCTTCTGGTTCTTCTGATTCCTGATGTGCAGAGTCAGAATCTTTCTCTATTTCTTCTCTTGTTGGGCCTGAATCTTGTTGGCTCCTTTCCTCAGATTCATCAGTGAATTCTTCTTATTGAATTTCATTTTCAAAACCTTCTTCAAAGAGATCTTCCTTGGACTCATCTTCCTCATTACTAGTTCCATCTTCAGCACCTTCTTTCTATGATTCAGATTCATCATCGCTTAATTTAATGACTGCAGTAGATTGATCTCTTCTCTTCTTGGAGGCGAATTGAGCAAGTAGTCTGTAGCTCTTTCTCCTCCTTGGAGGTTCAGCTATAGGAGAGTCAGACTCTGAGGCCTTTGAATCATCAAGCAAGCTTCCTTGACTTTCAGCATTGGCAGGATCATGTCCTCCTTCTTTAGAATCAACATCATTTGACCCATCATCTGGGCTTGTTGAAGCATTTGCATTTGAAGGTGCAGTTGGGTTAGCTTGTAACTTTTCTTCATCATCAGAGTGAATACTCTGAGAGTTAGCCATAGGGCTTGTGCGTTTTCCTTCATCAACAGATTCTGCACTTTCTTCCAAGAATCCAGCTACAGCTTCATTGTCGAATTCATTTTTCGGGGGCTCGGTGTTGAGACCATCAGTTTCCTTTTCTTCCTCTGACTCTACGTTCTCCATTTTGTCAGATGAACTTTCTTGGGAAATTAGGACTTATCTGTTTACCAGCTTAGCTTTCTTTATGGATGGCCCTTGAGATAGTCTGTTACTTCTCCTCTTTGTGGTCTCTGTAGTTGAGACCTTTTCATTTTCATCCTTATCTTTGGTGGAGAGACTTCTTGGTGGGGCTTCAGTTTTCCTCACACCCTTGAATTTCTTCCTGGCTGGTATGGTTACTGCTGGTACAGAGTCACCAGATTCAGAACTTTCTACCTCTTATACCTTTCTTTTCTTAGCAGAGTTCTTTCTGCTGCCCCCTGCTGTAGTTAGCCTTCTGTTCTCCTTTGGGTTTTTTCTTCCAATTCACAAACAGATGTGGAGACATTACTTTGTGAACATTCATAGGTTCTCCCTCATCATCCTTGATCTTGCTTCCCAGCTTCTTCTTCATCACAATACTCAGCACTCTTCCATAAAATACCTTTGTAAGTGGTTTTTCTGTGGACTTTTTCAACTCAGCCTTTTCTATCCATTTGGAGATTTGATCGAACAGGATGGCTCCAAAATTGATTTGCTTCTTCAGAACTATTGCAGACATAATCTTCAACTGCTGGTCGAGTATAGTGTCGTGTGCAGTATCCTTGCGCAGTATACATTTACCCACTATTTCTGCAAGGAACTCAAATTCCTTAGGAAATTCCTTCTTCTTCATATCCTTCAGGCTAGGGTTTATTTGGTACCGCATTAGCCTTTTTCCTTCTTCAATGTCAATTTCATCCAGGTTTATCAGACCTTAATTGGGAAACCCTAGATAATGATTGACGTCTGATGCTCTTATTTTTAGACTTGATCCTTTTACCTTAGTGGTCAGAAACCCAGAGTTCGTTGAAGCATTTGAGTAGAACTACTTTACTAGCTCTGTATAGAGTGTTGGCCTCCAAGCACTCAGAGAATCCAACTTTCTTTATGAGTTCAAATATGTCCTTGAACTTCGTCTCTAATTCTTCAAACTTTGTAAAGCCAAGTTGAATACCAGTTATAACTTTCCATTCTGCCATTTGAGGAGTTCAAGGTATATGGTATCTGATTCGGAGAAATTTAGCTGAATGTGAATTGGGCTCTGGAAGTTTGATTGGTTTGGCTTCGAAGAGGATTCTAGGGTTTGAAAAAAGGGAGGGAGAGAGGTTCAATGGGTTCTGGTAACTGTTTGCAGATTTTGAATTTGTCTTTATGGCAGTTCCTTCTTACATCGTGATACGCTTATGACGTGTCAACTAGCCATTGGTTGCACGATGCCCGAATGAGTCAGAACTTCCCATTAACTTTTCAGTTAGATGTCTCTTTTAGAAGAGTAGACGTTTGATTGACGTGGATTGACCGTTGACTTCTTGGGTTTGTAGAGTAGCATGATAAGACAGCTATGGACTCTACGTTTTCCTTTTGTTGACTCAACGATTAACTCTTGAGAGATGTTGCAGTGAGTGGTTTTGACATTTCTTCTCATTTTGAACCTGCATGGCTCAGCCACAATTGTGCTTCATGAAGCCTTGTGCACTTCTCTTCAGCAAGATATCCTCCCAACCATCATTCGAACTCATCTCCCATAATCTGAATGTTTGAGCAATTGTTATGTTCTTCCAAGCTCCTCATGAATTAGATTAGCCTTTTGTAAAAATGCAATCGTCGAGTTTGTTTTTACGATTGCTGAGGTTGCACTACAATCATTGAGTTCTCTCAAACTCTAATCTGTGATCATTGATTGTCTTAGTCCTTGAGATGAACTTGGCTAAGCAATCCTTCTGGGTTAAGGTAGCTCAGGAAGGGCCAACCTCTTAGAATGAGCTAAGGGTCAGGTTTGTCCCTGAGGCACTTTCCAGATGAATTGCTTTTAGAAGTGATTTGCACTGATATCTCATTTGACCTTTTCTGGTGGGGAGGTCCTCTATCAACATTAGACAGTTGCATTTGCTGTAATCGTGGTGTCCTCCTGTATTTACACTACGATCAGGTGTTTGATCGTAGGTACTCCTCGATTTTGAGTTGGGTGGCTGATAGGTTATCAGTAGTACGTTTTAAGACGTTCCTACTAACTATAGATCTTTATTTGGTTCTTCAGCCACAATGTTTTGGGACTCTGTAGCTGGTATATTTCTTCATAGAATATCTCAGTGATGTTGTCCCTTAGCAGATCACTGCTCCCCCATGGTTGATGCTGTCTTTTCAGTGTGGTGTGATTTCCTTTTTTTCATGTGTAAAGGAAGGTAATCATGCATATCTCATTCTGACTGAAGTAATTAAATCTTCTTGTATCGTAGAGATGAACATCTTCAGGATTGATCATTCTACAATCCTTTAACAGCACTACGAATGTAGTCTTCCTTGTCAGCTTGTACTTGTGGAGTTCTGCTTTCATAATGATTTCCTCATGATTGATGCTCGATGATCCTCTGATGTGAGATTCCTTGAGGACAAGATTTGCATGCTTGAGCATCTAAGACCCTTTTTCATCTTTGGTTGAATGGCCTGCTTTCATATAAAGGTTAGTAGCCATTTGAGCTTCATTTAGATTAGCTCAGCAGGTCTTCAAGGACAGGCTTTGACATATAGGAGTTTTATCAGAATTATTTCTGAACAGTCCTAAGCCTTCTACTGGTTGAATCTTCTTAACTGAAGTCCTTTTCTTTAGCATTCCTTAGTGTGGTCAAATAGACCAAGTATCTGCAGGTTATAAATTTCTATTTTTGTACCCATGGTTAAATGGGTCCTACTAGGTTAATTTTCTAAACCCCTATTTCTCATATATTTGGATAATCATCATATTGACCACCATCAATCGTATTCATGCATATAATTCATTTAGCTAATACATTTTGAGATGCATAGTGATGAGTGTGTGTGAAATCTGTCATTTTAATAAAACACTATTTTTCTTTGATAGTTTCATCATTTGCTAGGTTATGTTCACAGGGTTTAAATGTTTACAGAGTGAGAATCAACTCTGCGATTTATTAGTATCTGGTTAATTCATGGAGGTGATCAGTTTCTATGAATCTCCAAGATTCTCTTATAGAGCTAATCATACTCTGTGTGTCATTAAACACTTAGACCATAGGGTGTACATCCACATTAACCCATCAGCAAAGATTACTTCACATTCATTCGACCTGTGATTCTCTTAAAACCCACTTCAGGTTTCTTTCAAGTTGTTATCTTCAACCTAAAACTTGGATGGAGAGAAAGTTTATAGACATTTGAGTTTCCACCATCAGTGTACTTTCTCTCTTCACCTTTTTAGGTAGATTATGATTCCTTGAAAGAATATTGTTATAGTTCATAAGGGAGGTGCAAATATGATGTACATATTTATATTAGTGAGGAATCGTACCTTTTTGCTGTCAGTTTTATAACAGTCATTTATCTTAGATATGCTGAGTTTAGGCATTGATGTGCATAGTTTCTCAATTTCTCCTGACAGCTAGTTGCTCCAGTTGACCTTCAATCAATCAGTCGTGGTCTTGAAGATGTAAGCTAAGAGAATATTAGCATCTTTAGTTCTTTGACATCCTTAAGTTCACAAGGTTTACATCCAGCTGTAGGTTGGCCAGACAAATGTTTGAGAAGTTCTTCTTTCTTCTCTGGATAAGCATTACTTAGCATGTATGGCCTTTTCATCTTTTCAGGCTGGTGGATGTTTGATTCTTTTTTGTTGATGTCTCTTGAGCTTTCTAGCATAGTCTCCAGACTACAAGATTGACCGCGAGCAAGGATTGGTCTTGTTGATATGGCAATCGAGAACATGGACCAATCTGAGCAGCTTTAGGTGTATATGCACATTTACTTGTACACAATATTTCCAATGTGTGAGCTCATCTGCATATAACAAGTGACTTACTACTAAACTAAGTTTAGAACAATGCTTGTGCCTAGGATCAGACTCAAAGCAATTAGCTTTTGAATATAGCATGAGAACCTGCTTTGATACTAATTGTTAGTTCCTAGTAGGCATAATAGAGATCTGAAGGGGGGGGGTTGAATAGATCCTTTGAATTTCAAATACTTTTTCTCGTTTATTTTGTATTTCTTATTAAGTAGCATATGACAAACATAAGAATCTTTTCAAGCACAACAAAATAAGTAAAAGATCCCCTTCATTGATATATTCATAATCAATCATATATTGTTCGTAGAGTTAATTTAATAGTAAGCAGTTAACACATACATAGCAGTTATAGCAGTTAATGTACATAAGGTAAATAACATAAAGTAAAAGACACAAGGGGGTTTTTAAGTGGTTCAGAGACTCAAGCTCCTAATCCACTCTTCTGCTATCAACTAGCAGGATTTCCACTAAGGAAGGGCAGCACCCTGAATCACTAAGATTCCTTCAAGGCCAACAGCCTTGGGACTTCAGTTCACTAAGAACTCTTCAAGGCCAGCAGCCTTGGAACTTCTCTAGTTCCCTAGGAACTCTTCAAGCCCAGCAGGCTTGGAACTTCATTTAGTCCCTCCAGAGAAGGACCCCACAGGCCCTGGCTTCTTGTTATTGTAGTTGTTGTCGTTGTTGGTGCTGAGCTGCTAAGATGCCATTAAACTCTGAACATCTTTTGTACTTAGCAGCTTGGTGTGGTCCTCTTTGCATTCTGCTTCGAGTCTGGACCACATCTTCTTTGGTGCAGCTGATCTTCATTCTTTTCTGCTCGTCTTCATCTGGTATCAGCTATGCACCATCACCATCTGGGTTTGCTAAGTCTCTGTGCTTTTGGTAGACTTCGTCTGGCACTTAGCAATCCCTAAACCCTTCTTAAATTCTTTGTAGACATGGTTCTGCACTTGTTTTATTTCAGCTTTTGATTCATGGTGATTCGTAGAGTGGCTCTCTTGATCTTCTTTGTACTCAGCCACTCTTCTGAATGCTATCTTCTTGGCCTTCTCAGCTCTCAGCTTGGCTGCCATCTTTAGTGGCATTCTCATCTTTGTTGAGTGAAGCTTTAGTCTGTTTGAGTTGTTCTTCAAAGCTGCTTCACTTCCACCTATGTAGTCTCACTGTCACTAAGACTTGTTCTGTTGATCTTTGGTGGAACTCGTAGAGTCAACAATAGCATTCCCAACAACTCAATGATTCTGTAATTTAGCAATCATTAGCAACTTTTGATCTTTGAAGCTCTGTTGATTTATACTGCTTCCCAATCTTCTCGTTGGAAAGTAGCCGTTGAAAGCTATTCAAATTGTTTCATAGATCTCGAGTTATTTGGTGCAGACTACAGATGTGACATGACATCTTTTTCTGACTTTCTGACACTGCAGTCTACTGTTTCACCTAACCTGTCAGATATGATACTTTGATGTCTCTGGCTGGTCGTCGACTTTATTTCTCCCTTCTGATTTCTTGATCAAAGGTTGTCCTTGCATCTATGCTCTCAATAAGCTTTTGTCCGAATGCCAACCTTCAGATTAAACCGTTGCCAATGCTTCAGTCTTCAGTTGTTCAAACTCAATGATTCTGATGAACTTCTTCTCGGACTTGATCGTAGTGTCTTATTGACTGATGAGTATTAATATGTAGAGTCAACACTACGATCTTGAAGAGTGTTCACTTGACCTTTAGTGAAGAACAACTCTTCCTTCTTTTGTGCAGTTCTTCAACACATCTGTTTGCCTCAACTGTTCTTAGATATTGATGGCTTGACAACTTGCTCTGGTCCTTTCTGAATAACAACACATTTCAGATTTGTGGCATGTCCAGCTCGCTTTCTTGTTGTGATCTCCCGTTCACTTATCATCAATGGACTGACTCAATGCTTAATCACTTTAGCCTTGTTCTTCAGAGGTAGACCAGTATCTTTGTATATACTCCATCAGTTCCTTCTTCGTTTGGTAAACACTACGATCCTGGTTACTTCCAAGATGATTGTCATCTTTCTACTTGATAGCTACTGTACAAGCTAACTTTCCTTAGTCAGTTACTAAAGTCTTCTTATGATCATCTTGTGGAAGACTTCATCATGAATGGCTTCACAACTCAATCTGGATGCTGATTAAGTTGATGCTTAGATCTTCTAATAGCTTTCATGCCATTCATTGAGTGCTCTCTGGCTTCCTTTAGGTGAGATGGATCCTTGCAGTACCAACCAGAAGCTTCATTCCTTTGGATATTCGGGGAGTGCTCAATTGTTGAGAATCGTGTTTGCTCTATGATTCTTCTTTGTCTTTGTGAGCACATCTGTTGAGGTCTTAGTTCTCAGACTCTACTTGCTCAAATTCCGTCTGCTCGTAGACACTACGACTCCGAGATCAGATCTTGATACTACGATTTCTGTTGTTGTACTTGTTGTCTTCATCTAATCTTGCTCGACTATAATTTCTGCCTTTGATACGATCAGTAGACTCTACGATTCTGAGTGTAGTCTACGATCCTTGACTTGGCCGTTAGTAGACTCTACGACTCCGAGTGTAGTCTACGATTCTTGACTTGACTTTGGCGGATGCTCTATCGGCTCAGAGCGTGCTATCCAGACGATTCTGAACATGACTTCCTCAGCAGACTATGGCTCCGAGGAAGATTTACTCAACACACTACGATCCTTCCTTATCTCTTCTGGAAGTCTACGAACTCCGAGATCTACTATCTTGTAGACTACGATTCTGCCTCGATAGCTCTCGAGTTATCCTTGACTCTCCTGGCAGACTACAATTTCGCGCACAAGTTGCTCAACGATCGAGATTGAAGCCTATCTATTACATCATCAGATCAACCTAACATGTTTGATCTTTCTATATTTATAGTCCTTGTACATCATTTCTTTTTAAGGACTTTAAAGACCTGTTTTGCTTATGTAGGATCAACCTAACATATTTGATCAATTCATTCTAAGTCCTTGTACATATGTTTCTATAATCTATCAGAGGACTTTACAGCTTTTTTTAATGCAAGCATACTTGCATATTCATCCACATATATATCATAATCAAATCATATATAAATAGGAATATAATTCACATGTTTATTTTTCACAATTATTATTTGCAATATTGACGATGTCTAGAAGTTCTGTCAAGGAGAGGTTTGGTCACCTAATCATACGAATAGGAGAAATCCTTATTGAAAGCCCTCTTTCACAGGAATGACCCTGGTTGTTAAATATTGTGAATTATAATAATGATGATAAATATTATTAAAAATATTAAAGGGATTTTTATGAAGTATTTGATGTAAATTTTGCTTATTTTATGGACCCCCCCCCCCCATTTACCCATTTTTCAAATAATCGGTAGGAAGTTATTCAATATATATATAATGGGACCCACCTGTGATGGTGAAATGTTGGTGGGAGGGAAACACACATGGGCTCACGTGGAAGTAAAATGAAATGTGGGAGGGGGGGAGAATTTAGTCATGGGAGGATTGTAATATATATATATATATATATATATATATATATATATATATATATATATATATATAATATAGTTGACAAAATGGGAAGGAAGAAAAAACTGATCACATGAGTGTATCCTGTGAATTTGTTTGACACATGCTATATATATATTTAATATATATATATATATATATATATATTTATAATATTTTATTTAAAAGTTTTCATTTTATTAGAATATTTTATTGCATAGTATCCTTTCCATTCTCCTATAAATAGGATGCTTAATAAATAGGATGCTTAGTTAGAATTGAAAATCACACCAGAATCAGAGAATTCTTCTTCTATAATCTTGAGCGTATTTCTTTAGAGTTTAAGAAAGTTTTGAGCGTAGAAAATAGTGCAAGCTTTCTTCAAGAATATCCCCACCCTACTAGTCAGAATACTATTCTTTTCAAGGTAAGGGATGTTATTTTTGTTCAATATTCGCTTGAATAATATTTTCTTCCATACTATATAGTATGTAAGTAATATTATTTCGTTTTAGATTTCGAATTCTATACTCATTTGGTTAAAATTTTGGCTTTTATACTCCATGAAATTAGTAGAATATCCTTCTTATTTGCACTTCATCCAGTATCTTTTCATGGAAATATTATTCTGAGCATTCTTGATAAGTTTTAACTTTTTCATGCTAGAGTACTATTCATGGGTTACTATTCCTAAATTACTATTCACGGGGTACTATTCAGTCGACTACTATTCACTCGAGGTAATTCATGATAAAAATTGATTCGGTCCAAATCATTTTTGGTACAATATTATTCTTGAATTTTACTCCACAAAGCAGTATCATGTTGACAATTTGGACGTTATTGATTTCTGAATAAATTAATTTATAAATCTTTAAAAATTTATCCTTTGCTTTCATTTAATTGAATTATTATATCATTGTCATCATCCTTATGTTTATATTATGATAAAAGTCATCTGTGGCTGTAGTGCATAGATGGACTTGGTATGATTATGACCAGGGATTATTCGATATAATAATGACTGTAATGTTAAAAATGATGTGGTAAAAGTCCTCATTGGCCCGTAGTGCATTGATGGACAGTTGTTGGCATGATCATGACCATTGATGAATACACGAATATCCTTGGGTCATAGTGAATGGATAATTTGTGGTCGTGATACTAAAGAATATCCTTGGCCGTAGTGCAAGGGTGATTCAATGATGTGAATTATTTATTAAGCTGAGTCTCAGCAATAAAGTTGATGAAAAACCTTTTAAATCATAGAAGATAGTAGATTTTATGCTCTACTTGACTCTTCTAATGGATTACTTGTTCCGCTGCAGTTAAACTTGATATTTGTTATATTTTATCAGTTTAACACTGTTGAAGGCTAACGATAATTTATTCTGCATTATTTTAGTCATAATATTTTTTACTGGGCTAGTTGAGCTCACCCTTTGCTTTCATTGTTCTCTTCAAGAAATGAGAATATAGCAGGGACTAGTCGAGGAACGGAGTGACAGTCCAGATGATAGCATTAGCAGTCCTCACTATTCTATTAAATAGTGTGATAATAAATGTAATGAGAACTCCATTGAGTGTGGATATTGTCTAGATGATAATATTCGTTTTAAAACTCTCAGTTTATGTTTTGTCGTATATTACACGACAATTGTATTATTAAGTTGTATTTGAATTTTGTACCATGTTTTTGGCGACTCAAGATGGGTGATGTATACCTATTTTGGGGGCGTCACACACACACACACACATATATATATATATATATAATTATTATTATATAGATGTATAGTTTCTTAATACGAGACTTAAAAAGAATATAACATATTACAATTTAGAGGTTATTCCTATTTATAACTGGCCCAAATTGGGACCAAATTTTTTTATAATATTGTAGAGGTTATTCTTATATAGAGTATTCTTAAATAGGGGTTTTAGTGTATAAGAAAAAATAAAATATGTAGCGTCTATACTAATTTTGTTGAGCATAAAGTTCGATTAGTGATAATTCCTCGTACCAGAATAAAAATTTTGGTCGACTTTTCACGAGTATTAAGAAAAAAATAAAATAATAAAATTGTTCATAATAATATATCATTAATTATTTCTAATATAGATGAGAGAGTGACTTTCTAGCATTTCATTTCAAAATATTTTCAGCACGTAACTAATTATACTTATTAAATATGGAGAGAGAATTAGAATAAGAAAAGTATGAGATATTTAATACTAAGGGTATAATAGAAAAAATTGTGTAAAAGTTTGATTATTAAAGAAAAGTGGACATTTAAAATGAGACTAGACATAACAAAAAATAGGTTTGGATTGATTTTGGAACCAGAACTATATTACCTATATTTAATATGGGTTATGTGGTTTGGATTTAAATGGTTATGAGTCGAATCTAGGTCGACCTATCTTTTAAATTATAGTTTCACTAAAATCTTAATTTCTGTTATACTAAAAGAGTCTTATTTTAATTTTTTAGACTAAAATTTTAAACTAAAATTTTTAATTGATGTGATTAATTTGAGTATTAAAAATATTATTTTTGTGATTATATGCACTTTCAAAAAAAATTTACATTAATAATTATTATGTTAATTAAAATTAATGAAATTATTGATAATTTTATTACAATAATCAAGAAATATTATTTTTTTTTGAGTGTATATATAATTAGTAAAAAAATTGAGGGAGGGGGGGAGGGTGGGGTGGAATGTATACATAATCAATAAATAATATTTTTTGGGGGGTGGGGGCGGGGTGGATGGGGGTGGCGTGGGGGTATAATTTTAATTATATAATATAAATTGTATAATTTAAATGAGTTATTTTAATTAAGTAAGGGAGGAGATATTAATTATTTAAATTAGTATTTCGTTACATTAAAAGTGTTCACTTTATTATGAATTAATTCTATAATTAGTAAAATAATTTTTATACATAATTACAAATGTATAAATTACAAAAGTATGTAATATGTATAATGTATATGTGTTTTATAAGAATGTAGTGTAATAATGTATACATGTTGATGTATTAGCTTTACAAAGTGTAAAAAAATATTATAGACTAATATGGGTCAAAACTAGTTAAACTAGATTCAAACCATATTTGTAATAATAATATGGGTCCAAAACCAAACAAATCCATTACCTAAAAACTAGTTAACCAACCCAATAGATTCAAGTGATTTTGGTTAACTATATAGTTTTCAACTTAAATTGTTAAGTCTACATGAGACTACCTGAAATACACTACAAAAAAAAATCTCTAACAACAACCGAAAGTATCTGCGATCGCACATTTTGGTCGCTAATAACATTAACTGCGACCGGTAATAGCGATCGCACTGTATTTTCGTCGCTATTAGTATTCGCGAGTGCATGTAGTCGCTAATAGTATGGACTTGGTCGCTAAAGGTATTTTTCCTCCTAAAATTTGGCACAAAATTAGCCAGGCAAGCCTAATAGCGACTGGCTCTTATTAGCGACCGCACGTGGTTGCTACATATGCCACATGTTTAAATATTAATGACCACAGGCGGTCGCAGAACGCGGTCGTTTATTCTATTTAATCTAACTCAAACCAGACATTCAGACAGAATAGAAAACGAAGAAAAGAAGCACGAAGAGGGAGAAGACGGCAGGGAGAAGAAGGCAAGGAGAAGAGGGAGAAGAACAAATTAGGTAGTGCTCGCATTTCCTCGATTTAGGTACGTTAATATATCTCTTTATTATGCATTTTTTTTGCTAAAAGGGTTTTCAATTTTCATCTCAATATGGAAATTTACTTGGGAAAATCTGTCAATTGTGCTCATGCTTCTTCTAATCACTTCTCCAGTAGGTTAATCCTCCATCTTAATTTATGATATAATCATTATTATTTGGAATCTATGCTGAGTTAATTTGGTAGTCAGAGACTTATTATTGTCTGTTTATTTGGTAGTCGAAAAAGAAATAGACAAAAATTGGTATAGATATTTGGGCATTCCGTCCTCAAAGATTTAAATGTGAAACTGAAACTTAACTAAAGACAAACATTTTTTGCAGTTTGGAGTGGAAATATTTATTTTGTTTTTCGTAAGCAAAATGTGAATGAGACTGGGAATGGGAATGAGAATGGGAATGGGAATGGTACAAAGTTGTTAGTTTTTGGAACAATTGACATACATTTTGCTTAGCTTAATTATTCCGTCTGAGCCTATATGTACCTGACACATAATTAACTTTTAAAGTGACTGGTGATTTGCTCATGTATATGTATATGTATATATATAGGAATTAAGGAGTACTACCTTTTTTATATAGGAGTAATTGGTTTGATGAAACATTAAATGAAGACAAAACTACCACCACTTGAATGATCAAGACATAGAAAGAAAATGAAATATGGCTCCCTCACCCTCACCTTTAATATTATAATACCAATCATTTATTTAAATGTTTTACTCTATTTAATTCCATATTAATGTGAATTCACCTACATCACCTTAAAGGATCAAAAATAATTCTTGGTACTAGGAAAAAGGCCAACAACAATCTCAACTTGCGGGGAATCTATTACTTCACAATTGGCTCCTAGAAAAATAGGAGAATAAACAAAATAAATATAAAAGGACTCATAAGACTAAATGGCAATAAACATAATCTTGAATATTAAGGCTTAACCCGAAACCTTGGTTGCAATATATGATCATACTTATTCCAATCCAATAACATGAACATGAGTATGACATAAAACATAACTAGGAATTAAGTTTATCCATAATTTAATCAAGAAGAAGGTTCAAAGAAGTTTATCCATAATTCACAGTCGAGAGATCAAGATTCCTGCAATTTTAAACAAATAAGTAATCAATTTCAGTCATTCTCTTGTAGAAACTAGAGTGCCTCCTAGCCAAAAACAACTTGACTCGCCTTCTTTCTACAAGAAATCAATTTCAGTCTTTCTCTTGGTTGTTATCTCTTGGCATACAAGGATATCATGAGTAAAAATATGTATGCTATAAGTATGACTTAGCTTAGAATAGAAAGAAAATGAAAAGTACAAACACAAACACAAGTATGTAATGTTTTGGACTATTTTGGGTATCAAATGACTTTATAGGACTAATAGTCCCACATTAAGGGACTAATAGTATGCCTTCTTCTGCAATCTTGATATACGCAGCGTTATAGTTTCTAGAACATATTGCAAAGTCCATTGACTGTTCTTCAAACTTGACCATCAAGATATTTTTATCACCTAACGTCCTATCCTATGTAGAAGAGTTTTTGTTGTGTTCAGATATGGACCCTGGAATATATAAAGGCAATGAGTATATGTTGTTAGGAATAAACATATGAATGATATTCCTATTTACATATGATTTGATTATGATATATATATATATATATGAATGAATATGCAAGTATGTTTGCATTAAGAAAAGATGTAAAGTCCTTTGATAGATAATAGAAACATATGTACAAGGACTTAGAATGAATTAATCAAATATGTTAGGTTGATCCTACATAAGCTAAATAGCTTTGTAAAGTCCTTAAAAAGAAATGATGTACAAGGACTATAAATATAGAAAGATCAAGCATGTTAGGTTGATCTTATTACGTAATAGATATGTTGGTCTAATCGTCGAGCACTGCACCAGAAATCGTAGTCTGCCAGGAGAGTCAAGGAAAACTCGAGAGCTATCAAGGTAGAATCGTAGTCTACAAGATAGTAGATCTCGAAGTTCGTAGACTGCTAGGAGAGACGAGGAAGGATCGTAGTGTATCAAGTAGCACTTCCTCGGAGCCGTAGTCTACTGAGGAAGTCATGTTCAGAATCGTAGAGACAGCGTGCCTACGAGCATCTGCCGAAGCCAAGTCAAGAATTGTAGACTACACTCGAGTCGTAGAGTCTACCAATGTCAAAGCCAAGTCAAGAATCATAGACTACACTCAGGTCGTAGAGTCTACTGATCGTATCAAAGGCAGAGATCGTAGTCGAGAAAGATCAGACGAAGACAACAAGCACAACGACAGAAATCGTAGTGTCAAGATCTGATCTCAGAGTCGTAGTGTCTGCACAGCCGAAGCTGAATCGTAGAGTGCAAAGCTAAGACCTCAATAGATATACTCACAAAACCAAGGTAGAATCATAGAGCAAACACGATTCTCAACAATTGAGCACTCCCAGAATATCCAAAGGAATGAAGCCTCGAGTTGGTACTGTAAAGATACATCTCACCTAAAGGAAGCAAGAGAGCACTCAACGAATGGCATGCAAGCTAATAGAAGATCTAAGCATCAACCCAATCAACATCCAGATTGAGTTGTGAAGCCATTCAAGATGAAGTCTTCCACAAGACGATCATAAGAAGACTTCAGTAGCTGACTAAGGAAAGTCAGCATATGCAGTAGCTTTCAAGTGGAAAGATGACAACGATCTTGGAAGTAACCAGGATCGTAGTGTTTTCCAAACAAAGAAGGAACTGATGGAGTATACACAAAGATACTAGTCAGCCTCTGAAGAACAAGGCTAAAGTGATTAAGCATTGGGTCAGTCCATTGATGATAAGTGAACGGAAGATCACAAGGAGAAAGCGAGCTGGACACGCCACAAATCTGAAGTGTCTTGTTATTCAGAAGGGGCCAGATCAAGGAGTCAAGCCATCAATATATTAGAGCAGTCGAGGCAAACAGAAGTGATGAAGCATTGTACGAAAGAAGGAAGAGTTGTTCTTAACTAAAGGTCAAGTGAACACTCTTCAAGATCGTAGTGCTGACTCTACATGTCAATAAGCATCAGTCAATAAGACACTACGATCAGGTCCAAGAAGAAGTGCATTAGAATTGTTGAGTTTGAACAACTGAGGATTGAAGCATTGGCAACGGTTCAATTTGAAGGCTGGCATTCGGATAAAAGCTTATTAAGAGTATCAATGCAAGGACAATCTCTGATCAAGAAATTAGAAGGGGGAAATAAAGTCGTTGACCTGCCCGAGACATCAAAGTAACATATCTGACGGGGTAGGTGAAACAGTAGACTATAGTGTCAGAAAGTCAGAAAAAGATGTCATGTCACATCTACAGTCTGCACCAAATAACTCGAGATCTGTGAAACAATTTGAATAGCTTTCAACGACTACCTTCCAACGGGAAGATTGGAAAGTAGTATAAATCAACAGAGCTTCAAAGATCAAGAGTTGCTGATGATTGCTAAGTTGCAGAATCATTGAGTTATTGGGAATGCTATTGTTGACTATACGAGTTCCACCAAAGATCAACAGAACAAGTCTCAGTGACAGTGAGACTACTAAGGTGGAAGTGAAGCAGCTTTGAAGAAGGACTTAAACAGATTAGAGCTTCACTCAACAAAGATGAGAATGCCACTGAAGATGGCAGCCAAGCTGAGAGCTGAGAAGGCCAAAGAGATAGAATTCAGAAAAGTGGCAGAGTACAAAGAAGATCAGGAGAGCCACTCTACGAATCACCATGAACCTAAAGTTAAAACTGAACAAGTGCAGAACCATGTCTGCAAAACATTCAAGAAGGGTTCAGGGATTGCTAAGTGTCAGCCAAAGTCTACCAAAAGCACAGGGACTTAGCAAATCCAGATGGTGATGGTGCACAACTGACATCAGATGAAGATGAGTAGAAAAGAGTAAAGATCAGCTGCACCAAAGAAGATGTGGTCCAGACTCAAAGCAGAATACAAAGAGGACCACACCAAGTTGCTAAGTACAAAAGATGTTCAGAGCTTAATGACATCTTAGTAGCTTAGCACCTACAACATCAACAACTACAACAACAACAAGAAGCCAGGGCCTGAGGGATCCTTCTCCGGAGGGACTAAATGAAGTTTCCAAGCCTGTTGGGCTTGAAGAGTTCCTAGGGAACTAGAGAAGCTCGAAGGCTGCTGGCCTTGAAGAGTTCTTAGTGAATTGAAGTCCCAAGGCTGCTGGCCTTGAAGGAATCTTAGTGAGTCAGGGTGCTGCCCTTCCTTAGTGGAAATCCTGCTAGTTGAAAGCAGAAGAGTGGATTAGGAGCTTGAGTCTCTGTACCACTTAAAACCCTTTGTGTCTTTTACTTTATGTCATTTACATTATGTACATTAACTGCTATAACTGCCATGTATGTTCTAACTGCTTACCACTAAACTAACTCTACGAACAATATATGTATAAATATGAATATATCAATGAAGGGGATCTTTTACTTATTCCGCTGTGCTTGAAAAGATTCTTATGTTTGTCATATGCTAAATTATTAGCAATACAAAATAAACCAGAAAAGTATTTGGAAAAATAAAGGATCTATTCATCCCCCCCCCCCCCCCTTCTAGATCTATTGTGCCTACTGGGAACTAACAATTGGTATCAGAGCAGGTTCTCATGCTATATTCAAAAGCTAATCGCTTTGAGTCTGATCCTAGGCACAAACATTATTCTAAAACTTAGTTTAGTAGTAAGTCACTTGTTATATGCAGATGAGCTCACACGTTGGAAATATTATGTACAAGTAAATGTGCATATACACCTGAAGCTGCTCAGATTGGTCCATGTTCTTGATTGGCATATCAACAAGACCAATCCTTGCTCACGGTCAATCTTGTAGTCTGAAGACCAAAGAAAGATCAAGAGACATCAACATAAAAGAATCAAACATCCACCAGCCTGAAAAGATGAAAAGGCCATACACGTAATGCTTATCTAGAGAAGAAAGAAGAACTTCTCAAACATGTGCCTGGCCAACCTGCAGCTGGATGTAAACCTTGTGAACTCAAGGATGTCAAAGAACTAAAGATGCTGATATTCTCTCAGCTTGCATCTTCAAGACCACGACTGATTGATTGAAGGTCTACTGGAGCAGCTAGCTATTAGGAGAAATTGAGAAACTATGCACATCAATGCCTAAACTCAGTATATCTTAGATAAATAACTGTTAAGAAACTGACAGTAAAAAGGTACGGTTCCTCACTAATATAAATATGTACATCATGATTGCACCTTCTTATGAACTATAACAGTATTCTTTCAAGGAATCATAATCTACCTAAAAAGGTGAAGAGAGAAAGTACACTGAGGGTGGAAACTCAAATGCCTATAAACTTTCTCTCCATCTAAGTTTTAGGTTGAAGATGACATCTTGAAAGAAATCTGAAATGGGTCATCAGAGCATCACAGGTTAAATTAATTTTATGAGAAGTAATCTTTGCTGATGGGTTAATGTGTATGTACAACCTATGGTCTAAGTGTTTAATAACACACAGAGTATGATCAGTTCTACAAGAGCATCTTGAAGATTCATAGAAATTGATCATCTCTATGAATCAACCAGATACAAATAAATCGTAGAGTTGATTCTCACTCTGTGAACATTTAAATCCCGTGAACATAACCTAGAAAATAATGAAACCATCAAAGAAAGAGTGTGTTTTATTAAAATAGCAAATCTTATACACACTCATCATCGTGCATTATCTAAATTAGTTACATGCATGAATATGACTGTTGGTGATAAATATGATGATTATCCAAATATATGAGGAACAAGGGTTTAGAAAACTAACCTAGCAGGACCCATTTAATTATGGGTACCAAAATAGAAATGTATCTAACCTGCAGGTACCTGGTCTATCTGACCACACTGAGGAATGCTGAAGCAGAAGAATTTAGTCAAGAAGATTCAACCAGCAGAAGGCTTAAGACTATTCAGAAATGATTCTGATAAAATTCCTATATGTCAAAGCCTATCCTGGAAGACTTGCTGAGCTAATCTGAATGAAGCTCACATTGTTACTGATCCTTAAAAAGAAGCAAGTCATTCAACCAAAGATGTAAAAGGGTCTTAGATGACAAATCATACAAAGCATGTCATAATAGAAGAATCCTCACGGAAGCTCACCACATAGGATCATCGAGCATCAAACATGAGGAACTCATTACGGGAGCAGAACTCCACAAGTACAAACTGTAAAAGAAGACTACGTTCATAGTGCTGTCAAATGATCGTAGAATGATCAGTCCTAGAAATATCCATGTCTATGATGTAAACATATTTAATTGTCAGTGATGATTCCAGTCAGAAAGAGACATGCAAAGATACCTCCTAATGCATATGAAGAAAAGGAAATCACACCTCACTGATAAGACATCATCAACTATGGGGGAGCAGTGATCTGTTAAGGAACAACAGCACTGAAATACACTATGAATAAATGTACCAGCTACAGAGTCCCAAAACTTCGTGGCTGATGAACTAAATGAAGATCCATAGTCAGTAAGAACATCTCAAAACGTACTACTGATAACCTATCAGTCACCCAACTCAAAATCGTGGAATGCCTACGATCAAACATCTGATCGTAGTGTAAGAGCAGGAGGACACCACTATTACAACAAATGTAATTGTCTAAAGTTGGTAAAAGACCTCCTTATTAGAAAAGGTTAAATGAGATATCAGTGCAAATTACCTCTAAAGTACTTCATCTGGAAAGCGCCTCAGGGACAAACCTGACCCTTAGCTCACTCTAAGAGGTTGGCCCTTCCTGAGCTACCTTAACCCAGAAGGATTGCTTGATCAAGTTCATCTCAAGGATCAAGATAGTCAATGATCGTAGAGTAGAGATTGAAGAGAACTCAATGATCATGATGTAACCACAACGATCATAGTGCCACCTCAGCGATCGTAGAAATAGATTCGACGATCGCAGTCCTATAAAAGGCTACTCTAACTTATGAGGAGCTTGGAAGAACAGGACAATTGCTCAAACATTCAGATTATGGGAGATAAGTTCGAATGCTGGTTGGAAAGATGTCCTGCTGAAGAAAAGTGCCCAAGGCCTCATGAAGTACATCAGTAGTTGAGCCATGCAGGTTCAACATGAGTAGTAATGTCAAAACCATCCACTGTAACATCTCTCAAAAGTTGATCGTTGAGTCAATAAAGAAAAATGTAGAGTCTATAGCTGCCTTATCATACTACTCTACGAACCAAAGAGGTCAACGGTCAATCCACGTCAATCAAACGTCTACTCTTCTAAAAGAGACATCTAACTAAAAAGTTAATGGGGAGTTACAACTCATTACTGGGCATCGTGCAACCAATGGCTAGTTGACACATCACAGCGTATGCAGAGTCAGAGGGAACTACCATAAAGACAAATTCAAAATTTACAAACAGTTACCAGAACCTATCGAACATCTCTCCCTCCCATTTTCAAACCCTAGAATTCTCTTCGAAGCTTAAATCGATTAAGCCTCCAAAACCCAAACAACAATCAGCTGTCTCTCATAAATCTCTCTAAATCAATACCTATATTCCTCGAATCATTCAAATGGAAGATTGGCGAGTAATCACTGGCATCCAGCTCGGAACCAAGTAGTTTAAGAAATCCAAAAAGAAGTTCAGAGACATTCTTGAACTTGTGAAGAAAGTTGGATTCTTAGAATGTCTTGAGGTAAGCACTCGAGTATACACTGAACTGGTTAAGGAATTCTACTCAAATGCATCCATAAATGCCGGAACCCTTTCAACCAAGGTTAAAGGTCAGTCTCTAAAGCTAAAATCATCCGATATCAATCAGTGCTTAGGTTTTCTTGACCTAGGACTGAAAAACCTTGATGAGATCGACACTGAGCAAGCAAAGGAGATTATGGGGTACCAAAGAAGCCCTAATCTGAAGGACATGAAGAAATAGGAGTTTCCTGAGGAATTCGAGTTCCTTGCTGAGATAGTAGGCAAATGTATATTATGCAAGGATACGGCACATGACACTGTGCTTGATCAACAACTGAAGATTATGTCTGCAATAGTTCTGAAGAAATGAATAAACTTTGGAGTTATCTTGTTCGATCAAATCTCAAAATGGGTGGAAAAGGCTGAGTTGAAGAAGTCTACAGAAAAACCACTTACAAAGGTGTTTTATGGAAGACTGCTGAGTATTGTGATGAAGAAGAAGCTGGGAAGCAAGATCAAGGATGATGAAGGAAAACCTCTGAATGTTCACAAAGTAATGTCTCCACAACTATTTGTGAATTAGAAGAAAAACCCAAAGGAGAACAGAAGGCTAACTACAGCAGGGGGCAGTAGAAAGAACTCTGCTAAGAAAAGAAAGGTAAAAGAGGTGGAAAGTTCTGAATCTGGTGACTCTGTACCAGCAATAACCACACCAGCCAGGAAGAAATCCAAAGGTGTGAGGAAAACTGAGGTCCCACCAAGAAGTCTCTCCACCAAAGATAAGGATAAAGATGAAAAGGTCTCAACTGCAGAGACCACAAAGAGGAGAAGTAGCAGACTATCTCAAGGGCCATCCATAAAGAAAGCTAAGGTGGTAAACAGACAAGTCCCAATTTCCCAAGAAAGTTCATCTGACGAAAGGGAGAACATAGAGTCAGAGGAAAAAAAGGAAACTGATGGTCTCAAGACCGAGCCCCCGAAGAACGAATCCGACAATGAAGCTGAAGCTGGATTCTTGGAAGAAAAAGTAAAATCTACTGATGAAGGAAAACGCACAAGCCCTGTGGCTAACTCTTAGAGCATTTACTCTGACGATGAAGAAAAGTTGCAAGCTAACCCAACTGTACCTTCAAATGCAAATGCTCAAACAAGCCCAGATGATGGATCAAATGATGTTGATTCTGAAGAAGGAGGACATGATCCTGCCAATACTGAAAGTCAAGAAAGCTTGCCTGAAGATTCAAAGGCCTCAGAGTCTGAAGAGGAAGAAGAGTCTGACTCTCCTAGAGCTGAACCTCCAAGGAGGAGAAAGTGCTACAGACTACTTGCTCAATTTGCCTCCAAGAAGAGAAGTGATCAATCTACTGCAGTCATTGAATTAAGCAATGATGAATCTGATTCACAGGAAGAAGGTGCTGAAGATGGAACTAGTAATGAAGAAGATGAGTCCAAGGAAGATCTCTTTGAAGAAGGTTCTGAAAATGAAATTCAACAAGAAGAATTCACTAATGAATCTGAGGAAAGGAGCCAACAAGATTCAGGCTCGACAAGAGAAGAAATAGAGAAAGATTCTGACTCTACACATCAGGAATCAGAAGAACCAGAAGATTTTCCTTTCATTTCTCCAGCTAGGAGTAACAGAAGAATAGAAGTGGAAGCCTCGAATGAACCACCAGAAGTACTTCCAGAAATTCCAGGACTAGAACTGGTGGCTCAGAACTTCCCAAAGTTGAAGAGTGATGCAACAATGATGATCAAGGACAAGCCCCACTACAAAGTCTACAGACATACTGGAAACCACTATATTCCCTTTTATCGCAGAGTGGACACTGAAGGCAGAAGGATTATGGCCAAGGGGATAATCGTAAAGTCTGTTCACTCTACCACTAACGATGTTCAAATCCAAATTATGAAGCCTCCATCTGCCCAAGCTCAGATATATAACATTCCTTCATCCTCCAATCACGATTGGTATTTAAAGAGTTTTTAGATTCTCACTGCCTTTGAAAATCTGTCAAAGGATGAAAATCATAAAGTCCAATCTGGTGTTCAAGACCAAATGAACAAATTCCTTTGGAGCAGGAACTATTGAAGAACTCTGATGAGCTGATCAAGAAGATATCTCAAATCACTGAAGAGTCAAAGAGGTTGACAGCAACAGAAGATAACTCAGTTCATGACAGTCTACAAGCCACCATAGCTGATGTATCTCTTAAAATCAAAGAGAGAGATCACATCTATCTAAAAGCCATAAATGATCAGAAGGAAGAAGCTCTACGAACACAAAATGCAAATGAAAAGAAACTCCAAGTCCTCTCTGACTAGATTGACAACATGAATCAGTCTTTCTCTATGCAACTTGAGTTAAGCCAACAAGAACTCAAGATAGAAGTTGGTAACTCCTCTTATCTAATGGAGCAGCTTATGCAACAGCTCTCCCAAGTGATTAATGACAAAAAGGGGGAGAAAAAGAGGCAGAGTAAGAGGCACTCTAGAAAGGGCAAGAAGAGCAGAAGGAAACAGCAGAAGAAGACAGCAGAAGAAGAAGTTGGGTTATCATCTGAGGGGGAGCCAAAGGATGATGAGCCTATGTTTGCAAAGCCTGAGGGGGAGCCATAAGAAGTAGAAGAGAAACATACATCTGAGGGGGAGCAAACAAAAGAAATGTAGTCAATATCCCAGGGTGAGCAGGTGCAAAAAGATCAAATAGATGAATGGCTGCTCAATAAACATCCTAGAAGCATACATGGAGCCAAAGAGGTACATCTCTAACTAGTTAGGTATGTTCTGGTTTCAGGATGTAAAATATCATTGTATTAAATTTCATATCATTATAAATGACATTCATGATTATCTGTTTTAAATGTCTACAAATTTTCTCACCCAGATATATAAGATTCATTCATAACATGCATATGCACTTATTATTTTTGTCATAATCAAATAGGGGGAGATTGTTAGGAATAAACATATGAATGATATTCCTATTTACATATGATTTGATTATGATATATATATATATATGAAGGACTATACAAGTATGTTTGCATTAAGAAAAGCTATAAAGTCCTTTGATAGATAATAGAAACATATGTACAAGGACTTAGAATGAATTGATCAAATATGTTAGGTTGATCCTACATAAGCTAAACATCTTTGTAAAGTCCTTAAAAAGAAATGATGTACAAGGACTATAAATATAGAAAGATCAAGCATGTTAGGTTGATCTTATGATGTAATAGATATGCTGGTCTGATCATCGAGCACTGCACCAAAAATCGTAGTCTACTAGGAGAGTTAAGGAAAACTCAAGAGCTATCAAGGCAGAATCGTAGTCTGCAAGATAGTAGATCTCGGAGTTCGTAGACTTCTAGGAGAGACCAGGAAGGATCGTAGTGTATCGAGTAGCACTTCCTCAGAGTCGTAGTCTACTAAAGAAGTCATGTTCAGAATCGTAGAGACAGCTTGCCTACGAGCCGGCCGAGCATCTGCCAAAGCCATGTCAAGAATCGTAGACTACACTCGAAGTCGTAGAGTCTACTAATGTTAAAGCCAAGTCAAGAATCGTAGACTACACTCAGAGTCGTAGAGTCTACTGATCGTATCAAAGGCAGAGATCGTAGTCGGGTAAGATCAGATGAAGACAACAAGCACAACGACATAAATCGTAGTGTCAAGATCTGATCTCGAAGTCGTAGTGTCTGTACAGCCAAAGCTGAATTGTAGAGTGCAGAGCTATGACCTCAACAGATATGCTCACAAAGCCAAGGTAGAAATGTAGAGCAAACACGATTCTCAATAATTGAGCACTCCTAGAATATCCAAAGGAATGAAGCCTCTGGTTGGTACTGCAAAGATACATCTCACCTAAAGGAAGCCAGAGAGCACTCAACGAATGGCATGCAAGCTAATAGAAGATCTAAGCATCAACCCAATCAGTATCCAGATTGAGTTATGAAGCCATTCAAGATGAAGTCTTCCACAAGATGATTATAAGAAGACTTCAGTAGTTGACTAAGGAAAGTCGACATATATGATGAGTCATCAGTGGAAAGATGACAACAATCTTGGAAGTAGCCAGGATTGTAGTGTTTGCCAAACAAAGAAGGAACTGATGGAGTATTGATGAGTGGAATTTATACCCGCAAATTGGATACTTTATGACTTAAATAGTTGCCTGTCCTCGTAGTTTTTATACGGTTTTATATAATAATTGTGTTACTGTGCTTAAATGATGTACTGCAGAGCTTTACAGTGCTTTTCTAGCTTTAAAGGGGCAAAACGATCAAATTCTATATAGTCGCGCTGCAGCGCCAAAGTCTAGCTTAAAGCCCGCGCCACCTCCTGACCCCTGCTGACGTAAGCCGCGCCGTGGCGCCACTATTCCTTTATGGGCTCGCGCTGCAGCTCGAGCTCCGTGTCCAAGATACTAATGTGGCGCTAAAGCGCCAATTATAGCTTGATGGGCCGTGCCGTGGCGCCACCTGTAGTTCCCAGGCAGAGAATGCTTGCTTTTGACTTAGCAAAGGAGCAGAACATAAAAAAGAAAGAGGGAGGCTACATAACAAACAACATACATAGAGAGAGAAGAGCACATATCATATTCCTTAGTATTTAGCTTAGGATCTTGTTTAGTTTTCTTTTGTAATTTCTCTTCCTTTCTTCAGATAGATGTTTGTAAATATAGATTAGTTAGATTAGGGAGAAGTTTGGGTTTCTTTGGCTCATCAAGAGCGATGAGCTACACGGACTGGAGAGCTTGATTCGAATAGAATAGTTAGAGATTGAAGGGCCTTGACAGAGTTTCTTCGTATCTATTTATTTTCTCTGATTTTATAATCCATAAATGTTATCTTTATTGCTACTTGTATTTTATTCAATAGCTATGAAATGAATATTTGCTCTAAGGTTATAATGGAACCATTTGTGATTGAAATTGGCTGTCTTATCTCTTTGGTTGGCACCATTTGATTTGGTTTGATATATTTATGCTTAATGATTCTCGCTAAGACATTAGCGATGATTTTGGTAATTTACATGATATCGACAGAAGAATTATAGATTTACACTTGAATATATTGGCATGTGATTGTGGGTTTCGACTGCATAAGTTGTGCGTAGAATAGACATATATCTATTCACCACGTGCGACCTAATTGAGAGCTTATGCTTAAATCCTTGTTCTGATCAATTCTCATAGACATATGTAGGATTGTATCTAGCTTGGGCGTTCTTTTCTGTTCTATTCCCTATCGGGTGGATCTGGAAAGGATATGTTTGTACATACCTCGATAGAGGTGTATGAGCCCTTGTGTGTTCTCGGTCGACAAATTTTCATGACCATTTAGACCATAGAGAGAATGGTAGCTAGTTTGATGAAACATAGCACTCCAGGTGTTCGACAGAATGCCTGAATGGGGTGAAGTTGTAACCTTAGCTTGTTATTCCTAAGATTATCATTCGTTATCCATTTACTTACTTTGATAATTAGTTATGCTTATATTAATCACTCTTTCATTTATTGCTGTTCGAATAAGACTTTAGCGATACAAATTCGGTATTTGGTAAATATTAGTGATAGTTCCTCGTGGGTACGACATTCCACTTATCACTGTATTACTTGTTAGACCGCGTATATTTGTGCGTGTTTAGTGATCGATTTTCCGACCAACAAGTTTTTGGATACACAAAGATACTGGTCAGCCTCTGAAGAACAAGGCTAAAGTGATTAAGCATTGGGTCAGTCCATTGATGATAAGTGAACGAGAGATCACAAGGAGAAAGTGAGCTAGACACGCCACAAATCTGAAGTGTCTTTTTATTCAGAAGGGGCGAGAGCAAGGAGTCAAGCCATCGATGATCGAGAGCAAATGAGGCAAATGTAAGTGATGAAGTACTGCACGAAAGAAGGAAGAGTTGTTCTTCACTAAAGATCAAGTGAACACTCTTCAAGATCGTAGTGCTGACTCTACATGTCAATAAGCATCTGTCAATAAGACACTATGATCAGGTCCAAGAAGAAGTGCATCAGAATCGTTGAGTTCGAACAACTGAGGATTGAAGCATTGGCAACGGTTTAATCTAAAGGCTGGCATTCAGACAAAAGCTTATTGAGAGCATCAATGCAAAGACAACCTCTGATCAAGAAATCAGAAGGGGGAAATAAAGTCGTCGACCTGCCAGAGACATCAAAGTAACATATCTAATGGGGTAGGTGAAACGAAAGAGATCGCAGTGTGTCGGAAAAGTCGTAAAAAGATGTCATGTCACATCTGCAGTCTGCACCAAATAATTCGAGATCTGTGAAGCAATTTGAATAGCTTTTAACGGCTACCTTCCAACGGGAAGATTGGAAAGTAGTATAAATCAACAAAGCTTTAAAGATCAAGAGTTGCTGATGATTTCTAAGTTGTAGAATTGTTGAGTTATTGGGAATGCTATTGTTGACTCTACGAGTTCCACCAAAGATCAACAGAACAAGTCTCAGTGACAGTGAGACTACTAAGGTGGAAGTGAAACAACTTTGAAGAAGGACTTAAACAGATTAGAGCTTCACTCAACAAAGATGAGAATGCCACTGAAGATGGCAGCCAAGCTGAGAGCCGAGAAGGCCAAAGAGATAGCATTCAGAAAAGTGGCAGAGTACAAAGAAGATCGGAGAGCCACTCTATGAATCACCATGAACCTAAAGCTAAATCGAACAAGTGCGTAACCATGTCCGCAAAACATTCAAGAAGGTTTCGAGGATTGCTAAGTGCCGCATTTAAGTCTACCAAAAGTCTGAGGACTTAGCAAATCCAGGATGGTGATGGTGCATAGTGACATCATATGAAGATGAGCGAAAAAGAGTAAAGATCAACAGTACTAAAGAAGATGTGGTCCGGACTCAGCGCGAATGCAAAGAGGACCACACCAAGATGCTAAGTACAAAAGATGTTCAGAGCTTAATAACATCTTAGCAGCTTAGCACCTACAACATCAACAACTACAACAACAAGAAGCCAGGGCCTGAGGGGTCCTTGTCCAGAGGGACTAAATGAAGTTTCCAAGCCTGCTGGGATTGAAGAGTTTCTAGGGAACTAGAGAAGTTCCAATGTCACTTTGGCCTTGAAGAGTTCTTAGTGAATCAAGTCCCAAGGTCAGCGGGCCTTGAAGGAATCTTAGTGATTCGGGTTTCGCCCTTCCTTAGTGGAAATCCTGCTAGTTGAAAGCAGAAGAGTGGATTAGGAGCTTGAGTCTTTGAACCACTTAAAACCCCTTATGTCTTTTACTTTATGTCATTTACATTATGTACATTAACTACTATAACTGCCATGTATGTTCTAACTGCTTACCACTGAACTAACTCTACGAACAATGTATGTATAAATATGAATATATCAATGAAGGGGATCTTTTACTTATTCCGTCCGTGCTTAAAAAGATTCTTATGTTTATCATATGCTAAATTATTAGCAATACAAAATAAACCAGAAAAGTATTTGGAAAAATAAAGGATCTATTCAACCCCCCCTTCTAGATCTATTGTGCCTACTGGGAACTAACATATGTGATGTTATGTTAATTCCTTATACATTCTTGTTGCTCTCATATGCCTATAAATGGTCAAGTATGCATGCCCTCGTGCATGTGGATAGTCCATATTATAGGAGAGACTTTGTCGAAATTTTTTCGTTGGTCGGGTAATTTAGACTTGTCCCAATCCATATGCAGACTATGCATGATGCAATGATTCATATTCTACCCCTAGGAATCTATTGTCTTTAGGTTGGTGTCAGTTAAAATATGTAGGATGACATAAGACCATACTTCATTCTAATTTAAGATCCACAATAATATACCATGCCTTTGGGTTGTCGATCTCAAGTTGTGCAAATTTTTTTTGGTATGTATCCTTGTTCAATTTTCGAATAATCATATATGATGCACACTCATGTTATATATGTACATATACATCTATATGTATTTATAAGCATTATAAATGGCATTGAGCTGAATTGTAAATCTCTAACAAGGGAATACAATAATTTATGTCAACGTAGGTATCGTGGTATCATGGACCTCTATTCAGACCGTAGTTGGATGAGACGATGAAATTCAAGTGCCCAGATAGGTGCTACAGTAGAATTTAGAGCTGGTTGCCAAGTATTTTTAGATTATGCGTATAGTCACCCAGAATGTGTTAATGGTAAGAACAAGATAAGATGTCCTTGTTTGAAGTGTAAGAATATAAATTATATGGACAGAGACATAATAAACTATCATTTACTTGTTTCTGGGTTCATGAACAATTACGAAGAATGTTGGTGGGCACATGGGCAGAGAAGAGATAGTGGCATCGCACAAGTACATAATCCAGGCAGCAGTACCCATCGCATGAATTACATGATTCATGATATTGCAGGGCCGAATTTTGATTGTGAACAAGGCAGAGAGCAACCTATGAATTCTGATGCCAAAGCATTCTTTAAGTTGTTAGACGAGGGTAGCGAACCGTTGTGGCATGGTTGCACGAAGCATACTACATTATCTGCAGTGGCGACATTACTTAACATCAAGGCTAATCACAACATGAGCCATGGGTGTTTTGAGTCACCCTTGAGGGCCATTAAGAGTATGTTGCCTGTCGGTGAAAAATTTCCCGATAACTACTACTATTGTAAAAAAATGGTGAAGAAGTTGGGTCTTAGCTATCAAAAGATCGATGCATGTCCGAACGATTGCATGTTATTTTATAAAGAAAATGAACAGAAGACAAAGTGCACGTTTTGCAGTTATGAACGATTTAGGCCTAATAAAGAGGGTGTGACTACAAAAAAACGAATATACCTTTTAAGATTTTAAGGTATTTTCCAATTACACCTCAGCTCAAAAGATTTTACATGTCTTCAAGAACAGCTGAACATATGACTTTGGCATACGAAATCTCCAACCAAAGATGGAGAACTAAACCATCCCGCATATGGGCAGGCTTGGAAATATTTCAACTTAGCACATCCCGGGTTTGCATTAGAACCTAGAAATGTGAGGCTTGGATTGTCCACTGATGGTTTCAACCCGTTCGACCACTCAGTTGTTTCGTACTCCTGCTGGCCTATGATTGTTACTCCGTATAACTTGCCTCCTTGGATGTGTATGAAACAACCATACTTGTTTCTTTCAATCGTGATTCCTGGTCCCAAGAGTCCTAGAAAGAACCTAGATGTTTACTTGAGACCTCTTATAGACGAGTTGAAGGTATTGTGGGAGGATGGAGTATAGACTTGGGATGTTTCCACGAAAACAAATTTCAACCTTAGGGCAGCGGTTATGTGGACTATAAGTGACTTTCCTGCTTATGGTATGTTATCTGGATGGAGTACACAGGGGAAGTTGGTTTGTCCATATTGTAAGGATCATAGAAAGTCTTTCAATCTATCAAATGGTCGAAAGCCATGCTGGTTTGATTGTCATCATCGTTTCTTGTCGGTAGATCACCCGTTTCGAAGAAATAGAGAAAACTTCAGGAAAGGGAAAGTAGATCATGATATACCAGCACCGCGACTATCGGGGACGGAGATGCATGACCGTGTGATGAGATTACCGGTCATCCATTCGGTAAGATTGTTGCCTCTGACATCACCGATGGGTTTGGCGTGTCTCATAATTGGGTTCGGAGAAGCATCTTTTGGGAACTGCCTTATTGGTTTACAAATTTGATTCGTCATAATCTATACATGATGCATATTGAGAAGAATGTGCTCGACAATGTGTTTAACACCATGATGGGTGTTGCGGGCAAGACGAAAGATAATGATAAGGCATGGTTGGACATGAAAGATATTTGTAAGCGTCCTGGATTAGAACTTTATGAATCTACTAATGGTAAGATGGTCAAACTGCATACAAGGTACACATTGTCCAAAATGCATGTTGAAGATGTATGCACATGGATAAAGTCTCTGAAACTACCAAATGGATATGCGTCAAACATAGCAAGGTGTGTTACAGGTGGGAAATTGCAAGGGATGAAGAGTCATGACTGTCATATGTTCATGGAGACTCATGCCTATAGCATTTCGGGACTTGCTTGATAAACAAATATGGGATGCTTTGACTGATCTTAGTCGTTTCTTCAGAGACATATGTTCAAAAATGTTAAATAAAAAGGACATGTCTATACTTGAGAAGAACATCATTGAGATCACGTGTAAGCTTAAAAAAAATATTCCCTCTTGGTTTTTTGGACTCTATGGAGCATTTACAAATCCATCTACCCTATGAAGCTCATGTTGGTGGCCCAATTAAATATAGATAGATGTACCCTTTCGAGAGGGTCATGGGAAACCTTAAGAGGAAGGTGAAGAATAGAGCTTATGTCGAGGGGTCGATATGTGAGGCATACAGTTTCTATGAGATATCTACGTTTGTCTCAGACTATTTTCCCGACGAAGTCTTGACAAAGGCCAATTGAGTCCCGAGACATGATGATGGGGGCAATGTTGAACTAAATGGTCTTCTTTCTGTATTTAGTTTACCGGGTGGCGTTTATGGAAAAGGAAAGCGCATATTCCTTTCTGAGCAAGAATTATATACTGCGCATACTTACATTCTTCTCAATTACGAAGAGATTGATGAATTTGTGAGGTATACATGTAAAATTCACATGTATTAGACCTATATCTTAACCTGCAATCTCATATTAATATATGTTAATGTTTATAAAATTGTATAGAACATACGATGATGAGTTAAAAGCAAATCAATTAAGCATCAACGATAAAGATATTCAAGTTAGTCGTGATAAAAAATTTGCTCTTTGGCTAAAGGACAAAGTAAGTTAAGTTAATTAAGAATGACATATATAGTATTAATTTATGAATGTATTTAATTTAATAGAATTTTTGTAGGCTCTTAATGAGGGAACGATTCCTCCAAATATACAAGTCCTAGCTATGGGTCCAGACAGGGACCAAGTCATTTGCAATGGTTACAAAATAAATGGATGTAAATTTCATACAATGACATATGCTCACGGTAAAAGAACAACTAATACTGGAGTGTGTGTTCAAGAAGATTGTTACAATGAGCTTAGTCGTGCCTTTTATGGGGATTTGGATGAAATCGTAGAGTTGTCGTACAAGGGCACGTACGGGGGTCATATTAACTTGTTCAAGTGTCGTTGGTTTGATTCACAAAAAGGGATACATGTTAACAGACATGTAATCGTCGATATTGACCTCCATATGTCTGCGTACTCCAATGAACCATTTGTTTTACCAACTCAAACAGTACAAGTATACTATACTCCTAGTCCTGTTAGGAAAAGGGATAGACTGCCTACAAATTGGCAAGTTGTAATTCATAATTCCACGCGCAGTCGTGTTCAAGTAATAGACGGGGATTTATACCAAGAGGAGATGCTTCATAGACCTCCTATAATAAATATAGAGGACAACAATGAATTAATCCAGTTAGAGGGTGGAGATGAACCTATTGAATTGGATCCCAAGACAGTTATTGTGCCAAATGACATTAATACTGAGGAAGAGTTATTGACTAACACTGACACTAAATCTGAAGAAGAAGATGGTTATGAATCTCCGATACTTATACACAATGATTCTGACTCAGACAACGATTTTCATTAACATGTATGTTTAGTTTTAATTGTATTACATACAATTACCTTTCATTTATATCCTTGACATGTTTATGTACCTTTCATTTCTAGTTGTCATAGTTAACTATTTCATATAATTACTTGTCATTATTGTCATTTTATTTATATATGTAAATCATATAACTCATACTAACATCCTAAATTATTTATTTATAGATGTCTTCTGAACTAGCACAACGAAAGCGCAGGTTGGGTCGGGGCCCTAATCATGTGTCGAAGTCCCCAACTAATCTGAATGATCGCATTCCCATACAGATCCGTCCTCCTCCAGAAAGCACGTAAGTTAAACATCGTGTATATATAACCATTTTATATTTCCATTATTATAGATATATTCTAATGTAAATTATTTTTCATATTATAATAAAATTACTTATCTTTAGTGTAAATTGTTGTATATTGTAGTGATTTTCAAGATAGTAAAGTTTTGAAGTGCATTTCATAATTATGCTTACAGAACTGGCCTACAACAGTGATTACGTGGGCGAGCACACCTCTCACACCATAAGAATGCAATTTGGGCTGAATTTTAGGTATATTTTTTTATCACTCTGATAGATAATATATAGTTAATCAAATAATATTGTTTAGTAATGTTGGATTATGGTAATATAACAGTTTTAATATTATTGTTGTTGTTTTATTTGCAGAAAAGGTATAGATGGGACGACGCGCAAGCATCAGTTATCCAGACACTGTTCTGGCAGAAGTGAGTCATCCGAACTAAAGATAATCTGACCAAGGAAACGATGTAAAGCCACAGATAATGCTTTGAGATTGACCATCCGGGATGCGGGGTGAAGCGGTGTATGCATGAGCATAGCCCACAGTGGTGCGCACAACCTATATAGAGTGCGGATGTGTGACCAATGGAAGCTAAGAGTCGGGTCGAGAGACGCTTATCGCCACCTCGAATGTATCCTCAAGTGTATCTGAAGGCGAAAATGTAAAAGGCACGTATCGGGGCGGCAGTATATCACAACTGCAGTATATTGTTGCCATGGTACGTATATATATCAAGCTTATTGGCTTAGTTATTTGTTTTTATGTTTACAGTCATGTTTTGTAGCTAAAATATCATATGTTTACATATTAATATGAGAATATGAACTATAGGAGTCTCAGTCTCAAGGTCAATCTATCAATTGGTTGGATGTATATGTGGCCACCCGTGATGGTCTGCCTAAGGCTGTTCAGATAACGGTAATAAGTTAACTTTATACTAATATGTTGTTTATAAATTGTGACAACCTTTTTTTTAGCATTTCTTTATTTATTTTTAACTATTTAATTGTTGACCTTCTGACAGGACACTTATAAGGGCTTAATGAATGAGCGCTATCCTGAAGGAACCCCGCATCCGTCGATTGATCAAGAATTGTGGGAGAGGGCGTCAATCGTGAAGAAAAACTATGTTAAAGGTCAAGGACAAAAACGACGCTGGACCATTAGTGGCACAGGCAGCTCTGCTACCTAGTCTACACAGTCATTAGGTCATCCAACCTATCATACTCCTGCTAACTGTGTGAGAGCGATATGTAGGATCGTGATCTTCTTCGTATACTGGGCGGGCATCTGCAGTCTTGATGAGTTGGCAGATGTAGTGGCGGCAGCAGCAGCAACACAACATCAGGATGGCGATGAGGTATATATTGATATTGTTACTATCACTGTCTTACTTATATGTCACTACATTGTCTATTATTTAGCTTTCCCTAAGTCATAGCAGTATCAACACATGTAACATGTTTTATTCTTTTGTTAATTACATGGTCCTAATTTGGATGATCCATAAAGAGTTAGACTTGTTTTTTAGATATTTAAAGCCTTGTACTCTTTTATATTCATTCTTTGGACAATTGTATTGGTTTACAATTCTATTATATGGATGTTTACGATTGTATTGTGTTGTGTTGGTTTACGATTCTATCATATGTATGGATATTTATATATACTATTGTGGATGTGTTGGGATATATATAAATCATGGATGCATGTTTATATGGATGCTTATATATACTGTTGTGTGTTGGGATAGAAAGCATGTACAAAGCAGGTTATTTTTGGGAAATCAACAAAACAGGAAAAATATTTTTTAAAAAAAACAATATCAGCGACCGCATGCGTTCGCTAATACTATAACGCTGATTTGATAGCTACTTGAAACTATGAAGCACATCGATTATTATTATCGGTTCATTGACACGTGTTCCACTTCACCTTGACAATGACTCGGCGACATGAGTCGATTAAGCGAGTCGATCGGTCGGCGATGGCGGTCACTAATAAGTCGGTCTCTATTATTAGTCGCTGATGTCCATCCAATGACCAAATTACCTGCAACTAATATCAGCGACCGCAGTCGATCGCTAATACTCATCTACGACCATATACGATCGCAAATAGGCGGTCATGGATAAGCCTATTTGTTGATGTATAATAATGTATACATGTTGATGTATTAGCTTTACAAAGTGTAAAAAACTATTATAGACTAATATGAGTCAAAACTAGTTAAACTAGATGCAAACCATATTTGTAATAATAATATGGGTCCAAAATCAAACAAATCCATTACCTATAAACTAGTTAACCAACCCAATAGATTCAAGTGATTTTGGTTAACTATATGATTTTCAACTTAAATTGTTAGGTCTACATGAGACTACCCAAAATAGTAATAAGGACTTTTATCTTGGGATGGAGGGAGTATAAGAATAATGTTAGGCTTCTCAAATTTTTAGCTTTAAATGGGTCTCAAATGACATGGTATTAAATATTTTAATAATAATTTAGCATAGTCTGTAAGACCTCAACTTTTATGAATAAAATAGAATTTCCTCTATTTATTATTTTGAAATAGTAAAGGGTTGATCCAATTAATGTGGTTAGTTATGGGTAAAATGCGCAAATATTTTAAATAAGTAAGTAGTTATAAAATATTCATTGTTGTTGGGGAATATTCGTTTGGTCGTGGAATATTCTTGTTATCGGGGAATATTCGTACGACGGCGCAGCCATTTGTTGGTCCCATAACGGAAAACTGTCGGATAAAGAAAATGACAAGTATGAGTTTTTTATAAATAACGGCGTAGTTGTTACCGTTAACACTGTTGGAATACCCGGTGATTAAAATAAAATAATACGCGATATTGTACAAATTATTGATTCTTACGTAAGAAGTCACTACTCAATAATTATTATAGTAATTATTGTTCAATATTTTATTTTATTGATTCAATAATTGCTACGTTGATATTTTATATTATTGATTCAATAATTGTCATTGCACAGTATTTCCCATTATCAGATCAATAATTCATATTATTTGAATAATATTATTAGATAGCATTATTGGCAATGTCTAAGGAAGTTCTGTCTAGGAAAGGGGTTTGGTCAACTAATTGCGTGCCAATAAGGAGAAATTCTTATCAGAAAGCCCCCTCTTTCCTAAGAACAACCTGGTTGTCATTATTATAATTCTGTATTATTATTTATGAATAATTAATTATTAATTTATATGATAAGAAAATATTTATTTTATGTGGATGTAAATGAAGGAATTAATGCTGAGGTATTTTATCAGTATTTTGTTGGAATGAAGGTGTTGAAAATCATCCGTACGTGAATTTCGATCAATTTGCGTTTGGAATTTGGAAAAACTTTCTTCTACAAAGTTGTAGAGAATTAAATTTCTCATGGAATGGACATAAGATTCAGATTTTTCTAATAAAAGGACTATTTATTATGAATTATTGAAATTCTAAAATAATTGATTTTTGGAGTTATAAATATTTTTTAAAAGAAAAACACTTTTAATGTGGGTGGAACCCACTTGTGTGTGATGAAAAAAATGATGTGGTGTGCGTAGAAAAAGTTTTTGAAAATATTATTATTTTATTAAATTTTCTACTTTGGCGTTCTAAGCATTTTCCTATAAATAGGGTGCTTAGGTTAGAATTGAAAATCACACCAGAATTAGAAGTTTTCTCTCTCTATAATATCGAACGTATTTTGTTGAGTATTTAGATACTTTGAGAGTTGATAAGCAGTGCAAGTTTCCTTCAGCATTATATCCGATATTTCAGTCAGAAGTACTGTTCTTTTGAGGTAAGGGATGCTATTTTTTTCGTAAATGATTTTATTTCGTAAGGGATGCTACTTTGGTATGAATTTTATTATGAAATTTTTACCTTTTCATGTCGAGGTTATTATTCACGTATACGGCACTATTCATGTATACAACACTATTTACGTATACGATACTATTCACAAAAAAATTAAATTTTCTTTTTTTTATCCAAGTTGTCTAATATGGTTACTATCTTTGATTGTATCCATGTTTTGATCTTTATTCTTGAATTTTGCTCCACAATTGATTATTATGAAGTATTTTTGAACTTGGATAAACTAAAGTACGAATCCCTAATCTTTGATCTTTTATCTCGCTGGATTCGTTTTATTTATTTTCATTATCCTCAGTCCTAAATGGTGATATAACTGAATATCTTTGGCCTGTAGTGCAAAGATGAATAATTATCTGATGAATATCTTTGGCCATATTGCAAAGATGAACAGGTGTAGAGATGAACATGACCAACTGGGGATACGAATGAATATCTTTGGCCCGTAGTTCAAAGATGAATATTTGTTTCAAGATGTGTATTGATTGATTTTACAAGGGTAAAATATTAATGATGGACTTTTAAATCATAGAAGATAGTAGACTTCATTCTCTACTTTAACTCTTCTAATGAATTGTTATTTCCACTGTGAATATTGATCTAAAACTTGTTGTACATTATATTTTGTCTGAATTATTAAAGGCTAACGATATTTTTTTTTCATCATCTTAGTCATAATATTCTTTACTGGCTAGTTGAGCTCACCCTTTTTTTTTGTTCCATTTTTCTTCTTAGGAGGCGAGAATATAACGGGAACTAGTCGGGGTATGGAATGATGGTTCTAGACAGTTGTTTTAGTAGTCCTCACTATTTTGTAAAATAGTGTATCAATAATTGTAATGAGGACTTATTCGAGTATGAATATTATCTAGAAGATAATATTTATTTTTAAACTTACATTATATGTGTTGTCGTATTTTGCACGATACTTGTAATAATAAAATTGTAGTTGTTTCTGTACCATGTATTTGGCGACTCAGAATGGATTGTGTGGACCTATTTTGGGGGTGTCACATAGTTAATCATATGAGATCTATTCAACTAATATTATGGCAACATATCAATTGAGACACTTTTTAAGAATAAAAATTTGAGAACTCTAACTTTGTATGTTTGAAAATAGAGGAAATGAGAACAAATCTAAAAAAAAAAATTTATAATTTTTCTTAGAAATTCTTTTCTTAGTTAAGAAAGTTTTAAAAAAGTAAAGAAAATTGGATCTAATTTTTCTTAGAAACTTTACTAAGACAATATCATGGGAAGTTAAGGATTGAAAAATGAGTTTGGTAAAATTCTTTTTTATTCTTAAATTGCTCTAACATTAACATAAGAATACAAATATGGACATCAATGTTCTATATAGACCTGACAATATAGTTAGTTAAGTGTTGGGTTAAACCATATTAATTGGAACCAAATGGGTTGGTTAACCATTTTTATTTATTCAGGTTGGTTAAAGTTTGGACCCATATTTTTTAAGACAAATATAATTCTGAACCGGTTAACCATTTTTTAACTCATATTCCATTCCGATCCAAATCAAAATGTTCTTTTTTCATATTTTTTTCGCTGTCGACCCTTCTATATTGTTCTTCGTCGTCGACCCATAGCAAAGTATATTGATTTTGTATCCGAGCTTATAAATGTGTACAGTTGATATTTTATACGTTTTATTTTTCAAATGTCCGTCACAATTATACTAAAAATTAAATATATGGTAAAAATATTATTCCATTTATTTGAATATAAATATATACGAGCAACGATTTTAGCTCGTGATCACCCCAATTAACTCAAAAGTAATTTAATATAGTAACTAATAATTACAATTAATTTTCCAAACAAAATATAAAAAGTTTTTCTTAAAATACTAAAGTTTATATGTAATTTTAATCGAATAAATGTAAATTTCTCTCAAATTGTGGACGTGAAATTATAGAAAGTTTAATTTACAATTTTCAAATAAAATAATTAAATTCTCTTTAATTGTGATAAAATATAATTATATATCTATTATGTTAATAAAAATAATAAATACCAAACTTGTTGGTATAAACTATGGAGGTAAAATTGGAAATAAAAATGTGATGGATTGAATCTAAATCTAAAACGACAGGTCACGGTCCACAACTTTCTCTCTCTCTCTCTCTCTCTCTCTCTCTCTCTCTCTAAGTTTATATTTATATCTAAACTGGAGTACTATATAAATATGTTTCAATATTTAAATGACATTCATAAAATTATACTATAGTGTATTTTGGATTCCAACCTTTCTATTAGCGAGGTTAATAATAATTTTGTATAATTATTTAAATATAGAAGGGTATTAATAATTTCAATTTAAAATTTTATTAGTATAGTTTTTAGCATTTTATTATTTATATTAATAATTTTTATATCATATTATTACTTAATTATTTTAATTGTGACAATCATAATTTTATTTTTCAAAAGTTTTGTTTAAAAGTCAAAACATCTTAAAATGGTTAATATGGTTTTGAACTATAACCATATAGTTCCAATCCATACAACTCATATTAAAAATGGTTAATATGGTTTTAATTCTTAAATAGAACCATAATTATATTTTAAAAACCAAAACCAATCCATAATCATATTTTGCTAGGCCTAGTTCTATACATATTGGCACTTTTTAAGTACCTTACAAACCGAACTAAGGAATTTGTTTTTGTATTTTCTTATCTATCATTTCTTTGCTTAAAAATCCTTTTAACATTTTTTAACCTCCAAAAAAAAATATTACAATAAATTTCTTTAATATGTGTGTTTATTCCTAAAAAGCCACTTAAAAGGGAAGGGATCACAAGTGGTTGTTAGTGACTCACAAAATTAATGTTGTGTTTGAATTAAAGATGTGAAATAATAAAATGAGATGAATGATATAATATAATAACAAAACTATTATATATATTTATTTTATTAAAATAATTTTTATTCCACCACCTACCTTATAGGATAAAAATCAAAGGGATTGAGAGTCTATAAATCTCGTGAAAATCTATAGTTTGAGACTCTGATTGGTCCTGATTTAGGCTCTTTAAAGTTCAATATTTGACCAATCCCTTTTCAATATATAGATTTGTTTAGATTAGAGTGGTACATCCAAAATAGATTTGATTGGCTTAGATTAGAGTGGTACGTCCAAAATAGAGTAATGAAGTTAACATGTCACCAACTAATAACTTTGTAGATTTTTATATGCATACCAGTGTTGACAATTTAGTCCTAAGAATCATTTTTTTCCGTTTACACATATAACACCATGTTAACAAGTTCGTGGCACTTTGAATCAAACAAAACAATGATTTTAAATTTTAAAATTTACATGAGTTGTACTTTTTAATTAGTTTATTATAATTATACTTATAATAATAATAATTGCATCTTTTGTTTGTAAAAATGTAAAAAAAAAATTAATAAAGGAAAATTGTTATGCTTGTAGGTACTACGCACAAACAAATTAATTTGTTGTGTGCATCTTCATGTATGAGGACCGATCTAAAGCATACATTCTAAATAGCATATTCTCTTAAATAACATATTTTTATTAAAATTATTGAAGATTCTTTTAAAAAATAAGTGGGTTCTTGGGTGATATTTTTGTAAATAAAAAGAAAGCAAGTGAAACCACTATCTTTTAATATTATTTTATTTTTTAAAAGAATCTTTAAAATGATATAATTTTAATAAAAATATACTATTTAAGAGAAGTATATTATTTAAGAGAGATATGTTATTGAAAAGATATGTTTTAGATTTGTTCTGCTCCATGTATATCTATCAGTCCTCATTGTTTTTTTTTACAAAAAAAAGAAGAAAAGAAAAAGAACAAAAGGATAGGACAATATAATTTCAATTTATTATACCCAAACCTATTTTTAATTGGATGACATGTTCCATTTCCCTAACCTAGTACCACTGGATTGTGTGCCCGTGTATTTTAATAGAGATGTTTTAAATTGTAAACTAGTTCTTACCATATGCAAAGTGTAAAAGAATTTTTAATATTTTATACACATGTTTTGGGCTAAAAAGCCTTCGTTGAGAAAACCAAATCAAAACCCAGACCAAAATTAAGAGAGCCAAGTTAATTAGTTTACATCACAACTTCTCCCCATGAATCTACATGATTGCACAGAAATGTGCAAGTATGCACCAATTAATCAAAAGCAATATTTAGTCATTGTATGTTACAGGGTTTTCGAATTTCCTACCGAACTCAAGAATTTTAGAGAGAGAAAGTGTAGATAATATATAGAAAACGTAGATAATATTTACTACCCAAAAATAAAAATTAGATCATACACGACGGACATATCGGTCGAGAATAACATTAATGATCTTCTTAGTACATCTTAGATAGGGTTGTAAACAAATCGAATCGAACCGAACTTTGTCGAATTCGAACCGAACTCGAACACTTTTAGTCGAATTCGAACATGTTCAACGATCCGAACACTTTTAGTCGTTTTGTAAGACGGCATGCCAATACTTGTGTGGTAACTGTTATTGTAAGCGAATTCCACCAGTGATAGATGATCATCCCAAATTCCATTGAAATCCATGACACAAGCTCTTGACATATCCTCTAATGTCTAGATTGTCGTTTCGCTCTGGCCATCGATTTGAGGATGGTATGCCGTGCTAATTCTCAACTGTGTTCCTAAGCGTTCTTGCAAACTTTTTCAGAAATTTGATGTGAAACGAGGATCTCGATCCGACACAATTGACACTGGAACTCCGTGGCTTGAAACGATTTCCTTGACATATAACCTTGCAAACTGCTGATCAAGATTAAACCTAATCTTGATCGGCAGAAAATGTGCTGATTTCGTCAGTCAGTCGACAATCACCCATATCACGTCATACCCTTTCTGAGTTGTTGGAAGACATACCACGAAATCCATCGTGATATGCTCCCACTTCCATTCTAGTATCTCTAACGGTTGCAACAATCCACTTGGCCTCTGATATACACTGCTTTGACTTTATGACACATTAAACATCTAGCAACACAGTCAACAACCTCTCTCTTCATATTCGGCCACAATAAATGTTGTTGAAGATCCTGGTACATTTTTCGTACTCCCGGGGTGAATTGAATATCACAAGTTATGAGTCTCGTTCAAAATTTCCTCTCTAATTTTTGGAACTGGCGGAACCCAAATCCTTCCCTCGAACCTCAATAACTCTTCGGTATCAACCTTAAATTTTACCTCTTGTCCTTCAAACACATTTTTCCTGATTTTCTCACACTCCTCACCTTGGAGTTGTGCTTATTTTACTTTGTCCCCCAAAGTTAGACGACCCTCCATCTGAAATAATTTTTCTTCCGACTCTTTTGGATATTTTACTTCCAACTCCAACTTAGCCATTTTAGCTTCTAGCTTCTCCTAAGCAGTTAACAACAACAATTTGTCTCGGCCTTTACTACTTAAGGCATCGGTAACCACATTAGCTTTACCCGGATGATATAAAATTTCACAATCATAATCCTTAATCAGCTCCAACCATCGCCTTTGACGAATATTTAGATCCTTCTATGTGAAAATATACTTCAGACTCTTATGTCCCGTGTAAATCTCACACTTCTCCCCATAGAGATAGTGCTTCCAGATTTTCAAAGCAAACACTACTGTAGCTAACTCCAAATCGTGGGTCGGATACCCTTTATCATAATCTTTCAGTATGACCTTGCTGTTTTGCATAAGCACACAACCTAGTCCCTTGTGCGATGCGTTTCTATACACCACAAAATTCCCTGTATATCTGCCAAAGATAACATAGGTGCCATACTTAACCTCACTGATTTCCCTCTCTTCGCATTTCTACATCCCAACGAACTTCACTGATTTCCTTGTCAAATTTGTTAGCGGAGTTGCGATTTTGGAAAAATCCTGAATGAAATGACGATAATAACATGTTAATCCCAAGAAACTCCTTACTTCTGACAGTGTCTTTGATTGATCCCAATTAATCACAACTTCTACCTTTGATGGATCCACCGAAATTCTATCATTGTCAATTACATGCCCAAAAAATTAAACACGCTCCAACCAAAATTCATATTTTAAAAACTTTGTGTAGAACTTTTCTCTCCTTAACGTCTCTAATGTCACTCTCAAGTGTTCTACATGATTTTCTTGAGTTTCGGAATACACCAATATGTCATCAATGAACACCACCACAAACTTATCCAAAAATGGCTTAAACACCCTGTTCATCAAATCCATGAACACTGTAGGTGCATTGGTTAAACCAAATGACATTACTAGAAACTCATAATGACAATATCTAGTTTTGAATGCCTTCTTCGGTACATCTTTCTTCCTCACCTTCAATTGATGGTATCCACTTCTCAAATCTATTTTTGAAAAGTACTTAGCTCCTTTCTTTTCATCGAATAAATCATCAATCCTTGGCAACAAGTATTTATTCTTAATCGTGACCTTATTTAATTCTCTATAATCAATGCAAAGACGCATTGACTCATCCTTCTTCTTGAAAAAATACCGACGCTCCCCACGATGATACGCTCGACTGAATATACTTCTTGTCTAATAAATCCTGTAATTGAACCATTAATTCCTTCATATCCACCGGAGCTATTTAGTACAGGGCCTTTAAAATATGAGCAGTCCCTGGTGCTAAATCGATCACAAACTCAATCTCTCGATCAGGCAGAAGTCCTAAAAAATTGTCTGGAAACTCTTCCACAAAATCTCTAACAACAGCTATCTCTTCCAGCCTCGCACCCACCTTTCGGGTATCAACTATGTAAGCAAATATCCTACACATCCTTGCATTAACAACCTACTGGCATGCATCATTGTCAGATAACTCACTTGTCTAGGCGACTTACTGCCATAAAATACTACCTTTGATGGAGTTATAAGGTTTACACACTTCTTTTGACAGTCAATTACCGCACCATGGTTAAACAACCAATCCATTCCCAAGATAACGTAAATTCCCCAAGTTTAATCGGGATTAAGTTTACTGTCATTAAATGTACCTTAATGTTTACGCAAAAGTTCTTGTGTATAAACCTAACAGGAATTAATTCCTTATTCATGATTTCTATGTTCAAAGGGTAATCTAATTCTTCTAGAGGTAAATCTAACTTCTTAGCAAAATTATCAAAAATGAATGAACATGTAGCACTCAAATCAAATAATATGAAATCATGTAAATTATTGATCGGAATGATTCTTGACACCACATCCTTTGACTGCACAACATCCTGCACGGTCATGTTGAAAGTTTGGGCAGTTAGTCGATTTGATGGTGCTGGTCCGGTGATTGTCAAATTGCCACCATTGCTGTTTCCTCTACCTTCGCTTGAACCTTCAGCTACCTTCTTAGAACAATCACGAGCCAAATGATCCTTTGACCAGCAAGTAAAATATGCTCCCTTATTTGGGTTGGGACAATTTGGCGCAATGAGGCCCTCCTGACCACAGTGGAAACATACTCTCTTATGTTTACACAAACACCCGTATGATTTTTACCACAGGTAGCACAAGCTTCAATTTTCTTCTTCTTACTACCTTGCTGATTCCCAACAGTAGTGTTATCGTTCCACTTCCTTTTCTGGTTACTACCACTATGGCTACCACCTGCCTTATTCTCATTTTCACTGTTCGTCTTTTTCTGCTCCTGGTTATACTTTTTCAGGGCATCGTTTCATCCCTCCGCGATAATTAATTTTTCTAGAATCGCTACGAACAATTTAAGCTGAAACATAAAGACTCGGCTATACAGCCAGGGCTTTAGTCCCTATTCGAACCTCCTTGCCTTCCTCTCGTTAGTGTTGACTTGATATGGTGCAAACCTCGCCAACTCGTTGAAATTCGCGACGTATTCAGGTATCAACATCATTCCTTACTTCAGCTCTAAGAATTAAACATCCATCTGATTCTGTGAACTTGGCGAAAAATATGTCTCGAAGAACATCTCTTTAAATCTATCCTATGGAATTACTCCCTGACCACCTCGACACTTATTTGCTTGCCACCAGTAGCTAGCTTTCGACTTCAACATGAATGTCATGAAGGCAATCTTTTGATCTTCACTAACCCTAGCGACATCGAAAACCTTTTCCATCTCCATAATCTAGGTTTGGGCTTCAACAGGATTCATAAACCCTAAAAACTCTGGGGCTCCTACAGCTTTGAAATCCTTGAAAGTTGTGGCTTGAGCCTGGGGTTGATTTTCAAAATCTCCCGTTAGCAAGTTTACCAACTGCTGAACTAGATTGGAGTTGACCTCATTATTATTCGTTGATCCTTCAGGGGTCTGCTGATGTGTCTGTCTTCTCCTAGGCGACATCTTTCTGTTTAAAGTATTCTGTGACGCCCCTAAAATAGGTATACATCACCTATTTTGAGTCATCAATAACATGGTACAGAAACAACTACAACTTTATTAATACAACATATAAACTGTGAGTTTAAATACAAATATTGCCATCTAGACAATATTCACACCCAAATAAGTCCTCATTACAATTATTGGTACATTATTTTACAAAAATGGTGAGGACTACTAAGACAACTTTCTAGATCCATCATTCCATACCCCGACTAGAACTCGCTACATTCTCGCCTCCTGAGAAGAAAAATGGAACAAAAAGGAAAAGGGTGAGCTCAACTAGCCCAGTAAAGAATATTATGACTGAGATAATATAGAACAAATTATCGTTAGTCTTCAACGAGGAAAAATCGATAAAATACAATAGACAACAAGTTTCAGATCAATATTCGCATATGAAATAATAATTCATAGATGAGTTACGTGAGAGAATGAAATCTACTATAATCTATGAATTTAAAAGTCCATCATCATTATTTTATCCTCAGTAACATCAATCAATATTCATCTTGAAACAAATATTCATCTTTTTACACTACTGGCAAAAGATATTCATCGATTAGTCATGTTCATCTCAACACTGTACATCTTTGCACTTTCTGGGCCAAAGATATTCATAAGAAAATCAACCATCTTTGCACTACAGGCCAAAGATATTTGATTAATATCATCATTTTGGATGGGGATGATGAAAATATTTTAAAGAAAAGCGAATCCAAAGGAAAACAAAAGAACAAATATTAAGGATTAGTACTTTAAACAATTCGAGTTCAAAAATACTTCATAAATAATCATAGTGAAGTAAAATTCAAGAATGATCAAAACATGGATACAATCAAAGCTAGTATCCATAATAGATATTTTGGACAAAATACCAAAATTTAATTTTTTGTGAATAGTTCTGTATACGTGAATAGTAACACCGACACTAAAAGACAAGAATTTTACAAGAAAAATCTTACTAATATTCCGGCATAATGATATTAGAAGAAATAATGTCATTTTTTAAAAAATAAATAATATCCCTTACCTTGGAAAGACAGTACTTCTGACTGGAATATTGGATATAGTGCTGAAGGGGACTTGCACCGTATAGCAACACTCAAAGTATCAAAATGCTCACAAGAATACGCTCGATAATATAGAGAGAGAAAGAGAGAGAAAACTTCAGTTTCTGTTGTGATTTTCAATTCTAACCTAAGCACCCTATTTATAGGAAAATGCTTAGAACACCAAAGCAGAAAATTTAATAAATTAATAATATAATTTTCTCAAATTTCCTACGCCCACTTATTTGTCCCAAAACATCAGCCACCATGTGCCAAAACATTAAAAACGTTTTTCTTAATTAAAATATTTTAAACTTCAAAAATTAATTATTCTAGAACTTCGGAACTTCAATAATTCATAATAAATAGCCATTTTATCAGAAAAATTCGAACCACATGTCCTTTTCAAAATAGGAAATTTCATTCTCTACAACTTTGTAAGTTTAAGTTTTTCCAAATTCCAAGCAGAAGTTGACCGAAATCCACAAACGGGCAATTTTACGTGCTATAAACCAATTTCAGTCATGAAATGGGGTCCACCTACATGTTTAACATGTTTTAAACATTAATTGTAACAAAAATACTCCTCCTCCTCATATACTCATATATCCCACATTCATTGTAAAAATATCACCATTATTATATTATTAAAATATAATAATATATTTAAATGAATTATTTATCAGAAAAGATAAAATAACAACTTTTTCAACAATTGTCACATTAAAAATTTTCTCCATCTATATCTACATAAAATAAATATTTTCCTTATCATATAAATCAATAATTAATTATTCACAAATAATATTACAGAAATCACAATCTTGTGACGAGCGCTTCCTGGAAAGAGGGGCTTTCAATAAGGATTTCTCCTTACTAGCGTGCAATTAAGCGACCAAACCTCTCCTTGATGAGAACTTCTAGACATTGCCAATAATGTTATCTAATAATATTATTCAAATAATATGAATTATTGATCCGATAATGAAAATATCGTATCTTGACAATTATTGAAACAATAATAATATAAAATATCGGTAGATAGCAATTATTGAATCAATAAAATAAAATATAGAACAATAAATCTACCGTAACAATTATTGAGTAATGCCTTCCTACTTAAGAATCAATAATTGGTGCAATACTGTAAGCATCTTGTGTTTTTAACCACCGGTATTCCAATAAGTAATAGCTTAAATAACTACGCTGTTATTTATAAACAACTTATACTTGTCGTTTTCTTCATTCAATCGCTTTTCCGTTATGGGGCCTACACAAGGTTGCTTGCGATTAAATATTTAATATTCCCGACAAAGAAGAATATTCCACGACCAAACGAATATTCTCCGATAAAAATGAATATTTTATAACCACTTGCATATTTGAAATATTTAAGATTTTACCCATAACTAACCATATTAATCAAATCAACCCTTACTATTTCAAAATAATAAATAGAGGAAATTTAATTTTATTTATAATAAGTTGGGGTCTTACATATTCGCCATTAGATCATTATTCTATTACTTAAACATTTTTAACCAACACATAAAATTTTCAACAAACTCTTATATTTTATTCATTTTGCTTAAAATATAGCATAATTAAGATAACATAATTACTATTTACATCATCTTTCCTGTCATAATAAAATTCTAAGATTACATCATCATATCCCATTATTTATATCAACATTTGGGATTTATATCTTATTGACTTTCAAAGCTATTTACATATTATACTATTGCTTTCCTCATATTCTACTGAGACATTCCCCGTCGCACAGCTTCACCGCGCTCTTGGTCCATGATGTGAATCATTGTTCTACGATCCATCATGTACCACAAAAACTCTTCAAACTAAACTAGATAGTAAAAGACTCGGTCCTGAGCCCCATTAATAGCTGTATGGAAAGCTTAGTCCATCACGTCAATTTTGGCCTTCTTTGACCGAACCTCGCCTTCAACTAAATATGCATGCTGAGAAGCCATCATCCAAGCGCCTTCAGCTCTCGCCTGCTTAGCTAACTCCTCCCTCAAACCGTTCTGTATGTTCTCAATCTCAGCTAATAGTTGACCTCTATGATTCTCTGTCTAAGCTAACTTATGTTCTACCTTTATGAGATGTGTAGTGAGGTCCCTAACCGTCTCATCTTTTTTCTCTAACGCAGCATGAAGCTCTTTAGCTTTCCTCTCTAACACCTCTACCTTATCATGCAACTCTATATTATGATCATATACCTCCTCAAACATCTCAGTTCCAATCGAGTTTAGTGGTATCTCTTCAGTATCCTCTTCCTCTTCCATTTTCTTTTCAGATTTTGGATCAAACTTAGGCGTCTGGCCTGGTCCTACTATAGTAACCAACGAGGATGGCTCCCTTGGCACTAGCTACTCCCAAACTATGTGGATGTCTCTAAGCTCCTCCTCCCTAGGTACTTGGGGCTCCTCTTCCCTAGCCTGACTGGGTTCTCTAATCTCAGTCTTCCTGAAAACAAAATATTTCACTCGATACTACTTGCGAGCATATAGGATATTAACAAATAAGCACCTAAAGTCTTTTATTATTTTATCTGTAATGAATTTCCTTAATTCATTGCTTAGAACTTGATAAGAGTTTGTCACCACTATGTTTTTCGGTCTCTTAAAAGGCTATTTCTTAAGGTTTCCCCACCTGAGGTTCATAACCTAAGGCTTTGATACCAACTTGTGATCTCCAAATTCGGGTACTTAAATCCCACATATTTAGTGCTCACTATCCAATAAAATTACATTTATCTACCCATAAACAAAGGATATAAATAAAACTCACAAGCTTAATAAAAAGTCCTCCCATTAAAGGGTTACAAAGTATTAAGATAAATCCTAGGTCATCTAACCTTTATTACATAATTTGCGGAAAACATAACAAAATTTAAATAAGTCTTATTATATGAACTTAATCAAATATAAGTAAACTAATCTTCATCACTTGTTCATCTTTCCCTTGCCCTTACTTGTGGATGGCTCGTCAGACTTTTCAATCTTAGCTGCAATATTGTTATGCAAGAGTGAGCAAACAATTGCTCACTGGAATATTGATAAATAATAAAAATATATGATTCATCAATGAATAAGGTTTTCACTTAATGTATAACCTTATCTGAAAATAGTCAATCATAATTAAGAACTGAAAGCTCAATTATAGGAAACTTGCTTTTGAATCAAGACCGGAAAGAAAGAATAAAAGTATATTTGAGGGTCACAAGACCACGAACTATGTTCTAGGTTAGCAAGTATCTCTACTGTAACCTTTAACAGTCTTATAGACTATGTGGACCATCCATCTCGTATTCCAGGAGATCAACCCTTCGTACAATGTATTGTGCACAACCATTTTAACGCAATTGCGTAGTATACTCCCCTATATTAGGGTTGTTCGTCTCAGCTTTGATATTAAAGTCCGAACCAAAGGAAGTTTTGTTTGGATTAACTTCAAGGGTAATTTGGATCTTAGAACGTTCATCAACTAAGGATTAATTGAATCAATAAAGGATCGCTAGTCACATAATAGTTCGATATCAACAACAACTTATTCTTTTCAAGACAAGATTTCAATAATAATAGAAGACAATAATTGCAAATGAATAAGTCTCATACATTCAAGTATTGCTTTTGAAAGAATAGAAAGCTTTAACAAAATATAGACATTGGATATTATAAGAACCTTGCTTGAATAATAATAAGCTAAGGTTAGAACATTTTCTCCATAAAAAGTAAAGTAAGAAACTAGCTCAATAAAAGACTAGGAACTTGCGTAATTGTAAACAAGTTAAAGATAGGAAACTTGCTCAATAAAAAGTAGGGTTTAGAAACTTGCCTTGTATGCTTGCTACACAACTATAACTCACGCTAGGTAGATATCCTACATACACCATTTATGAGGCGTCCCCAAATTCGGGTACTAATCACCACGAACCTGGTACATCATTTCTATGACTATTACGAAAGATATAAACATAAATTGTTTATATAGTAACCTTTACAACATAACCCCCAAGGTCGATAACCTTAAATTAGTACACATATTCATATACTTCAAGACTTCCAATGTTATTTGCCTCCAATACTATTACAATTTTAAGTGTACAATAATCCATTCCTGGAACTTATCTTTGTCTTTGCCTGTATCCAAAGTTTTCATCTTAATCTGAAATATTTATCATGATATAGCAAGGGTGGACAACAAGTTTGCCCAGCAAGTTTAAGTTCAAAGAAAGATATATTATGATTGAAAGAATGAATAATAAGCTGACAAACTTTCAAAAATATAGTTATTGTGAAAGAACATGAATCAATTTCTATAATTGAATGACCGAGACAATAATGATGAATGACCAATAATACATATGAACAAGTTTAACTGAACCAAATGGTAATGAAGGTGATCACCCTTTCATTGTGACAACCCGAGCATTTGAATATTTATTCAAATCTTAAATGATGGATTAAAGGTTAAATATTAAACCTAGACAGAAAATAAGTGAATGGATTTGAGATTTCTGGGAAGGAATTTTGGGAATTAAAAATTTTTGTGGTGAATTATTCAGGATTAAGTATATAAGTGTATATATTCTATGTGTATGGTCATGTATGTGAATAGAATGTGGTTAATGGTCAAGGGTTAACTAGATAAACTATATCTGTGACAAACCCTAAGTATATATTAATAACGTCAACGTTCAGTTAGAAAATCATAGCGATTGATATAAAACCCTAATATCGGACCGGAAACCCTAATTTCAATTATGGGAATTTGAAACCCTAATTTGGATTATCAAAACCCTAAATTGGGAACTTAATGGCTTAAGTGTAAATAATTATAAGATTAATTAGGGTTAATCCTAACAAATTAGTTAGAAACCCTAATTTCAAAATTTAAAACCATAATTATTCCGTTAGAAACCCTAATGTACAATTATGGACCTAATTGCAAGATTAGCAATTTTAATTAGGAAATATTAATCCTAATCATTGAGCTTGAATGTGATTAGTAAAGTTTAATGTAATTAGAAAATACTAATTTTAAATTAGTAAGCTTAATTTTCCATTTTTAAAACCCTAATTTAGAAATCCTAAATTTGATTTTTGAAAAACCTTAGGTTTTAACCCTAAGGGTTAAACCCTAAGGGTTGGATTCAATGACAATATTGCCATTAAAATTAGAAATCAAATGACTAAAATGCTCTTTTGCATTCTTTATTTAGCTAACTTGTATATTATGTCCTAGTAGTGGTTGGTGACCAACTCTAAACCCTAGCCATGTGACTTATATTAGCATATCAGCAGCTATATTATACAAATTCATTGAACCAAGATTAAAAGTTAAAAAAAGAGAAAAGTAACTCACTTTACTTTTCAAAGCTGACCAAGACCTTCTCTCTCTACAAATTTTAGAAATTTAGAGTGAGAGTGTGTAAAAGATAAGCTAAGATCATGTGTTAGCTCTCCAAAAACAAACATCAATGATCAGATTCTAGATCAAGGCTCTAAAAGGTATTAAAAAACCCTAAACTTAGAAATCATACGATCTGATATTAGGTTTTGTTGTTTGTTGTTTAATGATGTGTAATAAGATGTTATTTAGTGATCTGGGTTGTTAGATCCCAGATTCATAACATCAAAGTGCTCGAAATTGAAGATTTCTTAAATCTAGAAAAAATTTATATCATCGTCTGACAAGCAAATGTTAGACTTCATAGATCGGTGTTTGTTAATGGTTTTAGTGTTTTAAATGTTTGAATTTGTAGTATGTTATGTGGTCTTTGTTCTGCAACTTGAATCAGGGTTGGATCATGTCTAGATTGCATGTTATAAGTAGTCAAACTGCGTTGACCGATCACGAAAACGGGTTTCTGGGCAACCCAGAAACCCAGATCTTGTCTGACAGCGTTTTTACAAGCCTTGATCTTGCTTGTGTTTTAGGTTTTAGGTCATGTTGTTGGTTTGATGTTATAGATTGGTATATTAACTACACATGTATGCTATTATAACGCCTAAATTAATAATAGAATTGAAAATAATCAAGGTCAAAATAGGGTTGATCAAACTGTCGAAGAACAAATCTAGGCAACCCAGAATCTTCAAGAACAATTTTTTTGGCCTACTTTGACCGGTCCAGATCTTACGTTGATGATGTTGTTAAGTTGATATTATGTTATATAATTGTTCCTTGACATGTAGTCTACATGATTAAACCTTGTAATCACATTAAGCAAGCTCATGAAGCAAGTTATTAAGATCATAAGTGGCCAATTCGGACTGTTCTTCATTTCTGGAAAACCCAGAAATGAAAACAACTTCCGACAGGTTTTCTGAAGCTTTGATCTCTCTGTTAGGTTAGAATTTGGTCATGTAATTTGTTTAGGGTTGTAGTACTACATCAGTACTACAACATTAACATGATAAGTTGCCCAGAAACCGTATAATTATGAATTTAAGGCTAGTCAAACCACCCACGCTGTAAACTGTTATAAGTTTCTGGGTTTGATGAAGAATAGCTTAAGAACACCTATAGCGACATTTTCATCGCTATAGGGCCCATTAGCGATAGATTAATTACAAAATTATTACTTTTATTAAATAATTAGTATTAAATGGTTTTAATTATTAAAATTCATATTAAAGTATTAAAAATTATTTTAAAGCCTAAAAATGGGTTTTAATTATTTTGAATATATTTCATTAATATTTAATATTTTTGGAATATTAAGGGTAATTAATTTATTTAGTTATAATATTAAAAAATATTTAAAAATAATTTTAATACTTGAAAAATCATGAAAAAATATATTATGGAGTTAGAAAATATTTTAAGTTATTTTCAATAACTTTTGATATTATGTGATGAATTTCACTAATTAATTAATAATAATGGTAAATAATTTATTTAATAAATATATTAAATAAATTATGGAAAAATAGAACTAATGATTTAAAAATCATATAAAAATGGTTTAAGTGTTATAAAATATTTTAAGTTATAAAATATAACTTTTGATATTTTGTCATAAAAATATTAATATTTTAATATTAATAGAGATTATCGTATAATGAATTTAAGCTGCTTAAAAATCATATAAATTTAATTTTAAAGTATTATAAATACTTTGTGATATTATCAATTTATTATAATATTATGACATGTATTTCATTAATATTCGATAATAAATAAATATTAATGATAGTAGTATATTGTGGTATTTATATTATATAAATACAATATTAATGATTAAAAAATATGATAAATTGTAATAATTATCTGAATTTTTTTTACGAGTCTTTGAAAAATAATTTGGATTGATAATATAATTATCTAAGATAATGGTTAAGTGTTTAGACAGAGTTTTATTGAACTTAAACTCGTTAATTGTCCGACTAGACCGTCGAGATGTTAGAATTTTGTCGGATTCAACTCAAACTGAAATAGTTTGACTTGATACTAGGTCTTATGTGCTGTATAGACTGATAGGATTATATGTTAATGTGTTTAGGTTATTTTAAATATTGTGATGATATTATTCTAATATTTGAGATCTATATTACTAATATTAGGTCTTCAAATAAAGTGATATAAACTGTGTAGCAGTAGTCGGTGATACATGCAAGTTCCTAACCTTGAACTTCTAATTATTATGCAAGTTTTCTTGACTCGACCTCGAGTTGTTTCATTCAAATATACTTATGGTTAATCATTGCTGATTGCCATGTCTAAGAATTATTGAATTGTACTATGTGCATATTGCATGTATTCATCAGGTATGAAAAGCTGATTACCTTCATTACCATTCGGTCCAGATATAATTGCTATGTTCATGTTCAATGTTCATTCAGTTATGAAAGTTTGTTCATGCTAATTCTCAATTATATTATAGAATTATAGCTAGCCTATTGTTCAATTCTTTCCATCATGATATATCCTTAAATAAACTTATACTTGCTGGGCAAACTTATACTCACCCTTGCTATATCATGATAAATATTGCAGATATAGCGAATACGTTCGGATACATGAAAGGATAAAGCCAAGTTTAGCTTGGGACTATGTGTGCAGCTAAATTGTAATAGTATTGTATGATAATAATGTTATATGTTAGACAGGTTATGAATTGTGTATAAGTTAAGGTTACTCGACCTTGGGGAACAATGTGTAAAGTTTATTGTATAAAAAATTTATGTTTATATCTTCCGTAATAGTTATAGAAATAGTATACCATATTCGTGGTGATTTGGGACCCGGATTTGGGGATACTACAGTTGGTATCAAAGTTGTTGGTTATGAACCTTAGGTAGGAATAACTGAGACCAATAACCGCAGTGATTATGATAAGTACTAACTCAAATAGAGTTAGTGTGTCGGTAAGATTAAAAGACAAATCTCAACGGGTTATGGAGACATAGAGTTCCCTAACTCTGATAATAAAAGCGGACAGTAATGGTGGATAGATAGAGTCTAAAAGACTAAAAGGTACAGGGATAGGAGATCGTAAAATAAAACTATCAAGACATAGAAATGAATCGTAATATATACGATGAGATCACCCCGTGATCTGATAAGGTGATAGCAGGGAAAAAAATTAATCTAATGATTGAAAAGTTTACAACAAAGATTGTTGTGTGTAAGTTGTACTATGAATTGGTACAGATTCAGGAAAGGATTATGAATACGGATTAAATGAAATTCGTATTGAGAAGGGAGTTAGAATTCTATGGGGATTTTAATTGAGGACTCATGTCAGCAGCTAAGTTGTATGATTCTTCGTATGAGAGTTGAATTGTACTTGGTGTAACAACCACTTAGTTTCTGGCACTGATAATCATTGAAATATTTGTGTCGCGCTATTTGTTATATGCATGTTGAGAGGGTGATTCCTTTCTCAGGTGTATAACAGATAGATATGTTCTAAGTAGAGAATATCAGGTTAAGAACGAGTTCTTAAAACTCATACTTATGGTACGTTCGTGACTCATGATTATATGAAATGTTTATGAACCCCTTAGCGAATGGACACCAAAGGTCTGACTAGGATAAGTTCTTAAACTCATATAATCACTACAAAAAAATGGGCCTTTGGCAATGATTTTTCGGGCAACGACTTTATAAGTCGTTGCTAAAAGTATATGTTTAGCAACGATAGTTGTCCTTCGTTGCAGATTGTGTCATGCTTTCACTTTTTGTAACAAAATTCATAAGTTGATGCAAAATTTCATTGCTAATTCATTGGCGGGAAAAAAGTTCGTTAGAAATTCGTTGCAAAATTTTTGGCCACTTGATTTCTCATCATCGTGGGCAATGAAAGTTTTGTTGTTGCTAAAAATGGGGCTTTAAAAACGATTTTTTAGGCAACGACTTTATAAGTCGTTGCTAAAAGTGTATGTTTAGCAATGAAACTTGTCCTTCGTTGTAGATTGTGCCAGGCTTTCACTTTTTGCAACAAAATTCATAAGTCGTTGCAAAATTTGGAAACAAAATTCATTGCAAAATTTTTAACCACTTGATTTCTCCTCATTATAGGCAACGAAAGTTTTTTTTGTTGCTATATTTCATTGCTTAATATGGACCACATTCATTGGCAACAATTTTTATTTCCATTGCATATTTTATACAACTTTTTGCAACGACTACTAAAATGTTGCCTTAAATTAAGATAATCCCAATAAGCATATTTTTGTAAGACCATATTAAGATTCTAGAGAATTGTCAAAAAATATTCGTATTTAGTATTTAAAAATTATGTCCAAATGCGGGACATATTCGAACATATGACCTATCATTTGGAATTTTGGTCATTTGACTACTGGAGCAACACAAGTTATCTGTTAATATCTTGCAAGTATTAATATTTATATCAAAACATAAGATTTCCCCCATATATTCCTTTCATCTCCTTCACTACATACCATTAATATAATCTCAGGAAGTTATACACTACAATAATAATAATAATAATAATAATAATAATAATAATAATAATAATAATAATAATAATAATAATAATAATAATAATAAGACCCCAAATTTTATGAATAAATATTTAAATTTCTATGAATATAATTTTTTTCTCGAATATATTATGAATATTATGTGTGGATTTGATATAATGTTATAGTTGTGGGTAATATTTACAAATTTTTAAAGTAAGCAAGTGGTTATATAATATTCGATTGTTCAGGGAATATTCTTTTTGTCGAGGAATATCCGTACTACGACACAATCATTGGTGGACCCCACAACGGAAGTATTGTCATAGTAAGAAAACGCGTAATTATCTTTTATAAAAATAACTTGGCGGAGTGTTACCGTTAAAACTGTTGAACTACCCGTAGTAAAATTACGATGTCTGGCGTGGTTGCGTAGTAGCACACGGTATTGGTTATTGATGCTTACGTGAGAAGTCACTCAGTTATACTTAATTATTGCTACAATAATTGCTGCATCATATCTCTTATATTATTGATTCAATTATTATCAAAGTATCATCTGTATATTATGATATATTATTAAATCAATAATTGAGACGACAAAGTTATTCATATTATTAAATTGCAATATTTACAATGTCTAGAAGTTCTGTCAAGGCGAGGTATCCTCACCTTTTTGAAACATCAGGTACGTACGTCAATTGCGAGAATGAAATTTCATAAGGAGGGGAGGTTGTAAGACCCCAACTTATTATAAATAAAATTAAATTTCCTCTATTTATTATTTTGAAATAGTAAGGGTTGATTTGATTAATGTGGTTAGTTATGGGTAAAATCTAAATATTTCAAATATGCAAGTGGTTATAAAATATTCATTTTATCGGAGAATATTCGTTTGGTCATGGAATATTCTTCTTTGTCTTGAATATTCAGATGACTTGGTAGACCTTGTATGGGCCCCATAACGAAAAGATTGGATGAAGAAAACGACAAGTATATCGTTGTTTATAAATAACTACGTAGTAGTTATTACTGATTATCTTGTTGGAATACCCGTTGGTTAAAACACAGTAGCACACAGTATTTCACCAATTATTAATTCTTACGTAGGAAGGCATTACTCAAATTGTTACAGTAGTTACTGTTCAATATTTTATTTTATTGATTCAATAATTGCTACGCTGATATTTTATATTATTGTTGTTTCAATAATTGTCATTACACAGTATTTTCACTATTAGATCAATAATTCATATTATTTGAATATTATTATTAGATAACATTATTGGCAATGTCTAGAAAGTTCTGTCTAAAGAGATGTTTGGTCACCTAATTGCGCCCCAATAAGGAGAAATATTTATTGGAAAGCCCCCTCTTTCTTGGGAACTGTCTGGTTGTCAGTATTATGATTCTGTAATATTAATTGTAAATAATTAATTATTGATTTATATGATAAGGAAAATATTTATTTTATGTGGATATAGATGGAGAAAATTTTTAATGTGACAATTGTTGAAAAAAAATTTATTTTATCTTTTCTGATAAATAATTCATTTAAATATATTATTATATTTTAATAATATAATAATGGTGATATTTTTACAATGAATGTGGGATATATGAGTATATGAGGAGGAGGAGTATTTTTGTTACAATTAATGTTTAAAACATGTTAAACATGTCGGTGGACCCCATTTATTGACTGAAATTGATTTATAGCCCGTAAAATTGCCCGTTTGTGGATTTCAGTCAACTTCTGCTTGGAATTTTGAAAAACATAAACTTACAAAGTTGTAGAGAATGGAATTTTCTATGGAAAAAACACGTGGTTTGAATTTTTTTGATAAAATGGCTATTTATTATGAATTATTGAAGTTTTGAAGTTCCAGAATAATTAATTTTTGAAGTTTAAAATATTTTAATTAAGAAAAACGTTTTTAATGATTTGGCACATGGTGGCGGATGTTTTGGGACAAATAAGTGGGCGTAGGAAATTTGAGAAAATTATATTATTAATTTATTCAATTTTTGCATTGGTGTTCTAAGCATTTTCCTATAAATAGGGTGCTTAGGTTAGAATTGAAAATCACACTAAGAAACTGAAGTTTTCTCTCTCTTCCTCTCTCTATATTATCGAGCATATTCTTGTGAGTAATTTAATACTTTGAGTGTTGCTATACGGTGCAAGTCCCCTTCAGCGCTATATTCAGTATTCCAGTCAGAAGTACTGTCTTTCCAAGGTAAGGGATATTATTTTTATAAAAAAATGATATTATTTCTTCTAATATCATTATGCCGGAATATTGGTAAGATTTTTCTTGTGAAATTCTTTTCTTTTAGTGTCGGGGTTACTATTCACGTATACGACACTATTCACGAATACAACATTATTCACAGAAAAATTAATTTTTTGTATTTTGTCCAAAATATCTATTATGGATACTATCTTTGATTGTATCCATGTTTTGATCATTCTTGAATTTTACTTCACTATGATTATTTATGAAATATTTTTGAACTCGAATTGTTTAAAGTACGATTCCTTAATATTTGTTCTTTTGTTTCACTGGATTCGTTTTCTTTAAAATATTTTTCATCATCCCTAGTCCTAAATGATGATATTACTGAATATCTTTGGCCTGTAGTGCAAAGATGGTTGATTTTCTTATGAATATCTTTGGCCCGTAGTGCAAAGATGTACAGGTGTTGAGATGAACATGACCAACTGATGAATATCTTTGGCCTGTAGTGGAAAGATGAATATTTGATTCAAGATGAATATTGATTGATGTTATAGGGATAAAATAATGATGATGGACTTTTAAATTCATAGATTATAGTAGATTTCATTCTCTACGTAACTCATCTATGAATTATTATTTCCGCTGCGAATATTGATCTAAAACTTGTTGTCTATTGTATTTTATCAGATTTTTTCCTGTTGAAGACTAACAATAATTTGTTCTATATTATCTTAGTCATAATATTCTTTACTGGGCTAGTTGAGCACACCCTTTTCCTTTTTGTTCCATTTTTCTTCTCAGGAGACGAGAATGTAGCGAGTTCTAGTCGGGGTGTGGAATGATGGATCTAGAAAGTTGTCTTAGTAGTCCTCACCAATTTTGTAAAATAATGTACCAATAATTATAATAAGGACTTATTTGGGTGTGAATATTGTCTAGATGGCAATATTTGTATTTAAACTCACAGTTTATATGTTGTATTAATAAAGTTGTAGTTGTTTCTGTACCATGTTATTGACGACTCAAAATAGGTGATGTATACCTATTTTGGGGGCGTCGCAGTTGGTATCAGAGCTTAGGGATATGATCTCTGGCGGAGATCAAGGAATAGAACTAGGAGGAGAGAGACGAGTAAATCCTTCGTTAGTGTGTCCTACCTAAGCTTATTTGTTAGGTGGTCAGTATATAGGGATATTATGTGATATGTTAATTTCCTTAATTAACCCTTGTTTTATGGCAGTATATGAGAGTGTCGACTGAGAATGTTAACAGTGGAGTAAATGAGACCGTGGGGACACCTTTACTCACCAGCGAGGAGAACGTGCAACAGGCTGGCAATGTTCCTTCTGTGAACAACACCACTGAGTAGATGATGAACGACGGGATGCTTAGAAGCTTTTTGCAGTTCATGCAAAATCAGACGAGGGAGACTCGTGTACAAAATACAGGTGGAAATGATAACAACGCTACGATTTGTCACGAAATGCCAGCTTCAAAGAGTTGGGACCACTGCAATTCGGGAAAGCCGGATCCGATTAAGCGTAAATGTGGGTCAAACAAATTACCAAGATATTCGATGTCTTGGGATGCACGGAGGAACAAAAGGTTCCATTCGCCACCTTTATGTTCCGTAATGAGGCAGATTACTGGTGGGAATCTGTGAAGCATACCCATCCAACCGCACTCAGCATGTCTTGGGAGACGTTTCAAAAACTGTTCAATGACAAGTACTTTCCTGAAAGTATTCATCATATGAAGGAAGTAGAGTTATCTAAGTTTGAACAAAATCATTTGGTGGAGAATGAGGAATCTAAGTTTGCACCTCATTTGGTGGAATGAGGAACGAGAGGTTTGAAACCCGAGAGGTTCAATATCTTATTTCTCATATATCTTTTTCTCTCTTTTCTCTCTATTCGATGTTGTCAATAGGGCTCAATTATTAGAGCGAGATAACGAGTACGTTCAACCGAGGGACCACAACCAGGATCATACCGGTGACAACAGTCATCAGAACAACGATAATCAGGGGAGAAAGAAAAATACGAACAAGAATGGTAACCACTCTGGTGGTAATCATGGCCATGAAAATAAAAGAAGCGAGTCAGGGGGAGATTTTAAAAAGAGGAGATTCAACAACGACCATGTGAAGACGTCAACACCAAAGAAAGAACTAGTTCTAGGGAGGAGAACGACCACCTATCAGATCTTTATAAATGTGGAAAAGAGGGACATATCAGCCCAAACTGCCCACAACAGTTCAAGGTATGCTATAATTGTGGAAAAGAAGGACATATCGCTCGAGATTGTATGGTAGCGAAACCAAGTCCAACGGGGATTGTGACTTAAAAGGCTATCCCAGAAAAGTCAAAGTCAACGGTTCCTGGAAGAGCGTTTGTCGTGACTGGTCAAAATACAAGGAACCCAAATGAGGTGATCACGGGTAAGCTAATCATAAATTCTTGTGAAGTTTATACCTTACTTGATACCGGTGCTACCCATTCATTTATCTCTCCTGCTTGTGCTCAATGTTTAAACTTAATTCCGGAGAAATTAGATTTTTACCTATCCGTGGAGACTCCGTTAGGAGAAACTTTCATCACATCAACTATTTATAAATCTTGTTTGATCCGAGTTGGCACCATCACATTACTTGTTGACCTTATCTCTTTAAAGATATTTGCTTTTGATGTGATTTTAGGGATTGATTGGTTAACTACTCATCATGCCAAAATTGATTGTTTTCGTAAGGTTGTTTTTTTTTTCATATTCCTAACCAACCTGTTGTACGAATTCAAGCAACTAAACCATTAAAATCAATCACTGTCATATCTAGTCATAAAGCTATTCGTTTATTAAAAAACGGATGTCAAGCTTTCTTAGCCCATGTTATGAATTTGAATAAAGACACGTCAGATTTGAATAATATTACTATTGTTAGTAAATATCCTGACGTGTTTCCAGAAGAACTTCCCGGTCTACCCCCAGAACGTGAAGTTAAATTCTTTATTGATCTTGAACCTGGTACAAAGCCTATTTCTAAAACCCCATATCGAATGGCTCCTATTAAAATTTAGTAGTTAAAAGTCCAACTACAGGAGTTATTAGACATCGGTTTCTTTTGTCCTAGTACATCTCCTTGGGGTGCTCCTATTTTATTTGTAAAGCAGAAAGACGGGAGTATGCGACTTTGTATTGACTATCGAGAATTGAGCCATGTCACCATCAAGAATAGGTATCCGTTACCTCGTATTGATGACTTATTTGACTAGTTGCAAGGAGCACAATTCTTTTCAAAGATCGATCTTCGTTCTGGATATCATCAGCTGAAGATTAGAACTGAGGATATTCCAACAACTGCCTTCAGAACTCGATACGGGCATTATGAATTTTTAGTCATGTCTTTTGGATTGACTAATGCTCCTGCGGCTTTCATGGATATGATGAACTGAGTATTCAAGAACTATTTGGATCAGTTCGTTGTTGTCTTTATTGATGACATTCTCATATATTCCAAAAGCCGTGAAGATCATGAGCACCATTTGAAGCTGGTACTCCAAAGGCTTCGTGAAAACAAGTTATATGCCAAGTTGAAGAAATGCGAATTCTGGCTTGAGGAAGTAACATTCCTTGGCCACGTGGTGTCAAAACATGGAGTATCTGTTGACCCGACGAAGATTGAGGCAATATAAAGTTGGGAGCAACCGAAGTCGGTAACCGAAGTACGTAGCTTTTTGGGCTTAGCTGGTTATTATCGGAGATTCGTGGAAGGATTTTCTCGAATCGCTACTCCGTTAACTTAGCTAACTCGAAAAGATACAAAATTTGTATGGAGCAAGGAATGCGAGGAGAGTTTCCAAGAGCTCAAGAGGAGACTCATTTCGGCACCTATTTTGACAATACCATCTAGTTCGGATGGATTTGTTATCTACAGCGATGCTTCAGGCAAAGGGTTAGGATGTGTTCTCATGTAACGTGGGAAAGTCATAGCCTATGCCTCGCGATAACTTAAAGAATATGAGAGGAATTATCCTACTCATGATCTAGAGTTGGCAGCAGTCATTTTCGCGCTAAAGATCTGGAGGCACTATCTATATGGAGAGAAAGTGGAGATATATTCAGACCATAAAAGCCTCAAATATTTCTTCACCCAAAAGGAACTCAACATGCGACAACGACGTTGGCTCGAGCTGTTAAAAGATTATGACCACACCATTCAATACCATCCTGGAAAAGCAAACGTGGTAGCTGACGCGTTGAGTAGAAGATCATATGCAGGAACGAGTGCGATGATGTCAAGTATACGCATAGAACCAACTTTAATCGATGAAGTTAAAGTTGCTCAAGCCACGAACCGAAATGGGCGCGTATGAAGAAGAAAGTACAAGAGGGTGCTATTCCAGAAGCAAGAATCGATGAAGAAGGAATACTTCGAGTCCACTCCAGACTTTGTGTTCCTAACGATTCTGATTTAAAGAACAAGATCATGATGGAGGCACACAATACACCAATTGCAATTCATCCTGGAAGTACCAAAATGTATCGTGATCTTCGACATACATTTTCGTGGAACAATATGAAGAGAGAGATCACGAAGTTTATCTCGAGGTGTTTAACTTCTAAATGTGTAAAGGCAGAGCATCAAGTGCCTAAGGGTCAATTGCAACCACTTGAGATTCTGAAATGGAAGTGGGAACACATTACCATGGATTTTGTTACGGGTCTTCCCACGGTTTCTCAAGGCATAAATGTTATTTGGGTTATTGTTGATAGGTTAACCAAGTCTGCTCATTTCTTGCCGATACGGGAGACTTATTCCCTTGAACGTCTTGCTCATATGTTGTAAATGAGATTGTGAGATTGCATGGCATGCCAGTATCCATAGTTTCAGATCGTGACCCAAAATTTACTTCACTATTTTGGGTTAGCTTGCAAAAAGCTATGGGCACGGATTTATTTATTCGATTCGCAAGATACCATCCTCAAACCAGACGAATAATCGAGAGGACTATTCAAACTCTTGAAGATCTATTAAGATCTTGTATCCTAGATTTCAAAGGGAGTTGGGATAAGTATTTACCATTGGTGGAATTCTCCTACAACAACAGTTATCAGGCAAGTATAGGTGTGGCTCCATTCAAAGCATTGTATGGATGAAACTGTTGCTCTCCAATATGTTGGGATGAGGTAGGTGAAGCAACATTGTTGGGACCCGAGTTGGTACGTATGACTATGGAAAAGATCCAAATGATTCGACAACGTATACAAACAGCTCAAGATCGACAAAAGAGTTATGCGGATCTTCATCGAAAGGACGTGGAATTTAGTATTGGGGATCATGTATTATTGCGTGTTGCCCCATGGAAGGGAGTTACAAGATTTGGAAGAGAGGAAAGCTCGATCCACGATTTATTGGTCCATTTCAGATTCTTGACCGAGTAGGAAATGTAGCCTATAGACTCGCGTTACCTCCAAGTATGTCTCGAGTTCATAATGTGTTTCACATATCTGTGCTTCGTAAATATGTGAAAGACCCGAATCACATTATTGAGTTAGAACCAGATGAGATAGCCGAAGACTTAACGTACAAGGAGGTACCTGTCAAGATCTTGGATAGGAAGGAGCATGTCTTACGTACAAAGGTCATACTACAAGTTAAAGTTTTGTGGAGAAACCAAGCTATTGAGGAAATGACCTGGGAGTTAGAAACGGAAATGAAAGCGAGGTATCCTCACCTTTTCGAAACACCAGGTACGTACGTCAATTTCGAGGATGAAATTTTATAAGGAGGGGAGGTTGTAAGACCCCAACTTATTATAAATTAAATTAAATTTTCTCTATTTATTATTTTGAAATAGTAAGGGTTGATTTGATTAATGTGGTTAGTTATGGGTAAAATGTGCAAATATTTCAAATATGCAAGTGGTTATAAAATATTCATTTTTATCGGAGAATATTCGTTTGGTCGTGGAATATTCTTACTGTCGGGGAATATTCGTACGACGGCGTAGCCTTGTGTGGGCCCCATAACGAAAAGCGATTGGATGAAGAAAACGACAAGTATACGTTGTTTATAAATAACAACGTAGTTGTTACCGTTAATACTGTTGGAATACCCAGTGGTTAAAACACAGTAGCACACGGTATTGCACCAATTATTGATTCTTATGTAGGAAGGTATTAGTCAATAATTGTTAAAGTAGTTACTGTTCAATATTTTATTTTATTGATTCAATAATTGCTACGCTGATATTTTATATTATTGTTGTTTCAATAATTGTCACTACACAATATTTTTATTATCAGATCAATAATTCATATTATTTGAATAATATTATTAGATAACATTATTGGCAATGTCTAGAAAGTTCTGTCTAAGGAGAGGTTTGGTCACCTAATTGCACGCCAGTAAAGAGAAATCCTTATTGGAAAGCCCCCTCTTTCCTGAGAACTGCCTGGTTGTCAGTATTGTGATTCTGTAATATTATTTATGAATAATTAATTATTGATTTATATGATAAGAAAAATATTTATTTTATATGGATATAGATGGAGAAAATTTTTAATGTGACAATTGTTGAAAAAATTGTTATTTTATCTTTCGGATAAAAAATTCATTTAAATATATTATTATATTGTAATAATATAATAATGGTGATATTTTTACAATTAATGTGGGATATATGAGTATGTGAGGAGGAGTATTTTTGTTACAATTAATGTTTAAAACATGTTAAACATGTTCATGGGACCCCATTTCTTGATCGAAATTGGTTTATAAACTCAGTAAAATCTCCCCTGCTTTTGGATTTCTATCAACTTCTGCTTGGAATTTGGAAAAACTTAAACTTACAAAGTTGTAGAGAATGGAATTTCCTATGGAAAAGACATGTGGTTTGAATTTTTCTGATAAAATGGCTATTTATTATGAATTATTGAAGTTCCAAAGTTCCAGAATAATTAATTTTTGAAGTTTAAAATATTTTAATTAAGAAAAACATTTTTAATGTTTTGGTACATTGTGGCTGATGTTTTGGGCCAAATAAGTGGGCGTAGGAAATTTGAGAAAATTATATTATTAATTTATTCAATTTTCTACTTTGGTGTTCTAAGCATTTTCCTATAAATAAGGTGCTTAGGTTATAATTGAAAATCACACCAAGAAACTGAAGTTTTCTCTCTCTTTCTCTTTCTATATTATCGAGCGTAATTCTTGTGAGTATTTTGATACTTTGAGTGTTGCTATACGGTGCAAGTCCTCTTCAGCACTATATCCAGTATTCCAGTCAGAAGTACTGTCTTTCCAAGGTAAGGGATATTTTTTTTTTATAAATGATATTATTTCTTCTAATATCATTATGCCGGAATATTGGTAAGATTTTTCTTGTGAAATTCTTGTCTTTTAGTGCCGGGGTTACTATTCACGTATACGACACTATTCACGTATACGACACTATTCACGAATACGGCACTATTCACAGAAAAATTAAATTTTTCGTATTTTATCCAAAATATCTATTATGGATACTAGCTTTGATTGTATCTATGTTTTGATCATTCTTGAATTTTACTTCACTATGATTATTTATTAAGTATTTTTGAACTCGAATTGTTTAAAGTACGATTCCTTAATATTCACTGGATTCGTTTTCTTTAAAATATTTTTCATCATCCTCAGTCCTAAATGATGATATTACTGAATATCTTTGGCCTGTAGTGGAAAGATGGTTGATTTTCTTATGAATATCTTTGGCCCGTAGTGCAAAGATATACAGGTGTTGAGATGAACATGACCAACTGATGAATATCTTTGGCCTATAGTGCAAAGATGAATATTTGATTCAAGATGAATATTGATTGATGTTACAGGGATAAAATAATGATGATGGACTTTTAAATTCATAGATTATAGTAGATTTCATTCTCTATGTAACTCATCTATGAATTATTATTTTCGCTGCGAATATTGATCTGAAACTTGTTGTCTATTGTATTTTATCAAATTTTTTCCTGTTGAAAACTAACGATAATTTGTTCTATATTATCTTAGTCATAATATTCTTTATTGGTCTAGTTGATCTCACCCTTTTCCTTTTTGTTCCATTTTTCTTCTCAGGAGGCGAGAATATAGCGAGTTCTAGTCGGGGTGTGGAATGATGGATCTAGAAAGTTGTCTTAGTAGTCCTCACCATTTTTGTAAAATAATGTACCAATAATTGTAATGAGGACTTATTTGGGTGTGAATATTGTCTAGATGGCAATATTTGTATTTAAACTCATAGTTTATATGTTGTATTAATAAAGTTGTAGTTATTTCTGTACCATGTTATTGACGACTCAAAATAGGTGATGTATACCTATTTTGGGGGCGTCACAAATCGGGTAATTAATCAGATAAATGAGCAATTAATTGCTACTAATTCACATGGTTATATAAGTATTTGTTCACATGTGTGTACTATTGAATCACATTTTTGTACTATTAGGGGAGTTGGTGCAAGATTGATAATACTTGCATGACTAAGTTAAAAATGGAGGTATAGATGGAGGTATTATACTGTAATTCATATTTTCACATGATTATAACTATTGAATCACATAATAGAACTATTGATTCACATTATTTACTATTAAGGGAGGTGATGCAAGTTTGATAATACTTGTAGGACTAAATTAAAAATGAAAGAAAATTTAGAGGTATTGTACTGTAATTTTTTGAGCCCCAAAACGTGCAATTATCGAAACTATATTTTTCTATAAATAGAAGCTCATTCTTCCTTCATTTCTCACCAATTCACTAAAGCTATAGAGCAATTATTATAGAGAGAAATTATAGAGAGAAAGAAGAAGAGAAGTCTGCTACCTCTCTATTCCAGTATCCAGCTTTATTCTAAGGTAAGGGGTATTATTTCTTCCGTATTCATGAAGAGTGCTATTGTTATTCCATTCCTTATTATTATATTGGAATAACCTGTCTATGTGAAATACTGCATACATGGTGAAATTCTTCTATTATTCAATTCTTTATTATTCTGTTGGAATAACCTTTCTGTGCGTCTATCGCATGTCTGGTGAATTCTGTTGTTATTCCATTCTTTATTATTCTGTTGGAATATCCTGTCTGTGCGGTTTACGCATGACCTGGTTCAATTCTTTATTATTCTGTTAGAATATCATGTCTGTGCGGTTTACGCATGACCTGGTTCCATTCTTTATTATTCTGTTAGAATATCCTATCTCACATACGGTTTCATGCACGACCGGGTTCCATTCTTTATTATTCTCATTGAGAATAACCTTTATGCATCTGATTCTATATCGCATGCATGGTGAATTCTTCTGTTATTCCATTCTTTATTATTCTGTTGGAATAACCTGTCTATGTGGATTACCGCATGCATGGTGAATGATCCTTTGTATTCATATGAATAGTATTTTCATTCGAAAGGGGTTTCTGCCAGGGGCAGTTTTGTAATTTTTTATAACCCTCAAAAATTCTAAAAAAAATTTAAAATGATAATTTGATGAGTTTTCCATATTGTGTCCAAAGATGGAGATTTTTGGATGTATAGATTAAGAGTTATGGATTTTATGGGAAAAAACTATTTTAAAAGTAAACCCTTATAACTCCTTGTGGTTAACTCCAAAATTAGTGAAATTTTTATTGGGAGTACATATATATAACAGGAGTATACCCTGTAAATTTCGTAATTTTTGGACAAAAGTACAATTTATGATAAATGTCTAAATATTCGGCAGTTTTGGTTATATGAAAAATAGTAAATGAATTTTAAAAATTCTGAGAAAAATATATGTTCAACATGAGACTATATTCTGCTAAATCCCAGAAAAGAAATATTTTTGGGACTGATTTGGTATTTTTCATGAAAATAAACTAGTTATGAGTAAATGAATTAAATATGTTATGTGAACTAACAAAATTGGAAAATAAGATTTTATGGCATGGGTATCCTATATAGGGTATATGCAGATTTTTGATGAGGTATTTGATCATTGGTGATGAAATCTTATGAGTATGACATTTTTGAATGGTTAAAATGCATTATTTGGTAAAGTGTAAACAATTGAAATAAATTATTTATAAGTTTAAGAAGTGATTAAAATATTATTATAATATTAATAATATTAGATTATGAGTTTATTAAGTGATTGATAATATTTGGATAAATTTAAAGTCTTTAATATTTATCCTTGATTTCGTTTGATTTGATTTCGTTTGATTATTGCTTATATCATTGTCATCATCCTCATGCTTATATTGTGATGAAATTCATCTTTGGCTTACGTGCATAGATGAACTTGGTATGATTATGACCAGGGATTATTCGGTATAATTATGACCATAATGTAATGAATGATGTGGTAAAAGTCCTCATTGGCCGGTAGTGCATTGATGGACAGTTTTTGGTATGATTATGACCAGGGATTATTCGGTATAGTCATGACCATTGATGATTTATTGAATATCTTTAGTCCGTAGTGCAGGGATGATTCGATGATGTGGTTTATTTATTAAGCTGAGTCTCAGCGATAAAATTAAAAAGAAAAAAAAAGTGATGAAAACATTTTAAATCATAGAAGATACTAGATATCATGCTCTACTTGACTCTTTTAATGGATTGCTTATTCCGCTGTAGTTAAACTTGATGTCTATTATATTTTATCAGTTTAACATTGTTGAAGACTAATGATAATTTATTCTGCATTATCTTAGTCATAATATTTCTTACTGGGCTAGTTGAGCTCACCATTTCTTTCACTGTTCTCTTCCGGAAATGAGAACGTAGTCGGAACTAGTCGAGGAACGGAGTGACGGTCCAGATGATAGCATTAGTAGTCCTTACTATTCTGTTAAATAGTGTGACTGTGACGCCCCCAAAATAGGTCCAATTCTTCCAACCTATTCTGAGTCGCCAAATACATGGTACAGAAAATAACTACAACTTTATTACTACAATTGTCATGCAAAATACAACAACACATATATTGTGAGTTTTAATACCAACTGTGACTCATATCCCAACTATGGACATCACCTCACATTGATACATTACATAAAGGTACAGTCAATAACTGTTTTAGAAATTAAAATCTTTGGGAAGTGCTCAAGGAAACCTTCGTACATGGGAGGCCATGCGTCTAGGTTATGATAGATATCATATGTCAACAGAATTATCCTTGGTTAACCCAATAGACCCCAAAGAAAACCGAGAAGATTACTATCACGTTCTTTCCAATGGCGAGTCTTCTCTTGACATATAACTATCTCCACTGTCTCCAGTTGAAAATTATATTTCAAATAAACTCCAAGATCATATAGGTAGTGCTCGTAGATATACTCAGCAAGTGGATGTGCATAACCCTGTCTTATGATAACATGAGGTTGTATGTCATTAGACATTTTGTATGATAGTGGAAAAACACCCTTCCAAAGTTGGGTTCACCTCACCCTATTCGGTTCACCAAAATTAAATATCAAATGAAATACAATACGACACACTTATCTAAAGTTCTCAATAAAATTATTTTCATACTATTTAGGGAGAACCACAACAGCTATAGACCACTGTTCTATTCCCCTGTTATCCCCGTTCGACTCGGCAACACTCTTATTACCTGAAAGGAATTGTGAAGCAAAAGGGTGAGCACAACTAGCTCAGTAAAGAATATTATGACTAAAGATAATTAAATTATCAATAGCCTTCATCAGTAATAAATCAGAGATTTAGAACATATAGTAGATGATAAAACTTTTCAACCATAGTTGCAGCGGAACGAGCAATCCATTAAAAGAGTCAAATAGACCATAAAGTCCATTATCTTCTCCATGTTAAAAGTCCACCAACAATGTTTTATCCCTGTAACATCAATCAACAGTTCCTGTCCACATTCATGTGAATAACTCATAATCATAATTGTGGTTCTAAATTCCTCTTCTCATCCAGGACGAAGATAATTTACATCACCTGTCTTTACCTGAAACATCAAAGATCCTGGTTATACCAAATCACAGTTCATGCTCATAATCATACTAATAAATTCATCTTTGCACTACGGGCCAAAGATATTCATTAACAAGTCATCTTTACACTACAGGCCAAAGATATTCAAAAACAGGTCATCTTTGCACTACGGGCCAAAGATATTCATATCTCAAAGAAATAGATAATCATTTCAGAATTTATATAAACCATAATTATAATCATGTTGATCAATTCACCTTTGCACTTAAGCTAAAAATATTCAATTGTAAATTCAATGGTCATGATCATACCAGTCAACGATTCAACTTTGCACTACTAGCCAAAGAGAACCCATAGTCACGATCATACCAATAATCTACCCATCTTTACACTCAAGTCAAAGAGAAATTTTTTCACCAAGATTATAAAAATGTTATATATGATAATAAAAACAATATGATCAACAACTGCATTTAATTTCAAGAGTAAGATTCATAAATCAACGATAATTTGGTCAGAAAAAGAAACCAATTTTGTCGTGCATAGTACCCCATGAGTAGTAACTCAGGAATAGTAACTCATGAATAGTAACCCTGACATGAAAAAGGTAAAAATTCCACAATAAAATCTATACCAATATTTCGGTATAATGATATTGAAAGAATAACATTTCTTAAACTTATAAACAATTTATTTTAATTATTTACACTTTACTAATTAATGCATTTAATCATCCTAAAATGCCAAACTCATAAGATTTCATCACCAATAACCAAAATCCTCATCAAAAATCTGCATATACCTCATATAAGATTCTCAAGCTATAAAATCTTATTTTCTAATTTTGTTACTTCACATAACATATTTAATTCATTTACTCATAACTAGAATATTTTCATGAAAAATAACAAATCAGTGCCAACAAATTTTCTTTTCTGGGATTTAGCAGAATATAGTCCCATATTGAACATATATTTTTCTCGGAATTTTTAAAATTAATTTACTATTTTTCATATGGCCAAAACTGCCGAATATTTAGTCATTTATCATAAATTATACGTTTGTCCAAAAATTCCGAAATTTACAGAGTATACTGCTATTATATACATATACCCCCAATAAGAATTTCACTAATTTTAGAGTTAACCACAAGGAGTTATAAGGGTTTACTTTTAAAATAGTCTTTTCTCATAAAATTCATAACTCTTAATCTATCCATCCAAAATGGACACAATCTAGAAAACTCATCAAATTATCATTTCAAATTTTTCCAGAATTTTTGAGAGTCGGAAAAATTACGAAACTGAAAAACATAATAACCCTTAAAATCCCTTAGCTCAAAAGAGCAGTTTTTCTGACTGGAATATTGGATGTAATGCTGAAGGAAACTTGCACTGAATAACAACTCTCAAAGTATCTAAATACTCACAAAAATATGCTTGATAATATAGAGATAAATAAAACTTGTTTCTGGTGTGATTTTCAATTCTAACTTAAACGCCTATTTATAGGAAAATGCTAGAACGCCAAAGCAGACTAAAATAATAAAATAATATATTTTGTTTTTTCTCATCTTCTACGCCACCAACCATTTAATGACCAGCCATCACACTTGAAAAATTTTCTAGCACATGTTTTCCACCAAAAACAAAAAGTGTGTCCCACCTAATTTTAATAAAAAATATTTTATTTTTTGAAACTTCAGTAATTCATAATAAATAGCCCTTTTATCAAAAAAAATATGAATTTTATGTCCATTCCACATGAAATCGAATTATCTACAACTTTGTAGCTTTAAGTTTTTCCAAATTCTAAACAGAAAATATCTAAAATCCATAAATGGATGATTTTTAACACCTTTTAAAATTCATAACAAATCATGCATTAATTTTTAACGGTTCAAAATTTGTGGACATATACTCAACTTATATATGTATAACATATCCAAAAATCACAACGATCTAACGGTCGGATTAAAATTTTAACTCACGTAATAGAGCTTTAAGAACACTGATTTGATTTTAAATGCCTCCATTCCGACAAAATACTGGAAAAAAAAAACTTCAGCATTAATTCCTTCATTTATAACCACATAAATAAATCCATCATTTATATCCACATCAAATAAATATTTCCTTATCATATAAATCAATAATTAATTATTCACAAATAATATTATAGAATCACAATAATGACAACCAGGCAGTTCTCAGGAAAGAGGGGGCTTTCTAATAAGGATTTCTCTTTACTGGCGCGTAATTAGGTGACCAAACCTCTCCTTGACAAAACTTTCTAGACATTGCCAATAATGCTATCTAATAATATTATTCAAATAATATGAATTATTGATCTGATAATGGGAAATATTATGTCGTGACAATTATTGAACAACAATAATATAATATTATCAACGCAACAATTATTGAACCAATAAAATATTGAACAGTAATTACTGTAACAATTATTGAGTAGTGCCTTCATACGTAAGAATCAATAATTCCAAAAATACTGTGCAATATCGTGTGCTACTGTGCAACCACGCGTATTACTGTTTTTTAACCACGGTGTATTCCAACGGTGTTAACGGTAACAATTACTCCGTTATTTATAAAAACTCAAACTTGTCGTTTTCTTCATCTGACAGTTATTCTATTATGGGGCCCATAAATGGTTGCGTCGTCATATGAATATTCCGCGACAACAAGAATATTACACGACCAAACGAATATTCCCCAACAGAAATGAGTATTTTATAACCACTTGCGTATTTTTAAAATTTTATATACATCACCTTTAACTTTAACTTTTTATCAATTTAACCATTTACTAAATAGGAAAATTGAATACTTTTATTTTATAAAATTCGGGGTCTTACAATAGTACCCTGCTGTGCAAATGCCTCTACTAATGACCTCGTCAAACCCGTAGCAAAAGCTGCAAAGTTATCGTACATAGCATCAACCTTTCGCTCCAACATTCGGAGTTGTCGATCATTAGTAGTAGCAGTGGCTTGAGTTGACGTTCTTGCTTCATTTGTCTTTGAGGGCTGCGATGATGGCGTAGATGATGCGGAACAAAGGATGAAACCCTTACCCCTGCCTAATCTTCGAATCTTGCTATTGTGGCATGAGTAATATCCTGGCTTGGGTACTGTAACTGTTCATCCGTCCACCTAACTCCTGCTTTAACACACAAATGAGCCACGATTGAGGCATGTGGTATACTTCCCGTAGTGTTTCCCCGCATGTATCGCAACATGTTCTGATTAAGAAGGTGACCAACATCAATATATTTTCCCACAATAATCCCCCAAATAATGATTGCTCGCTCAATTGTAATGTCATGTTGATGAGATGATGGCATGAGTTTGGCACAAACAAAGAGATGCCAAGCCTTGGCATAATGGTTGAGAGCTGAAGCCGGGAAGGTCTTGGGCTAATTAGTGCTGGGTGTGCAAGTCCATTGTGTCCTTGGGATACACAAATCAGTAATAACTACATCAAGGTCTGTCTCCATTCGCTCCGCCTCAAGCCAATTTGTACGTCCAGCTTCAGGGTCGGGTAAATTGAATACGCCACAAATTGCTCGGGGTTGATAGTCCACTTGGACCCCTCGGACGAACGAAAAACCACTCATCGTCTCCCTTGCATTGGCATAAAATTCCCTCACAATGGCCATAGGTGCAATCATTGGAGTAGAGCAAACTCCATGCCAACATTTCTCCTTGATCATCTGCACCAATTGCCCATCTTGTGCATCTGGCTTGAACGCTCTCTCTCTGACAAATGATTTCGCCACAATGCGGTAATATTCTATCTGTGCATCCAAGCTAATAAACTTAGAAAAATCCACATTGTCACCACTTTGGATACTGTCAGAAGATGACTCGGGAGTGCGAGAGCGAGCACGCTTTGGTCCCATTTGTACTGATGAAGAAGAAGAGAAATCTGATTGATGGAATAAAAGTTGTATTCTCTGACAAATAATGAACACCCCCAAACTCGTTGTATTTCCACGCACCCTCTAAAAACCCTAGCTTTATCAGTTGAAATTTGAACGTGGGTAGGAAATAGATACGAAATACGCGTAGTGGGATGAGGAGTTACAACTTTTGAAATGGAACGGTTGGGAGTGAAGAGTCGTGCACTCTATGTAGAGAAATGAGAGACACACACTGCTATTATAACTGATATGAGAGATGGGTATAGTCACGTCTTTTAAAAACTAAATTTTTTTTCAAAGTCCGGTCTCAGGCGCGGCTGCGCGTGTTTTGAATGGGAACATGGCACGGGCGCGCTATTGGCCTTCCTGCACAGACATGTGGCACGGGCGCGTGATTTTGTATTGCTTTCATTGCGCGATCGCGCTGCCCTGCATCCTGCTATATCAATCTGCATCTCAAATAAACCAAAACAACGATGAATCATCTTCAATACACCTGTACAAACAACAATTATCAGTATCAAAGCATGATCTACTGACTAAGCATAAATGACTAGCTTATAACCATACTTTCTATGCTACGCTCAAACATCATCATATGCAAATTCAGCTCCAATAATACTTATGTCACACTATATAGGCTATAACAACTAATCATGACAAGAAAATATCAACTACTATCTAAAACGGAATGAACAAGAGATAAAGATAGAAATAATGGGGTGCCTCCCATCAAGCGCTAAGTTATAGTCAATTAGCTTGACTATCTCTGACTCAATCATGTTGAAGAAACAATGGAGGTTACTTTCTGTCTGTCAACCTCGCCACCAAAATAATGCTTTAGCCGCTATCCATTCCCTTTGAATGGTTTGTCCGAGAATTTGTCGAATACCTCTACTGCACCATGCGAAAAAACTGTCTTCACTGTGAATGGCCCTGACCACCTTGATTTGAGCTTCCCAAGAAAAAAGTTTAAGTCTTGAATTAAACAACAGAACTATTTGTCCCGGCTCAAATACTCTCTCTATAATCTTGCGATTATGCCATTTCTTCACCTTTTCCTTATACAGCTTGGAGTTTTCATACGCCTGTAATCTGAATTCATCCAACTCATTGAGTTGGAGTAGGCATTTTTCTCTTGCAGCCTTCAAATCAAAATTGAGCTTCCTAATTGCCCAATATGCCTTATGCTCAAGCTCCATAGGAAGGTAACAAGCCTTGCCATAAACCAGCTAAAAAGGTGACATGCCCAACGAAGTATTATAAGCAGTCCTATATGCCCATACAACATCATCAAGCTTTAATGACCAATCCTTTCTTGTGGGGTTCACAACTTTCTCCAAAATTCTCTTTACTTCACTATTTGAAACCTCTGTTTGGCCATTAGTTTGAGGATGATAAGCTGTAGTAATGCGATGATTTACCCCATACTTAGCCAACAGAGCTGTGAACTGCCTATTACAAAAATGACTGCCTTCATCACTAATGATAGCCCTTGGAGTCCCAAACCTTGTAAAAATATTCCTTTGTAAAAATCTTAGGACAACTTTGGCATCATTAGTTGGAAGAGCTGCCACTTCCACCCACTTCGAAACATAGTCGACTGCTAACAAGATGTATAAATTTCCACATGAAGAAACGAAAGGGCCCATGAAATCTATCCCCCAAACATCAAAAATTTCCACCTCGAGGATCGTGTTTAATGGCATTTCATTCCTTTTCAAAATATTCCAAACTCTTTGACATCTGTCACATCTTTGGACAAAACTGTAAGCATCTTTGAAAATCGTCGGCCAGTAGAATCCTACTTGTAACACTCTAGCTGTTGTTCTCTCTCCACCATAGTGACTGCCATATAATGAAGCGTGACAATCCTGCAAAATCCCCTTTGTCTCACTATATGGGATACATCTCCTTATCATATGATTATCACATTGTTTGAACAAATATGGTTTATCCCATATAAACCACTTCACATCATGCAAAAATTTCTTCTTTTAATGACCAACTAAGTCAGAAAGGACCATCCTACTCACCAAGTAGTTCGCATAGTCTGCAAACCATGACACTTCCCCTTTCACCACAAACAACTGTTCATCTGGAAAGGACTCATTAATCACAGTCTTGTCATCTACCTCACTTCCCAGATTTTCCAGTCGAGATAAGTGGTCCGCCACTTAGTTCTTAGTTCCCTTTCTGTCCTTAATCTCTAAATCAAATTCTTGCAACAGAAGTAACCACCTGATCAAACGAGGCTTTGCATCCTTCTTTGCCACTAAGTGTCAAATTGTTACATGATCCATGTACACTATCACCCTTAGACCAATCAGATACGCTTGAAACTTGTCAAAAGCATACACAACTGCCAATAATTCCTTCTCTGTGGTGGTATAGTTCAACTGCGCATCAGTAAGGGTCTTGCTTGTATAGTATATCACATGAAAAATATTTTCCTTCACTACAAAGAAATGGGCCTTTAGCAACGATTTTTCGGGCAACGAATTTATAAGTCGTTGCTAAAAGTATATGTTTAGCAACAAAAATTGTCCTTCGTTGCAGATTGTGTTAGGCTTTCACTTTTTGCAACGAAATTCATAAGTCGTTGCAAAATTTCGTTGCTAATTCATTGGCGCAAAAAAAGTTCGTTAGAAATTCGTTGCAAAATTTTTGGCCACTTGATTTCCCGTCATCGTGGGCAACGAAAGTTTTGTTGTTGCTAAAAATGGGGCCTTAGCAACGATTTTTCAGGCAACGACTTTATAAGTCGTTGCTAAAAGTGTATGTTTAGCAACGAAACTTGTCATTCGTTGCAGATTGTGTTAGGCTTTCACTTTTTGCAATGAAATTCATAAGTCGTTGCAAAATTTGGAAATAAAAATCGTTAGTAATTCGTTGCAAAATTTCTAACCACTTGATTTCTCCTCATCGTTGGCAACGAAAGTTTTTTTGTTGCTATATTTCGTTTCCTAATATGGACCACATTCATTGGCAATAATTTTTATTTTCGTTGCATAGTTTATACAACTTTTTGCAACGACTATTAAAATGTTGCCTTAAATTAAGATAATCCCAATAAGCATGTTTTTGTAAGATCATATTCTAGATTCGGAGAATTGTCAAAAAATATTCAGATTTAGTATTTAAAATTATGTCCAAATGCGAAACATATTCAACCTCGTGACTATCATTTGAAACTTTGATCATTCGATCACGGAGGAACAACACAAGTTATCTATTAATATCTTGCAAGGATTAATATTTATATCAAAACATGATATTTCCCCATATATTCCTTTCTTCTCTTTCACTATATACCATTAATATAATCTCGTAGTTATATATATAATAATAATAATAATAATAATAATAATAATAATAATAATAATAATAATAATAATAATAATAATAATAATAATAATAATAATAATAATAATAATAATAATAATAATAATAATAATAATAATAAATAAATAAATAAAAAAAATAATAACACTATAATTTTTTCTTATATATGTCAAATACTTACAAAATTATGATATTTATTTTACACATTCATTAATTTATTTATTTTGCCTTGGAATATAGTATAAGTTATTCTTTTCAATTATCTTCTTCTTTTGTAGCAAATAATTAATGGGCGATTGAACACTTTTTGATGAAAATTGGTAATGAAATAATTAAATGATATATCGATGATCATACATGATCAATATATAGAAGATTATAACGTAAATTAATAGCCAAGTTAATTAATTATTTTTTTAATATTGGACATTTTAAAATAAGAAATAATTAATGCTATTGTTTCCCAAAAATCTACTGCTTTTTTATTTTGTAAAAAAAAATTGATATAATAATTAGTGCTTGTGGAAAAAGGAAAAAAAAGAAGTCAAACTGGTCTTTCCATACTAACGATCTTATATATCATGTAATAAAATGACAAATTAGTGTGTTATTATTATAAGATAGTATATTTGTATTTCATGCATAAATATTTATATGAATATTTGTTTATAAATATTTATATATGAATATTTGTTTATAAATATTTATATGAATATTTAGAGACAAATTTATATATATATATATATATATATATATATAAATATTCATAGTTATGTTATATAAATATTCATAGTAATATTCATAATTACTTTATATATATTTAGTTTAATGTGGAGATTTAAGATGAGTATATATATATATATATATATATATATATATATATATATATATATAGTAATAGAATTTATCTAATACATAAAAAAATAACATAAAAAGTAAAAATTTCACAACTAGGTTTTGAACCTAAGACCTATGGGTTATTAGGCCATTATGCTACCATTGAGTCATTTTAATTTATTAGTTAACTAAACTAACGTCATAACTTATAGTCTCCAATATTTTTAAATTTATTCTACCGAAATATATATATGTAAACAAATATTCATATAAATATTTATAAATTTATCTCTAAATATTTATAAAAAATATTCATATCTAAAGTTTAGATGAAATATTTATAAATTTATAAATAAATATTTGTTTATAAATTTATATGAATATTTGTTTATAAATATTTCTATGAAATATTCATAGTTACGTTATATAAATATTCATAGTTACTTTATATATGTTTAGTTTAATGTGGAGATTTAAGATGGATATCTATATATATAGATAGTAATAGAATTTATCTAATACACAAAAAATATAACATAATGAAGCAAAAATATCACAGCTAGGTTTTGAACCTAAAACTTATAGGTTATTGGGCCATTAAGCTACCACTAAGCCATTCTAATTTATTAGTTAACTAAACTAACGCCATAACTTATACTCTCCTCTATCGATATATATATATATATATATTATATATATATATATATATATATATCATCGAGAGAATAAATTTAAAAATACATATTCTTTTCAAAATTTCTTGTCAAACTAAATAAAATACTAAACAAATCACAACATTAAACTAAATATATATAAAGTAACTATGAATATTTATATATATAAATAAGTATATATATATATATATATATATATATATGTAAATAAATATTCATATAAATATTTATAAATTTATCTCTAAATATTCATATAAATATTTATAAAAAATATTCATATCCAAATATTAGATGAAATCCAATGATGACAACCGATGTACCCGTGCCATCCAATGTTGCGATCAACGGTATAGATTATGGTTGTTGAAATAGTACTCGTGACAACCGATTGCTAAACATGTTAGTTCCGGGCCTCCGACCCAAATAAACCAAACCTCATCAAACCTGATTATTATATCTATGCTTCCAATATTTCCCATTTCTAGATAGAATATGATATACTTACAAGTACTCTCTCACTCCGAGAATGAAAATGATGATTGATTTTATGCGAATTTAATAAAAATGTCAAATGATAAAATTATTCATATTTAAATTCTCATCTAATTGCATATTTTTCTATACATGACTAGTGATATTATATAAATATTTATAAATAATAAAATATGACATTTAATACTAAGGATATTACTTAAAAAATATTATAAAATAAATAAATTATTTAATATAAGTAAATATTTAACTTGAAATTTCATAAAATAATAAGAACTTTTATTCTTAGACGGAGGGAGTAACTTACATCATGAACATATTTTTGAGTCCAAAAATAAAACATAAAAAGAAGAATAGTAATAGTATACCCTAGCTATTCCTAGTTCTCCTTTTACCTTTTTCCCAAATATATTATAAAATTAAATTATAATACTATTAGTTATAAAAGAAAACATAAAAGATGAATTTTTTTTTTATGTTTTATGAATTAAAACATAATAAATTTATTTAAAATGACTTATAAGTCATTCCTAATAAGTTAGTTTGACCCATATTAATGTAATATCAAGTTTATCCTTATTTTATTTTAAAAATTTTAAAAAATAAATTTGTAAAAAGAAGAGTAAGATCTGTTGTCCACTTTAATTGGCGTTAGAATTATTATTATTTTTTTTTTTATAGCTGAAGTCTTATATACTCCTTCATTTCCAACGTCGACGACTGAGAATAAACATAAAAAAATATTGATGTTTGTAAATAAGTACAAGAGATCAAAGAAATTAAAAAAAAGAGAGATTCTAATGTCAATTAAAGTGATGTTACATCTTACTCTTCTTTTTTACAAATTTGCTTTATAATTTTACAAGCAAAATGATGTTCCTGACATATATCGTCTTGCTGCCAAAACAAAGGTTTTGCTAGTTGTAATTTTACTTTTGTTTTTACTCTTTTAAATATTTGTGGTTGTAATTTACAAGTTAGTTGATGCTATGACAGGGAGTCTTTATAAATCCAGCTTTTGTTGAACCTTTTGGACGTACCCTGAATGAGGTTGGTTTCATTTATATAACCTTTTTGTAGGCTCATCTCAATTTGGTTACAGAAAATATGTTTTAAAATCATTGGTTTGTAAATGCTCTAGGCTGCAGCACATGGACTTCCAATGGTGGCAACTAAAAATGGTGGTCTAGTTGACATTCATAGGGTAATTATGACATCTCTTTCCACTTCACACACTCTCAGTGCACTGTTTTGGAAACATTACATTGTGTATCTTTGTTTCGCACATAGTTGTACTGCGGGAATTCGACAAGATTGTAAGTCATCCCGCTCCTTGCATCTCGAGCACAAGCTCTTAGGTAATCTTTCATACATTTATAGGCCTTGAAACTTTCCACCAGACAGAATACCTTACGTTCTTTCCTCCTTTTTATTTTGTGCTCCTTTGTAGTAATTTGAATGTTTTCTTCAAAATTTGTATAGTTTACAAGTGTAACTTAAAATCTTAAGAACCTTGATTTTTTTTTGCTGCGATGCTGAGATCACCATATTTACACAAACTTTGGCTCCATTTAGTTTAAGGAATGCTATATTTGGAGAAAAAGAAATGTAATTCTGCACCCCTCCCCCCCTTTTACCTAACAGAAAATGTTGAAGTATACTGTCCTAACTACAATATCTGATCTTGTATAATATTTTTCCAATTAATTCCAGTAATATAACTTGGAGTTATATGTATTTTTTTGTCTAAGTGAAAGAGAAAGTGGCAAAAGAGAAAGTGGCTCATGTCATATTCACTTCTTATGTTAGTTAATAAATTTTGTAGGTACTATGGTCCTTGGGAGGCCAAGATACAATAACAAATTTTGTAATTTATATTCACCTTGTAACTGCAATAGATATGCTTGATAAACGATATTTTATGGTATTATGGTGCAGGAGATCTCAAAGTTACAGTACGAGTTATGCCCGCGAGTGATGAAAGAAAGGAAGTTTTGGAGGATATATTTTATTTTAGTTAACAGTCATGTGGCTCCGTGAGTAATTCTGTCCTTCTTAGTGGATGATTTCATATATCGCTAACAGTCATGTGGCTTCGTGAGTAATTTCATATATTGCTACGCAGTTCAAGACCCTTCTAGACCTACTGGACAGTGCGCGACTATACCTGCATCTGGAATGACACAAAAGAGAGTATTTGTAGATGGTGATAATGGTAGTATTCTACGGTCTCCACCTGTTACAGAAGCTAATATTCTTTCTCCAACAAAACATAGCATTCCAACTAAAGCAAATGATTTGTTCTAACTTGTGCTATAACCAGGTTGGAGAGTGATTATGCATTGATGTGCCAACCATATTTATTGTTTAGTCACTCAAATTGAACCAGAAATTGGTGGTATTTTAAAGTATTATGAAATAGGAGCCAAGCCTTGACATCGTACAAGTTCTTAAATTATCCGATCATTGTTTATCAATGCAGTATTATTGCTCAATCCTGATATTTATTCTGTTCGTTAATTTTTAAGCATGGTTATACAAGTGTCCTCACTTGGATAATTATTGTATTTAATCACATGTTGATACATACTTATTGGTTCCAGTATGTATACGTTAATTAAAGGTCGTTTAAGCTATTTGACTCGGCTGGGCATAGATTTAAAAACATTGTTGAACATGATAAAACATTATTGTCATCTAACCGAATTGTTTTGGTTCGGATTCCAGACTAAGTATGAACATCCCGAACATGAAAAAACTTTTGTGCGCCTAAGGCGGATATGATGAACGAAAATATCGTTCTTGCATGTAGTATTGATCAATACAGGCATAACTGAATTTGATCACCCCTGCGTTATAAGTTATGATGGTTTGCGAGATGAAATTTTGGTAAACCTTATTGAAAATTGAAAATAATGTTCATAGTCTGTCGACTGATCTCCATTTATAGTCAATACGTAGTTTCAAAAATTTGACATAGAATTGATATGTTGTTTAGAATTATTTCAGCTTACTTCACAACTGTTGATTCGTTGTAAAAGTGTCGTTCAAAGAAAACATTTAATCCTTTCAGCTAATACTTATTGTGTATTATTATTTGTTGGGCAATCAAATGCTCATTCTTGCTTAATTTAAATATTTTCAGCTAAAGTGTGATTGACCAGAAGGTTCAGGCAAGAACAAATAGAAGATTCGCTATCCATCTAAGCTGCGATCGTGCCTCAAAGAGCAATACCAACCCATAAGAGATGGACTTAACTAGGCTTCTCACAAATAGAAGTACTAACAACCATCTGTGGTGCGGTTAATCTCAGAGAGGAAGAAACCATCCTCCTCTCCACTTTTTCATACAGATACCAATCCCAAGACACCAAAGATGGTAGGGATATACAGAAATCAATGATCCATTCTGAGAGATCTTGTGACATCTCAATGTCCATCTATCAAGGATAAGTTCAGAATGCATCAAGATCACAAGGCCCTGGAGAAACAGGCAAATATCAAGCAAGTATCAAGGCATAACTAAAAGGGAAGTGAATCAAAATATATTTCCCTGCCACATATAATACTGTTTGATATATACATCTGTGCTGTACATGACAAAATGGCTAAGCTAGTCTGTGCAGGAAAATACAAAGCTATCTACAGATCTGTATGTATGCGGACTATCAGATCTAACATAGCATCCCTCTCTGAAGACGGAGGTAGCACTACAAGCTCCTGCCCAAGGGTATCTACACGAGCTAACAGATCAGAGGCTAACTGTATGGTGGCATAACGCTCATCAATGTAAGCACTCATGTCAGCCAGACTGACAGTCATCTGGGATCTAATGGAAGTGCTATCTGCAATGGCCACATCCCTAGCAGATAAGGCGGCATCCCGCTCTCCAATCAATGCATCTCTGGCTGATCTAGCCTCATCCCTCTCTAACAGAGCGGTATCTCTCTCATCAAGAGCTGTCAACATCATGGCCCTAACCTGATCTCTATCATAGGTCATCAGATGTAAGCTCTGCTCTAAATGCTGTGCCGAATACTGAGTAATAGTGGCACTCGGGGTGGGAGAATCCATCACAAATGCTGGCAGCCCAGCAGTCAAATTGTCGGTGGAAATAACAGCATCCTCTATAGGCTCCTCATCGTTAGAATCAGTCCCCTGCTGTGACGCCCCCAAAATAGGTATACATCACCCATTTTGAGTCGTCAATAACATGGTATTCGTGAATAGTGTCGTATTTGTGAATAGTTCCGTATTCGTGAATAGTGTCGTATACGTGAATAGTAACTCTGACACCAAAAGACAAGAATTTCACAAGAAAAATCTTACGAATAATCCAGCATAATGATATTAGAAGAAATAATATCGTTTTTTTTAAAAAATAACATCCCTTACCTTGAAAAGACTGTAATTCTAGCTGGAATACCGGATATAGTGCTGAAGGGAACTTGCACCGTATAGCAACACTCAAAGTATCAAAATACTCACAAGAATACGCTCGATAATATAGAGAGAGAAAGGGAGAGAAAACTTCAGTTTCTGGTGTGATTTTCAATTCTAACCGAAGCACCCTATTTATAGAAAAATGCTTAGAACACCAAAGCAGAAAATTTAATAAAATATTAATATATTTTTCTTAATTTCTTAGCAGCCTTCTTTGGTCAAAAACATCATCCAACAACCCACCAAAATCACAAAAAAATGTTTTTCTTAAAAAAAATAATTAAAACTTTTAAAAATCAATTATTTCGGAACTATGGAACTTCAATAATTCATAATAAATAGCCCTTTTATCAAAAAAATTTAAACCACATGTCCTTTCCATAGGAAATTCCATTCTCTACAACTTTATAAGTTTAAGTTTTTCCAAATTGCAAGCAGAAGTTCACCGAAATCCACAAACGGACGACTTTACGGGCTATAAAACAATTTCAGTCAAGAAATGGGGTCCACCGACATGTTTAACATGTTTTAAACATTAATTGTAACAAAAATACTCCTCCTCATATACTCATAAATATCACCATTATTATATTATTAAAATATAATAATATATTTAAATGAATTGTTTTATCAAAAAAGATAAAATAATAATTTTTCTACAATTGTCACTTTAAAATTTTCTCTATCTATATCCACATAAAATGAATATTTTTCTTATCATATAAATCAATAATTAATTATTCACAAATAATATTACAGAATCACAATCACATCGACAACCGAGTGCGCTTCCGAGAAAGAGGGGCTTTCAATAAGAATTTCTCCTCTTGGCCAAGAATTAGGTGACCAAACCTCTCCTTAGACAAAACTTTCTAGACATTGCAAATAATGTTATCTAGTAATATTATTCAAATAATATGAATTATTGATCTGATAATGAAAATACTGTGTAGTGACAATTATTGAAACAACAATAATATAAAATATCAACGTAGTAATTATTGAATCAATAAAATAAAATATTGAATAAGAACTCATCGTAACAATTATTGAGTAATGCCTTCCTACGTAAGAATCAATAATTGGTGCAATATCGTGTGCTACTGTGTTTTAACCACTGGGTATTCCAACAGTATTAATGGTAACAACTACGCCGTTATTTATAAACAACTTATACTTGTCGTTTTCTTCATCCAATCGCTTTCCATTATGGGGCCCACACAAGGCTGCGCCGTTGTACGAATATTCCCCGACAATAAGAATATTCTACGACCAAACAAATATTCTCCGATAAAAATGAATATTTTATAACCACTTGTATATTTGAAATATTTGCGTATTTTACCCATAACTAACCACATTAATCAAATCAACCCTTACTATTTCAAAATAATAAATAGAGGAAATTTAATTTTATTTATAATAAGTTGGGGTCTTACAACCTCCCCTCCTTATAAAATTTCGTCCTCGAAATTGACGTACGTACTTGGTGTTTCAAAGAGGTGAGGATACCTCACCTTTTTTTCCGTTTCCAACTCCCAGGTCATTTCCTCAATAACATGGTTTCTCCACAAAACTTTAACTTGTGGTATGACCTTTGTACGTAAGACATGCTCCTTCATATCCAAGATCTTGACAGGTACCTCCTCGAAAGTTAAGTCTTCGGCTATCTCATCCGGTTCTAACTTAATAACGTGGTTCGAGTCTTTCACATATTTATGAAGCAGAGATATATGAAAAACATTATGAACACGAGACATACTTGGAGGTAACGCGAGTCTATAGGCTACATTTCCTACTCGGTCAAGAATTTGAAATGGGCCAATAAATCGTGGATTGAGCTTTCCTCTCTTCCCAAATCTTGTAACTCTCTTCCATGGAGCAACATGCAACAATACATGATCCCCAATACTAAATTCCGCGTCCTTTTGATGAAGATCCGTATAACTCTTTTATTTATCGATCCTGTCTTGCTTTTATATCGTTGTCGAATTATTTGGATCTTTTTCGTAGTCATACGTACTAACTCGGGTCCTAACAATGTTGCTTCACCCACCTCATCCCAACATATTGGAGAGCGACACTTTTGTCCAAACAATGATTCGAATGGAGCCACACCTATACTTGCCTGATAACTGTTGTTGTAGGAGAATTCCACCAATGGTAAATACTTATCCCAACTCCCTTTGAAATCTAGGACACAAAGTCTTAATAGATCTTCAAGAGTTTGAATAGTCCTCTCTGATTGTCCGTTCGTTTGAGGATGGTATGCCGAACTGAATCGTAAATCCGTGCCCATAGCTTTTTGCAAGCTAACCCAAAATTATGAAGTGAATCTTGGGTCACGATCCGAAACTATGGATACTAGCATGCCATACAATCTCACAATCTCATTTACATACATATGAGCAAGACGATCAAGGGAATAAGTCTCCCGTATCGGCAAGAAATGAGCAGACTTGGTTAATCTATCAATAATAACCCAAATAGCATTCATGCCTTGAGAAACTGTGGGAAGACCCGTAACGAAATCCATGGTAATGTGTTCCCACTTCCATTTCGGAATCTCAAGTGGTTGCAATGGACCCTTAGGCACTTGATGCTCCGCCTTTACACATTGACAAGTTAAACACCTCGAGATAAACTTCGCAATCTCTCTCTTCATATTGTTCCACCAAAATGTATGTCGAAGATCACGATACATTTTGGTACTTCCAGGATGGATTGCAAATGGTGTATTGTGTGCCTCCATCATGATCTTGTTCTTTAAATCAGAATCATTAGGAACACAAAGTCTGGAGTGGACTCGAAGTATTCCTTCTTCATCGATTCTTGCTTCTGGAATATCAACCTCTTGTACTTTCTTCTTCATACACATCAGCTCCGGGTCTGTGGCTTGAGCAACTTTAACTTCATCGATTAAAGTTGGTTCTATGCGTATACTTGACATCATCGCACACGTTCCCGCATATGATCTTCTACTCAACGCGTCAGCTACCACGTTTGCTTTTCTAGGATGGTATTGAATGGTGTGGTCATAATCTTTTAACAGCTCGAGCCAACGTCGTTGTCGCATGTTGAGTTCCTTTTGGGTGAAGAAATATTTGAGGCTTTTATGGTCTAAATATATCTCCACTTTCTCTCCATATTGATAGTGCCTCCAGATCTTTAGCGCGAAAACGACTATTGCCAACTCTAGATCATGAGTAGGAAAATTCCTCTCATATTCTTTAAGTTGTCGCGAGGCATAGGCTATGACTTTCCCACGTTGCATGAGAACACATCCTAACCCTTTGCCTGAAGCATCGCTGTAGATAACAAATCCATCTGAACCAGATGGTATTGTAAACAGTCTTAAAATGAGTCTCCTCTTGAGCTCTTGGAAACTCTTCTCGCATTCCTCGCTCCATACAATTTTGTATCTTTCGAAGTTAGGCGAGTTAGCGAGATAGCGATTCGAGAAAATCCTTCCACGAATCTCCGATAATAACCATCTAAGCCCAAAAAGCTACGTACTTCGGTTACCGACTTTGGTTGCTCCCAACTTTTTATTGCCTCAATCTTCGCTGGGTCAACAGATACTCCATGTTTTGACACCACGTGCCCAGGGAATGCTACTTCCTCAAGCCAGAATTCGCATTTCTTCAACTTGGCATATAGCTTGTTTTCACGAAGCCTTTGGAGTACCAACTTCAAATGGTGCTCATGATCTTCACGGCTTTTGGAATATATGAGAATGTCATCAATAAAGACAACAACAAACTAATCCAAATAGTCCTTGAATACTCGGTTCATCATATCCATGAAAGCCACAGGAGCATTAGTCAATCCAAAAGACATGACTAAAAATTTATAATGCCCGTATCGAGTTCTGAATGCAGTCTTTGGAATATCCTCAGTTTTAATCTTCAGCTGATGATATCTAGAACGAAGATCGATCTTTGAAAAGAATTGTGCTCCTTGCAACTCGTCAAACAGGTCATGAATACGAGGTAATGGATACCTATTCTTGATGGTGACATGGTTCAACTCTCGATAGTCAATACAAAGTCGCATACTCCCATCTTTCTTCTTTACAAATAAAACAGGAGCACCCCAAGGAGATGTACTAGGACGAATGAAACCGATGTCCAACAACTCCTGTAGTTGGACCTTTAACTCCTGAAGTTCAATAGGAGCCATTCGATATGGGGTTTTAGAAATGGGCTTTGTACCAGGTTCAAGATCAATAAAGAATTCAACTTCACGTTCTAGGGGTAGACCGGGAAGTTCGTCAGGAAACACATCAGGAAATTTGCTAACAACAGGAATATTATTCAAATCTTATGTGTCTTTATTCAAATCCATAACATGGGCTAAGAAAGCTTGACATCCGTTTTTCATTAAACGAATAGCTTTATGACTAGATATAACAGTGATTGATTTTAATGGTTTAGTTGCTTGAATTCGTACAACAGGTTGGTTAGGAATATGAAAACTAACAAGTTTACGAAAATAATCAATTTTGGAATGAAGAGTAGTTAACCGATCAATCCCTAAAATCACATCAAAAGCAAGTATCTTTAAAGAGATAAGGTCAACAGGTAATGTGATGGTGCAAACTTGGATCAAACAAGATTTATAAACAGTGGATGTGATGAAAGTTTCTCCTAACGGAGTCTCCACAGATAAATCAAAGTCTAATTTCTCTTGAGTTAAGTTTAAACGTTGAGCACAAGCAGGAGAGATAAATGAATGGGTAGCACCGGTATCAAGTAAGGTATAAACTTCGCAAGAATTTATGATTAGCTTACCCATGATCACCTCGTTTGGGTTCCTCGCATTTTGACCAGTCACGACAAACGCTCTTCCAGGAACTGTTGACTTTGACTTTTCTGGGACAGCCTTTTGAGTCACCATCCTCGCTGGACTTGGTTTCGCTATCGTATAATCTCGAGCAATATGTCCTTCCTTTCCACAATTATAACATACCTTGAACTGTTGTGGGAAGTTTGGGCTGATATGTCCCTCTTTTCCACATTTATAGCATACGACCGGTGGTCGTTCTCCTCCACCAAAAACAGCGATTCTTCTTTGGGTAGCGTCTTCACATGGTCATTGTTGAATATCCTCTTTTTAAAATATCCTCCTAACTCGCTTCTTCTATTCTCATGGTCATGATTACCACCAGAGTGGTTACCGCCTTTGTCCGTATTCTTCTTTTCTCCGCTGGTTATCGTTGTTCTGGTGACTGCTGTCACCAGTATGATCCTGGTTATGGTCCCTCGGTTTAATGTACTCGTTATCTCGCTCTAATAATTGAGCCCTGTTGACAACATCTGAATAGAGAGAAAATTTATGAGAAATGAGATACTGACGTATGACGGGTTTCAAACCTCTCAGAAACATCCGCGTCATACGTTCCTCATTCTCCACCAAATGAGGTGTAAACCTGGATAACTCTGCAAACTTTGTCTCGTACTGGGACACCGTCATGTTATTTTGTTCCAGTCTAATGAACTCCACTTCCTTCGTATGACGAATACTTTTAGGAAAGTACTTGTCATTGAAAAGTTTCTGAAACGTCTCCCAAGACATCTTTGAGTGCGGTTTGGATGGAGTGCAACTTCACGATTCCCACCGATGTCCGCCTCATTACGGAACATAAAGGTGGCGAATGGAACCTTCCGTTCCTCCGTGCATCCCAAGACATCGAATATCTTGGTGATTTGTTTGACCCACGTTTCTGCCTTAATCAGATCCGGCTTTCCCCAGAATTCTGGTGGTCCCAACTCTTTGAACTGCTTAGCTATGACAAACCGTGCATTGTTATCATTTCCACCTGTATTTTGTACACAAGTCTCCCTCGTCTGATTTTGCATGAACTGCAAAATGCTTCAAAACATCCCATCGTTCATCATCTGCTCAGTGGTGTTGTTCACAGGAGGAACATTGCCAGCCTGTTGCACGTTCTTCTCGTTGGTGAGTAAAGGTGTCTCCACGGTCTCATTTACTCCACTGTTAACATTCTCAGTCGACATTCTCAAATACTGCCATACAATAAGGGTTAATTAAGGAAATCAACATATCACATAATATCCCTAAATACTGACCAACTAACAAATAAGCTTAGGTAGGACACACTAGCGAAGGATTTACTCGTCTCTCCCCTCCTAGTTCGATTCCCCGATCTCCGCGCCAAATGATCATATCCCTAAGCTCGATACCAATCGTGGCGCCCCCAAAATAGGTATACATCACCCATTTTGAGTCAAATCAATAACATAAATACAAAAACAACTACAACTTTATTAATACAACACGAAAACTGTGAGTTTAAATACAAATATTGCCATCTAGACAATATTCACACCCAAATAAGTCCTCATTACAATTATTGGTACATTATTTTATAAAAATGGTGAGGACTACTAAAACAACTTTCTAGAATCATCATTCCACACCCCGACTAGAACTCGCTACATTCTCGCCTCCTGAGAAGAAAAATAGAACAAAAAGGAAAAGGTTGAGCTCAACTATCCCAGTAAAGAATATTATGACTAAGATAATATAGAATAAATTATCGTTAGTCTTCAATAGGGAAAAATCTGATAAAATACAATAGACAACAAGTTTCAGATCAATATTTGCAGCGGAAATAATAATTCATAGAAGAGTTACGTAGAGAATGAAATCTACTATAATCTATGAATTTAAAAGTCCATCATCAATATTTTATCCCTGTAACATCAACCAATATTCATCTTGAATCAAATATTCATCTTTACTACTACGTGCCAAAGATATTCATCAGTCGGTCATGTTCATCTCAACACCTATACATCTTTGCACTACGGGCCAAAGATATTCATAAGAAAATCAACCATCTTTGCACTACAGGCCAAAAATATTCAGTAATACCATCATTTAAGACTGAGGATGATGAAAAATATTTTAAAGAAAACGAATCCAGTGAAACAAAAGAACAAGTATTATGGATTCGTACTTTAAACAATCCGAGTTCTAAAATATTTCATAAATAATCATAGTGAAGTAAAATTCAAGAATGATCAAAACGTAGATACAAACAAAGCTAGTATCCATAATAGATATTTTGGACAAAAACGAAAAATTTAATTTTTCTGTGAATAGTGTCGTATTCGTGAATAGTGCCGTATACGTGAATAGTGTCGTATAAGTGAATAGTAACCCCGACACCAAAAGAAAAGAATTTCACAAGAAAAATCTTACCAATAATCCAACATAATGATATTAGAAGAAATAATATCATTTTAAAAAAAAATAACATCCCTTACCTTAAAAAGACTGTACTTCTAGCTGAAATACCAGATATAGTGCTGAAGGGAACTTGCACCGTATAACAACACTCAAAGTATCAAAATACTCACAAGAATATGCTCGATAATATAGGAAGAGAAACGGAGAGAAAACTTCAGTTTCGGGTGTGATTTTTAATTCTAACCTAAGCACTCTATTTATAGGAAAATGCTTAGAACACCAAAGCAGAAAATTTAATAAAATATTAATATATTTTTTTTAATTTCTTAGCAGCCTTCTTTGGTCAAAAACATCAACCAACAACCCACCAAAATCACAAAAAATGTTTTCCTTAAAAAAAATAATTAAAACTTTTAAAAATCAATTATTTCGGAACTACGGAATTTCAATAATTCATAATAAATATCCCTTTTATCAGAAAAATTCAAACCACATGTCCTTTCCATAGGAAATTCCATTCTCTACAACTTTGTAAGTTTAAGTTTTTCCAAATTCCAAGCAGAAGTTGACCGAAATCCACAAACGGGCGATTTTACGGGCTATAAACCAATTTCAGTTAAGAAATGGGGTCCACCGACATGTTTAACATGTATTAAATATTAATTATAACAAAAATACTCCTCCTCCTCATATAATCATAATTATCACCATTATTATATTATTAAAACATAATAATATATTTAAATGAATTGTTTTATCAGAAAAGATAAAATATCAATTTTTCTACAATTGTCACTTTAAAATTTTCTCCATCTATATTCACATAAAATGAATATTTTTCATTATTATATAAATCAATAATTAATTATTTACAAATAATATTACAGAATCACAATACTGACAACCAGATAGTTCTTAGGAAAGAGGGGGCTTTCCAATAAGGATTTCTCCTAACTGGCGCGCAATTAGGTGACCATTCTCTTTCTTCATCCAATTGCTTTTCGTTATGGGGCCCACACAAGGCTGCCCCGTCGCACGAATATTCCCCGACAGTAAGAATATTCCACGACCAAACAAATATTCTCCGATAAAAATGAATATTTTATAACCACTTGCATATTTAAAATATTTGCGCATTTTACCCATAACTAACCACATTAATCAAATCAACCCTTACTATTTCAAAATAATAAATAGAGGAAATTTAATTTTATTTATAATAAGTTGGGGTCTTACACCTGCACTGTGGATACTGCTGCAGCCGATGCAGTCTCTGTCTCCATCCATGCGGAATACTCTGCAGAACAACCTGGATGACTGATAGAAAACTCAGCCAGATCTCGCTGATCCCAACAGGCATAGAACTTGGATCTGTCCTCCGCTGATAAACGGTGTGACGCGAAGCACTGACTCACTGCCCCCTCATACGGGTGAAAGTCCTGGAACTGGTCAAACTGACACATCACGGCCAGTGGGTGGTAAGTGATCATGCCCCTCAATCCAGCCAGAGGGAGATAATCCATGCCTGGAGCATGAGTAATGAAGCTGTAGGGTGAACTAAGCCCTGAACAAGGTAATATGGCAAATGGATCTCTAATCCCTGCCAGAAAAACTGACCACGATGCAGCATCTGTACACTCTGTAGGCTGAAAGTAGTACGACATGGCTATATCATGGGTGAAACAAAATCCCTGCCGTCTAAATGTGCTAATCGGTCTCAAGTGTGACATAAACCACACGTACAACATGACCGAGCTACCTGTAAACACTCCTGTCGGATAAGTGCAACAATATGCTGCGATGATCATCGGTACAATGGTATGACCCTCCCTGAGAGCTCTTACTGCCATAATGACGCCGATATCTAGCTCATCCATATATCGCGGCATGTAGACGTATGACAATACGCATAGAAGTAGTACATCTACTCTGGCTGAACGCCAATGATCCTCCGGTGTGGTGAAATCCCCAGAATACCGTGCATAGCTATCCTCAGAACCAAACCTGTTAAACAGGAAACATTGGGATATCACGTGGTCGGATGTAATCTCATCCTGCACCACTCTTCGTCTCAATCCGGTGAGGGTCATGAACTGTCTGCTCATGTCTCCAATAGCCATATGCACGCAAGGTCATCCCAAATGGCAACATATCGTCGGCCGTGCATACTCCTCCAAAGTAGGAGTCAACTCCTGGGTCCCAAATCGGAATACCTATTTCTCCGATACCCAGTGCTCTAGCATGCCCTCTACAAATCCTGGAGGAACCTGAAACATCAGTAAGGTCATAGTATGCTACAGCAAATCATCTACGATCACCATGTCTGATGGGATATACTATCATACCATGAGCGCATACCAGCTACCACCATAAATGGTGGGGTATGATCAATATGGCTAACTGTAAAAGAAGACATCTGTACGGGCTGTGTCATAAGACCATCCAGGGGTCAATGCTGAATATCTCTAGACATACATACATATGCATAACATAATAACATGCATGATACAATAGATGGCAATATGATATAGGGAATGGAAAACTGTACATACATTCCTAAGTATATCATCATCTAATACATCTCAGACAAACTAAAATACAGGAAATGGGGAAGCTACCCAACATACAACAGAGGCCTATCAAAAGAGATAACAAAAAATACATCAGAAAAAGTCAAGAGTGTCGATGTCTACAACATCGATACTGTCCACCTAATGTAACTCCTCCTTAGTCACTGGATCCTCTATCTACAGGGATGTCAGGCCGATACAAAGCAGGATTTGTGCCGGCAAAACCATATGGGTCACCTAAGGGATCAGCGCCAGAGCTGAAAGGATCAAAAGTATCTTCCTCTGCAGGATCTCTGCCCAAATGCCGAATGAAAAGATGTGACCAGTCCAGCTACCGAGTCAGTCTATCAATCTGTGTCACATGAGTCGGATCTCTGACACAGGCTAGCCAATCCATCATCATCACGGATCCTGGAACCATATCCATTATAAACTATGTGGCACGGGTCTGAGCTCCAATCGTATGAGGGATCCACCAATGTTGGAACATCTCCTGAGAACAGGGGCCCTCTGACAATGTAAAACTGTCAATCCCCATCAATGGAATGTCAATGACGGGTGACTGCGAAATAGGCCAATAACGCCTGGCAGGAGGCAAGATCGGCATACGGATCTCTCCTGTAGTGCTCCTAATAGCACGATCTCCTAAATAGAGCTCCCATCCTCCATCTGTAAAGAGAGGAATCTTGCGGGTGGAAATGACGTACTCTACTCCAGTCGGGTACCCATCCTCAAATCTAACTCCCAAATGCTCTCCAGAGTAGGGAATCCATGTGATGACATCACCACAATAGCTCCAAAGAGAAGCGACAATGAGTGAAACCCTCAGCAACAGGGACCTCCGAAAGTATGGAATGATGCCATCTCCGTCCTCGTTGATAGGTATCTAAACCTAACACGCTCATAGGACACAAACAAGGAAGCCTCTCATAGGCCCAAAACTGCCAACATAAAGGCAAATATCTGCTGTTAGTCAACACTCTTAACCCATAAATGGGAAAAGACAAGAGAAACACTCATTAGCAGAAATGGGTAGAATCCTAACAACGCCTCAATCAATCCCTATGATCGCATGCGCATTCCCTTGAGGAAATAGGCAAAGGTGTAGGAACCCCAATCATACTCTCCTATACGGTCCACATATTGAGTGGCGCTGATCAAAGCTAAAGACACCATAGAGGAATTATCTGCTATGAAGTATCCCCTAATGATCATCAGGAAAAATCACCGAAGAATGCAGTCCCTGACTCTCACATCACCGGGTATGGGCTCACTCAACAGCCCGCTCATAGCATCTACGCTCAAAGGACCTCATCACGAGCAGCCCCGCCTTGGCGCCTCGCCGAAACTCCCAACAAGGATCTCGATGGCGGTGGGGTGATATCCGCGAGTCGCAAGGCACCAGCTCCCCTCCATACCTGTGATAAACCACCAATCCATCAGCGTCATCATCACCTCGTAGTCCAGCAAATGTAGTGACTGAGTCTGGTGAAACCACCGCTCAGACAATGCCCTGAGGTAACCCCAGGGACAATGACGGGGTAGAATGGAGAAGAACCTCCCGAATCCCCAGCCATGGACGATCGCTCTGTAGTCAACATGCAAAGCCTGATACATAGAGTGGATGCTAAACCCGCCTCAAGGTCATGTGAAGTCGGGAACCTACATCAAATGCAGATCAACATCAGACTCCTTGACTCCTCATCAATAGGAAATAAGGAAGATTAAAGATCTAACTTCATACCTCGTTTATATGCAGGTATACTGAAGGATGCCTACTCAAGTCACCCAGAAGATTTGAGTTCTCCACTTGAATACCTGGCAATTCACTACGGGGAACACGTACAACAGGAGCAGGAACCTTGATCGGTGCATCCTCCTCCTCGTCCTCGACATTCGACACTTCAACCCGAATAGGACGTACCACCGCCTCCGCCAAGTGACGAGGCTATCTAACAGAACGACGCTGAGGCTCTTCAAAAGCCCTCCTCCGTACACCAGAAGTGGTCCTGCAAGAACTACTTGGCTGATCCGGATCCATGATATCTAGACAAAAAGTGTCTAAATCACCTCAGAAAGGGTGTGGTAATTTCTTACCTGGAGTCTTTTCAAAATGCATTCTATGATTACATGCATGCATGCATGCATTGCTTTAACATACATTTATAGTAGAGTTAAAATGCATGACTACCCAATACCTACATTTTGGGAAAATTTCCCCTTTACAAATGGGACTATCCACATGCACATAGGCATGACTAGGTGGCCATTCAGTAGCACACCTATATACAGTCATATACATCCTGTATGCATCAATACATTACAGTAAAAAATCTGTAAGTGTAGTCTAATTACCAGGATTATTTTGCTTATCTACCTTTACTCATTTGTCCTCAAATAGGATAAGAAATAACAGTAAAAGGTGCCAATTTGACTGTTTCAAAAGTTAAATTTTTTCACATCATTATATTCAGCATGGTTTAATACTAACATTTGCTATGTTGGATATTTTTTATCAAGTCATATCAGCATGCATAATCACTACTATGTGTCTAAATGCATTTCATGCGATAAGTCATTTTCCAACGGACAAAAATTGGAAAAAAATACATGCATGTGTTACCGTGATGAAGAAGAATGCTTGTACGGTGACGTAATATATCGAGAATGTTGCCCGAACTCAAAGAGATCTCAAGAAGAGCTCTAAGATTTCCTTTCTTCACAACTTGAAAATGACTTATAAAGCAACCAGCCACCTATACATAGGCACGGCTAGCCGCATGCTAACCTGCGACTCTTGCAGGTACACTTGTGGCCCCCCTACATGGGTCCCACACCTCCGGCTCGCTCCAGTTAGAGTTGAAAAGGAGGTCTCACAAGCTGAAAAGGCCAAATCAGGAATAAAAATGGTACGCGATTGAGCGGATTAGCCTGAAATCCTGGTTTCTTGTCGGTCAGAGTTAAACTCCCGTCGCCTTAACGGTATTCACCTGAATGAAGGGTATACCATACCAAAAAGCTCAGCTTTTACAAACCATGCTCGGCAATACCCCACAAAGGTTCGATGCCGTCACAACCCTAACCTCCCCGACGGGGGTTACAACGCCAAAGTTATCAACATCTACATATCCCCGGCGGGGGTCACAATGTATATCTTTCAAACATCTACGTATCCCCGGCGGGGGTCACAACGCATATCCTTCCAAGCATCCACGTGTCCCCGGCGAGGGTCACAGTGCAATGTAACCATTGATACACACATCAATGAAGGTCAAGCAACCTTGACGTCATATCAGCCGATGACAAGTAAACCCATCGAAGCAACTTTGCCCAGCAAGGGTTACAACATAATGCTACCATTGACACGTACATCAACGAAGGTCAAGCAACCTTAAGAATACGCCCAGCAGGGATCTATCCTATGATACACACATCAACAAAGGTCAGACAACCCTGGCAGTGACAACACTGTTGGCAGTGACTCCGACAGTATGAGGGAACATGTTATACACATCCTCAAAACAGACAAAGCCTTATCCCCACAGATCTCTTCCACACAAGAGGTACCTCTATGGAGTATAGACCAGTGTGTAGGATTCAAAACTTTGGTGGTAGTCCCAATGTCAACATCCTTGGGAACTTGGATTGAATGTCCAGGTCATCACTGATTGTCATCCCAACAGGATTACATGACAATCATTCATACATCATACATTTGCATCATGTTGCTGCACATAACATCATGTTTATCTTGCTTGCATTTCAAGTGTCTAGGATTCTTTATCCTATCCATGCCTTGCATTTCATGAATATGATAAAGAGGGGCATCTGTAGACACTCGAAATTTTCTGCACTCCTATTACTAACATTGCAGGAGGGTAGATTCGTCTTTTGGAGATAACCCTGAAAGACAGCTTACATCCATTTTGGATACCACTGGAAGTTCAGTTCTAACCCGGAACACAAACCGGGAGCGTCATGTCAACCCGGAACACACACCGGGAATGTCATTTCCGATCTCGGAGATAACCCCGAGATATACAGATCAAAAGACCGGCAACAACACCGGAGAGGACAGTTCTGTCTCGATAATAACACCGCGACGCTAAGTTCTAGTCCCAGAGACAACACTGGGAGTAGCAACCCCATCCTTGGTGATATCCCCAAGGGATGCCATTGCAGTTTTGGCAATAACCCCAGAAATGCTTATTTCAAACATGTGCGATCAGCTTCAATTCAGATGACAGTGAGGCATACAAACAAGTAGCCCAATCTCAGATGTAACCCTGAGCAACGTCTGCTTTCTGCTTAAACCGGTGATAACCCCGGTGAGGAGTCACAACGTCATCTGTCCACGTCAACAAGATGATATCGCAACATGCCAACAAGTAGTCCAATCTCAGCTGTAACCCTGAGCAACGTCTACTTTCAACTCAAACCGACGATAAACCCGGCGAGGAGTCAAGCGTCATCTTATTCCTTCAACAATGGCACGTTGTCTCAGCACTTCATACATACATCCAACAATGTCCCACAAGAGCCGAGGAATGACAATCCCGAGTGACTATTACGTGTGGCAGTACTTTGGATAGAATTTGAAGCTTGAAGACCATGGGCATAGACTCCTCTTCCTGACTTCGTACAACCTCTAATCCATGTCATTGCGTAACTCTCGACACTAGCGGTCCGAAGAAGGTCAGATATACCTCGTTCGGATGCTCGGATTGAAGTTCTGCAAGTTCGAGCGGATATTATTGTGCAGGAATGCATGTACTACGAGACGACGGGACCCACGAGGCTCGGATCCACCACGACCGGCCACCATAGGTACAAATCGCCATCATCGCAGTGTACCTATGACCATCGGTCTAAAAATATATAGCTTTGGGGGTGACCATTTGAGGGAGGGAGAGAAGGAAAAAAGCGAGGAAGCCCTGTCCATTTTACTCTGCATACACATCTTTTGAGTGTTTCCTCTTCTTTAAACACTAGTTAGCTCACATATAGCTATCTTTTATCCGTGGGAGCCGAAGTGTTTATCCATTTAAAGTCATAAAAGTCTACTTTGGCAGCCCACTGTAAGCCTTCTTATATTTTATAAAGCCTTCTTCTCATATAGCACACACTATTATACACATTGAGAGTCGTGTTGTGTGCGTTTTCCCGTACTTCGGTCCATGGTTTTCATTTTTGTCTGTATATATATACTAATATATGTATATATTTCATATATATGGACTAACATTATCGAGTTAAGCCTCGATTGAGCCTAGACTTCGGTCTGGAGCGTTTAATTGCTTATATATATATATATATATATATCTGATGAGCTTGGATTTTATATCCGGTGCGTTTAATTGCTTTTATATATATATATATACTTATATATATAATTGTTGTCGGACATATCCGATGAGCCTGGATTCACATCCGGTGCATTTACTGCTTTTATATATATATATATGTACATATATATATATATATATATATTTACATTTCTGTCAGGCCTGGAGTTTCCTCCGTGGCTTTTTACAGTTTTTTTACATTTCGTCCTGCCTGGAGTTCACTTCGTGGCAGTTGATAACATTTACTGCTTTATTTACATTTGTAATCCCCCATGGAGTTGCTTTGTGGTGGTTGAACATGTACAAATATATATATATATATATATATATATATATTTTATCGCTTATATATATATAACTGCTTACTACTTTCCATACAAATTGCAGTATCATGTGAGCCTAGGAATCATGTGATCACATGTTCAGTTTACTGGATCTAGATTCGGTTCCCATGATGGACATTCTTCGGCTGTAAGCAGCCTGTACATTATTTTATAGTGTCTGAATTTCCTTGAATGGCTGTCATGCCCATGAGGAGTTCGGCACTGCTGTATATTATTTTCTCGAGAATGTTTCGCATCTCGAAAATAAAAGCAAACAAGCCGAACATTTAATAATAAAATAGAAGTATGAAAATGTCTCAATTCCTATTGAGCACAAGGTTTAAAAAACCTCTTTTACAAAACTTCATTGCTATATCTTGGTTAAAACTGAATTTTCATATAAAATTCAAACCTTGTGTATATAGGTGCGAACGAGTCCTCACACTACTTTCAAATAATTGCACATTGATCCACACACACACACATTCATATAATAATTTCTTTGAAAAGTGACGGTCACCGTGGTAACACGGATGTCGGGGGGTGCCTAACACCTTCCCTCCGCATAATCAAGCCCCCGGACCCAAAATGAATCTCAGTTTCACAGACCCGTTTAGCAGTGTCGAATCACTGGGACAATGTGCAAGTCTTTTCGGTTGCGTTGGTGCAACCAGTTAAATACAACAACTGGCGACTCTTAAAGTCCAATTATCGACATTATACATGTCGGACCTTTTTCACTTATTTTTTCAAATAAATCTCACATTAACATGAGAACACCAAAGAACAAGTAACGAAAAAGGACACTCAAAAATCCCAACGTCGACAGGTGGTGACTCTGTTGGGGACTCCAGTAAGAGGGCTTAAGCCGCTATTACAAGCTTTTCAAAATTATTATATGCTTGTGTGTGAATGTTGCATTTACATTTCTGATAAATGTGTACGAATGCATATTTTTTAACTCCTACACTGCTAAATATCTATCTGTGATATTAGTGCTTTGCACATGTCATCATTTTGCATAAACAGTGAGACACATTGTATGTGAATGTATGTTGTGTGGTTCCTCCACCATGAGACTATCCTGTCGGTGTTTGATTACTGGACTCGTGGGAAGAATGATTCCCCGAGGCTCAGGAAAGGCACAACCCAGATTCACTACAGTTGAACGACCGGATTAACTTCCCGTCAAATAGATTGAGATGATCGGGGAACCTTTATACCAAAAAGCCGCGAGAGAAACCCTAGGATAGGTCAACCTCTGATAAACCAAATGCGGAGGAATGTTTCTTCATACTTTCCATTTTAAATTACTTGTAAAAGCATTTACTTGTAATTTTATTCCATGTTCATTCATATGTAATGGAAAATATGAAGAATATCTGTGCATACATGATATGTTATCAATTAACAACCGGTTTTTTGCAGGACAAATTCCTAAAACGGACATGTTATGATAACATTTATATTACCCTAAGACTAAACTACGTAAGTCTTTTGTAGGGAAGCAATTGGGCCTATTACCCGGTCAAAATCTAAAAAGGCTATGAGCCTATAGCCAATCATGTCCTCTTTCGAACAGTCTAATCCTGTTTCTCGAGAAGAATTTGACGGATTGAGTAAACAAATCATAGACTTGGTCGTTCTACTAAAAGAATTGCACCAGTCCACTCAGGGTACGAAGATACCTATACATACAGAATCCTCTACACAAGGGGGAGTTCAAGGTCTGGAAAAAACAATTCCAGAACAACAGTTGGATACAACCAACTCAGACCTGAAGGCACCCATCTCAAAAGGAGATCCAGACGCCGGTGACATCAGGAAGAAGGTCCTTCAAATGGAGGAAACCATTCGCGTTCTCAAAGGGATTGGAATACATGGCAGTGTTTTATATGCCGACCTTTGCATATTTCTTGGTGTGCATTATCCAGAGAAATTTGAGACTCTTGATTTTGAAAAGTATGACGGATTAGGGATCCTTACACACATTTAAAGGTGTTTAATGGAGAGCTCAGATCTTAACGTAGAAAATGAAAGGCTCAGAATGCAGCTATTTCAGAAAAGTTTGACTGGAGAAGCCCGTTCATGGTATACCAGATTAGACAACTCTAAGATCCATAGCTGGGAAGAGCTGGCTCACACCTTCCTCACTCAATACAGTTTCTAATCTTAGATGGCTCCTGACCGGTACCAAATCACCAAGGTCAAGAAATAGTCAAATGAGTCATTTAGAGAGTATGCTCAAAGGTGGAGGCGCCTTGCTGCTCAAGTTATTCCTTCCATGACTGAATCAGAAATGGTCATGACCTTCATAGATGTACAGGAAGCTCCTTTCTATGAAAGAGTTCTAGCTGGTATTGGTAAACCATTTTTTGAAATGATCAAACACGATGGGATGGCTGAGATGGGATTGAAGTCCGGTAAAATTCAAGACCTAGCCGCTCTTAAAGCTGTTGCTGAGCACATCTAGTCCGGATCTTATGGAATCAACCCCCGGAGGGTCCATAAAAAGAAAGAGGAGGATGTTTCCTTGATACTACAAGGACAAAAAGGCAATCTAAGCATGCCTATGCAGAGGAGAAACTACTCCCCTTTTCCAGCACAACCTTCAAACCCTCCATCGCCTAAAAGTGGAGAAGTAAAGCGACCTCGAATGTTCACACCCTTAGGGGACTTGCTCGAAAACATTCTTGCCCTTCTGACTGCTCAAAAGAAAATAACACATCTTCTTCCACCTGCCAACCCTAATGGGAGGGGTTTTAATGCTACTCGGAAGTGTGCTTATCATGCCGGGGCACCTGGACAGGATACTCAAGTTTGTTGGGCCTTGAAGCATAAGATTTAGGATCTGATAGATAACAGTGAGATTGTAGTCACCAAATCAGATCAATCTCATGTACAAGACAACCCTCTTCCTCAACACAAAGAAGAAGAGGTCAACATGATCAGTTGGAGCACTGTACAAGGTTCCAATTCTAACGGTGAATCATCCCAACCCATCAAAAACGGTGTTAACAAATGGGATTATGCAAAGTTCCAGTTTACCATGGAACAAAAGATGAAAGCTCTTTGCAAAAAAATTGAGAAATTGGCAGAACTGGTGACCCACCAGCATCAAATAACACGCTAATTAATCAGGCAAGAGCATGCTTATCTCCTTCCATTTGTTATAAATGCTCCATCAACACCTTCAGAAAGCGAAGCTATGGAGGATAAGGTTGCAAAGCGAGCAAGTGCTAAAGTCCATTCGGATTTAGCCAATCAAAGGGAATTCACCTATCTGGGCCAGTCTATGGAGGAGATACTTCAAATGTTGATCAATGAAGGAAGAATCACATTCCTTCTCCCTCCAATCAATCCTCGCCAGTATGTTCAACTCGATGAATGTGTCAATATCATTCACATTCTCGCCACATAACACGTAAGAACGCTGGGCACTCCGCCATCTTATTCAGAATCTTATTGATAGCGGTGTCCTACAAATAGCAGATGATTACACTGTACAACTTAAGGGTGGGAATGCATGCCCTACCAAATGGAAGGGATCAGTAGCAGTTATGTCCACAGTGGATGAGGAAACTGTCAAAGTATTTCCCATAAAACCAATTCAACTCAAAGGAGCTGACAATCCTTTGAAAGTGGTCACACCAGAGCCAATTCCTTTACCTTATAGACCACAACATCCTGTTGTCATCTTGCATAAAGTTCCATGGAATTATGGAGAAGCTGAAGGATCCACGTCTCATACTACTGCTACAGTGTCGAAAGAAAATCCACTGTACCTTCCTCAATGGGTTATTAAACCTACTTGCGAAGCAAAGGGGAAATTACCCATGGAGAAGATTGAAAAATTCCTCCGTACTTTGGGTCATAATGAAGCCAAAGTGGTTTTAAGCTTGCGAGAAGCTCCACACCAGATTTTGATACTGGATTTGGTTTTCTCTTTCGAGGATCATCGGAAGATCTTGCTGAAGGTTTTAGAAGAAGCCTATTTGCCAAAATCAGTGGATGTGGAAAATTTCAACAATTGGTTGATCACATTTTCAACAACAATGTGATATCCTTCACTGATGACGACATACCTCCCGAAGGGACCGGTCATTGCAAGCCATTGCACATCGCAGTGTTGTCTTCTGGATGGAGGCTCATCTCTGAATATTTGTCCTTATGCCACCTTGGTAAAGATGAATATCAATCTCAAGCGGATCCAAAGCAGCCATACGGTCATCCGAGCTTTTGATGGATCCCGACGAGATGCCGTCGGAAAGATTGAATTACTAATTGAGATTGGTCCAAATACATTCCATGTATCTTTTCACGTCCTCAAGATCGACTCAGGATACAACCTGTTATTGGGGAGACCATGGATACACATGGCTGGAGCCGTTCCCTCCACGCTACATCAACAACTCAAATACATCTTCAACAACAGCCTAGTCATCACATCGCCGAGCCGGATTGTCCTGAACAAGGAATTCTACCAGTTATCAGCTTCAATTCAGAAGTTGAACCGACCAGTTTCCATACTTTGGAAGTGAGTAACACGCAATACCATTCTATGGGAGCGCCACTTCTTGTACCCAAGATTTCTGCCGAGGTTATGTCTGCCACTCAAGAAATGATGTTATTGGGTCATCAACCTGGACAAGGGCTTGGTAAGGATCAACAGGGTATTAAGCACCCTATCCAACTGTCTAGTCAAATTGGAACAGTCGGGCTAGGCTATTCTTCTAGTTCCAGATACAGAAATCCTCATAAACACGAGCAGGTTCCTCAAGCTTCCGTCGCACGACGATTTTCTATGCCTTTACCTCATGAGCTAATGCAATCTTCAAGAAGGTGCCAAATTTATGTCATGGCTATGTTATTTTCGAAACTAGTGCCAATCAAAGCAAAAGAGGTACTGATTCCTAATCCCGAAGTGGAAGAAAAGGAACGAAAACATAAACATGACCTTGCCTTGATGATGGCAGGCATTCACGTCATTGTTCATAATGAACATATAAACAAATATACCCTAGACGATGATTGCCCAGATGTCATGGTTATCATTCGGGAGAAGGAAGACACTGACGATCCTTCCATCACTGTAGTCCTTCAGGACTTTGCCCTCGACAATTGGAGCAGCACTCCATGCATTGGTCGACGAGGGTAAAATGGGCAGAAAAACCCTCTGCCTGTAGATAACTTTAATTGCCTGCTTTCCTTTACAACATTAGCAGTTATTTTATCACGTACATGCTAACACTTTTGTATGATCGAACAGTTGCATATATTAAGTGAAAGCATCTGTTGTTTCAGGACTCTGAATTTAGATGTGCCTGTCCTTGCTGATGACATGCCTTCTCTCCACAAGGGATATAACTTTGATGCAATGTTGGAATCAGACTTGATAGACATCCAAGAGGACATTGAGACACCTCAAAAGATTAAGGAATGGGTCGCAGACAAACCTAAACCCAATCTTGATCAAACCACTCCTTTTAATCTCGGAACCTTAGACAACCCTAAGCTAATCCAGATTGGTTCAGACCTTACAACAACTCAGCGGAATGACATGGTTGCACTATTAACCCAATTCCAGGATAGGTTTGCTTGGTCTCATGAAGACATGGTGGGTTTATCCACTGACATTGTTCTTCATCGCCTTCCCACTAAAGAAGGATTCAAGCCAGTTAGGCAAAAACTCAGGCGATTGAAACTTGAGTGGAGTTTAAAAGTCAAAGAGGAAATTGTGAAACAATTTTAAGCTGGCATCATCATGGTGTCTATATATCCGGAGTGGATATCCAACATTGTTCCCGTGCCTAAACCAGGGGGAAAGGTGTGAGTCTGCGTGGATTATAGGGATTTGAACAAAGCTTGCCTTAAAGATAGCTTTCCCGTGCCTTTTATCTACATTCTTATTGACAATACTGCTTAATACGGCATGTGCTCCTTTGCTGATTACTTTGCGGGGTACCATAAAATTATGGTCGCTGAGGAAGATCGTGAGAAGACTGCTTTCATCACACCTTGGGGAACTTTTTGATACAGACGGTTGTCCTTCAGCCTCATCAATGCCGGGGCAACCTATAAGCGAGCTATGATGGTTATTTTCCACGATTTAATGCACAAGGAGATAGAGATCTATGTGGATGACATCATTGTCAAATCCCGAAAGGAGGATGACCACTTAGACCATCTCACAAAGCTATTCAACAAGTTGCGTAAGTACAACTTAAAGTTGAATCCCGCCAAGTGCGCCTTTGGTGTTAAGTCAGGTAAGTTGCTAGGCTTCCTAGTCAGCCACAAAGGGATTGAACTAGATCCTACCAAAATCCAGGCCATCAAGGAAATGCCCATTCCTCAGACAGAGAAGGAAATACAGGGTTTTTTGGGAAGGATCAACTTCATTAGCAGATTAATTTCTCAACTCACAGCAACCTGTGAGCCTATCTTCAAATTTTTAAGGAAGAACTCATCCATGAAATGGAACGATGAGTGTCAGAAAGCCTTCTTTACCATTAAAGAGCAACTGATTAACGCTCCTATTTTGGTACCTCCTAGGGATTATGTTCCCCTGTTCATGTACCTGTCCATAAATGACAATGCTATGGGTTGCATGCTGGGGCAAAAAGATAATAAAGGCCAAGAATGATCTATTTATTACCTCAGCAAAAGATTCAACATCAGTGAACACAAGTACACTCTGATCGAGGAGACTTGTTGTGCTTTAGCATGGGCTTCCATGAGGTTACAGCATTACCTCCATGGTCACACAACCCATCTCATATCCCGAATGGATCCTCTCAAGTATGTGTTCAGTAAGCCCATATTGAATTGTCGACTGTCCAGATGGCAGTTGATCCTACAACAATTTGATATCGTCTACATGATGCAAAAATCTGTCAAAGGTCAAGGAATTGGGAATCAATTGGCCGCCGCACTTGCAGGGGATTACAAACCCTTAGAAGCGTACTTTCCCGATGAAGGCTATAACATCGATGCGATATATGCCGTGAGTGGAAAATATATTTTGATGGGGTCATTAATTGTAAGGCTTGAAGCTGGAGCAATCTTACTATCCGACACGGGAGCAAGATCCCGTCATTCAAAATTGCAGCTTTATCGGCCAATAACACAACCGAGTATGAAGGTCAGATCATGGGGCTAAAACTTTCCCGTTCAATGGGCATCAGGCGGTTAACTGTCTTTGGGGATTTTGAATTGGTAATAAAGCAATCCACAGGAATCTATTAAACCAAAGAATTACATTTGCTGCCTTACCATCGACAAGTTCTACAGATGGCTTTGAGTTTGAAGAAATCTCTTTTCTATACATTCCTTGTAATAGGAATGATTTTGTAGATGCATTAGCAACGTTGGCCTCCTTGGTTTACATACCGAACAAGTAAAACATGCCGTGCATCACGTTTGCTCTGCAAAAAGCCCCAATCTATAGGAATTACGTTGGAGAAGTATCGGATGAGCTACCTCCCATCCACAACCCTTGGTACCAACACATCAAGGAGTATCTGGGAGATGGATCTACACCCGCTGAGGCGAGCCTAATTGAAAAGAGGCGGATTCATCGAACTTGCTATGAAATTCTACCTGAGCGGAGATGCACTCTACAAAAGAGATGCATGATTAGGTCTCTTTAGATGTCTAGACAAAGACCAAGCTCAGAGACTCGTGGATGAGATCCATGGTTGAGTATGTGGTCCACACATGAGCGGCCCCTTACTTGTCAAGAAAATTCTCAGAACAGGACATTATTGGCTTACACTCAAAGCTGACTGTGATGATCACGTCAATAGGTGCTATCAATGCCAGATTCATGGGAATGCTATCCACGCCCCTCCAAGGGAACTCCATAATATGCGTTTGCTATGGCCCTTCTCAATGTGGGGAATGGACGTGATCGGGCCCATCGAGCCCAAAGCCAATAATGGACATCAATTCATATTCACCATGATCGACTACTTCACCAAATGGGTAGAAACAGCATCCTTCCCCAAGGTCACTAAAGAAGTTATCATTATTTTCATCAAAAATAATGTCATCTGTCGATATGGACAACCAGAGGTCATTGTGTCAGACAATGCTAAGAACCTTGACAACAAAATGATGGAGGATTTAGGCAGAAAATTCCACATCCAAACATCTCAACTCCGTCATCTACCATCCAAAGATGAATGGTGCTGTTGAAGCGGCTAATAAAAATATCAAAAAGATCATGCAAAAAATGTTCGCCAATCACAGAGGATGGCCTGACCTCTTGCCTCTGACTTTATCAACCTACAAAACTTCCACTGGGGCAATCCCCTACTCATTAGTCTATGGGATGGAAGCAATGCTCCCCATAGAAGTGGAAATGGAATCCCTCAGAGTATTGATGGATGAGATTAAACTTTCACACCTGCAGTTTGTCCTTAAGATGGGATTAAACTTTTCTATGCCTGCAGTTTGTCCTGAAGACGGGATCAAACTTTTTACACACTTGCAGTTTATCCCCGTTATGGGATTAAACTTTCCTCTCCCTGCAGTAGAGCCTGCACATGGGATTTACACTTCTCTTCGCCTTCAATTCGTCTTGAGGGGCGAACTACGTCGACCTGATCTCCCTGATACCCGGGGGTATGTAGGCAACCATATGCTATATGGCCCGGTCGCAATATAGAAAAACAACAAAAACATTTCTACCTTTTCTCTACAAAACAACAAAAACAACAAAAATACTTCTACACTCTTCTGCCTTCCGTATTCAGCATTGAACCTCCTACACTAGGTTTGAACTACGTAAACTTGATCTCCTCTTCAATAGGAGTACGTAGGTAGCCATTCATGGTGTAGTCTAACCCCAACCAAAACAACATACTTGTCACAGGGTACTGGGATCAATATTCAATCTGCCCAATTTCATTGGTTTCAGATCAAAGGGATGGAATTACCCAACCTCTTCTCACAAATAGAAGATTCGGTGACCATCTAAGCTGCGATCGTGCCTCAAAGAGCAATACCAACCCATAAGAGATGGACTTAACTAGGCTTCTCACAAATAGAAGTACTAGCGACCATCTGTGGTGCGGTCAATCTCAGAGAGGAAGAAACCATCCTCCTCTCCACTTTTCCATATAGATACCAGTCCCAAGACACCAAAGATGGTAGGGATATACAGAAATCAATGATCCATTCTGAGAGATCTTGTGACATCTCAATGTCCATCTATCAAGGATAAGTTCAGAATGCATCAAGATCACAAGGCCCTGGAGAAACAGGCAAATATCAAGCAAGTATCAAGGCATAACTAAAAGGGAAGTGAATCAAAATATATTTCCCTACCACATATAATACTGTTTGATATATACATCCGTCCTGTATACATGACAAAATTGCTAAAATGTCAGGTCTTAATACATCACACCAGAATCCATCACAAATGTAATCGCTTCATGGAAAACAACTACAACTTTATTAATACAACATAAAATCACCCATTTTGAGTTTAAATACAAATATTGCCATCTGAGATAATATTCACACCCAAATAAGTCCTCATTATAATTATTGGTACATTATTTTACAAAATGGTGAGGACTACTAAAACAACTTTCTAGAATCATCATTCCACACCCCGACTAGTAACTCGCTACATTCTCGCCTCCCGAGAAGAAAATGGAACAAAAAGGAAAAGGGTGAGCTCAACTAGCCCAGTAAAGAATATTATGACTAAGATAATATAGAACAAATTATCGTTAGTCTTCAACAGGAAAAAAATCTGATAAAATACAATAGATAACAAGTTTCAGATCAATATTTACACCGGAAATAATAATTCATAGAAGAGTTACGTAGAGAATGAAATCTACTATAATCTATGAATTTAAAAGTCCATCATCAATATTTTATCCTCAGAACATCAATCAATATTCATCTTGAATCAAATATTCATCTTTGCACTACAAAAGCCAAAGATATTCATCACCATCATGTTCATCTCAACACTGTACATCTTCGCACTACGCCCAAAGATATTCATAAGAAAATCAACCATCTTTGCACTACAGTGCCAAAGATATTCAAGAATACCATCATTTAGGACCGAGGATGATGAAAATATTTTAAAGAAAACGAATCCAGTGAAATAAAAGAACAAGTATTATGGATTCGTACTTTTAAACAATCCGAGTTCAAAAATACTTCATAAATAATCATAGAGAAGTAAAATTCAAGAATTATCAAAACATGGATACAATCAAAGCTAGTATCCATAATAGATATTTTGGACAAAAAATGAAAATTTAATTTTTCCGTGAATAAAGGCCGATTCGTGAATAGTGTCGATACGTGAATAAAGCCGATATACGTGAATAGTAACCCCGACACTTAAAAGACAAGAATTTCACAAGAAAAATCTTACCAATATTCCAAAGATAATGATATTAGAAGAAATAATATCATTTAAAAAAAATAACATCCCTTACCTTGAAAAGACCGTATTTCTAAATTGAATATCGATATAAAATCAAGGAACTTGCACCGTATAGCAAACACTCAAAGTATCAAAATACTCACAAGAATACGCCGATAATATAGAGAGAGAAAGAGAGAGAAAACTTCAGCTTCGTGTGATTTTCAATTCTAACCTAAGACCCTATTTATAGAAAATGCTTAGAACACCAAAGCGTAAAATTTAATAAATATATTAATATATTTTTCTAATTTCTTAGCAGCCCTTCATTGGTCAAAAACATCATACAACAACCCACCAAAATCAAAAAACGTTTTTCTTAAAAAAATAATTAAAACTTTTAAAAATCAATTATTTCTAACTACTGGAACTTCAATAATTCATAATAAATAGCCCTTTTATCAAAAAATTTGAAACACATGTCCTTTCCATAGGAAATTCCATTCTCTACAACTTTGTAAGTTTAAGTTTTTCCAAATTCCAAATGTAAGTTGACCAAATCCACAAACCAAGCGATTTTACTGTGCTATAAACCAATTTCAGTCAAGAGAAATGGGGTCCACCGACATGTTTAATATGTTTTAAACATTAATTGTAACAAAAATACTCCTCCTCCTCATATATTCATATATCCCACATTCATTGTAAAATATCACCATTATTATATTATTAAAATATAATAATATATTTAAATGAATTATTTTATCGTAAAAGATAAAATATCAATTTTTCAACAATTGTCACTTTAAAATTTTCTCCATCTATATCCACATAAAATGAATATTTTCCTTATCATATAAATCAATAATTAATTATTCACAAATAATATTACGTAATCACAATACTATCGACAACCAAAGCGCTCCTCAGAAAGAGGGGGCTTTCCAATAAGGATTTCTCCTCATCGCCGCAAATTAGGTGACCAAACCTCCTCCTTATATGTAACTTTCTAGACATCGCCAATAATGTTATCTAATAATATTATTCAAATAATATGAATTATTGATCTTATAATGAAAATATCGTAGTGACAATTATCAAACAACAATAATATAAAATATCAACGTAGTAATTATCAATCAATAAAATAAAATATCGAATAAGAATTATCGTAATAATTATTGAGTAATGCCTTCCTACGTAAGAATCAATAATCGCGTGCAATACCGCAAAGCTACCGTGTTTTAACCACCGGCATTCCAACAAGATTAATCTGTAAATAACTACGCCGTTATTTATAAACAACTTATACTTGCTGCTTTCTTCATCCAATCGCTTTCACATGGGGGGCCCACACAAGGTCACTACGCCATCAGCATTTAATATTCCCCGACAAAGAAGAATATTCCACAACCAAACAAATATTCTCCGATAAAAATGAATATTTTATAACCACTTGCTTATTTGAAATATTTATGATTTTACCCATAACTAACCACATTAATCAAATCAACCCTTACTATTTCAAAATAATAAATAGAGGAAATTTAATTTTATTTATAATAAGTTGGGGTCTTACAACCTCCCTCCTTATGAAATTTCATCCTCAAAATTACGACGTACTCGGTGTTTTCAAAAGGTGAGGATACCTCGCTTTCATTTCCGCTTTCAACTCCCGTGTCATTTCCTCAATAAAGATGGTTTCTCCACAAAACTTTAACTTGTGGTATGACCTTTTCAGACGTAAGACATGCTCCTTCCTATCCAAGATCTTGACAGTACCTCCTCGTACGTTAAGTCTTCTACTATCTCATCCTGCTTCTAACTCAATAACGTGGTTCGGTCTTTCACATATTTACGAAGCACGAATATATATGAAAACATTATGAACACGAGACATACTTGAGGTAACGCAAGTCTATAGGCTACATTTCCTACTTGCCAAGAATCAAATGGACCAATAAATCGTGATCGAGCTTTCTCTCTTCCCCAAATCTTGTAACTCCTTCCATGGAGCAACACACAACAATACATACATCCCCCAATACTAAAATTCCACGCCCTTTCGATGAAGATCCGCATAACTCTTTTTCATTTATCCTTGCCCATTTGTATACGCTGTCAATCATTTGATCTTTTCCGTAGTCATACGCATCAACTCTCCCCAACAATGTTGCTTCACCCACCTCATCCCAAACATATCGAGAGCGACACTTTCGTCCATACAATGCTTCAATGGAGCCACACCTATACTTGCTCGATAACTGTTGTTAGAGAAGAATTCCACCAATGGTAAATACTTATCCCAACTCCCTTTGAAATCTAGAACACAGAGTCTTAATAGATCTTCAAGAGTTTGAATAGTCCTCTCGATTGTCCGTCTGCTTGAGGATGGTATGCCAATCAATCAGTAAACTGCGCTCATAGCTTTTTGCAAGCTAACCCAAAATCGTGAAGTGAATCTTGGGTCACGATCCAAAACTATGGATACCGGCATGCCATGCAATCTCACAATCTCATTTACATACATACGAGCAAGACGCTCAAGGAATAAGTCTCCCAGATCGGCAAGAAATGAGCGTACTTGGTTAATCTATCAACAATAACCCAAATAACATTTATGCCTTGAGAAACCGTGGGAAGACCATAATCTAAATCCATGGTAATGTGTTCCCACTTCCATTTCGAATCTCAAGTGGTTGCAATGGACCCTTAGGCACTTGATGCTCCGCCTTTTTACACGCCGACAAGTTAAACACCTCGAGATAAACTTCGCGATCTCTCTCTTCATATTGTTCCACCAAAATGTATGTCAAGATCACGATACATTTTGGTACTTCCAGATGGATTGCAAATGGTGTATTGTGTGCCTCCATCATGATCTTGTTCTTTAAATCGTAATCGTTAGAACACAAAGTCCGGAGTGGACTCAAGTATTCCTTCTTCATCGATTCTCGCTTCGAATAGCACCTTCTTGTACTTTCTTCTTCATACGCATCACCTCCGGTTCAGGGCTTGAGCAACTTTAACTTCATCGATTAAAGTTGGTTCTATGCGAGATACTTGACATCATCGCACTCGCTCCTCGTGATATGATCTTCTACTCAACGCGTCACCACCACGCTTTGCTTTTCCAGTGATGGTATCAAATGGTGTGGTCATAATCTTTTAATGTACTTTCGAGCCAACGCCGTTGTCACATGTTGAGTTCCTTTTGGGTGAAGAAATATTTGAGGCTTTTATGGTCCTAATATATCTCCACTTTCTCTCCATATAGATAGTGCCTCCGATCTTTAGCGCGAAAACGATCACGCTAACTCTAGATCATGAGTAGGATAATTCCTCTCATATTCTTTAAGTTGTCGCGAGGCATAGGCTATGACTTTCCCACGCTGCATGAGAACACATCCTAACCCTTTGCCCGAAGCATCATCAGAGATAACAAATCCATCCGAACCGTATGGTATTGTCGTAACAGTGCCAAAATGAGTCTCCTCTTGAGCTCTTGAAACTCTTCTCGCATTCCTCGCCCCATACGAAATTTTGTATCTTTTCGAGTCACCGAAGTTAATCTGAGTAGCGATTCGAGAAAATCCTTCCACGAATCTCCGATAATAACCAAATAAGCCCAAAAAGCTACGTGATTTTGCCATCGACTTCTGCTTGTTCCCAACTTTGTATTGCCTCAATCTTCGCCGGTCAACAGATACTCCATGTTTTGACACCACGCGCCCAGGGAATGCTACTTCCTCAAGCCGTAATTCGATTTCTTCAACTTGGCATATAGCTTGTTTTCACGGGCCTTTGAGTACCAAATTTCAAATGGTGCTCATGATCTTCACGGCTTTTGGAATATATGAGAATGTCATCAATAAAGACAACAACGAACCGATCCAAATAGTCCTTGAATACTCTGCTCATCATATCCATGAAAGTCACAGGAGCATTAGTCAATCCAAAAGACATGACTAAAAATTCATAATGCCCATATCGAAGTTCTCAAGGCGCCTTTTGAATATCCTCGCCTAATCTTCACCGATGATATCCAGAATCTAAGATCGATCTTTTAAAAGAATTGTGCTCCTTGCAATCGGTCAAACAGTCATCAATACGAGGTAATCTGATACCTATTCTTGATGGTGACATGGTTCAATTCTCGATAGTCAATACAAAGTCGCATACTCCCGCTTTTTTCTTCTTTACAAATAAAACAGAGCACCCCAAGGAGATGTACTAGACGAATGAAACCGATGTCCAACAACTCCTCGTAGTTGGACCTTTAACTCCCGAAGTTCAATAGAGCCATTCGATATGGGTTTTAGAAATGGGCTTTGTACTGTGTTCAAGATCAATAAAGAATTCAACTTCACGCTCTGGGTAGACCGAAGTTCTTCAGAAACACGCCAGAAATTTACTAACAACAGAATATTATTCAAATCGACGTGTCTTTATTCAAATCCATAACATGGGCTAAGAAAGCTTGACATCCATTTTTCAATAAACGAATAGCTTTATGACTAGATATGACAAAGTTGATTGATTTTAATGGTTTAGTTGCTTTGAATTCGCATAACAAAGTTGGTTAGAATATGAAAACTAACAACCTTACGAAAAACAATCAATTTTGGCATGATGAGTAGTTAACCAATCAATCCCTAAAATCACATCAAAAGCAAGTATCTTTAAAGAGATAAGGTCAATGTGTAATGTGATGGTGCCAACTTGATCAAACAAGATTTATAAACAAAGGATGTGATGAAAGTTTCTCCTAATCTGAGTCTCCACAGATAAATCAAAGTCTAATTTCTCCTGAGTTAAGTTTAAACGCTGAGCACAAGCAGAGAGATAAAATGAATGGGTAGCACCCAGATCAAGTAAGGTATAAACTTCACAAGAATTTATGATTAGCTTACCCGTGATCACCTCGCTTGGGTTCCTCGATTTTGACCACCACGACAAACGCCTTCCAGAACCGCTGACTTTAACTTTTCCGGGATAAATTTTTCGAGTCACCATCCCCTCACTGGACTTGGTTTCGCTACCGCATAATCTCGAGCGATATGTCCTTCCTTTCCACAATTATAACATACCTTGAACTGCTGTGGCGTTTGAGTGATATGTCCTCTTTTCCACATTTATAGCATACGACCGGTGGTCGCTTCTCCTCCCTTAAACCAATTTGTCACCGGTGTCGACGCCTTCACATGGTCATTGTTGAATCTCCTCTTTTAAAATCTCCTCCCGACTCGCTTCTTCTATTCTCATAGGCCATGATTACCACCAGAGTGGTTACCGCTTTTGTCCGTATTCTTCTTTCTCTCCGCCGGTTATCGTTGTTCGATGATCGCTATCACCAAGATGATCCTCGTTATGGTCCCCTATTGAACGTACTCAAGTATCTCGCCTAATAATTGAGCCCCGCTGACAACATCCGAATAGAGAGAAAATTTATGAGAAATGAGATATCGACGATGCCGTGTTTCAAACCTCTCGTAAACATCCGCCATACGCTCCTCATTCTCCACCAAATGAGGTGCAAACCTCGATAACTCGCAAACTTTGCCTCGCATCGACACCCGCCATGTTATTTTGTTCCAGTCTAATGAACTCCACTTCCTTCATATGACGAATACTTTCAGTGAAAGTACTTGTCATTGAAAAGTTTCAAAAATTCCTCCCAAGACATGCCGAAAAGTACTACGGATGGTACGCTTCACGATTCCCACCAAGAATCGCCTCATTATTACGGAACATAAAGGTGGCGAATGGAACCTTCGTTCCTCCGCATCCCAAGACATCGAATATCTTGGTGATTTGTTTGACCCACGCTTCGCTTTAATCGGATCCGCTTTCCCTGCAATTCGTGGTCCCAACTTTTTGAACTGCTGGGTCGTGACAAACCGTATGCGTTGTTATCATTTCCACCGTATTTTGTACACGAAGTCTCCTCGTCTGATTTTGCATGAATCGCAAAAAGCTTCTAAACATCCCGCTGCTCATCATCTCGCTTTCAAAGGGTGTTGTTCACAGAGGAACATTGCCACTGTCAGACGCTTCTCCTCCTCGTTGGTGAGTAGTAAAGGTGTTCTCCACTATCTCATTTACTCCATCATTAACATTCTCAAATGACATTCTCAAATACCGCCATAAAACAAGGGTTAATTAAGGAAATCAACATATCACATAATATCCCTATATACCGACTAAACTAACAAATAAGCTTAGTAGACACACACTAGCGAAGGATTTACTCGCCTCCTCCTCCTAGTTCTATTCCCCGATCTCCGCCAGAGATCATATCCCTAAGCTCGATACCAATCATGACGCCCCAAAATAGGTATACATCACCCATTTTGAGTCGCCAATAACATGGTATGTAAACAACTACAACTTTATTAATACAACATAAAAATCTGTGAGTTTAAATACAAATATTGCCATCTAGACAATATTCACACCCAAATAAGTCCTCATTACAATTATTGGTATATTATTTTACAAAATGGTGAGGACTACTAAAACAACTTTCTAGAACCATCATTCCACACCCCGACTAGAACTCGCTACATTCTCGCCTCCCGAGAAAAAAAAAATGGAACAAAAGGAAAAGGGTGAGCTCAACTAGCCCAAGAAAGAATATTACGACTAAAGATAATATAGAACAAATTATCGTTAGTCTTCAACAGGAAAAAATCTGATAAAATACAATAGACAACAAGTTTCGCATCAATATTCGCAATGAAAAATAATAATTCATAAAGAGTTACGAGAGAATGAAATCTACTATAATCTATGAATTTAAAAGTCCATCATCAATATTTTATCCTCAGAACATCAATCAATATTCATCTTGAATCAAATATTCATCTTTGCACTACACAAAGCCAAAGATATTCATCACCAATATGTTCATCTCAACACCTGCACATCTTTTGCACTACGCCAAAGATATTCATAAGAAAATCAACCATCTTTGCACTACAAAAGCCAAAGATATTCAAGAATACCATCATTTAGGACCGAGGATGATGAAAAATATTTTAAAGAAAACGAATCCAAAGGAAACAAAAGAACAAATATTATGGATTCGTATTTTAAACAATCCGAGTTCAAAAATACTTCATAAATAATCATAGTGAAGTAAAATTCAAGAATGATCAAAACATGGATACAATCAAAGCTAGTATCCATAATAGATATTTTGGACAAAAAACGAAAATTTAATTTTTCCGTGAATAAGTGTCGTTCGTGAATAAGTGTCAGATACGTGAATAAAGGTCGTATACGTGAATAAGAACCCCGACACTAAAAGACAAGAATTTCACAAGAAAAATCTTACCAATAATCCAAAGATAATGATATTAGAAGAAATAATATCATTTTTTAAAAATAACATCCCTTACCTTAAAAAGACTCAGATTTCTTCTAAATTGAAATACCGATATAGTGTCAAGGGAACTTGACCAGATATAAGCAACACTCAAAGTATCAAAATACTCACAAGAATACGCCGATAATATAGAGAGAGAAAGAGAGAAAACTTCAGCTTCGTGTGATTTTCAATTCTAACCTAAGACCTTATTTATAGAAAAAGCTTAGAACACCAAAGCGTAAAATTTAATAAAATATTAATATATTTTTCTTAATTTCTTAGCAGCCTTCTTTGGTCAAAAAACATTTAAATACCAACAACCCACCAAAATCAAAAAAAACGTTTTTCTTAAAAAAAATAATTAAAACTTTTAAAAATCAATTATTTCAGAACTACAGAACTTCAATAATTCATAATAAATAGCCCTTTTATCAGAAAAATTTGAACCAAATTTCCTTTCCATAGGAAATTCCATTCTCTACAACTTTGTAAGTTTAAGTTTTTCCAAATTCCAAGCAGAAGTTGACCGCAATCCACAAATGAGCGATTTTACTGGCTACAAACTAATTTCAGTCAAGAAATGGGGTCCACCGACATGTTTTACATGTTTTAAATATTAATTGTAACAAAAATACTCCTCCTCATCATATACTCATAAATATCGCCATTATTATATTATTAAAATATAATAATATATTTAAATAAATTATTTTATCGTAAAAGATAAAATATCAATTTTTCAACAATTGTCACATTAAAAATTTTCTCCATCTATATCCACATAAAATGAATATTTTCCTTATCATATAAATCAATAATTAATTATTCACAAATAATATTATAAAATCACAATATCGACAACCGTGCGCTTCCTTGTGAAAGAGGGGGCTTTCCAATAAGGATTTCTCCTCATCACGCCAAATTAGTGTGACCAAACCTCTCCTTGTATGTAACTTTCTAGACATCGCCAATAATGTTATCTAATAATATTATTCAAATAATATGAATTATTGATCCGATAATGAAAATATCGTAGTGACAATTATTGAAACAACAATAATATAAAATATCAACGTAGTAATTATCAATCAATAAAATAAAATATTAAACAAGAATTACTCGTAACAATTATCGAGTAATGCCTTCCTACGTAAGAATCAATAATCGTGCAATACCGCAAAGCTATCGTGTTTTTAACCACCGGTATTCCAACAAGATAATGTAGAATAACTACGCCATATTTATAAACAACTTATACTTGCTGCTTTTCTTCATCCAATCGCTTTCCATTATGGGCCCACATAAGGTCATACCATCGCATTTAATATTCCCCGACAAAGAAGAATATTCCACGACCAAACAAATATTCTCTGATAAAAATGAATATTTTATAACCAGTTGCATATTTGAAATATTTGCATATTTTACCCATAACTAACCACATTAATCAAATCAACCCTTACTATTTCAAAATAATAAATAGAGAAAATTTAATTTTATTTATAATAAGTTGGGGTCTTACACATCCTCGGGTCCCAAATCTAATACCCTGTCTCTCCGATACCCAAAGGTTTCTAAAGATGCCCTCTACAAATCCTAGAGGAACTTGAAACATCAATAAGGTCATAGTATGTCAAGAAGAATCATCTACGATCACCATGTTCGATGGTGATATACTATCATACCATGAACAAGATATCAATTACCACCATAAATGGTGGGGTATGATCAATACTACTAATCACAAAGAAGACATCCAGATGCACCGTGTCATAAGACCATCCAGGGGTTAATGCTGAATATCTCTGGACTACATACATATGCATAACATAATAACATGCATGATACAATAGATGGCAATATGATATAGGGAATGGAAAATAGTACATACATTTTTAAGTATATCATCATCAAATACATCTCTATACAGTAAAAATATAGGGAAATGGGGCGAAGCTACCCAGCATACAACAGAGGCCTATCAAAAGAGATAGCAAGAAATACATCAGAAAAAGTCAAGAGTGTCGATGTCTACATCATCGATACTGTCCACCTGATGTAACTCCTCCCGAGTCACTGGATCCTCTATCTACAGGGATGTCAGGCCGATACAAAGGAGGATCTGTGCCGGTAAAACCATATGGGTCACCTGAGGGATCAGCGCCAGGGCTGAAAGGATCAAAATTATCTTCCTCTACAGGATCTCTGCCCAAATGCCGAATGAAAAGATATGACCAGTCCAACTACCGAGTCAGTCTGTCAATCTATGTCACATGAGTCGGATCTCTGACACAGGCTAGCCAATCCATCATCATCACGGATCCTGGAACCATATCCCCCATAAACTGTGTGGCACGGGTCTAAGCTCCAATCGTACAAGGGATCCACCAATGCTGGAACATCTCCTGAGAACAGGGGCCCTCTGACAATGTAAAACTGTCAATCCCCATCAATGGGATGTTAATGACGGTGATCGCGAAATGTGCCAATAAAGCTCTCGGCAGAGGCAAGATCGTTATACGGATCTCTCTCCTCAGTAGTGCTCCTAATAGCACACTCTCCTAAATAGAGCTCCCATCCTCCATCTCAGAAGAGAGGAATCTCAAGGGTGGAAATGATGTACTTTACTCCACGGTACCCATCCTCAAATCCAACTCCCAAATGCTCTCCAGAGTAGGGAATCCATGTGATGACATCACCACAATAGCTCCAAACAGTAGGGCGACAATGAGTGAAACCCTCAAAGAATGTGGACCTCCGCCAAGATGGGAATGATGCCATCTCCGTCCTCGTGGATAGGTATCTAAACCTAACACGCTCACAGGATGCAAACAAGGAAGCCTCTCATAGGCCTAAAACTGCCAACATAAAGGCAAATATCTGCTGTCAGTCAACACTCTTAACCCATACATGGGAAAAGACAAGAGAAACACTCACCAGCAGAAATGGGTACAATCCTAACCATGCCTCGGTCAATACCTATGATCGCATGCGCATTCCCTTGAGGAAATAGGCAAAGGTGTAGGAACCCCAATCATACTCTCCTATACGGTCCACGTGTCGAGTGGCGCTAATCAAAGCTAAAGACACCGTAGAGGAATTATCTGCTATGAAGCAGCCCCTAATGATCATCAGGAATAATCACCGAAGAATGCGGTCCCTGACTCTCACATCATCGGGTATGGGCTCACCAATGGCCTCGCCATAACATCTAAGCTCAAAGGACACATGCGAGCGAGCCCCGCCTTTGAGCGCCTCACCGAAACTCCCAACAAGGATCTGATGGAAGTAGGGGTGATATCCGCCGTGTAAGGCACCGGATCCCCTCCATACCTGTGATTAACTGCTAATCCATCGGCGTCATCATCACCTCGCAGTCCAACAAATAGAGTGACTGAGTCTGGTGAAACCACCGCTCAAACATTGCCCTGAGGTAACCCCAGGGACAACGACGGGGTAGAATAGAGAAGAACCTCCCGAATCCCTAGCCATGGACGATCGCTCTGTAGTCATCATGCAAAGCCTGATACATAGAGTGGATGCTAAACCAGTTCCCTCAAGGCTGTGTGAAGCCGGGAACCTACATCAAATGCAGATCAACATCAGACTCATTGACTCCTCATCAATAGGAAATAAGGAAGATTAAAGATCTAACTTCATACCTCGTTTGCATGCAGGTATATTGAAGGATGCCTACTCAAGTCACCCAGAAGATCTGAGTTTGCCACTTGAATACCTGGCAATTCCCTATGGGAAACACGTACAGCAGGAGCAGGAACCTCGATCGGTGCATCCTCCTCCTCGTCCTCAACATTCAGCACTTCAACTCGAATATGACGTACCACCGCCTCTGCCAAATGACGAGGTTGTCTAACAGAACGGCGCTGAGGCTCTTCAAAAGCCCTCCTTCGTACACCAGAAGTGGTCCTGCGAGAACTACTCGGCTGATTCGGATTCATGATATCTAGTCAAAAAGTCTCTAAATCACCTCAAAAAGGGTGTGGTAATTTCTTACCTAGAGTCTTTTCAAAATGCATTCTATGATTACATGCATGCATGCATTGCTTTAACATACATTTATAGTAGAGTTAAAATGCATGACTACCCAATACCTACATTTTGGGAAAATTTTGCCATAGTCCCCTTTGCAAATGGGACTATCCACATACATTATAAGCATGACTAGGTGGCCATTCAAGAGCACACCTATACATAGTCATATACATCCCAGATGCATCAATACATTACAAAGAAAAAATCCGTGAATCGTAGTCTAATTACTGTGATTATTTTGCTTATCTACCTTTACTCATTTGTCCTCAAATAGATAAGAAATAATGACAAAAGTTGCCAATTTGACTGTTTCAAAAGTTAAATTTTTTCACATAATATATTCAAGGATGGTTTAATACTAACATTTGCTATGTTGAATATTTTTTATCAAGTCATATCAGCATGCATATTCACTACTATGTGTCTAAATGCATTTCATGCGATAAGTCATTTTCCAAAGGATAGAAATTGGAAAAAAATACATGCATGTGTTACCAGAACAGTGAAGAACGCTTTTACGGTGACAGAATATGCAGAATGTTGCCCGAACTCAGTAGATCTGAAGAAGAGCTCTAAGATTTCCTTTGCTGCGCAACTTGAAAATGACTTATGAAAGCAACCAACCACCTATACATAGGCACGGTACCGTCAGAAGCTAACTCATGCGCTCTTGCAGTACACCGTGGCCCCCCCTACATGGGTCCCACACCTCCGGCTCACTCCAGTTAGAGTTGCAAAGGAGGTCTCACAAACTGAAAAGGCCAAATCAGGAATAAAAATGTTACGCGATTGAGCTTGATTAAATTCGAAACTCGGTTTCTTGTCGGTCAGAGTTAAACTTCCGCCGCCTCAACGGTATTCACCTAAATGTAGGGTGTACTATACTAATGAGCTCAGCTTTTACAAACCATGCTCGGAAATACCCCACAAAGGTCCGATGCCATCACAACCCTAACCTCCCCGGCGGGGGTTACAACGCCGAAGTTATCAACATCTACGTATCCCCGGCGGGGGTCACAATGCATATCTTTCAAACATCTATGTATCCCCGGCGGGGGTCACAACGCATATCCTTCCAAGCATCTACGTGTCCCCGGCGGGGGTCACAGTGCAATGTAACCATTGATACACACATCAATGAAGGTCAAGCAACCTTGACGTCATATCAGCCGATGGCAAGTAAACCCATCGAAGCAACTTTGCCCAGCAAGGGTTACAACATAATGCTACCATTGACACATACATCAATGAAGGTCAAGCAGCCTTAACAATACACCCAGCAGGGATCTATCCGGTGATACACACATCAATAAAGGTCAGCAACTGACCTGGCAAATGACAACACCGCTGGCGAGAATTTCGACAAGATGATGAGGGAACATGTTATACACATCCTTAAAACAGACAAAGCCTTATACCCACAGATCTCTTCCACACAAGAGGTACCTCTATGGAGTATAGGCCAGTGTGTAAGATTCAAGACTTTGGTGGTAGTCCCAATGTCAACATCCTTGGGAACTTGGATTGAATGTCCAGGTCATCACTGATTGTCATCCCAGCAGGATTACATGACAATCATTCATGCATCATACATTTGCATCATGTTGCTGCACATAACATCATGTTTATCTTGCTTGCATTTCAAGTGTCTAGGATTCTTTATCCTATCCATGCCTTGCATTGCATGAATATGATAAAGAGGGGCATCTGTAGACACTCGAAATTTTCTGCACTCCTATTACTAACATTGCAGGAGGGTAGATTCGCCTTTTGGAGATAACCTTGAAAGACAGCTTACATCCATTTCGGATACCACTGGAAGTTTAGTTCTAACACAGAACACAAACCGGGAGCGTCATGTCAACCCGGAACACACACCAGGAATGTCATTTCCGATCTCGGAGATAACCCCGGGATATACAGATCAAAAGACCGGCAAAAAACACCTGAGAGGACAGTTCTGTCTTGGCAATAACACCGCGACGCTAAGTTCTAGTCTCAGAGACAACACTGGGAGTAGCAACCCCATCCTTGGTGATAGCCCCAAGGGATGCCATTGCGCTTACGCAATAACCCCTAAATGCTTGTTTCAAACATGTGCGATCGCCTTCAATTCGTATGACAAAGAGGCATACAAACAAGTAGCCCAATCTCGATGTAACCTCGAGCAACGCTCGCTTCCGCTTAAACCGATGATAACCCCTGAGGAGTCACAATGTCATCTCGTCCACGCCAACAAGATGATATCGCGAAGATACCAACAAGTAGTCCAATCTCACCAGAACCTCGAAAGCAACGTCTACTTTCCACTTAAACTGGCGAAAACCCCGGCGAGGAGTCAAGCGTCATCTTGTTCCTTCAACAATGGCACGACATCTCAACACTTCATACATACATCCAACAATGTCCCACAAGAGCTGAGGAATGACAATCCCGAGTGACTATTACGTGTGGTAGTACTTTGGATAGAATTTGAAGCTTGAAGACCATGGGCATAGACCCCTCTTCCTAATTTCGTACAACCTCTAATCCATGTCATTGCGTAACTCTCGACACCAGCGGTTCGAAGAAGGTCAGATATACCTCGTTCGGATGCTCAGATTGAAGTTCTGCAAGTTCGAGTGGACATTATAGTGCAGGAGTGCACGTACTATGAGATGACGGGACCCGCGAGGCTCGGATCCACCACGACTAGCCATAGGTACAACTGCGGCTGCCGCAGGTGTACTTGCGGCCATCCGTCTATAAATATAGGCTGGGGGGTCAGCCATTTGAGGGAGGGAGAGAAGGAAAAAGGCGAGGAAGCCTTGTCTATTTTACTCTGCATACACATATTTTGATTGTTTCCTCTTCTTTAAACACTAGTTAGCTCACATATAGCTATCTTTTATTCGATGGGAGCTGAGTGTTTATCCATTTAAAGTCATAGAAGCCTACTTTGGCAGCCCACTGTAAGCCTTCTTACATTTTATAAAGCCTTCTTCTCATATAGCACACACTGTTATACACATTGAGAGTCATGTTATGTGCGTTTTCCTGAACTTCGGTCTATGTTTTTCATTTCTGTCTGTATATATAAACTAATATATGTATATATTTTATATATATGGACTAACATTATCGAGTTAAGCCTCGATTGAGCCTGAACTTGGCCCCGAGCGTTTAATTGCTTATATATATATATATACTTATATATATAAATCGCTGTCGACTCGCATCATGAGTCCGGATTTTATATCCGGTGCGTTGCTTGCTAATTGCTATATATATATATATATATATATATATATATATATAAATGTTGTTTATATATCCGATGAGCCCGGATTCACATCCGGCAGTATTTATCGCTTATATATATATATATTTGTACATATATATATATATATATTTACATTCTCGCCAAGCCCGGAGTTTCCTCCGTGGCTTTTTTACATTTTTTTTTACATTTCGCCCCTGCTCGAGTTCACTTCGTGGTAGTTGATAGCATTTACTGCTTTATTTACATTTCTGATCCCCCATGGAGTTGCTTTGTGGTGGTTGATCATGTACATATATATATATATATATATTTATATATATATATATATATATATATATATATATATATATAACTGCTTACTGTTTTCCATACAAATTGCAGTATCATGTGAGCCTAGGAATCATGTGATCACAGGTTCAGTTTACTGGATCTAGATTCGGTTCCCATGATGGACATTCTTCTACTTAAGCGACTGTATATTATTTTTACAAAGGTCTCAATTTCCTTGATGATCATTATGCCCATGAGGAGTTCGAAGATCGTCAGATATTATTTTCTAGAATGCTTCGCATCTCGAAAATAAAATCAAACAAGCCGAACATTTAATAATAAAATGGAAGTATGAAAAGGTCTCAATTCCTATTGAGCACAAGGTTTGAAAAACCTCTTTTACAAAACTTCATTGCTATATCTTGGTTGAAACTGAATTTTCATATAAAATTCAAACCTTGTGTATATAGGTGCGAACGAGGCCTCACACTACTTTCAAATAATTGCACATTGATCCACACACACACACACACATTCATATAATAATTTCTTTGAAAAGTGGCGGTCACCATGGTAACACGGATGTCGGGGGGTGCCTAACAGCTTCCCTCCGCATAATCAAGCCCCTGACCCAAAATGAATCTCTTGCTTTGACAGACCTGCTTAGCGAAGGTTTCGAATCACCGGGTTAATGTGCAAGCCTTTTCTATTTAAGCGTTGGTGCAACCAGTTAAATACACCAACTGGCGACTCTTAAAGTCCAATAGTCGACATTATACATGTCGGAACTTTTTCACTTGTTTTTTCAAGCAATTCTCAAATTAACATGAGAACACCAAAGAACAAGTAACGAAAAGGGACACTCAAAAATCTCGACATCGACAGGTAGTGACTCTGTTGGTGACTCTAGTAAGAGGGCTTAAGCCGCTATTACAAGCTTTTCAAAATTATTATATGCTTGTGTGTGAATGTTGCATTTACATTTCTGATAAATGTGTACGAATGCATATTTTTTAACTCCTGCACTGCTAAATATCTATCTGTGATATTAGTGCTTCGCACATGTCATCATTTTGAATAAACAGTTAGACACGTTGTATGTGAATGTATGTTGTGTGGTTCCTCCACCATGAGACTATCCTCTCGATGTTTGATTACTGGACTCGTGGGAAGAATGATTCCCCGAGGCTCAGGAAAGGCACCACCCAGATTCGCTCCAGTTGAACAACCGGATTAACTTCCCGTAAAGTAGATTAATGATGATCTGGGAACCTTCATGCCTAAAAGCCGCGAGAGAAACCCTAGGATAGGTCAACCTCTGATAAACCAAACGCGGAGGATAGTTTCTTCATACTTTCCATTTTAAATTACTTGTAAAAGCATTTACTTGTAATTTTATTCCATGTTCATTCATATGTAATGGAAAATATGAAGAATATCTGTGCATGCATGATATGTTATCAATTAACAACCAGTTTTTTGCAGGACAAATTCCTAAAACGGACATGTTATGATAACATTTATATTACCCTAAGACTAAACAACGTAAGTCTTTTGTAGGGAAGCAATTGGGCATGTTACCCGGTCAAAATCTAAAAAGGCTGCGAGCCTACAGCCAATCATGTCCTCTTCCGAACAATCTAATCATGTTTCTCGAGAAAAATTTGACGGATTGAGTAAACAAATCACAAACTTGGCCATTCTACTAAAAGAATTGCACCAGTCCACTCAGGGTACGAAGATACCTATACATACAGAATCATCTACACAAGGGGGAGTTCAAGGTCTGGAAAAAACAATTCCAAAAGAACAGTTGGATACAACCAACCCAGAACCTGAAGGCACCCATCTCAAAGGAGATCTAGACACCGATGACATCAGGAAGAAGGTCCTTCAAATTGAGGAAACCATTCGCGTTCTCAAAAGGATTGGAACACATGGCAGTGTTTCATATGCCGACCATTGCATATTTCCTAGTGTGCATTATCCAGAGAAATTTAAGACCCCTGATTTTGAAAAGTATGACGGATTAGGGGATCCTTACACACATTTAAAGGTGTTTATTGGAGAACTCGGATCTTACGCAGAAAATGAAAGGCTCAGAATGCAGCTATTTCAGAAAAGTTTGACTGGAGAAGCCCTTTCATGGTATACCAGATTAGACAACTCTAAGATCCATAGTTGAGAAGAGCTGGCTCACACCTTCCTCACTCAATACAGTTTCCAATCTTAGATGGCTCCTGACCAGTACCAAATCACCAAGGTCAAGAAACAGTCAAATGAGTCATTTAGAGAGTATACTCAAAGGTGGAGGCGCCTTGCTGCTCAAGTTATTCCTTCCATGACGGAATCAGAAATGGTCATGACCTTCATAGATGTACAGGAAGCTCCTTTCTATGAAAGAGTTCTAGCTGGTATTGGCAAACCATTTTTTGAAATGATCAAAGACGGCGAGATGGCTGAGATGGGATTGAAGTCCGATAAAATTCAAGACCTAGCCGCTCTTAAAGTCATTCTTGAGCACATCCAGTCCGGATCTTATGGAAACAACCCCCGGAGGGTCCATAAAAAGAAAGGGGAGGATGTTTCCTTGATACTACAAGGACAAAAATGCAATCCAAGCATGCCTATGCAGAGGAGAAACTACTCCCCTTTTCCAGCACAACCTTTAAACCCTCCATCGCTTAAAAGTGGAGAAGTAAAGCGACCTCGAACGTTCACACCCTTAGGGGATTCGCTCGAAAACATTCTTGCCCTTCTGACTGCTCAGAAGAAAATTACATATCTTCTTCCATTAGCCAACCCTAATGGGAGGGGTTTTAATGCTACTCCGAAGTGTGCTTATCATGCCAGGGCACCTGGACATGATACTCAAGATTGTTGGGCCTTGAAACATAAGATTCAGGATCTGATAGACAACGATGAGATTGTAGTCACCAAATCAGAACAACCTCATGTACAAGACAACCCTCTTCCTCAACACAAAGAAGAAGAGGTTAACATGATCAGTTGGAGCACTGTACAAGGTTCCAATTCTAACGGCGAATCATCCCAACCCATCAAAGACGGTGTTAACAAATGGGATTATGCAAAGTTCCGGTTTACCATGGAACGAAAGATGAAAGCTCTTTGCAAACAAATTGAAATATTGGTAGAACTGGTGACCCACCATCATCAAATCACACGCCAATTAATCAGGCAGGAGCATGCTTATCTCCTTCCATTTGTTATAAATGCTCCATCAACACCTTCAGAAAGCGAAGCTATGGAGGATAAGGTTGCAAAGCGAGCAAGTGCTAAAGTTTGTCGGGATTTTGCCAATCAAAGGGAAGTCACCTATCTGGGCCAGTCTATGGAGGAGATACTTCAAATGTTGATCAATGAAGGAAGAATCACATTCCTTCTCCCTCCAATCAATCCTCGCCAGTATGGTTCAATCCGATGAAATGTGTCAATATCATTCACATTCTCATGGCAGTCACAAAGATGTAAGAATGCTGGGCACTCCGCCATCTTATTCAGAATCTTATTGATAGCGGTGTCCTGCAAATAGCAGATGATTACACTGTACAACTCAAGGGTGGGAATGCATGCCCTACCAAATGGAAGGGATCAATAGCAGTTATCTCCACAGTGGATGAGGAAACTGTCAAAGTATTTCCCATAAAACCAATTCAACTCAAAGGAGCTGACAATCCTTTAAAAGTGGCCGCACCAGAGCCAATTCCTTTACCTTGTAGACCACAACATCCTATTGTCAGCTTGCATAAAGTTCCATGGAATTATGGAGAAGCTGAAGGATCCACGTCTCATACTACTGCTACAGTGTAGAAAGAAAATCCATTGTACCTTCCTCAACGGATTATTAAACGTACTTACGAAGCAAAGGGGAAATTGCCTATGGAGAAGATTGAAAAATTCCTCCGTACTATGGGTCATAATGAAGCCAAAGTGGTTTTAAGCTTGCGAGAAGCTCCACACCAGATTTCGATACTGGATTTGGTTTTCTCTTCTGAGGATCATCGAAAGATCTTGCTGAAGGTTTTAGAAGAAGCCTATTTGCCAAAATCAGTGGATGTGGAAAAATTTCAACAATTGGTTGATTATATTTTCAACAACAATGTGATATCCTTCACTGATGACGACATACCTCCCGAAGGGACCGATAATTGCAAGCCATTGCACATCGCAGTGTTGTCTTTCGGATGGAGGCTCATCTCTGAATATCCGTCCTTATGCCACCTTGGTAAAGATGAATATCAATCTCAAGCGGATCCAAAGAAGCCATACGGTCATCCGAGCTTTTTATGGATCCCAACGAGATGCCGTAGGAAAGATTGAATAGCCAATTGAGATTGGTCCAAATATATTCCATGTATCTTTCCACGTCCTCAAGATCAACTCAGGATACAACATGTTATTGGGGAGATCATGGATACACATGGCTAGAGCCGTTCCCTCCACGCTACATTAACAACTCAAATACATCATCAACAACAGTCTAGTCACTGTCAATGCTGAGTTGAATTGTCCTGAACAAGGAATTCTACCAGTTATCAACTTTAATTCAGAAGTTGAACCGACCAGTTTCCATACTTTGGAAGTGAGTAAAACGCAATACCATTCTATGGGAACGCCACTTCCTGTACCCAAGATTTCTGCCGAGGTTATGTCAGCCACTCAAGAAATGATGTTATTGGGTCATCAACCTAGATAAGGGCTTGGTAAGGATCAACAGGGTATTAAGCACCCTATCCAACTGTCTAGTTAAATTGGAACAACCGAACTAGGCTATTCTTCTAGTTCCAGATACAGGAATCCTCATAAACACGAGCAGGTTCCTCAAGCTTCCGTCGCACGGTGATTTTCTATGCCTTTACCTCATGAGCTAATGCAATCTCCATTAAAGGTGCCAGCCCATGTTGTGGCTATGCTATTTCCGAAACCAGTGCCAATCAAAGCAAAAGAGGTGCTGATTCCTAATCCCGAAGTGGAAGAAAAGGAATGGAAACGTAAACATGACCTTGCCTTGATGATGGAAGGCATTCGCGTCATTGTTCATGATGAGCATATAAACAAATATACCCCAGACGATGATTGCCCAGATGTTATGGTTATCATTCGGGAGAAGGAAGACACTGACGATCCTTCCATCACTGTAGTCCTTCAGGACTTTGCCCTCGACAATTGGAGCAGCACTCCATGCATTGGTCGACGAGGGTAAAATGGGCGTAAAAAACCTCGCCTCAGAGATAACTTTAATTTCCTGCTTTCCTTTACAACATTAGCAGTTATTTTATCACGTACATGCTAACACTTTTGTATGATCGAACAGTTGCATTTATTAAGTGAAAGCATCTTTTATTTCAGGACTCTGAATTTAGATGTTCCCGTCCTTGCTGATGACATGCCTTCTCTCCACAAGGGCTATAACTTTGATGCAAAGTTGGACTCAGACTTGATGGACATCCAAGAGGACAATGAGACACCTCAAGAGATTAAGGAATGGGTCGCAGACAAACCCAAACCCAATCTTGATCAAACCACTCCTTTCAATCTCGGAACCTTAGACAACCCTAAGCTAATCCAGATTGGTTCAGACCTTACAATAACTCAGCGGAATGACATGGTTGCACTATTAACCCAATTCCAAGATGTGTTTGCATGGTCTCATGAAGACATGGTGGGTTTGTCCACTGACATTGTTCTTCATCGCCTTCCTATTAAAGAAGGATTCAAGCCGCTTAGGCAAAAACTCAAAGTGATTGAAACCCGAGTGGAGTTTAAAAGTCAAAGAGGAAATTGTGAAACAATTTCAAGCTGGCATCATCATGGTGTCTACATATCCGGAGTGGATATCCAACATTGTTCCCGTGCCTAAACCAGGGGGAAAGGTGCGAGTCTACGTGCATTACAGGGATTTGAACAAAGCTTGCCTTAAAGATAGCTTTCCCGTGCCTTTTATCCACATTCTTACTGACAATACTGCTCAATACGACATGTACTCCTTTGCTGATTGCTTTGCGGGGTACCATAAAATTATGGTCGCTGAAGAAGATCGTGAGAAGACTGCTTTCATCACGCCTTGGGGAACTTTTTGTTACAGACGGTTGTCCTTCGGCCTCATCAATGCCTGGGCAACCTATCAGCGAGCTATAATGGCTCTTTTCCACGATTTAATGCACAAGGAGATAGAGATCTATGTGGATGACATCATTGTCAAATCCCAGAAGGAGGATGACCACTTAGACCATCTCACAAAGCAATTCAACAGGTTGCGTAAGTACAACTTGAAGTTGAATCCCGCCAAGTGCGCCTTTGATGTTCAACAGTAAAGTTGCTAGGCTTCCTAGTCACCACAAAGGATTGAATCGATCCTACCAAAATCCGTGCCATCAAGGAAATGCCCATTCCTCAGACAGAGAAGGAAATACGGGGATTTTTGGGAAGGATCAACTTCATTAGCAAATTCATTTCTCAACTCACAACAACCTGTGAGCCTATCTTCAAATTATTAAGGAAGAACTCATCCATAAAATGGAACGATGAGTGTCAGAAAGCCTTCTTACCATTAAAGAGCAACTGATTAACGCTCCTGTTTTGGTACCTCCCAGGGATGATGTTTCCCTGTTCATGTACCTGTCCATAAATGACAATGCTATGGGTTGCATGCTGGGGCAAAAAGACAATAAAGGCCAAGAACGATCTATCTATTACCTCAGCAAAAGATTTAACATCAGTGAACACAAGTACACTCTGATCGAGAAGACTTATTGTGCTTTAGCATGGGCTTCCATGAGGTTACAGCATTACCTCTATGGTCACACAACCCATCTCATATCCCGAATGGATCCTCTCAAGTATGTGTTCAGTAAGCCCATATTGAATTGTCGACTATCCAGATGGCAGTTGATCCTACAACAATTTGATATTGTCTACGTGATGCAAAAATCTGTCAAAGGTCAAGGAATTGGGAATCAACTGGCCGCCGCATCTGCAGGGGATTACAAACCCTTAGAAACGTACTTTCCTGATGAAGGCTACAACATCAGTACGATACATGCCGTGAGTGGAAAATGTATTTTAATGGGGCTGTTAATTTAGAAGGCTTCGGAGCTAGAGCAATCTTACTATCCTAAGACGGGGACCAAATCCCATCGTCCATTCAAATTGCGGTTTATCAAAGACCAACAACACAATTGAGTATGAAGGCTATATCATGGGGCTAAAACTTGCTCGTTCAATTGGCATCAGGAGATTAACTGTCTTTGGGGATTTCGAATTGGTAATAAGGCAATCCATGGGAATCTATCAAACCAAAGAATTACATTTGCTGCCTTACCTTCGGCAAGTTCTATAGATGGCTTTGGAGTTCAAAGAAATCTCCTTTCTACACATTCCTCGTAATAGGAATGATTTTGTAGACGCATTAGCAACATTGGCCTCCTTGGTTTACATACCGGACAAGGAAAACATGCCATGCATCACGTTTTCTCTGCAAAAAGCCCCAATCTATGGGAATTACGTTGGAGAAGTATCGGATGAGCTACCTCATATCCACAACCCTTGGTACCAACACATCAAGGAGTATCTGCGAGATGGATCTACACTCGCTGAGGGGAGCCTAATTGAAAAGAGGCGAATTCATCGACTTGCTATGAAATTCTACCTGACCGGAGATGCACTCTACAAAAGAGATGTAAGGATTAAGTCTCCTTATATGTCTAGACAAAGACCAAGCTCAAAGACTCATGGATGAGATCCATGGTGGAGTATGTGGCCCACACATAAGCGGCCCCTTACTTGTCAAGAAAATTCTCCAAACGGGACATTAGTGGCTTACACTCAAAGCTGACTGTGATGATCAGGTCAAGAGGTGCTATCAATGCTAGATTCATGGGAATGCTATCCACACCCCTCCAAGGGAACTCCACAATATGAGTTCACTATGGCTCTTCTCAATGTGGGGAATGGACGTGATCGGGCCCATCGAGCCCAAAGCCAGTAATGGACATCGATTCATATTCACCATGATCGACTACTTCACCAAAGGGGTAGAAGCAGCATCCTTCCCCAAGGTCACTAAAGAAGTTATCATTGTTTTTATCAAAAACAATGTCATCTGTCGATATAGACAACTAGAGGTCATTGTGTCAGACAATGCTAAGAACCTTGACAACAAAATGATGGAGGATTTATGCAGAAAATTACACATCCAAACATCTCAACTCCATCATCTACCGTCCAAAGATGAATGGTGCTGTTGAAGCGGCTAATAAAAACATCAAAAAGATCATGCAGAAAATGTCCGCCAATCACAAAGGATGGGTTGACCTCTTGCCTCTGACTTTATCAGCCTACAGAACTTCCATGCGAACTTCCACTAGGGCAACACCCTACTCATTAGTCTATGGGATGGAAGCAGTGCTCCCCATAGAAGTGGAAATGGAATCCCTCAGAGTATTGATGGATGCTCAGTTGGATGAAGACCAATGGGTACAAGACATGTATCACCAATTGTCTCTGATAGACGAAAGGTGAACCACGACAATCTTCCATGGTCAGTTATATCAGCAAAGGATCGCACGATCCTACAACAGAAAAGTCCAACTATGGCAATTTAAACAACATATCTTGGTTTTGAAGAAGATCATTGATAACCAAGATTAATCTAAGGGAAAATTGGCTCCTAACTGGGAAGGCCCATTTGTTGTCAAGGAAGCATTGACATGAGGTGCTCCCAGATTGCAGGAAATGGATGGCGATGAATTTCCACAGCTTATCAACTTGGACATCGTGAAACGGTACTATGTCTGAAGTTACCATCAAACAAACAACCTGGTTTTGATCCTCAAATCACCAGTCATTCTGGTTTTGAACCCTTTCTACATACTTTTTTGCCCCTCAGGGAAACATACACTTCAAGCCAGCAGCCTGGTTTCACTTCATTTCAAACCTTTCATACAATTTCGGTTATCCTGAAGACGGGATTTAACCTTTCACAATTTCAGTTGTCCTGAAGACGGGATTTAACCTTTCACACCTGCAGTTTGTCCTGAAGACGGGATTAAACTTTTCTATGCCTGCAGTTTGTCCTGAAGACGGGATCAAACTTTTTACACACTTGCAGTTTATCCCCATTATGGGATTAAACTTTCCTCTCCCCGCAGTATAGCCTGCACATGGGATTTACACTTCTCTTCGCCTTCAATTCGTCCTGAGGGGCGAACTACGTCGACCTGATCTCCTTAATACCCGGGGGTACGTAGGCAACCATATGCTATATGGCCCGGTCCCAATAAAGAAAAACAACAAAAACATTTCTACATTTTCTCTACAAAACAACAAAAACAACAAAAATACTTCTACACTATTCTGTCTTTTGCATTCAGCGTTGAACCTCCTACACTAGGTTTGAACTAAGCAGACTTAATCTCCTCTTCAATAGAGTACGTGGCGTACCATTCATGGTGCGCCTAACCCCTACCGTAATAACATACTTGTCACACTGCAGATCGGGATCAATATTCAATCACCCAATTTCATCGGTTTTTCGCATCAAAGGATGGAATTACCCAACCTCTTCTCACAAATAGAAGATTCGGTGACCATCTAAGCTGCGATCGTGCCTCAAAGAGCAATACCAACCCATAAGAGATGGACTTAACTAGGCTTCTCACAAATAGAAGTACTGGCGACCATCTGTGGTGCGGTCAATCTCAAAGAGGAAGAAACCATCCTCCTCTCAACTTTTCCATATAGATACCAGTCCCAAGACACCAAAGATGGTAGGGATATACAGAAATCAATGATCCATTCTGAGAGATCTTGTGACGTCTCAATGTCCATCTATCAAGGATAAGTTCAGAATGCATCAAGATCACAAGGCCATGGAGAAACATGCAAATATCAAGCAAGTATCAAGGCATAACTAAAAGGGAAGTGAATCAAAATATATTTCCCTACCACATATAATACTGTTTGATATATACATCTATGTTTTACATGACAAAATGGCTAAGCTAGTTTGTGCAGGAAAATACAAAGCTATCTACAGATCTGTATGTATGCGGACTATCAGATCTAACATAACATCCCTCTCTGAAGACGGAGGTAGCACTGCAAGCTCCTGCCCAAGGGTATCTACACGAGCTAGCAGATCAGAGGCTAACTGCATGGTGGCATAATGTTTATCAATGTAAGCACTCATGTCGGCCAGACTGATAGTCATCTGGGATCTAATGGAAGTGCTATCTGTAATGGCCACATCCCTAGCAAGTAAGGCGGCATCCCGCTCTCCAATCAATGCATCTCAGGCTGATCTAGCCTCATCCCTCTCTAATAGAGCGGTATCTCTCTCATCAAGAGCTATCAACATCATGGCCCTAGCCTGATCTCTATATAGGTCATCAGATGTAAGCTTTGCTCCAAATGCTGTGCCGAATACTGAGTAATAGTGGCACTCGGGGTGGGAGAATCCATCACAAATCTTTGGCGACCAAAGAATCCAAATCATCGATGGAAATAACAGCCTCCTCTATAGGCTCCTCATCGTCAGAATCAGTCCCCTGTTGTGACGCCCCCAAAATAGGTTTACATCACCCATTTTGAGTCGTCAATAACATGGTACAGAAACAACTACAACTTTATTAGTACAACACGAAAACTATGAGTTTAAATACAAATATTGCCGTTTAGACAATATTCACACCGAAATAAGTCCTCATTACAATTTTTGGTACATTATTTTACAAAAATGGTGAGGACTACTAAAACAACTTTCTAGAATCATCATTCCACACCCCGACTAGAACTCGCTACATTCTCGCCTCCTGAGAAGAAAAATGGAACAAAAAGGAAAAGGGTGAGCTCAACTAGCCCAATAAAGAATATTATAACTAAGATAATATAGAACAAATTATCGTTAGTCTTCAACAGGGAAAAATCTGATAAAATACAATAAAGAACAAGTTTCAGATCAATATTTGCAGCGAAAATAATAATTCATAGAAGTGTTACGTATAGAATGAAATCTATTATAATCTATGAATTTAAATGTCCATCATCAATATTTTATCCCTGTAACATCAACCAATATTCATCTTGAATCAAATATTCATCTTTACACTACGAAGCCAAAGATATTCATCGATTAATATGTTCATCTCAACACTGCACATCTTTGCACTACGGCCAAAGATATTCATAAGAAAATCAACCATCTTTGCACTCTGTGCCAAAGATATTCTCATAATACCATCATTTAGGACTGAGGATGATGAAAAATATTTTAAAGAAAATGGATCCAGTGAAATAAAAGAACAAGTATTATGGATTCATACTTTAAATAATCCAAGTTCAAAAATATTTCATAAATAATCATAGTAAAGTAAAATTCAAGAATGATCAAAACATGGATACAATCAAAGCTAGTATCCACAATAGATATTTTGGACAAAAACGAAAATTTAATTTTTCTGTGAATAGTGCCGTATTCGTGAATTGTGCCGTATACATGAATAGTAATCCCGACACCAAAAGACAAGAAAAAAAATAATCCAGCATAATGATATTAGAAGAAATAATATCATTTTAAAAAAAAATAACATCCCTTACCTTGAAAAGACTGATTTCTAATTTGGATAATGATATAGTCTTTGAAGGAACTTGCACCGTATAGCAACACTCAAAGAAGCAAAATACTCACAAGAATACACTCGATAATATTTAGAGAGAAAGGGAGAGAAAACTTCAGTTTCTGGTGTGATTTTCAAGTCTAACCTAACCACCCTATTTATAGGAAAATACTTAGAACACCAAAGTAGAAAATTTAATAAAATATTAATATATTTTTCTTAATTTCTTAGCAGCCTTCTTTGGTCAAAAACATCAGCCAATAACCCACCAAAATCACAAAAAACATTTTTCTTAAAAAAAATAATTAAAACTTTTAAAAATCAATTATTTCAGAACTACGGAACTTCAATAATTCATAATAAATAGCCCTTTTATCAGAAAAATTCAAACCACATGTCCTTTCCATAGGAAATTCCATTCTCTACAACTTTGTAAGTTTAAGTTTTTCCAAATTCCAAGCAGAAGTTGACCGAAATCCACAAACGGGCGATTTTACGGGCTATAAACCAATTTCAGTCAAGAAATGGGGTCGACCGACATGTTTAACATGTTTTAAACATTAATTGTAACAAAAATACTCATCCTCCTCATATACTCATAAATATAACCATTATTATATTATTAAAATATAATAATATATTTAAATGAATTGTTTTATCAAAAAAGATAAAATATCAATTTTTCTACAATTGTCACTTAAAAATTTTCTCCATCTATATCCACATAAAATGAATATTTTCCTTATCATATAAATCAATAATTAATTATTTACAAATAATATTACGTAATCACAATATCGACAACCGGCAGCCCCAGAAAGAGGGGCTTTCAATAAGGATTTCTCCTCATCGGTGCGCAATTAGGTAACCAAACCTCTCCTTGATGCCGAAACTTTCTAGACATTGCCAATAATGTTATCTAACAATATTATTCAAATAATATGAATTATTGATCCGATAATGAAAATACTATGTAGTGACAATTATTGAAACAACAATAATATAAAATATCAACGTAGTAATTATTGAATCAATAAAATAAAATATTGAATAAGAATTATAGTAACAATTATTGAGTAATGCCTTCCTACGTAAGAATCAATAATTGGTGCAATCTGGGTGCTACTCGTGTTTTAACCACCGGTATTCCAACAAGATTAATTCAGAATAACTACTACTGTGATTATTTATAAACAACTTATACTTGTCGTTTTCTTCATCCAATCGCTTTTTACATTATGGGGCCCACATAAGGTCACTACTGATGCATGCTAATATTCCTCATAATAAGAATATTCCATGACCAAACAAATATTCTCCGATAAAAATGAATATTTTATAACCACTTGCATATTTGAAATATTTGCACATTTTACCCATAACTTACCACATTAATCAAATCAACCCTTACTATTTCAAAATAATAAATAGAGGAAATTTAATTTTATTTATAATAAGTTGGGGTCTTACAACCTCCCCTCCTTATAAAATTTCATCCTCGAAATTGACGTACGTACCTGGTGTTTTGAAAAGGTGAGGATACCTCGCTTTCATTTCCGTTTCCAAATCCCAGGTCATTTCCTTAATAGCATAGTTTCTCCACAAAACATTAACTTGTGGTATGACCTTTGTACGTAAGACATGATCCTTCCTATACAAGATCTTGACAGGTACCTCCTCGTAAGTTAAGTCTTCGGCTATCTCATCCTGTTCTAACTCAATAACGTGGTTCGGGTCTTTCACATATTTACGAAGCACAGATATATGAAAAACATTATGAACACGAGACATACTTGGAGGTAATGCGAGTCTATAGGCTATATTTCCTACTCGGTCAAGAATCTGAAATGGGCCAATAAATCGTGGATTGAGCTTTCCTCTCTTCCCAAATCTTGTAACTCCCTTTCATGGAGCAACACGCAACAATACATGATCCCCAATACTAAATTCCACGTCCTTTCGATGAAGATCTGCATAACTCTTTTGTCGATCCTGTACCGTTTGTATACATTATCGAATTATTTGGATCTTTTTTGTAGTCATACGTACGAACTCGGGTCCCAATAATGTTGCTTCACCCACCTCATCCCAATATATTAGAGAGCGACACTTTCGTCCATACAATGCTTCGAATGGAGCCACACCTATACTTGCCTGATAACTGTTGTTGTAGGAGAATTCCACCAATGGTAAATACTTATCCCAACTCCCTTTGAAATCTAGGACACAGAGTCTTAATAGATCTTCAAGAGTTTAAATAGTCCTCTCTGATTATCCGTCCATTTGAGGATGGTATGCCAATCAATCAGAAATCTGCGCCCATAGCTTTTTGCAAGCTAACCCAAAAATCGTGAAGTAAATCTTGGGTCACGATCCAAAACTATGGATACGGGCATGCCATGAAATCTCACAATCTCATTTACATACATATGAGCAAGACGTTCAAGGAATAAGTCTCCCCTATCGCTCAAGAAATGAGCAGACTTGGTTAATCTATCAACAATAACCCAAATAACATTTATGCCTTGAGAAACCGTGGGAAGACCCGTAACGAAATCCATAGTAATGTGTTCCCACTTCCATTTTGGAATCTCAAGTGGTTGCAATGGACCCTTAGGCACTTGATGCTCCGCATTTACACATTGACAAGTTAAACACCTCGAGATAAACTTCGCGATCTCTCTCTTCATATTGTTCCACCAAAATGTATGTCGAAGATCATGATACATTTTGGTACTTCCAGGATGGATTGCAAATGGTGTATTGTTTGCCTCCATCATGATCTTGTTCTTTAAATCAGAATCGTTAGGAACACAAAGTCTGGAGTGGACTCAAAGTATTCCTTCTTCATCGATTCTTGCTTCTAGAATAGCACCCTCTTGTACTTTCTTTTTCATACACATCAGCTCCGGGTCTGTTGCTTGAGCAACTTTAACTTCATTGATTAAAGTTGGTTCTACCACGTTTGCTTTTCCAGGATGGTATTGAATGGTGTGGTCATAATCTTTTAACAGCTCGAGCCAATGTCGTTGTCGCATGTTGAGTTCCTTTTGGGTGAAGAAATATTTGAGGCTTTTATGGTCTGAATATATCTCCACTTTCTCTCCATATAGATAGTGCTTCCAGATCTTTAGTGCGAAAACGACTGCTGCCAACTCTAGATCATGAGTAGGATAATTCCTCTCATATTCTTTAAGTTGTCGCGAGGCATAGGCTATGACTTTCCCACGTTGCATGAGAACACATCGTAACCCTTTGCCTGAAGCATCGTTGTAGATAACAAATCCATCTGAACCAGATGGTATTGTTAGAACAGGTGCCGAAATGAGTCTCTTCTTGAGCTCTTGGAAACTCTTCTCGCATTCCTCGCTCCATACGAATTTTGTATCTTTCCGAGTCACCGTGAGTTAGAGATAGCGATTCGAGAAAATCCTTCCACGAATCTCCGATAATAACCAAATTTAAGCCCAAAAAGCTACGTACTTGATTCTGACTTTGGTTGCTCCCCAACTTTGTATTGCCTCAATCTTCGCCGGGTCAATAGATACTCCATGTTTTGACACCACGTGCCCAGGGAATGCTACTTCCTCAAGCCAGAATTCACATTTCCTCAACTTGGCATATAGCTTGTTTTCACGAAGCCTTTGGAGTACCAGCTTGAAATGGTGCTCATTATCTTCACGGCTTTTAGAATATATGAGAATGTCATCAATAAAGATAACAACGAACTGAGAGTCGTGTTGTGTGCGTTTTCCCAGACTTCGGTCCATGGTTTTCATTTCTGTCTGTATATATATACTAATATATGTATATATTTCATATATATGGACTAATATTATCGAGTTAAGCCTCGATTTAGCCTAGACTTCGGTCTGGAGCGTTTAATTGCTTATATATATATATAAATATACTTATTTATATAAACTGTGGTCAGACTCTGTCTGATGAGCCTGGATTTTATATCCAGTGCGTTTAATTGCTTTTATATATATATATACTTATATATATAAATGTTGTCGGACATATCCGATGAGCCTGGATTCACATTCGGTGCATTTACTACTTTTATATATATATATATATATATATATTTGTACATATACATATATATACATTCCTGTCAGGCCTGGAGTTTCCTCCATGGCTTTTTACAGCTTTTTTACATTTCCTCTTGCCTGGAGTTCACTTCGTGGCAGTTGATAGCATTTACTGCTTTATTTACATTTCTGATCCCCATGGAAGTTGCTTTGTGGTGGTTGATCATGTACATATACATATATATATATATATATCACTTTTATATATATATATATATAACTGCTTACTGTTTTCCATACAAATTGCAGTATCATGTGAGCCTAGGAATCACGTGCAAGCCTTTTCAGTTGCATTGGTGCAACTAGTTAAATACACCAACTGGCGACTCTTAAAGTCCAATCGTCGACATTATACATGTCGGACCTTTTTCACTTGTTTTTTCAAACAAATCTCACATTAACATGAGAACACCAAAGAACAAGTAACAAAAAGGGACACTCAAAAATCCCGACATCGACAAACCCTCATTACTTGATATCCAAAAACTGATAAAAGACCCAATAACACACGTCTGGTACCAACCAGTATTGTTCAGATAAGCCTTAAACGCTCAAAATTCAAATTAAAAAAGTCAACAAACAGTCTGTAGAGGACTCACGCGGCCGCGCGTGATCCTAGTGTAAAGCGGGCACGTGCGCGCGATAAGTATGTCTGTCGCAACTTTGGCGCGGGTGCTCGAGTTTCCTTCTTATTTTAGGCGAGGCCGCGCGTAGGTGTAATTTAGCTTCTGTAGGCATGTAGCGCGGGCGCGCGAGATTTGGCTTGTTCAGCAATGCGGCCGCACTGCTTCTGTTTCCTGTCCTATAATGTTTTGCTACTGCTGCTTCTTGTTCGTTGTCATTCGTTCTTCATCCCTTCTCTTCTTTACTGCATTCATTCTCCATCTTCTCATGTTCCTCTTGCCATCCTTTAGCTAGCTTCATACCATCATGTCAATGCCATTCCTTTCTTGTTTCCATGCCTTTTCCTGCCATAAGAGTTCCACTACAAGTAATGCTAAATGAACATAAAAATGCACAAAAACATAGTAAAAACTACTTGAGATGAGCATAATTCTCGTGAGTTGACATCCAATAAGTAGGTATAAAACCTACTTATCAGTCTCCAAAGGATTCCTATTGTATAGTTCAATGGCGCCATATGGGAAAACCCTTTTTATGGTAAATGTACCCGACCACCTTGATTTTAGCTTTCCTAGGAACAACCGCAACCTTGAGTTGAACAATAATATTGATTGCCCCGCTTCGAACATTCTCTGCATGATTTTCTGGTCGTGCCAATTCTTGACCTTTTCTTTGTATAACTTAGAGTTCTCGTAAGCTTGAAGTTGGAATTCATCGAGTTCATTTAACTGAAGTAGCATCTTTTCACCCGCAGCTGCTTGATCGAAGTTAAGTTTTTGAATTGCCCGGTAGGCTTTATGTTGTAACTCCACAGGTAGGTGACATGCTTTCCCGTAGACCAACTGATATGGTGACATCCCAATTGGCGTTTTGTAAGCAGTTCTGTAAGCCCATAGTGCATCATCCAATTTGAGAGACTAGTCTTTTCTATTCGGGTTTACCACCTTCTCTAAGATTTTCTTTACCTCTCTATTTATAACCTCAGCTTGCCCACTTGTTTGGGGATGATATGCTATAGCTACCTTATGATTGACCCCATATCTTGCAAAAAGATCTGTAAACGATCTGTTGTAGAAGTGACTACGTACCCTTATCACTTATAATATCTCTTGGCGTACCAAATCTTGTAAAAATATTCTTGTGCAAGAATTTAAGAACCACCTTGGCATCATTCGTGGGGAGTGCTACGGCTTCAACCCATTTCGATGCATAGTCAATCGCAAGAAAGATGATTATTGAAGGAGGAAGGAAATGGCCCCATAAAATCCATACACCAAAAATTTCAACTTCTAAGATAGTTTGTAGTGGAATCTCATTCCTTTTCAATATGTTACCCACCCTTTGAAATCTATCACAACTTTTAACGAACTGGTGGGCATCCTTAAATAATGTAGGCCAATAGAACCTGGCTTGAAGCACTTTTGCCGCTGTTCTCTCACTTCCATAATGTCCCCCGTATGCAGATGAATGACACTCGTGCAATATGTTCTTCACCTCGCTGTAGGGCACACACCTTCTAATCATCTTGTTGGCGCATTGTTTAAATAGGTATGGCTCATCCCGCATGTACCACTTGACGTCATATAGGAATTTCTTTTTCTGCTGTAGTGTAAGATCAGGGGAAGGACGTTGCTCACTAGATAGTTAGCGAAATCCGCGTACCACAAAAATTCTGCATTGTCTCTAAATAGCTACTCATCCAAAAATGACTCATTGATAACACACATGTCCTCTTCATTTTTACTCTGATTTTCCAGCCTTAATAAATGATCTGCAAATTGATTCTCCATACCCTTTCTATCTTTTATTTCTAAATAAAATTCTTGTAGGAAAAGTATCCACCTGATAAGTCGTGACTTAGCATCTTTCTTCGAAATTAAGTACCGAATGGTCGAGTGATCCGTATAAACTACTACCTTTATCATGATCAAATATGCCCAGAATTTATCGAAGGCATATACTACTACAAGTAATTTCTTTTCTGTAGTTGTGTAATTCATTTGGGTCTCCGTAAGTGTCTTACTTGCATAATATATGGCATGGAATACCTTCTCTTAGCGTTGACCCAATACAGCCCCTATTGCATAGTCGCTTGCATCGCACACTAACTCAAAAGGCTTATTCCAATTTGGTGCGATAATAACTGGCGATGTAGTCAACTTTTTTTTCAACAAGTCAAATCCTAACTTACAATCCTCATCAAACTTAAAAATTGAATCTTTCTCTAAGAGACTGCACAATGGTTTTGCAATCTTAGAGATATCTTTTCTAAATCTCCTATAGAACCCGACATGTCCAAGAAAGCTACGAATTCCCTTTACTGAAGTTTGCGGTGGAAGATTTTCAATCATTTCCAGCTTTCCTCTACTAACCTCTAATCCCTTCGCAGAAACCTTGTGTCCCAAAATTATTCCTTCAACAACCATAAAGTGGCAATTTTCCTAGTTAAGTACCAAATTTATCTCCGTGCATCGCTTTAGGACCATCACCAAATTCTCTAGACAAGCATCAAAATCATCTCCATAGACAGAAAAGTTGTCCATGAAGACTTCCATATTTTTCTCCACCATATCCGAGAAGATGGCCATCATACACCATTGGAAGGTTACGGGTGCATTACACAAGCCGAAATACATTCTCCTGAATGCGAATGTGCCGTATGGGCACGTGAAAGTGGTCTTCTCTTGATCTTTAGGAGCAATGACTATCTGATTATATCCCGAATATCCATCTAGAAAGCAGTAAAATTCATGGCCCGCTAATCTATCCAACATTTGATCGATAAAAGGCAGAGGAAAGTGGTCTTTGTGGGTCCCCTTATTCAACTTCTTGTAGTCCATGCAAACCCTCCAACCAGTCACTGTCATCATCGGAATTAGCTCATTGTTATCATTTTGTACCACGGTCATTCCTCCCTTTTTTAGCACATATTGAACCAAACTGACCTACTTACTGCTTGAAATTGGGTAGATGATTCCTGCATCCAACCATTTTAGGATTTCTTTCTTCACTACTTCTTTCATGATTGGATTGAGTCTTCCATAAAAATTTTGTGCATGTAAAAGGATGGGCTGATTCCTTTAATATATGCAATTGTCCATCCTATAGCCAATTTGTGTTCTCTAAGCACTCTCAGCAACTTATTTTCCTGCAATTTGTTAACTGCAGCAGAAATAATAACAAGAAAAGTATTATAATTGCCTAAATATGCATACCTAAGGTGTTTAGGGAGTGGCTTAAGCTCAAGAGTAGGTGGTTCCTCCAATGAAGGTTTCATCCTTGTTGTGGCTCTTTCCTCTATGTGTAATGGTCCAAAGGGTGCTTTGAATCTCCTAACTCGTGGCAAGGAATCCAGCATATACAAATAATCCACAAACTCTGGATCATCTAAATCTTCATCCCCTAGTAATGTAGTTTCCAATGGATTATTAATCAAACTTTTAACCATATCTTCGTTGATTATCTGATCAATGGCATCCATCCTGTAACACTCTTCTTCATCCGTAGGGAACTTCATGGCTTTAAATACGTTGAACTTTACTTCCTGATCTTGGACCGACATAGTTAGTTCACCTTTTTGCACGTCGATGAGAGTCCTACCCGTAGCCAAGAACGATCTCCCTAAGATAATTGGGATATTCTTATCTTCCTCAAAAACCAGAATTATGAAGTCCGCGGGAAATATGAATTTGTCTACCTTAACCAAAATATCGTCCACAATGCCTCTTGGGTATGTGACTGACCTATCCACCAATTGCAACGAAATGTTCATTGGCTTTGGAGCTGGTAAACCAAATTCTGTATAAACTGATAAAGGTATGAGGTTCACACTTGCCCCTAGATCACATAAACACTCGTTCAACACCATATTCCCAATTGTGCATGGAATGGTAAAACTCCCAGATCATTCAACTTAGGATGTAACTTTCACTGTAAAACTACACTGCACTCCTCTGTTAGTGCCATAATTTTAAAATCTTCCAACTTCTTTTTCCTAGACCAAAATACCCTTCATAAATTTAGCATAACTTAGCATCTGCTATAGGGGTTCTGCGAAAGGGATGTTAATCTGAAGTTTCTTAAAAACTACTAAAAATTTAGCGAATTGCTTATCCAATTTCTGTTTTTGAATTCTTTGTTGAAACGGCGGTGGAGGATACCCAACTAGCTTGCCATCTAACTTTGTTTGTTCCACTTTCTTTTCCTCACCCTATTTTTCTTTAACCACTTTGTTTTCATCAACCTTATCATCTTTTATAACTGAATTTTCTGTAATTCCCCCATCTAGATGTTTTCTACTTCTCAAAGTGATTGCGTGACACTGCTCGTGATTTCCCTTCAGATTTCTTTGTGTCACTTGGTAGAGTCCCCTGTAGTCTATTATTCAATGCTAAGGCAAGCTATCCCATCTGATTTTCTAGGTTCTTGATGGCTACAATTTGTGATTTCATAACTGCCTCGTTGCTCGTTATATACTTCGACAACAACTCCTCTAAATCTGTTTCAGTCTCTTGATGTTGAGTTGTTTGTTGATGTTGATTCTTAAATCCTAGGGGATATGATGGTCTTGGAGCTCGCTGATTCTGATTGTTGCTCCATGAAAAATTAGGATGATTCCTATTCCCCGGATTGTAGGATTCTGATGCATATTTTGTGGTGGTATCCTGTTATAGCTACCCACAAATTGTACTAACACTGGGTTGATTGCACATTGTTCCGTAGGATGTTCACCAGTCCATAATTCACAAATAACTGCAACTTACTGAGTCTGTACCCCCTAAAAAGCATCCACTTTTTTTGATAATGCTAAAATCTGGGCTGCTAATGTCGTCACCCCATCTACCTCTAACACTCCAGCTACCTTAGGTTGTGTCAGTCGTGCTGTGAGCCACTGGTAGTTGTTAGCCGCCATTGTCTTTATCAATTGATATGCCTCCTCATAACTCTTTGCCATAAATGCTCCACCCGAAGCCGCATCTATACTGTTCCTGAGATTCCCATGTAACCCATTGTAAAATGTGTTCATTTGCAGCCATTTAGGTAATCCGTGATGTGGGCACTTTCTGAGCAATTCCTTGTATTTTTCCCATGCCTCATACAGTGATTCCCCTTGCTGCTATTCAAACATGGTAATCTCGTTTCTCATCTTTGCAGTCTTCGCTAGTGGGAAGAATTTTGCTAGAAATTTTTTAGCGAGGTATTCCCATGTAGTTATGGATTCCGGCGGCAGAGAATGTAACTAACTCTTTGCCTTTTCCCATAAAGTGAATGGGAACAAGCGAAGCCTAACTGCGTCATCCGACATCCCATTATACATGAAGGTGTCACAAATCTCCAAAAGGCTGACCAAATGTTCGTTCGGATCATCATTTGCTAGTCCCCCAAACTGAACCAAATTTTGGATCATCTGAATAGTCCCAGGCTTAATCTCAAATGTATTCGCAGCTATAGCAGGCCTGGTAATACTTGATTGATGTTCAGTCACTTTTGGAGTAGCAAAGTCCCTCAACGCTTTCTGATCTTCGGCAACCATTGCTTCTTCTTTTTTAGAATTCTCGAAGTTTTCCCTTGTATCCTTGATCCACTTACTTAGCCTTTGAAACCGTTTCTCAATGTCGTCCTCAAAAGGAAGCATGTCTGGATTTTTGGACCGAGTTTGCATAAACTAACTTCAAAAACCTAAAATAAGACATAACAAAACAAAAAGAAAAAAATGTTTCAGTAAAACTGGACTAATTAAACTGATATTGTAAAATTATTAAAATCTATACTAAATCCCCGGCAACGGCGCCAAAAACTTGTTGGGTAAAATCTAGTTACGCAAAATCATGCAAGTATACATGGTCAACAAGTAATATAATAGTAAGTAGAGTATCGCTCCCACAGAGAATTAGTATGAATTTAACCCTCACAATTATCAGCTTCCTATTAATCCAAATTTTATTAAACTATCCAATTTAAGAATTATAACTATAAAAACTAAATTGATTAAAATACTAAAATTTCCAAATAATTAACAAACCCTAAAAACTGAATTTTTCAAACAAGTATTGGAGAATTAGGCTTACAACTTCACTTTAAGCTTCAATTTGATTATTACTCTTTCTTCTAGTTTAATTCACTATTCTAGTTTATTAATCAAGATCACATAGGTAGAACTAGCCATCTCTCGATGCACTAATACCATATTAACTTAAATCCATAAATTAGATAGAATTAAGTTAAACACCTTAATTAACTAACTCACTGTATCTCTATGTGAATTACAATCAAAGAATGTTTAAGTTCAAGTTCTTTATTCGATTACATGTGAAGTTAAGCATATCTCTACCCTAACATTCATCAAGATTCCATTCATTCACAAAATTCAAGAACACATGCTATATTAACTAAGTCTAAACTCGTACTTCCTCTCTCGAATCCACACAAGTCCATAAAGAATTGATGATCAAGCAATTCATAAATTCAAACATGAATTAATATAGATAAACTAAGGAATAGCTTATTAAACTAAAAATCAAAGTTACATAATCATCGTTCCACTTAAAGTTCCATTATAAGCCCAAAAAGTAATTTAGTTCATCATCAATGAATTAAAAACTAAATTAATTAAAGAAAACATCATACCAATTACAAATATAAAACTAAAGAAGAAGAATAAATCCAGAACCACCCTTCTCTATAGCCCAATCTGTAATTGTTGGGAAAATCCTTCAAAAACTCTCTTCAATGCTCTTACTCTAAATTTTGTCTTCAATGTTGTTAATTAAGTTTTCTATCTCCTCTCAATCTTGTTATTTGATGTTAATTATATGCTTAGACACGTATTCTGATTACAATTTCATCCATAGTTGAGCCCCAAGTCATTGCCAACACTTAAGCTTATGTTTACAGCATTTGAAAAGAACTAGGAGAATTCTCTACAGACGTCGCCCACCCGTGGGGTATTTCCTTATAATGAGCTCATTTCAAACAGAAATATGGATCGCTAATTGAATTTAGTACCCCTCATACAGCGGGTTTTTTGCTCACGGAAAGCCATCCCCGACTGGCATGTGTTCTGTCAGTTTGTCCACTTTTAGCTCCAAACTTGCCTAATTTTTCAAAAACTCCACCCTTTTTGTCCAATAGCCACTCCACCAATCTTAAACACAAAATAACACTAAACAAGTGAAAACAAACAATAAAAATAAAGATTTCACACACCTTAAGCTTGAATTAGAAGCCGATAAGTAGGTATAAAATCCACTTATCAATTTACCATTGCCTTTGTCCTTCTCTAACCCTCTGGCTACTTCGTTCTTAACTAAAATAGTATATTTAAGCAAGGGTGAGCAACAAGTTTGCTCCATAAGTCAAAACATACAATAAAGTATATGAATCAAGTATAATAGGCTATCGATTTGATAGAACTTTACCAAATCTCCAAGGACTTTGAAATAACTGAACAAATCGTTAATCAATAACAAGACTTTATCACATTTCATGCTAAACAATAATTAAATGATGAAAGAGTAAAACGCTTTTAAAGTTTCAACAATGTTTAATCGATTATCAATAGATGATCCTACGCAATAACAAAATGGATTATTTTCAAGATTTTATGCTGAGCGATCCCACTAGATCATGAACTTCTCGAGTAATTAACAGATATATAATGCTGAAATTATCCAGATGTATCAGATAGCCATAAAGATTAAATCATACCCCTATGCAAGTATATAAAGTTATCAGCTTCATTGTACCATATATTATGCAGAATACTCACACGCGCGCAACAAGCGTATTTTAAACCACAATGTTCCCTTTTTATATAAAAAGGTTGTTCTTCTCAGTCTTACAACAAGAATTAATATCATAACAATATAGTTCTGATTTAAAGAAATACTATGATTTTAAACTCTACTACCTATCCTGATCTAGCCGAAATAATTGGCATCAATTCTTCAACAATAATTGAGTTCAAATACTCGAACCTATCAAGTTTCAAACAATATTTGTCTAGCCAAAACAATTAGCTAAGACATAGCTCAAAACTATTCAATAATAGACAAAAATTAACTGTACTATTTGCAATCAATAACAATATTGTGAATAACTAATAAAAATTCTTAGATGTGGAATAATTAGCAATAATTACCCACTACCATATTTAAAAAGTAATAACTCGAGATTGTGTTAGGAAACTTGCCTTCGTAGTTGTCTACTGCTACATAATATAACTTAGCCACATTTGAAGGACCTATAATCAACAATATCTATCTTGCAATTAGCATAATAAACCACAACACATAACACTGTCAATTACAGTCACTATATCTCTTAAAAACACAATCACGTAGTCACATCACAGTTTATAAACTATACAAACACTTATCGAGTCTAACTAGTTCAGTCTGGTTGAACTTCGGACTTAATTCTAGGTCTTTATTATCGTATCCGACAATTAACAAGTTTATTGCCAATTAAACTCTGTCTCAAAGCTTCAATATTATTTTAGATAATTCAAATATCTCTTATAATATTTTTCGGAAGCTTATAATAATTCTCAAGTAATTATTATATTTTATAATAATTTTTTAAACACTGGAATCATTTTTAAATGATTTGATACTGAATAATCCCATTATCATTAATATTTAAATAATATTAAAATATTAATGAAATACTTGTCAAAATATTAAAGTTATTTATAATAACTCAATTTTTTTAAATCATCGATATTCCTTTAAATATTTTTTAAAACATTTAAAATCATTTTTAAACAATTACCATTAATATTTAAATATTAATGTATTCTTCATCAAAATATTAAAAGTCATTTATTACAACTTAAAATATTTTTAAATCACTTATATCATTTTTAAATAAATTTTAAATCAATAAAACCATTTTAAACTATTTATTTAATATAATAATTAAATAAATCTAATATCATTAATAATAAATTATTAATTAAATTTACCTCAAAATATTAAAAGTCATATTTTATAACTTAAAATATTTTTAAACACTTTATTCTCATTTAAAATGATTTATATATTATTTAAATTATTTTTACTAATTTATTTAATATAATTATTAAATAAATTAAATATAATTAATATTCAAATAAATATAAATATTAATGAAAAATATGTCAAATTATCAAAAGTTAATTTTTATAACTTAAAATAATTTTTAAAACTCATTTTGGAATTTTTAGAAATTAATTTCTATTTTTAAATAATTTTTGGAAATTAATATAATTAATTTTAATAAAACTGTCGCTAAAGCATAGGTGTTCTTGAGCTTCAGTAACACTCATAGTCAGGCATAAGGTTCTATGTTTGACCAATTTTAATTCTCAGTCTATGTTGTTTCTGGGCTAGCTAAGGCATTGATCATGTAGTATTGATGTAATACTACATGTATCAACAACAATCAGAGTCATATCACATCACACCATGAAGATTTAAGCTTGCAAAAATGTTGTCAGAACTGTTTTGTGTTTTTTGGGTTACTCAGAAACCCAGACAGTTTCAAGTACCCACTTTGTGGCTTCAATTAATTTGGGTTCTGGTCATCGATTTGGTGTTTAAATGGTTCAAACATGTAGTCCTTATGTCAAAGAACAACATCACTACACTAAAGTAGCTAAACTACATCACAATCACAGGATCTGGCTTGGTCAAACCTTGTTAGGAACTGTGTTATTGAACTTTCTGGAATTTCCATAAAATACAATTCGTGCTCAGATAGCCTACTTTAACCGTCCACTACTTTAAATCTGTTTGTTGTTTAAGGGATCTAAGTCCATGAATCAATAATCCATATAACATAGTACAAATTTGATACACTAACATAAACAAATCACATAACATCTGACAGATTCAAGTTCAGGAAAATTTTGTCAGACCTTTCTGTGTAATTTCTGGGTTATCCAGAAACACTTGGTCATGGTTGGTCAACCCACTATGACCATCAATAACTTATAATCTAGACATGGTATGACCATGATTCCACTTCCAGATTATAGCCCACATAGCATACTACAAGTCTATAACTTCAAACAAGACAACTAATAAACAGATCTAGATCTATGGCCTCTGACATTCGGTTGTCAGGCCATAGAACTAGGGTTCTTGACAATTTTTCAAAACTTAATTTTAAGTACTTTGAAGTTATGGATCTATGATGTCATCATAGATCACTAAATAACATCTTATAGCATGAACTTAAACACATAAACATATATTCTATCTTAGCATACTAGATCAAATATGAGCTAGGGTTTATACCTCTCTAGAACAAGCTTTGATCTAGGCTTTCCTCTACTGATCTTGATGTTCTAGGGACTTGGTTAGTGATTGAAATGTTAATATATTTTGTGGCTTTGGTATGAGAGAAGTTGGCTAAGTATTTGTTCATAAATGAGTTATGTTTTTAGACTTTCTCAGTCTTTAATCCTTATCTTTGATACAATGAATGTATAACTTGCAAGGTGGCACATATAAGATCAGATTTGGTGAGATTTCTAGCACATGTTCATATCCAAAAGTGATGAGTCATAAGATTTGGCCACATCTCTTAACTTAAAATCTAAGTAAAGAGTATTTTGGTCATTTCACCCCCACAAGGGTATTTTAATAATTTCCCTCATAATTTTAAGGGTATTCTAGTCATTTGATATAACTCCTTTTAATTCTAACCCTTAGGGTTTGATAATCTCAATTAGGATTTGCTAATTAGGGTTTAGGGTTCTTGAATATAAAAAATTATGGTTTCTCAGAACATAATTACGTATCCTAACTGTTTGTTAGGGTTTCTTAATCACAAATTAGGGTTTCTAATCCATATTAGGGTTTACTAAGGTTATACCTTATCTGATCAATAATTGATCATTAATTCTCTTCTGTACAACACATAATCACCGATACAATTATTATAAATGTATTAACTATCGCGTCCATATCCGTAACTAGGGTTAGGGTTTTTCATTATCTGTTAATCATATCTCCACTCATATTACTCAGTCAATACACATTTTGACCACTTTGCTAAACTCGTTTCACAGATACTTGGCACAATATTGATAATCAATATCAATATTAAATAAAAATAATTATTCGTAAAATTTCTAATTATTTAAAATTCTTGGTCGCTATAACACAAATCTAGCTAATTCATTAATTCTCTCATAACAGTGTCTTAAATAAAACATATGACTGGGAATAGTAGTGGATTTGAACATATCATGCGATGGGCACCTAATTAGGATATAAAATTAATTTTCCCCTACATCGACATACACAATCAATATTAAATCATGCAATCTGTTCCAACGTTCCAAAAGTAATTCAAGCATATTAGCAACGATAAGATGTTCAGTATGTCTATAAAAGAGAATGGACTGATATTAAGCAAGAACACAAAAAACATACAGAGTTAATCATATATAGAATACGTTTGCAAACTGCTATGTTTTTCCACCGCATCTTCTTCATACAACGAGTTGCGAATAAAATTAAAGAAGGAATCTGTTTTGATTAAAAAGATATTTGTATAGTTCTTGGAGCATATTACTGGTAATATCTTTCTTATTCATCATTGCATACTAGATGTTAAGTGATTGCTAAGTGATTAATTGCTTTGATCAATAGACCTCTAGCTCTAATTTGATTTTCATATAATTGATAGTATCTAGATTTGTTTGTTAATCCCGTTTGGATTACGATTTTTTTACAATCAAGTTTGAGGAAGCATAGGTGCTTAAAAGTGCATAGGTGCACAAGGAGCAAAGGTGCTCAAGTGTTTGAAACATGTATTGTAATTGAAGTAAAGTAATAAAAGTGAGTCTCCAATACTAGTTGGTATTGGACGTGAATTAGGCTACCATTATAGAGGGTAGTAGTTGAACCATGTAAAAATCCTTGTATTTGTGTGATTGCTTATTGTGTTTATACTCTCTATCACTGAGCTAATTAAGATTATCATCCATTTAGCTAAAAATCAATCTAGCAGCCTGAATTCAGAATCTAACATTCCAATAATTAATTCAGCAGCCTGCATTCACATACTGATAATCTGATAAGTTTAAATATTCTATCCAGCATCCTGCATTATACATTGATCATTCTACAAACCTAAAAAATTAATTCAACATCTTGTATTGTTAATTTGGTATACATAGATATTCAATCCAACAACCTGCATTGAATAAAAGAAAGAGTTTTTAAGTTACAAAAAAAAATTGACATCGTTTGTTCCCACACTTATTCAACCCCCCTTCTAAGTGTGCCTACTTAAATTTCAATGACATTGTGCGAAGCACTAATATAAAGCGTTGTAATTAAATCATTCATTCATATCCATTCAATGTAAAGAATAAAATTCACACACATATAGATAAAAAGGGAATTGAAAAGATTGAAATGCAGCTTAAGCCCTCTACTATCCCCAGCAGAGTCGCTACTTGTCGACGCCAGGTTTTTTCCTTTTATTTCTTTTCTAGGTTTTTTTCTACCCTTTATTTTATGTTCATTTTATTTATCTTCCTTAAGGGGCATTTAGAAAATACCAACATACATGTTAACGATTTGAAAAGATTGATTTTAATGATTAAGCCGAATTAGACAAAGCCGCTAGTTGGTATGAGTTCAAAATGGTTGTACTAACTCAACCAACTATTGAAAGATTTTTGCAATATGACCAAATATGTGACTCTATTTAATTGGTTTGGAACTCGAGATTCATCGAGTTTGGGGGCTTGCTTAAGCGAGGGGAAGGTGTTAGGCACCCCCTGACTTTCGTGAAACACGGTTATCGCTACTTTTTCATTCCCTATGCATTGTGTGCGTGTGAGCATGTTGAAAGCTTTTGTTTTGCAAAGATGTTTCTTGCTTTATTTTGAAAGTAGTGTTGTGCCTCATTGAACCTATGTACAAAGGATTTTATTTACATAAAATTCAATTTTAAACAAGATAGTTTTAAATTTTTGTTTTCAAATCCTTTTGCCTGGATAGGAATCGAGGCCCTTTGATACTTCCAATTTTATTCTAATGATGGCTTTATTTGATTTTATTTCTCGAGATGTGAAGCATCTTCGTGGCTAAATAAGAACTATTAACAAGGGTCGAACTTCTTATGGGCATGTAAGCCATCGAAGTAAGCTCGAGCACCACATATAAGATTTTTCACTATTTTAGAGCCTTAAATCCAGATAACCCTTTTAAGGTCCTGGATTTACATGTACAAGGGTTGCAAGCTAACTGTACAACTTAAATAAGTCCATCATGGGAACAAACTTTTAGATTCATTGATTGAATCTTTACCTGAATGGTTCCTTGGCTCACATCACATCATTTAACAGCTTGCATGCAATATATGTTGAAATAAAGTACATATCTACTTCTAAACTTCGCTGAACAAATGATTCATCAGTCAAATCCTTGTATACAAGTAAATAAGCTTCTCGTTCCCTTTAGATACAGATCTAGAGTCACGTGGTTGGTTAATATTTACAAAAACTAGAAAGTGAACTAGATCCATCCAGATCTTAGCCATTTTAGTTTAACGGTTCAGGTTTTACAACTTTTGAATCGGTTAAAAGCTAGATCTAGTCAATATATCTCAAATATTGACTATTTGAAATAAATTGAACGGTTAAAAAGCTAGATCTAATCACTATCAATCGATATTTACATATATATATATATATATATATATCACTTATATATATAGTAAAGCAAGAAATGAAAGCAGATCTAAAGAGATCTTACAGTCTTGCACGAGAACTGTTATCGAACGGCTTTTAGCGCCTTTAAACTTGATTTCCACCTGTTAAAACTTGATATGTTGAAGTGTATATGTATAAAAGTGTTTACAGTAGAGATTTACAAAGATTGAAGTAAGATTTGAGCTGTTTCTCTCTCTAAATGTCTAATTTTCTCTCTTGGACCTTTTTCTCTTTTATCTCTCCTTTAAAATGTGCTGGGGGTCTGATATTTATAGACCTGACAAGCCGCAGGTATGACCTAGTGGGTCCCGCCGCCTAGATGTCCATTCCCTCGATCGACATGCAGTTTACTAAAACCTTCATAACCTGCAATATGAGAATCCTATGGAGATATGCCATATAATTCCAAAAAGCACTTTCCAAGAGATACACAAAAGAATCGGGCTTGGCCTTTTTCAAATCCAGGAAGATTGGTCCATGACCAGAATAGCATCTTCAAGTGTTCGCAGGCAGTCCGTTGAGCTGTCTTGCGCAGTTTGCACTCGGGATTATTGCGATGGCTCTTTGTGACCCGATCCATAGCTGAATGGTTGTGGTTTATGTTGTGTTGTCTTTATGTTCTGTTGTCAACATTTCCTCTTTTCCCTCGCAGGTTTGTATCCAAGGTTTATTTATTGTTGATTATGTCTTTCCTTAGGGTTATCTCCGAGGTTAATTTGATGTCCCACGGTGCTGTCTCTGGGGTTTGATTTGATATCTCATGGGACTTTCTCTATGGTTTGAAGTTTACTATAGTCCTCCGGGGCTGTCCCCGGGGCGTAAGAAGACACTTTTGCACTCCTACATGGTTAGTAACAGGAAAACAAAGTTTTGAGTGTCTACACATACATACGAACACAACTACAATAAACTTCAAACCATACCATAATATCTAAAATAAACCAAAGGTCCATTTCTTTCCCCTTCACTCATAACTTCAGATTTGTTTGGTTTGATTTCACTTGTATGTTATTATCAGATGATCTAACAGTTTATCATCAATAGAAATCACACAATCGAATTTTCTCCAACTTAAAACTCAAACAAGTTCTAACAAAAAACTTAAGAAATAAATATTAGAAGTTTTAGAATTCCTTTCTTACCTCTTGAATCTTCCTTAACTTAATTATATGATGAAGATTGTTGGCTTCTCTTTTATTCTTAGAACTTTTCTTCCAATTCTTCACATAAACCCCACTCTCTCTATATGAACTTAGTTTTTCTATTGCAACATAAACTGAAGAATGAGACTTATGAGAATTTACGTGACTCTCATTTGGCTTTATTGAGCATTTCTAGAAGAGAAAAGGCCTCAACAGTTTTGCTTTATCAGGGGTTTAATTTACCAGAGTGTTACATTTTTTAACTCTCTAATTGCTTGATAAATATATTTTCTAACTTATTTATTTAGTTGGCATATATTTGGTTTGCTAGATAAATTATTTCCCATTTATCCAATTTTCCCCAAACGCTGATAACTATATTATCCCATTTATCTAATCTTAGCTTTTACAAATTGGATTTATATTGAGTTTATTACGGAATTAAATTGGACATTTAATTCTCACATATTCGGAATATTTAATTCATTTCTTTCTATAAATTGTCTCAAGACAATTTATTTAATCTTTACATTTAATCACAACTTAAATATTAATCTTGACACCAATATTTATTTATTGATATATTGGTTTTTCTCATCTCATAGTTAGTTTATATTTGCTTGACATAATATAGCATATTAGACTATTACATAAACGCATTACATTTATATATACAATATATTAACTCTCTCATTTTATTAAAACAAAAATATTTCTTCGTTAATTCACTATTTTTAATTAAGTGAATTAATCACATCATTTATGAAATTTAATTCATAATAACTCCATTGTCATTCAAGGCTTGTCATTCAAATTATAATAAAATTTTAACTTAATCTCAATTAATCATTATTAATTAATTGATTTTCTCGCACTTCTATATTCCATTTCGCAACTAATTTGGTCACTTTCTTTAATAGTTTAATTAACTATTAAATCTCATTTTTCCAATTAGTATATGAATATATATTTCTCTTTTATATACACATTTAATTTTCTTCACAGCAAATCACATATTTCAAAATATATAATGTGACGCCCCCAAAATTAGGTATACGTCACCCATCTTGGGTCGCCACTTACATGGTACATAAATTCAAATACGACTTACTAATATAACTGTCGTGTACAATACGACATAAACTGTGAGTTTGAATACAAATATTGTCTACTAGATATTATACAAACTCAAAAGGAGTCCTCATTACAACTATTATCACACTATTTCACATAATAATGAGGACTACTAATGCTATCCTCTGGATCATTACTTCGTTTCCGACTCGTCCCAAATATGTTCTCATTTCACGAAGAAACGGTGAAAGAAAGGGTGAGCTCAACTAGCCCAAGATGAAATATTATGACTAAGATAATGCGTAATAAATTATCATTAGCCTTCAACATGTTAAACCGATAAAATACAATAGACAACCAGCTTTAATCTGCGGTGGAATAAACAATCCATTAAAAGAGTCAAGTAGAGAATAAAGTCTACTATCTTTTAGGTTTTAAAAGGTTTTCATCAATTTTTATCGGCGAGACTCAAATTAATAAATAAACCACCACATCTAATCATCCCCATGTACCTGGTCAAGGATTTTCATCAAATTATCAATGGTCATGACTATACCGAATCACCCTTGGTCATAATCATACCAAAAACTATCCATCATTTGCATTACACAGCCACCGAGGACTTTTGTCACATCATTTATATCAAGTCATGATTATACTTAAATGATCCACGGTCATAATCATACTAAGTTCATCTATGCACGTAAGCCAAAGATAACATAATATAACATGAGGATGATGACAATGACATAGTAATTCAATAAAACAAGTTCAAGAATTATTTAATCCATGAATTATTAACGTCCAAATTGTCAACATGATCATTGTTTTACAGAGTAAAATTCAAGAATGATCGGAAGAATATTTCCATGAAAAGATATTGGATGAAACGCAAATATCAAGGATATTCTACTAATTTCATGGAGTATAGAAGTCAAAGTTTTAACCAACCGGGTATAATAAAGAATGGAATAACAAAAGAAATCACCATGCATGCGGTGCCCGATGCATAGACAAAGTTATTCCAATGCGAGAATAATAATAACGAACCAGTCGGTGAAATTCACACAAGCGGGATGTTCCAACAGAATAATAAAGATGGAACCAGATCCTGTAAAACACACGATAGGATATTCCAACGAGAATGATAAAGATTTTAACCCGAGTCCTGTAAAACACACGCATGTGATTTTCCAACGTAATAATAAAAAGCGGAACCGGTCCTGTAAAACAAACAGACGCATGGATGTTCCAACAGAATAATAGAAGAATGTCACCAAGTATAGGTAAACCACAGATATCTGAGTTATTCCAACGTAATAATAAGCAATCGGAATAACATAAGGATTTCACCAAGTATAGGGTAAACCAGCGATATCAAAGTTATTCCAATGTAGAATAATAAGCAACGAATAACATAAGGATTTCACCAAGTATAGGGTATCTGCGTATACGAAAGTTATGTATAGGGTATGCCACTTTTACAAGTTATTCCAATGTAATAATAATGAATGGAATAATGTAAGTTCTCTTCAAGAAGAAAGAATAACACCCTCTACCGTAAAAGAACCTGAATATAGAAATAGTGAAGTAGCGAGAATACTCTTCTTCTTTCTATAATTTTCTCTATAAACTTCTCTCTATAATTTCTCTCTCTAGAGTTTCAATGAATTCGTAAGAAAATAATGAAGGAATGAGCTTCTATTTATAGGAAAATGGAATGCATAGTAACTAATCCATGAACGGTCCAGATTGATTTACTTTAATCTGACGGTCCATATTTAAAAAAAAATCTTTTAAATAAAATATAATATATTCTATTTATATAAAAACATTTTACTATGCAAACACTATGCAATACTATGCAAAACACTATGCAACACTATGCATAATAAAATATAATATATTCTATTTATAGAATAACTTTAATAAAGTATTCTATTTTATATAAAAGATGTTTCGCTTTATTACGTTAATAATACTGAATAAAACAAAACGTCATTATCGCTATAATAATTCATATTATTAATCGACAATAATGGAATCAAACCGAGTGACTTCTCACATAAGCATCAATAATCAATACCGCAAATACACTATGCAACCACACGACATTCTTGTACTTTTACTACCGAGTAGTTCAACGGTAAACTACGGTAAAACTTCCGCCGTTATTTCAATAAAATATTTTTGTCGTTTTCTCAATCCGACAATAATTACATTAATAGGTCCACCAATGATTGAGTAGTTATGCGAATATTCCTCGCTAAACCTAAATATTCCCAGGCCAATCGAATATAATATAACCACTTGCATACTTTGCAAAATTTATAAATACTACCCACAACTATAATATTATCTCAAATTCACACTATAATATTAAAAATTATTTTGACAAAATTTAAATCTTTATTGATAAAATCTGGGGTCTCACAATCTCCCTCCTTATGGAATTTTGCCCTCGAAATTAGGTACGTGCACTGGTATGATAAAGAGGTGAGGATACCTTGAATACCTTTATCGTTGAAAACATTAAATTCATCTTTGCAATCCTCGCGAAAGATATTCATTAACAATTCATCTTTGCACTACGTGCCAAAGATATTTATTAACAATTCATCTTTTGCACTTTCTGGGCCAAAGATATATAAGCTATAAAACCAATAATATCAAACTCGACAATAGTATCACAACCATGAATTATCCATGCACTCACTTGGCTAAGGATATTCGTGTTTTCAATTACTGGTCATGATTATACCAAGAATAATCCGTGGTCATAATCATACCAAGTCTATCAATGCACTACTACTAAAGATGACTTTTACCACATCCATGAATTAATATTTCATTCTTTGAGACTCACTTTCAATAATTAATCCATATCATCGAATCATCCACCGCACTCTACGTGCCAAGGATATTCATTAGTATCACGACCACGAATTATCCATGCACTACGGCCAAAGATAATCGTGTATTCATTAGTATCACGACCACAAATTATCCATGCACTACGGCCAAAGATAATCGTGTATTCATTAGTATCACGACCACAAATTATCCATGCACTACGACCAAAGATAATCGTGTATTCATTAGTATCACGACCACAAACTATCCATGCACTACTGACCAAAGATAATTGTGTATTCAATTACGGTTATGATTATCTTAGAATAATCGTGGTCATAATCATACCAAGTCCATCTATACACTTCTGGTACCACGATGACTTTCAACATAATATAAACATGAGGATAATGATATAAAGAATCAATCAAATGAGATAAAGGATAAATATTAAACATTTATAATATAATTTATCCAGGATTCAAGAATATCCCCATGTTATCAATCACTTAATAATCTCATAATCTAATAACATTAATATTATAATAATATTTTAATCACTTCTTAAATTTATAAACAATTTATCTCAATTGTTTACGCTTTACCATATAATGCATTTAATCATTCAAAATGCCATACTCATAAAATATCATCACCAATTATCAAATCCTCATCAAAAAATATGCATATACTCTATATAGGATTCTCTAGCCATAAAATCCTATTTTCAACTTTGTTACTTCACATAACATATTTAACTCATATATGTTCGTAACTAAACTATTTTCATGAAAAATACCAAATTAGTCCCAAAAATATTTCTTTTCTGGGATTTAGCATGATATAGTCCCATAATGAAAATATATTTTTCTCGAATTTTTAAAATTCATTTACTATTTTTCAAAAATCAATTTCTAATTAATTCCTTAAGAAATTAGCTACCTCAAGTTTAACTCCAAAATTCCCAAATCTTGGCAGGATCTTACACATGTTAACGTGAGCTTCTAGTTTAAATTTCATGGTCATCGGAGTTATAGAACTCAGGTTATAGCGTTTTTAATCGGAAAAAACCTAAATATTGAAATAGTCATAACTTGCTCATTTTAAGTCAGAATGAGCTCATTTTTGGACAGGAGATACTTTATACCATATACCTTCATGTCCCAAAAGGCCAGAATTTTTCTCATAATTTAAGTGGCCGAAACAGCCCCTTAAAGTTTCTGGACAGTAGCATTTTCGAAATTTACAGCTTTGGCCTCCTTTGCTAAAATCAGTCCACACAAAATATACAACACCTTTTCCAGTAATTCTACTTGGATTAGTTAGGTAACTCGTAGATCTAACTCTAGGACTTGACCACATTCAAAAATTCAAAATATAATAGGAGATATGGTCAATTGAATTTCATGTTACGCTTTTCACCAAAATCGATTTTCAACTCTTTGTGATTTCTAAGAAACTTTTATGTTTTCACATAATAACCAACATAACTCATCATAACACTTACTAATACTTCATATACCCATGATTTTCATTAGTCCAATGCTTTTATTATGACTTTCATCATAAACCACGTAAATGCAGATCCTTTTAGTTGAAGAAATATTTGAGGGTTTAAGAAATGGGTTTTTGTCTTTGAGGTCAATACAAAATTCGATTTCACGCTCTAAGTAGGCTAAGAAGTCTTCATGAATACGCCAGGAAATTTATTAATAATAGAAATATCATTCAAAACTGTGACTCTCATCCAAGACTTGGATAGTACTTCACATTGATACCAACTGTGACTTCTATCCCTTAACCTAGATAGCACCTCACAATGATACCTATAAACTTGCCATCTTCAGTCACGACGTCGCCTCTGAAAAAGTCGGCGGTGCATTCCACACAAGGAAGTCAACAACGAAAGGATCGGGCTCTTTACTTATAACTTGATATAACAGTGATTAACTTTAGGATTTGGTTACTTTGAATTCGTATAACAGGTTGGTTAGGAATATGAAAGCTAACAACCTTACAAAAAGAATAATGAGTAGTTAATCAATCGTTTTCAAAAATTACCTCAAAGGCAAGTATTTTCAAAGAGATAAGATCGTGAAAGTGTTTATTTGAATTAAACAAGATTTAAAAATAGTAAGCGATAACGAAGGCTCCTACTAAACGAAGTTTCAACCAATAAGTCAAAGTTTAACTTCTTCTGAGTTAAATTTAAGCGTTGAACGCAAAGCAAGAGAGATAAAATAATGGGTAGAACCGGTATCTAATAAGGTATAGACTTAGCAAGAATTTATAATTAACTAACCCGCAAACTTCGTTCGGGTTACCCACTTTTGAGAAAGTCATGAAAACGCTCTTCCTCGAAACCACCAGACTTTGTTTTTATGCAGATCCGCCTTTGGTGCCACTATCCCAAATGGACTTGACTTCACTATACGACAAAATCGAGCTAAATGACCTTCTCTTCTTGAAATTTCCACTTCTATTATCTTTGCCATGATTACCATAGAAGTGGTTACCATTCTTAGCATGATAATTTCCCCGATGGTTATCATTGTTACGATAGCCGTTGCCACCGATATGATTATTATCGTGTTGTTGGTCGTTACCTTTTGTTTGAAATTTGAATCAACACTCTCATGTGCTTCATTGCTATTCTCAACATTCTCGGATGCCATTTTCAAACACTTTGCCACAAAATAAGGGTTAATTAACATATCACATATTATCCCTATATTCTCGTGAGACCAATTAAATACCAAATAAATTTAGGTAGGTCATACTAGCGAAGGAATTCCCGTCTCTCCCTCTCCTAGTACTATTCTCACATCTTAGCCGGGATCATATCCTAAGCTCGATACCAACCGTGGCGCCCCCAAAGTTAGGTATACGTCACCCATCTTGGGTCGCCACTTACATGGTACATAAATTCAAATACGACTTACTAATATAACTGTGTAGTGTACAATACGACATAAAACCGTGAGTTTGAATACAAATATTGTCTACTAGATATTATACAAACTCAAAAGGAGTCCTCATTACAACTATTATCACACTATTTCACGAATAGTGAGGACTACTAATGCTATCCTCTCGGACCATTACTTAGTTCCCGACTTCGTCCCGGCTATGTTCTCATTTCAAAGAGAAACGGTGAAAGAAAGGTGAGCTCAACTAGCCCAATAAGAAATATTATGACTAAGATAATGCGTAATAAATTATCATTAGCCTTCAACAATGTTAAACCGATAAAATACAATAGACAACAGGTTTAAGCTGCAGGGAATAAGCAATTCATTAAAAGAGTCAAGTAGAGAATAAAGTCTACTATCTTTTAGGTTTTAAAGGTTTTCATCAATTTTTATCATTTGAGACTCGACAATAAATAAACCACCACATCTAATCATCCCCATACCACGGTCAAGGATTTTCATCAAATTATCAATGGTCATGACTATACCGAATCACCCCGGTCATAATCATACCAAAAACTATCCATCAACGCATTACAGAGCCACTTGAGGACTTTTGTCACATCATTTATATCAAGTCGTGATTATCTTAGAATGATCCTGGTCATAATCATACTAAGTTCATCTATGCACGTAAGCCAAAGATAACATAATATAACATGAGGATGATGACAATGACATAGTAATTCAATAAAACAAGTTCAAGAATTATTTAATCCATGAATTATTAACGTCCAAATTGTCAACATGATACTGTTTCGTAGAGTAAAATTCAAGAATGATCAGAAGAATATTTCCATGAAAAGATACTGGATGAAACGCAAATATCAAGGATATTCTACTAATTTCATGGAGTATAGAAGTCAAAGTTTTAACCAACTGGGTATAATAAAGAATGGAATAACAAAAGAAATCACCATGCATGCGGTACTTCGCATAGACAGGTTATTCCAATAGAATAATAATAACGGAACCAGGTCAGGTGAAATTCACACCGACAGGATGTTCCAACAAAATAATAAAGATGGAACCAGATCCGGTGTAAAACACACAGATAGGATATTCCAACATAATGATAAAGATTTTAACCAGGTCCTGTAAAAACACATGCATGGATTTTCCAATGTAAATAATAAAAAGCGGAATCCAGTCCTGTAAAACACATGACGTGATGTTCCAATGAATAATAGAAGAATGTCACCAAGTATAGGGTAAACCGCGTATACAGGTTATTCCAACAGAATAATAAGCAATGGAATAACATAAGGATTTCACCAAGTATAGGGTAAACCGCGTATACAGGTTATTCCAACAGAATAATAAGCAATGGAATAACATAAGGATTTCACCAAGTATAGGGTATGCCGCGTATACAGGTTATGTATAGGGTATGCCACTTTTACAGGTTATTCCAACAGAATAATAATGAATGGAATAACAGAAGTTCTCTTCAAGAAGAAAGAATAACACCCCTTACCGTAAAAGAACTGAATATAGAAATAGTGAAGTAGCAGAATACTCTTCTTCTTTCTATAATTTTCTCTCTATAGCTTCTCTCTATAATTTCTCTCTCTAGAGTTTCAATGAATTAAAAGAAAATAATGAAGGAATGAGCTTCTAATTATAGGAAAATGGAATGCATAGTAACTAATCCATGAACGGTCCAGTTGATTTACTTTAATCGGACGGTCCATATTTAAAGAAAAATCTTTTAAATAAAATATAATATATTCTATTTATATAAAAACATTTTACTATGCAAACACTATGCAACACTATGCAAAAACACTATGCAACACTATGCATAATAAAATATAATATATTCTATTTATAGAATAACTTTAATAAAGTATTCTATTTTATATAAAAAGATGTTTCATTTTATTACGTTAATAATACTGAATAAAACAAAACGTCATTATCGCTATAATAATTCATTATTAATCGACAATAATGGAATCAAACCGAGTGACTTCTCATAAGCATCAATAATCAATACCGTGTGCTACTTTATGCAACCACACGTATTCATCGTACTTTTACTACCGAGTAGTTCAACAAAGAACCACGGTAAAACTTCCGCCGTTATTTCAATAAAATATTTTTTCGTTTTCTCAATCCGACAATAATTACATTAGTAGGGTCCACCAATGATTGAGCCGTTGTATGCGAATATTCCTGTTAAACCGAATATTCTCCCACCAATCGAATATAATATAACCACTTGCATACTTTGCAAAATTTATAAATACTACCCACAACTATAATATTATCTCAAATTCACACTATAATATTAAAAATTATTTTGACAAAATTTAAATCTTTATTGATAAAATCTGGGGTCTCACATATAACATATATATGTTTACTCGAACCCGACACATCTCATAATAAGAATTTTATTTATTAAATTTTTATTTTAATATTTTCTAGAAAAATTCGGGTTGTCACAATGTTACCTTGTATAATGGGTAGACTAGATGTATATATGGATGTATTATATCGTGAACACTAAATCTGAGGGTAAGCGTACCTGGATTTGGAGGTATTATAACTTGTATATACTAAACATACACGCACTCAGAATAATACAAATTGCCTCAGCTGAAACTCCTCAATAAATTTGTCTCCCCTCTAATACACCTTCGCTCCAATTACATTCAATGCATTAATTAATTAATTAATTTTTATAATATTTTTAGTAATAATGAGAATAGTTAATAGATAATTGATTATATTAAGATCACTCTTATAAAAAGTCAGAGAATCATTAAAAACATTTTTACCCTTTAAATTTTAAAAGAATTTTCAACATTTGAAATTGTGACGTTCCACATGTTCATCTAATAATGAAAAAGTTTCGGATTAATTTCATTTTCAAAACAATTATACTACATAATAAGGGAGAGAAAGAAACCACATTTGTAACCGCACCGCAACCGTATAAAACTGCATAATTTTGTGGATGCGGTGTGGTGTAGTTATGCAGTGCGATTTTTATTTTTTATTAACCGCACATTGTGATTGCAGTTGCAAATACACCCCTAAAACCGCACCACACCACACTTTATAATAAATTATATATATATATATATATATATATATATATATATAAAAAGTTGTAAGTGAATAATGTAATTTAAAGTTGTTTCTTAAGAGTTTTAGTACATAATAATCAAGAATTATAAGTCACTTTGTAAATGATATATTAATTAAATATTAATGATATTGAAAACTCTTCGTGACATGAATGAAATGATTAGGTATTTAAATAAATATGTGTGCAATTACTACGTATATATGTTTATTTTATATAGTAAATTAAAAATGAAAGTTACATAACCTAATTATATATTAGGTATGAGATATTAGGTATTAGGTTATGGTATGGGAGAATTATAGTATTAAAAATATATACTAAACCTAAGAGATTTATTTTATAAATCTCAATTAATTAATTTTATAACCAAATTAGAGCAAGTCTAATTGGGTTAAGAAATTAAAGGTACATGAGTAAGGATTTGAATTACAAATGTGGGGAATGGAGACCCTAATTAAATGATTATGGTAAGATAAAATTAAAAGCATTGGACTATGTAAATTTCACGGCCCAAGAAATTGATTTAAAAGCCCAAAAGAATTTAATTAAAGCCCAAACTTTTAGCCCAACTGAAGAAGACATTTTGGACATTTAATAAATTAAATAAAGCATTAAAAAGAAAACAAAATGGGGGAGAAAAGGGCCATATGCCCGACCACTTAAGGAGGGAGAAAGAGAGATTCATGAATGTGATGATTATAAGTTAACTAAGCCACTTTAGGTATCGTCCTCTCATTTCACTTTACGTATCATCCTCACATTTCACCAACACCATTAACTAAGCTTACAAGAAACATCCAAATAATTAAGGGGGCAAGTGTTGGGTAAAACTATTATTTATATCTTATATCTATACATTTTATTCTAAAAAAATATAATTTCTTTCTCTTTCTCCTCATTTCCATAAGTTGCTAACAAAAACAAAAGAAAGAGAAACAAAAAGAGAGAGAGAATTTCGGCAAAGAGAAAGAAGAAGAGAAGAGAGTGAGACCTTTGATGCATCCTTAGTTCATATCATATTTTGGTAGATTAAGAAAGTGTACCCAAAAATCAAGGTAAAAACCTAAACTAGTTTATTTCCTTTTGTTTTGTTTAATTTTGATGATATAAAGTTTATGATCTTTGGGTCTAAAACCCTTGATATATATGTTTTATATGGTTTCATGTTTGGTTCTTACTCATTTAAGTGTTAGAAAGTTGAACAATGGAAGGAAAGAAAAACTGGGTTCAAGAAATTAAAAACCCTAAATTTTTCTTCCTTTGATCAACTACCGTTTTAGATCTACACCTTCTTTTTGTGATTTGTTAAAGAGGGGTGCTAGATATGTAAGTTAGCTACTAAACCCAAGTGGTAGCACTCCAATATGTTAACTACATATCAAATGACAGCTGTTTTGGCCAGTTTGGTCTAGGGGCATTTTCATCCACTTTCGTTGCTTTAAAAAATCTGAGAAGAATTTAGGTGTTAATATGATGAGTTATTTGAGTCTTGTAAAAAGATGGGAATTTTTGGATGTATAGAATAGAAGTTATGGATTTTACGAGGAAGTACTATTTTAAAAGTACACCCGAATAACTCTTTGCGGTTAACTCCAAAAAATTATGAAATTTTTACTATATATATATGTATATATCTCAGGAACATACCCTGTAAATTTCAGAAGTTTTGGACAAAGTTTCGATTTATGATAAATGTAGCAAGATTTGGCTATTTTGGACTATTTAAAATAAAGTAAATGAATTTCGAAAATTCCAGGAACAATATATGTTCATAAGGGATTCATATTTTGTTAAATCCTAGAAAAGAAAAAAATTTGGAACTGATTGGGTATTTTTCATGGAAATGATTTACTTAAGAATAAATGAATTAAATTAATTATGTGATGTTGAAAATTAGGAAAATAGGATTTTATGACTTGAAAATACTAAATAGGGTACAAGCAAATTTTTGAAGGGTATTTTGTTCAATGTTAATGAGATATTATGTTTATGGCATTTTAGAATGATTAAAATGAATAAATTTGAGAAGTAACTTATTTTAAAGAATATGGTTTGTTGAATTAGACATTCAATGGACTTTATTAAATATATGGTTTACTGGAGTGAAATCTGAGGTTACTGGATTGAAATCTGATTGCTGAATTTACATCTGAGGTTGTTGGATTTGATATCTGGTTTGTTGGATTGAAATCTAGGGTTGCTGGATTTACATCTGGGTTGCTAGATTGACATCTGGTTTACTGGATTGACATCTGGTTTACTGGATGGATATTTAGGTTGTTGGATTGGCATCCAATTTGATGGATTAGCATCTGGTTTGCCATATTAGTATTTAGTTTACCGAATTATAAAGAAGAACTTATAAAATGAAAGATTAAATGATGATGTGATTGAAATAATATCAAAGGATGATAAGAATACTAAGACTTTAATGTAATGTCTAATATTTAACTATGTGAATGAATGTTAGACAATTTAATGTAGAGTAATGACATTATAAGAGAGTATATGTTATGACTAATTGAAAGATCAATTATTAGTATTTTCTCTAGAAGTTAAACTAAATTGTGTAGTAGTAGACCACAATCAAGGCAAGTTCTCTAACTCAAACTTGAGTTTTTATTTTTGAAGCATGTTAGTGAATAATCATTAATTATTATTCACATCTATACTGGTTATTGATATTCGTACTTTGTGCAATTAAATTCATGTTCTATTATTATTGAACTGTGAATTTGTTGTTCTTTCATTCATGAACTGTTTATGATATAGATCTATGTTAGTTGTATCAGCTAGATCAAGTATGTTTAAATTTGTTAAACCAAATATGTTTTGAAAGTGGTTCCTAACCAATTGATTTGGTAAGGATTCTTGACTGAGAAAAAGAACAATTTGATTAAAGCATTATTGGAAAACAATTGTTGCTCGTATATTGAGTGTTTATGCATAATACAATAGGTACGAAAGGCTGATTCCCTTGATTACCAAAACTTATTGAAAGGACCAGTTTAAATACTGACAACCTTCGCATATGTTCATGGTCATTTTGATCACTCAGCATTTGTTATTCAATTATTCGAATATTCAATTATTGAGATTTATTTTATGTTCTTTCGCAATCAGATTCTATTGTTGAACATTGAAAGCTAAATTGTTTTCTATTCATGATATATCTCCTTTGTATTTAAACTTTCTAAGCAAATTAGTTGATTACCCTTGCTATATCATGACATTTATTTCAGCTAAGCCAGAGACGTCCAAGAAGGATAAAGGCAAAAGAAAAGTTCAAGAATAGTTAATGTGAATGTTTATGTGTTATATTACATTATGTACATTGGTATTGTAAACCTTTTGTGTTACTAAGTGTAACTTCAGTAAGGTATGTTTAAGTTAAGGTTAATAGACCTTGGGATATTGTTATAAGACTTTATTGTAATGAACAATATATGTTTATTATTCCGCAATATTTTATAGATTTCCTATTGTTATGTGGAAATAAGGGGACATAAGTTGAGCGTGAACTTGATTCAAATACACTTAGGAGAATTTGATGTTATCCTAGAGATGAATTGATTATTTAACCATGAGGAAATTATAGATTGTCAGAAAAAGAGCATACGCCTTAAGACACCAAATAAGTCTAAGGTTGTATTTTATGGTAGCAAGTCGCCAAGACAAACGAGTTGTCTGAAGATGATGCAGGCCAAGCGGATGTTACAAAAATGACGTGAAGGTTATTTGGCTCATGTAGTGGATACACGGATGGAGAATTCGGACATGGGGCAGATACCTATAGTTAATGAGTTTGGGGATGTCTTTCCAAAAGAACTTCTGGGACTTCCACCAGACCGAGAGATAGAATTTGTAATTAATTTAGTACTGGCGACATCACCAATATCGAAAGCACCGTATAGGATGGCTCCGGTAGAAATAAAGGAGATAATGATCTAGCCACAAGAGTTGTTGGACAAGAAGTACATCAAACCTAGTGTATCTCTGTGGGGAGCACCAATGTTGTTTGTAAAGAAGAAGGATGGTTCGATGAGGCTGTGTAAAGATTATAAATAGTTGAATAAGGTGACAATCAAGAACATATATCTGTTACCAAGAATAGACGATATGTTTGATTAACTTAAAGGAGTGAGAAGTTTTGTAAGACCCCAAATTTTATGAAATGAAAGTATTCAATTTTCCTATAATTATTATTTTATTTCGTAAATGGTTAAATTGATAAAAGGTTAAAGTTAAGGGTGATATGTGAAATTTTTTGCAAAGTAAGCAAGTTGATATAAAAAATTTGTTGTGTCGGGAAATATTTGATTAGTCGGGGAATATTCGTTTTAACAGGGAATATTCGTACGATGGCATAATCATTGGTGGACCCCACAACGGAAGTATTGTTGTAGTTAGAAAATGACATAATTATCTTTTTATAAAAATAACGGCGAAAGTGTTACCGTTAAAACTGTTGAACTACCCGGTAGTAAAAGTAATGCGATGTCGTGTGGTTGCATAGTAGCACACACGGTATTGATTATTGATGCTTACGTAAAGAAGTCACTCAATTATACTCAATTATTGCTACGATAATTCTCGCATCATATCTCTCATATTATTGATTCAATTATTGTCACAGTATCAATATTTTATATTATTAAATCAATAATTGAGATGACAAAGTTATTCATATTATTATTCGCAATATTGACAATGTCTAGAAGTTCTATCAATGAGAGGTTTGGTCACCTAATTGCGGCTTGAATAAGGAGAAATCCTTATCGAAAAGCCCCTCTTTCACGGGAACGACTTGCTTGTTAAATATCATGAGTTATAATATTAATGATGAATAAGTTCGTGTTGATTAAAGATTAAATTGATAGTTCCATTGTGTTGGAATTATTAGTGTTAGTGGAAATCATCATTTATTTCGATAATAATTAATGTCTAAAAGTTATATTGACCAATTGAGTAATTAATCGGATAAATGAGAATTTAATTGCTAATAATTCACATGCTTATAACTATGTGTGTACTATTGATGTAAGACCCCAATTTATTATAAATGAAATTGAATTTCCTCTATTTATTATTTTGAAATAGTAAGGATTGATTTGATTAATGTAGTTAGTTATGGGTAAAATGCGTAAATATTTCAAATAAGCAAGTGGTTATAAAATATTCATTGTTGTCGGGGAATATTCGTTTGGTCGTAGAATATTCTTACCATCGGAGAATATTCGTACGACGGCGTAACCTTGTGTGGGCCCCATAACGGAAAACAATCGGATGAAGAAAACGACAAGTATAAGTTGTTTATAAATAACGACGTAGTTGTTACCGTTAATACTGTTAGAATACCCGGTGGTTAAAACAGAGTAGCACACGGTATTGCACTAATTATTGATTCATACGTAAGAAGGCACTACTCAATAATTGTTACAGTAATTACTGTTCAATATTTTATTTTATTGATTCAATAATTGCTACGTTGATATTTTATATTATTGTTATTTCAATAATTGTCAATACATAGTATTTTCTATTATCAAATCAATAATTCATATTATTTGAATAATATTATTAGATAGCATTATTGGCAATGTCTAGAAAGTTCTGTCTAAGGAGAGGTTTGGTCACCTAATTGCGCGCCAGTAAGAAGAAATTCTTATTGGAAAGCCCCCTCTTTCTTGGGAACGGCCTGGTTGTTAGTATTGTGATTCTGTAATATTATTTGTGAATAATTAATTATTAATTTATATGATAAGGAAAATATTCATTTTATGTGGATATAAATGGAGAAAATTTTTAATGTGACAATTGTTGAAAATTGATATTTTATCTTTTTTGATAAAATAATTCATTTAAATATATTATTATATTATAATAATATAATAATGGTGATATTTTACAATGAATATGTGATATATGAATAAATGAGGAAGAAGAGTATTTTTGTTACAAATATGTTTAAAACATGTTAAACATGCTCGTGGGCCCTATTTCTTGACTGAAATTTGATTATAGCTTGTAAAATCGTCCTTATGTGGATTTCGGTCAATTTCTACTTAGAATTTGGAAAAACTTAAACTTTCAAAGTTGTAGAGAATTGAATTTCCTATGGAATGGACATAAGATTTGAATTTTTCTGATAAAAGGGCTATTTATGAATTATTGAAGTTCCGAAATAATTGATTTTTGAAGTTTTAATTATTTTTTTAAGAAAAACGTTTTTTTTATTTTGGTGAGGGGGCCCCACTTATGTGGCTGATGTTTTGGATCAAAGGAAGTGTGCGTAGGAATTTATAAAAAATATATTAATATTTTATTAAATTTTCTGCTTTAGTGTTCTAAGCATTTTCCTATAAATAGGGTGCTTAGGATAGAATTGAAAATCACACCAGAAACTAAAAATCTTCTCTCTCTATATTATCGAGCGTATTCTTGTGAGTATTTTGATACTTTGAGTGTTGCTATCTGGTGCAAGTTCCTTCAAATATATATCCGATATTCCAAATGTAAGTACTATTCTTTCGAGGTAAGGGATGTTATTTTTTTTAAATGATATTATTTCTTTCAATATCATTATGCCGGAATATTGGTAAGATTTTTCTTGTGAAATTCTTATCTTTTTGTGTCGGGGTTACTATTCACGTATACGGCACTATTCACAGAAAAATTAAAATTTTCATTTCTTCGTCTAAGTTGTTTATTATGATTACTAGCTTTGATTATATCCATGTTTTGAACTTCATTCCTGAATTTTGCTCCACAATAGTTTATTATGGAGTATTTTTGAACATGGATAAACTGAAGTACGAATTCGTAATATTTGTTCTTTTGTTTCACTTGATTCATTTTCTTTAAAATATTTTTCATCATTCTCAGTCCTAAATGATGATATAACTGAATAACTTTGGCCTGTAGTGCAAAGATGAATGATTTTCTGATGAATATCTTTGACCCATAGTGCAAAGATGAATGAAAAGTTGAGATGAACATGACTAATCGATGAATATCTTTGGCACCAGAGTACAAAGATGAATATTTGATTCAAGATGTATATTGATTGATGTTACAAGGATAAAATATTGATGATAAACTTTTAAATTCATAGAAGAAAGTAGATTTCATTCTCTACGTAACTCTTCTAATAAATTGTTATTTCTGCTGCGAATATTAATTTAAAATTTGTTGTCTATTGTATTCTATTAGATTTTTCCCTGTTGAGGACTAACGATAATTTATTCTATATTATCTTAGTCATAATATTATTTACTGGGCTAGTTGAGCTCACCCTTTTCCTTTTTGTTCCATTTTTCTTCTTAGGAAGCGAGAATATAACGGGGAGTAGTCGGGGTGTGGAGTGATGTTCCAAGGCAGTTGTTATAGTAGTACTCACTATTTTGTAAAATAGTGTATCAATAATTATGATGAGGACTTATTTGGGTGTGGATATTATCTAGATGACAATATTTGTATTTTAACTCACAGTTTATGTGTTGTCGTATTTTGCACGACAATTGTATTAATAAAGTTGTAGTTGTTTACATACCATGTATTTGGCGACTTCGAAATGGGTGTTGTATACCTATTTTGGGGCGCCACGATCGATAATGAGCTTAGGGATATGGTCTCTGGCGAGATCGGGAATAGAACTAGGAGGGAGACGAGAAAATCCTTTCGCTAGTGTGTCCTACCTAAGCTTATTTGTTGGTTGGTCAGAATATAGGGATATTATGTTATATATTAATTTCTTTAATTAACCCTTATTTTATGGCAATATTTGAGAATGGCAACTGAGAATGTTAACAGTGGAGTAAATGAGTTCGTGGAGACACCTTTACTCACCAATCAGGTGAACGTGCAACATGACGACAATGTTTCTCCTGAAAATAACATCACTGATCAGACGATGAACGACGGGATATTTAGAAACTTTTTGCAGTTCATGCAAAATCAAACGAGGGAGACTCGTGTACAAAATACAAGTGGAAATGATAGCAACGCACGGTTTATCACAGCCAAGCAGTTCAAAGACTTGGGACCACCAGAATTCTGGGGAAAACCGGATCCGATTAAGGCGGAGATGTGGGACAAGCAAATTACCAAGATATTCGATGTCTTGGGATGCACAGAAGAACAGAAGGTTCCATTTGCCACTTTTATGTTTCGTAATGAGGTAGATTATTGGTGGGAATCTGTGAAGCGTACCCAGCCAGCCGCACTCAACATGTCTAGGGAAACATTTCAGAAACTTTTCAATGACAAGTACTTTCCTGAAAGTATTCGTCATATGAAGGAAGTGGTGTTTATTAGACTGAAACAAAACAACATGACGGTGTCCCAGTACGAGGCGAAGTTCGCAGAGTTATCCAGGTTTGCACATCATTTGGTGGAGAATGAGGAATGTATGACGCGAATGTTTCTGAGAGGTTTGAAACCCGACATACGTCAATATCCTATTTCTCATAAATTTTCTCTATATTCAGATGTTGTCAACAAGACTCAATTATTAGAGCAAGATAACGAGTACGTTAAACTGAGGGACCACAACCGTGGTCATACTAAAGATGGCTAAATATCGTGAACAACGATAACCAAATGGGAAAGAAAAATACGGACAAAAGCGGTAACCACTCTGGTGGTAGTCATTGTGACAACCCGAATTTTTATAAGTTATTAAAATAAGAATTTAATAATTAAAATTCTTATTATGAGATGTTTTGAGTTTGAGTATGTTTATATACGTACTATATATTTTTGAAATATGTGATCTGGTGTGAAAATATATATATATATATATATATATATATATATATTCATATATTGGGAAAATGAGGTTTAATAGTTAAGTTAACTATTGAAGAAATTAATTGAATTTGGTAATTATTTTAAATATTTATTGAATTAAATAAATATTTTAAATAATTTATTTATTGAGAAAAATAAATAATTTATGAAATTGTGGTATAATAATTTAGTTACGTGTGTATGATAATTAAATTAAAGCAAAGGTAAATTTTATTCTTTGATAATTTAATTTAATGAATTAATTAAATTAAATGAGTTGTTTAATATGAAAGAAAATAAGTATATTAAATAAAGTAATGTTTAAATCTAATTTATTAATTAAATTAGATATATGTAATTATTTATTAATTATAAGTACAATTATAATAAGAGTATAATTATTATTATTATAAGTTATTTAAATTAACTAAAGGTGTGACACATGAAATTATATAATATAATATTATTAAAATAATCCAGTCTGGGGGAATTGGTGTGTAATCAAACGCAACCTTATGACTTTTGATTTATTGTAACTGACACCTATTATAACTAATGTGCGTGAGAGAGAGGGGAGTCAGTTTATTTTACGTGTTCCTTTTCTAAGGTTAAGAACACAGTAGAGAGGGTTAGAGAAAGGGAGAGAATTCTTTGTAATTGAGAAGATAAATTCTGAGAATCAAAGAAGAGGTAGAAGATTAATCAAGCTTCTCTAATCATCTAGCTAATTAAAGGTAAGAATTCTATTTTAAAGTTTCGAGTTCTTAGTTTTGTTTTATAAGTTCTCTGCAATTGAAGTTCTAGGGTTAATTATTGAGAAATTAATTTTTATGTGTATTGGGATTACATAATCTGTTATATGTTGTCTATAGATGATTTTTGAAGTATCGAATTCATGAAAACATGTTTGAAGGTGAAGAACTTGAGTTTTGGTTTTATATATATTACATAGTATGTTTTGGGGTCAAAATTGGTTTTGAATTCATACTTTAAACTGTAAATTGATAATGGGAGTTTTTATTATGTTGAAAAACGAAAAAAACGAAAGTTAAACGAACCAATTTGGTTGAGAAACGAGTTCGTAGCGAATAAATTCGCTAAATGTGTTTAAAACATGAAAATATAGCATGAACACTGAATTGGAACCCTTAAAATGATTTGTTAATGTGTTTGAAGTGTTATAATTATTCTCTAGATGGGTATCTAAGAGTTTAACGAGTCCATCGAATCGAAAATAGACTAATTCGGACTTAAAATGAAAAAGATATGTCCAAAAGCTGCTTTACATATGCGGTTAGCGGTATGCGCCATTCCGTCCGTCTGTGTGTGTGTAGCTGAGCTGGGCATTAGGCGTACATTGCGGTATTGGTGAGCAAAAGGGGCGCGGCCGTGCCCCATGTGTTCTGACTGTGACTACTTTGACCTATTTTGGTAAAACGGTCATAACGTTTTCATACGAACTCCGATTGAGGTGATTCAAGATGATCCGGAACGAGGACGAAGAGACCTACAACTTTTGTTCTTTAAGAGATTTAATTTGAGGTCTTTAAGAAGGGTCAAAATAGTAATCGTTATGACTATTACGTATTCGTAGAGCGATCCGAGGGCGTCGATCGAGCACATACGCAAGTATAGTGCTCCGGACGATGAATTATGTTATTCTAAGTAATAAAACAAGAATATGCATGATAATAGACATGTCATATGGATAAGATTACTTTACTCATAATGGGATGCTTAAGCATGACTTAGTATGTGTTTTAAAAAGAAACTTGAAGATTTCAAAAACAAACCTTGACGAACCTTAAGTCACTTGAGTTCTGACTTTGTAGTTAGCAAATGGTGGAGTTATGCGAGCATAAAATGTGATCTTAAGTTACCTCGTATAAGATAACTTGTATAGCTTGGATAATATGTGTTTTCAAAGAGAAATTTAAAAGTTTTAGAAACTAACTTTGATGAGCATTGTTACTTGCATTAAGACCTTATAAGCAAGCATGTTAGTGTTATTTATGCCTTTGAACATGAATGATATGTGCACTCAACTAGTCAAGCATGACATAAGTTATTTAAGCATGTTTTAAAAGTATTAACTATGCTATGTCTATTTAAATGAGATAGATACATGTGAACATGCGTATTAAAGGTTGTTATTACCAATATAAGGTTTAAAAGCTTATAAACCTTGAACCTTCGTTAAAAGATGTTGTTAAGCCTTATTGATGTAAATAATTCAACATAGAACTATGTAATTCAAAACTAAATGATTTGAAAGGTGAACTTGAAGAAATATCAGAACCTACTTGATGTATGTTTATAATATATATTAGAATGCATAGTAGGTTAGGACTAAACTGAGCAATGAAAAGCTCAAGTCTAGTTTTGGCGAGGAGTAAGCGGCCGCCGCCACTCCCAAGTTAAAATGCAAATACATGACCATGCTGCTTTTGCAAAGTGACCAAGAGCAGTTTATTGACTGAATGGTCTTAAGTTATGGTTATATATTGTCTTTAAGGACTACAAGATATGAAACAAGATTGTTTAGACAAATATGATAATAGAATGAAGTAGTCTCATTGTTATACTAAGTTTAAGTAAAAATGAAACCAAGTTAGGAAACAATATTTGTTTTTATATTAAGAGTGTATGAAATATATGACTAATGGATGTGAATCCATGATTATATAACTGTGTAGGAATACACGAAGTGTAGATAAGCGTTAAACAGTTAAGTCGTAGTTCATAAACTATGAATTAGGCAAGTCTTTTAGTTCCTATTTGCTATATGAACTTGATGATTAACTGTTTTAAATCTTTATTGCAAAGAGCATGACGTGTTATATATATGCTGATTGAGTATCTTTATACCTGTTATATGAACTGTAGCATGTATGTTATATGTTGAGGATGTTATTATGTGCTATGTGATGCATGAAAACTGTTAGATTTTGTTGGGCTGTCGAGCTCAACCTTGCAAATAACCACTTTTGCAGGTTCAAGATTAAAGGTAAAGTTATGTGTTACTTGAAAGACATGAATCAGATGTGATAATTGAATATTTATACACTTTGGTTATGCTATTATTATTTGAACCATGTTTAAGGTTCCGAATAATGTATTAATGTCGAATTGTAATATCTTTTTGCGATGTAAACTATTGTAGTATTAAAATGATTCTGAGATATTTAGATGTAAAGGTTGAAGGTTTTGGGAACGAGGATAGTTTGTAATAGAAAATATTAATTATTCCACAAATTTCAATTGTTGCATTATCGTTTAATGATGTAAAATAAGAGGTTGAATGTATTATTAACGACCGAAGTCGATAATTAAATTGTATGATTTTTGGGGTCGTTACAGTTGGTATCAAAGCTGTAGGTTATAAACCTTAGGTAGGAGTACCCTAGGCTATAAACTTAGAGAATAAAGGAGAAGATGATAAAGAAGTTAAGAATCAAACAGTTATATTTAAGTATGGTACAATTGTACTCTTTAATGGTTGATGTATGGTATCTGGGCTAAACGATTCCTTCATAGAGCGGAGGTATATACGAACTAGCAACTTGGAACCTAGTTTGTTGGTTGTTTGTGGGAAACCACTCAGCGTACCATATTGAAACTATCAGAGACTCGATGTGTACCAAGTATAGAAAATGGATACATATGATGAAAATGTGGAACTCGAATGAAATGTTGAGCAATGTAAATGAAGTTAGAAATTCTTAAAGGAAGAATTGTTATATAAACAAGAAAATTCAAAGAAGAATCTTGAAGAGATATAAAGATAAGAAATGGAAGTTGCCTAACTCCAATAGCCAAGATAACGAATAATGATGAATAAACAAAATCTATAAGATTAAAAGTATAAATGAAATCGTAAATGATGAAAAAGGGAAATAAAGAGGATCGTAAAACAAAACGATCATGAGTTAAGAAAAGAATTTTAAGGGAAATGATTATAGAATAAGATAACGACGTGATCTGTTTAAGTTATAAAATAAAGATGGTCTGCAATGTTTGAATAATCATAGCTTGATGCTATGAAGATAATGTACTATGATATAGTACGAGATAAACTCACAAGGAATTATAGATAATGTGATACGAGGAATTCGTATTGATCAAGTTAAGAACATGTTATGAGTAAGATAGAGTTAGGTGGGATTTTAATTGAGGACTCTTGTGATAGCTGAGTTGTACAAACCTTTGTATGGGTAGAGATTTTGTGCATGTACTTAGTTTATTATATTGATAATCATTGGAATGATGGTGTCGTGCTATCAATGTATATGTGGCGAAAAGGTGATTCTTTTTTCATGTGTGTGTTTGATAGTTAGAAACTATTAAGATTAGTCAGATATTATTAGGATTAGGTGCGGTTCTTAAAACTAATGGATATGGTAAGTTCGTGACTCATAATAATATGGTATGTTTTGAACCCCTCAACGAATGGATGCCTATGGTCTGTCTAGGATAAGTTCTTAAACTCATATTATTGTGGCAAGTTCCTAAACTTCCAATGTGCGGTAAGTTTGATGAACTATATTGGGTAGAAAACGGTTATAGTATAGAGAACATTGATGATGTTGACGATTGATAAAATGGTTAAGTAATGAAGTAATGAAGTAGAGATTGAAGTTGATGGATACCTGGATAATCTAAATCTACTAGCTATGCTAGACTTTCAAAATTTATTAACTTCGTGCTGATGTTTGCACTTCTATTTTTTCGAAAAAACATTGGATCAAATGTTGAAACTAATAAGTTTTAAAAACAATACCGTTATTCGTATGTCTATGCTAATTGCTTCAGCTAGACAAAAATGATTTAAAATATATCAAAATGTATTTTGTTATATCATCAATGCATTATGGAACCTAGTACAGATATGATAAAAATGATGGAGTCATCAATGCAGTACTACTTAGTGTTGGATGTGATCTAACGATCGTCAGCCCACTATGGTATGATGTAGTATGATAAAATCACCAAATGACGGAATCCTCAAACGGACTATAAATACAGTGCGGTATCATGACGTCATAAAAAGATTTTTGAGATTTTTTTGAGATATGAGAATATATATATATATATATATATGTATATTTTGATGTCTGAATTATTATAGAAGTCTATGCTATTTGATTTAGCTAGACGATTATTGAAAGATGTTCATGAAATACAAGCATTTCTTGAAAAGTTATGCCAAACCAAATTTTTTTGGTGCGGATTCAGATGTTGAAAAGCTGAGATGAACAACCCTTTTATAGGGGATTACGCGGAGGCATTTAGATGTTTGTGCACAATACATTGTACGAAGGGATGATCACCCTAAGTATGAGGAGTCCCTATAGTCTTATAACTGTTAAAGTTTAAGTTGAAAGATTACTTATTGTGACGCCCCCAAAATAGGTATACACAACACCCATTCTGAGTCGCCAAATACATGGTACAAAAAGCAAACTACAACTTCAATAATACAAATGTCGTGTAAAATACGACAATATATACTGTGAGTTTAAATATAATATTGTCTTCTAGACAATATCCACATGCAAATAAATCCCCATCATAATTATTGATTCATTATTTTACAAAAATGGTGAGGACTACTAAACAACTCTCTCCTGAACCTTCATTCCATACCCCCGACTAGTACTCGCTACATTCTCGCCTCCCGAGAAGAAAAATGGAACAACAAGGAAAAGGGTGAGCTCAACTAGCCCAAGAAAGAATATTATGACTAAGATAATATACAACAAATTATCGTTAGTCTTCAACAGGAAAAAAATCGATAGAATACAATAGACAACAAGTTTCGAGATCAATATTCGCAATGAAATAATAATTCATAGAAGAGTTACGTAGAGAATGAAATCTACTATAATCTATGAATTTAGCAGTCCATCATCAATATTTTATCCTCAGTAACATCAATCAATATACATCTCGAATCAAATATTCATCTTTTCTACTGTGCCAAAGATATTCATCGATTAGTCATGTTCATTTAAACACTGCTCATCTTTACTTCACAAGTGCCAAAGATATTCTTCGAAATCATTCATCTTTTGCACTACAAAGCAAAGATATTCAATAATATCATCATTTAAGACCGAGGATGATGAAAATATTTTAAAGAAACGAATCCAAAGGAAACAAAATGACAAGGATTAAGGATTAAGGATTCAGTACTTGGTTTTATCCACGCCCAAAAATACCTCAAAAATAATTATAGTGGTGTAAAATTCAAGAATGATCAAAACATGGATACAATCGAGTTAGTATCCGAATAGATATTTTGGACAAAAAGAAGAAATTTTATTTTTCGGTGAATAGTGTCAGATATCGTGAATAGTGCCGTATATCGTGAATAGTAACTCAAACACCAAAAGATAGAAATTCTACAAAAAAACATCTTCACGCTTCATGAATAGTACTCGTGAATAGTAACTCGTGAATAAGAACTCATGCTTAATAGTAACTCGTGAATAGTAACTCATGAATAGTAACCCATGAATAGTAACCCGACATGAAAAAGTTCCAAATTTGATAAAAACTTCAGATCAACATTTCAAAGATAATGATATTGAAGAAATAATATCATTACAAAAAAAATAATATCCCTTACCTCGAAAGATCAAGACTTCTAAATTTAAACACCGGATATAGGCTATGACTTGGACTTGCACCGTATAGCAATACTCAAAGTATACTCAAAATACTCACAAGAATATGCTCGATAATATAGAGAGAGAAAACTTCAGTTTCTGGTGTGATTTTCAATTCTAACCTAAGCACCCTATTTATAGAAATTGCTTAGAACACCAAAGCGAAAAATTTAATATAATATTAATATATTTAATAAATTCTCTACGCCCATCTAGACAATCTGATCTCAGCCATCAAGCACATGTTAAAGATGGCCAACAACATTTGAAAAACGTTTTTCTTAAAAAAAAATAATTAAAACTTCCAAAAATTAATTATTTCAGAGCTTCGGAACTTCAATAATTCATAATAAATAGCCCTTTCATCAGAAAATTCGAATCTCACGAGTTTTTATAGGAAATTCAATTCTCTACAACTTTGCAGAAGAAAGTTTTTCCAAATTCCAAATAGAAATTGACCGAAATCCACAAACGGGCGATTTTACAAGCTATAATCAAATTTCAGTCAATAAATGGGGTCCACCGACATGTTTAACATGTTTTAAACATTTATTGCAACAAAAATACTCTTCCTCTTCGTATACTCATATATCCCACATTCGTTGTAAAAATATCACCGTTAATATATTATTAAAATAATATATTTAAATGAATTATTTTATCAGAAAAAGATAAAATATTAATTTTCAACAATTGTCATTTTAAAAATTTTCTCCATCTATATCCACATAAAATCAATATTTTCCTCATCATATAAATCAATAATTAATTATTCACAAATAATATTACGTAATCACAATATTGACAACCGTGCGCCTCCTCAGAAAGAGGGGGCTTTCCAATAAGAATTTCTTCTTCTTGGCCAAGCAATTAGGTGACCAAACCTCTCCTTAGATGTAACTTTCTAGACATTGCCAATAATGTTATCTAATAATATTATTCGATAATATGAATTATTTCTTCGATAATGAAAGATACTTTGCGTAATGACAATTATTGAAACAACAAAGAATATAAAATATCAACGCAAAGAATTATTAACTCAATAAAATATCGAATAAAGAATTATCGTAACCATTATTGAGTAGTGCCTTCTTACGTAAGAATCAATAATTGGTGCAATACCGCAGCTACCTGCTCAACAACGCTGTAATAGTGTGTTTTAACCACCGGGTATTCCAACAAAGATAATCTGTAACAACTACACCGTTATTTAAAAACAACTTATATTTGTCGCTTTCTTCATCCAATCACTTTTCGTTATGGGGCCCACACATGGTCGCTACTTGTTGTGCGAAATATTCCCCACAAGCATTCTAATATTCCACGACCAAACGAATATTCCCAACGATAATGAATATTTTATAACCACTTGCTTAATTTAAAATATTTGCATATTTAACCCTTAACTATCCACATTAATCAAATCAACCCTTACTATTTCAAAATAATAAATAAAGGAAATTCCTTTTATTTAAAAATTTCGGGTCTTACAACCTCCCTCCTTATGAAATTTCGTCCCTCGAAATTGACGTCACGTATTCTGGTGTTTTGAAAAGGTGAGGATACCTCGCTTTCATTTCCATTTCCAACTCCCGTGTCATTTCCTCTATAGCATGATTCCTCCACAAAACTTTAACTTGTGGTATAACCTTTCATGCAGTAGGACATGCTCCTTCCTATCCAACATCTTGACAGTTACCTCCTCATACGTTAAGTCTTCTGGCTATCTCGTCCTGGTTCTAACTCTATAACGTGGTTCGGTCTTTCACATATTTACGAAGTACGATATGTGAAACACATTATGAACACGAGACATACTCGAGGTAACGCAAGTCTATAGGCTACATTTCCTACTTGGTCAAGAATTTGAAATGGACCGATAAATCGTGGATTGAGCTTTCCTCTCTTCCCAAATCTTGTAACTCCCTTCCATCGAGCAACTCGCAACAATACACGATCCCCTACATTAAATTCCACGTCCTTTCGATGAAGATCCGCATAACTCTTTTGTCGATCTTGTGCCGCTTTGTATACGCTTGTCGAATCATTTGGATCTTTTCTAGTGAGTCATACGTACTAACTCCTGTCCCAACAATGTTGCTTCACCCACCTCATCCCAACATATTGGAGAACGACATTTTCGTCCATATAATGCTTGAATGGAACCATGCCTATATTTGTTTAATAACTATTGTTGTATGAGAATTCCACCAATGGCAAGTACTTATCCCAACTTCCTTTGAAATCTAGGACACGAGTTTTAATATATCTTCAAGAGTTTGAGTAGTCCTTTCGATTGCCCATCCGCTTGAGGATGGTATGCCAAATCAGATCAATGAAATTGCGTGCCCATAGCTTTCTAACCCAAAATCATGAAGTGAATCTTGGGTCACGATCTAAAACTATGGATACTAGCATGCCATGCAATCTCACAATCTCATTTACGTACATACGAGAAAGATGTTCAAGAGAATAAGTCTCTCAGATCGATAAGAAATGAAGCGCATTTGGTTAATCTATCAACAATAACCCAAATAGCATTGATGTCTTGAGAAACCGCAGGAAGACACAGAACGAAATCCATAGTAATGTGTTCCCACTTCCATTCCGGAATCTCAAGTGGTTGCAACGGACCCTTAGGTACAAGATGCTCCGCCTTTACATCGCGTTAGCAAGTTAAACACATCGAGATAAACTTTGCAATCTCTCTCTTCATATTGTTCCACCAAAATGTATGTCAAGATCACGATATATTTTAGTACTTCCAGGATGGATTGCAAATGGCGTATTGTGTGCCTCCATCATAATCTTGTACTTCAAATCAGAGTCGTTAGGAACATAAAGTCTAGAGTGGACTCGAAGTATTCCTTCTTCATCAATTCTCGCTTCGAATAGCTCATTCTTGTACTTTCTTCTTCATACGCATCATCACCCGGCCTGGCTTGAGAAACCTTAACTTTTTCTATTAAAGTTGGCTCTATCGTATACTTGACATCATCGCACTCGTTCCTCGCATATAATCTTCTACTCATCGCGTCGCCTACCACGCTCGCTTTTCGAGGATGGCATGATCGTAACATGTCTTTGAAATGAGTCTCCTCTTGAGTTCTTCAAGCTCTTCCCACATTCCTTGCTCCATTCGAATTTTGTATCTCTACGAGTCACCAAGTTAATGGAATAGCGATTCGAGAATATCCTTCAACGAATCTCCGATAATAACCAACTAAGCCTAGAAAGATACGCCTTTCGATAATCGACTTAGGTTGCTCTCAATCGTGACTCATATCCCAATCTTGGATAAGACGTCCACAATGACACCTATCGATTTACTATCGCATCGAATATGACGTCCCCTACAGAGAGTCTCGCTTAGGTGAATTCCACAAAGGAAGTCACAAGATAAAGGCTCAGTACCAAATTTTATAGTTGAATTTTAACTCCTGAAGTTCAATAGAGCCATTCGATATGAGATTTTAGAAATGAGTTTTGTACTTAGGGTTCAAAGTCGATACAAAATTTAATATCGAGCTTTGGGAGTAAGCCAAGAAATTCTTCGAAAATACGTCGAGAAAAATCAATAACAACAGAATATTATTCAAATCGACGTGTCTTTATTCAAATCCATAACGACTAAGAAAACTTGACATCCGTAATAAACGAATGACTTCATGGCTTGATATGAAAATGTTTGACTACAATGGTTTGATTGCTTGAATTCAATAACAGTTGCTTAGGAATATGAAAACTAACAACCTTACAAAAGCAATCAATTTGGCGTGATGAGTAGTTAACCTTAAAATCAAATCAAAAGCAAATATCTCTATAGAAATAAGGTTAACGGTAATGTGATAGTGCCAACTTGAATCAAGCAAGATTTTTAAACAACGGATGTAATGAAAGTTTCTCTAATGGAGTCTCCACAGATAGGTCAAAGTTTAATTTCTCCGTAGTCAAGTTCAAACGTTGAGCGCAAGTAAGAGAGATAAAAGAATGGGTAGAACCAATATCTAGTAAGGTATATACTTGGCAAGAATTTATAATTAACTAACCTGCGTGCTAACTTCGTTCGGGTTCCTCGCATTTTGACCAATCACAACAAACGCTCTTCCCGAATCGTTGACTTTGACTTTTCTCGATAGTCTTTTGAGTCACCGTCCCCATTGAACTAGGTTTCGCTCATCGTATAATCTCGAGCGATATGTCCTTCCTTTCCACAATTATAGAATACCTTGAACTGTTGTGGGGGGTTTGACCGATATGTCCCTCTTTCCCATTTGTAACATACTGACCGGTAGGTGGTCGTTCTCCTCCCTAAAACTAGTTGCTACAAAGGCCGACGCCTTCACATGGTCGTTGTTGAATCTCCTCTTTTTTTAAAATCTCCTCCCGACTCGCTTCTTCTATTTTCATGGCCACGATTACCACCGAGTGGTTACCGCCTTTGTCCGTATTCTTCTTTCTCCGTTGGTTATCGTTATTCGATGACCTCTTATCTTCTTGGTATGATCCTCGTTATGGTCCCTCGGTTGAACGTACTTCGTTATCTCGCTCTAACAACCGAGCCCCGCTGACAACATCTGAATAGAGAGAAAATTTATGAGAAATGAGATCTTCGACGTATGTCGGGTTTCAAACCTCTCGAAAACATCCGCGTCATCGTTCCTCATTCTCCACCAAATGAGGTGCAAACTCGATAACTCCGCCGAACTTCGCCGCATCGGGGACACCGCCATGTTATTCTCGCTTCTAGTCTAATAAACTCCACTTCCTTCATATGACGACGAATACTTTCGTGGAAGTACTTGTCATTGAATATCATTCTTCAAATGTCTCCCATGACATGCCGAGTGCAAATGGATGGATACGCTTCACGATTCCCACCATGTCTCCTCGCCACGGAACATAAAGGTGGCGAATGGAACTTCTGTTCCTCCGCATGCATCCCAAGACATCGAATATCTTGGTAATTTGTTTGACCCACGTCTCCGCCTTTAATCGGATCCGGCTTCCCCAATGCACTGGTCCCAACTCTTTGAATCGCTTGGGTCGTGACCACCCGTGAATTGCTATCATTTCTCCTCAGTATTTTGAACACGAGTCTCCTCGTCCGATTTTGCATGAATCGCAAAAAGCTTCTAAACATCCCCCTTCATCATCTCGCTTTCGGTGGTGTTGTTCACAGGAGAGGAACATTGCCACCATTGTTACGCTTCTCCTCGTTGGTAAAATACAGGGCATCTCCACGGTCTCATTTACTCCATCATTAATATTCTCGGTCGACATTCTCAAATCTTGTCATAAAACAAGGGTTAATTAAGGAAATCAATATATCACATAATATCCCTATATAATTGACCAACTAACAAATAAGCTTAGGTAGGACACACTAGCGAAGGATTTACTCGCCTCTCCCCCTAGTTCTATTCCCCGATCTCCGCCGAGATCATATCCCTAAGCTCGATACTAACCTGTGACGCCCCCAAAATAGGTATACACAACACCCATTCTAAGTCGCCAAATACATGGTACAAAAAAGCAAACTACAACTTCAATAATACAAATGTCGTGTGAAATACGACAATATATATATGATGAGTTTAAATATAATATTGTCTTCTAGACAATATCCACATGCAAATAAATCCCCATCATAATTATTGATTCATTATTTTACAAAATGGTGAGGACTACTAAACAACTCTCTCTAGAACCTTCATTCCATATCCCGACTAGTACTACTACATTCTCACCTCCCGAGAAGAAAAATGGAACAACAAGGAAAAGAGTGAGCTCAACTAGCCCAAGAAAGAATATTATGACTAAGATAATATACAACAAATTATCGTTAGTCTTCAACAGAGAAAAATCGATAGAATACAATGATGAACAAGTTTCGGATCAATATTCGCGGCGAAATAATAATTCATAGAAGAGTTACGTAGAGAATGAAATCTACTATAATCTATGAATTTAACAGTCCATCATCAATATTTTATCCTCGTAACATCAATCAATATACATCCGAATCAAATATTCATCTTTTGCACTACTGTGCCAAAGATATTCATCATTAGTCATGTTCATTTAAACACTGCTCATCTTTGCACTACGTGCCAAAGATATTCTTCAGAATCATTCATCTTTGCACTACAAAATGAAAGATATTCAATAATATCATCATTTAAGACGAGGATGATGAAAATATTTTTAAAGAAACGAATCCAAAGAAACAAAATGACAAGGATTAAGGATTAAGGATTCTTACTTGGTTTTATCCACGCCCAAAAATACCTCAAAAATAATCATAGTGGTGTAAAATTCAAGAATGATCAAAACATGGATACAATCGAGTTAGTATCCGAATAGATATTTTGGACAAAAAGAAGAAATTTTATTTTTCTATTGAATAGTGCCAGAGTATCGTGAATAGTGCTTGTATATCGTGAATAATGCCATATACGTGAATAGTAACTCCAGACACCAAAAGATAGAAATTCCACAAAAACATCTTCACGCTTCATGAATAGTACTCGTGAATAGTAACTCGTGAATAAGAACTCATGAATAGTAACTCGTGAATAGTAACTCATGGATAGTAACCCATGAATAGTAACCCCGAAATGAAAAAGTTCCAAATTTGATAAAAACTTCAGATCAACATTTTCAAAGATAATGATATTGAAGAAATAATATCATTACAAAAAAAAAAATATCCCTTACCTCGAAAGATCAGTACTTCTAGCTAAAACACCGGATATAGGCTATGACTTGGACTTGCACCGTATAGCAATACTCAAAGTATACTCAAAATACTCACAAGAATACGCTCGATAATATAGAGAGAGAAAACTTCAGTTTCTGGTGTGATTTTCAATTCTAACCTAAGCACCCTATTTATAGGAAATTGCTTAGAACACCAAAGCATAAAATTTAATATAATATTAATATATTTAATAAATTCTCTACGCCCATCTAGACAATCTGATCTCAGCCATCAAGCACATGTTAAAGATGGCCAACAACATTTGAAAAACGTTTTTCTTAAAAAACATAATTAAAACTTCCAAAAATTAATTATTTTGAGCTTGAACTTCAATAATTCATAATAAATAGCCCTTTCATCAGAAAATTTGAATCTCGAGTTTTTATAGGAAATTCAATTCTCTACAACTTTGCAGAAGAAAGTTGTTCCAAATTCCAAATAAAATTGACCAAATCCACAAACGGGCGATTTTACGTGCTATAATCAAATTTCAAATCAATAAATAGGGTCCAATTTACATGTTTAACATGTTTTAAACATTTATTGCAACAAAAATACTCTTCCTCCTCGTATACTCATATATCCCACATTCGTTGTAAAAATATCACCGAATTAATATATTATTAAAATAATATATTTAAATGAATTATTTTATCGAAAAAAGATAAAATATTAATTTTCAACAATTGTCATTTTAAAAATTTTCTCCATCTATATCCACATAAAATCAATATTTTCCTCATCATATAAATCAATAATTAATTATTCACAAATAATATTACAGAATCACAATATTGACAACCAGTGCGGTTCCTCAGAAAGAGGGGCTTTCCAATAAGAATTTCTTCTTACTTGGCAAGCAATTAGGTGACCAAACCTCTCCTTAGATGGAACTTTCTAGACATTGCCAATAATGTTATCTAATAATATTATTCAGATAATATGAATTATTGCTTCGATAATGAAAGATACTGCGTAATGACAATTATTGAAACAACAACAATATAAAATATCAACGCAGCAATTATTAACTCAATAAAATCTTTGAATAAGAATTATCAGAACCATTATTGAGTAGTGTCTTCTTACGTAAGAATCAATAATTGGTGCAATACTGGTAGTGCTCTTGTTCAACAACGCTGTAATAGTGTGTTTTAACCACCGGGTATTCCAACAAGTGATAATTCTAGAATAACTACGCCAGCTATTTAAAAACAACTTATATTTGTCGCTTTCTTCATCCAATCACTTTCCGTTATGGGGCCCACACATGGTCACTACTTGTAGTTGTATGAATATTCCCGACGATGACGAATATTCCACGACCAAACGAATATTCCCCGACGATAATGAATATTTTATAACCACTTGCTTAATTTGAAATATTTTCATATTTAACCCTTAACTATCCACATTAATCAAATCAACCCTTACTATTTCAAAATAATAAATAAAGGAAATTCCTTTTTATTTAAAAATTTCGGGGTCTTACACTTATAACTATGGACATACGCATAACGTTTAAATATTTGTGCACAATACATCGTACGAAGGGCTTAACACTCTAAGTACGGGAGTCCCTATAGTCTAATGACTGTTAATTTTTAACTTGAAAGAGTACTTATAACCGTGGATGTAGTTCAAGGTCTTATAACCCTCAGCATGATTTGGAATCTTTAAAATTCCTGTTGTTCATATCGCTTCCCAATTATTGAGCAATTGTGGAAGATTCTTATTATTCTGAAATGTGAAAGTGGAAAGGATGAGAAAATTAAGCAAAACATAATAATTTCGAAGAATTTTTTTTTTGAAATTCTAGAAAGAAGAGAAATATGAAACTCTTAGAAGAGGAAGAGGTGAGGAATATGGTGATCTTAGAAAGATCCTTAGAGAAAGAATTTGGTTACAGAACCTAATGAATAAATAAATATTAATGTAAATCTATTTTGATAGATTGAATGAATAAAGATTAATAAATAAAATTTCGAGGACGAAATTCTTAGAAGAAAGGGTGAATGTAATATCCCGAGTATTTATGATAACGATCCTTAGAAAAGGAAATAAATGGGTCAAAGAATATATAATATTTGATATATGACTGTGTTTAATTGAAGGTTATGTAATAAAACCTAAAAGTTGTAGAAGAAATGAATGAAGTATATATATATGCAAAACTTTTTGCTAAGTTAACGTGTTGAAGTTATTCAACGATAATTGTGAAAGAGATTCGATGAAATCCTTAGTAAGGTAGGGTTTCGGTGATTCCGAGGATGGAATCTTTATAAGGAGGGAAGGATGGGACAACCCGAATTTTTATAAGTTATTAAAATAAGAATTTAATAATTAAAATTATTATTATGAGATGTTTTGAGTTTGAGTATTTATATATACGTGCTACATATTTTGAAATATGTGATCTGGTGTGAAGAGATATATATATATATATATATATTCATATATTGGGAAAGTGAGGTTTAATAGTTAAGTTAACTATTGAAGAAATTAATTGAATTTGGTAATTATTTTAAATATTTATTGAATTAAATAAATATTTTAAATAATTTATTTATTGAGAAAAATAAATAATTTATGAAATTGTGGTATAATAATTTAGTTATGTGTGTATGATAATTAAATTAAAGCAAAGGTAAATTTTATTCTTTGATGATTTAATTTAATGAATTAATTAAATTAAATGAGTTATTTAATATGAAAGAAAATAAGTATATTAAATAAAGTAATGTTTAAATCTAATTTATTAATTAAATTAGATATATGTAATTATTTATTAATTATGAGTATAATTATAATAATATTATAATTATTATGAATTATTATTATTATAAGTTATTTAAATTAACTAAAGGTGTGACACATGAAACTATATAATATAATATTATTAAAATAATTCAGTCTGGGGGAATTGATGTGTAACCAAATGCAGCCTTATGACTTTTGGTTTATTGTAACAAACACCTATTGTAACTAATGTGCGTGAGAGAGAGGGGAGTGAGTTTATTTTACGTATTCTTTTTCTAAGGTTAAGAACACAGAAGAGAGGGTTAGAGAAAGGGAGACAATTCTTTGTAATTGAGAAGATAAATTCTGAGAATCAAAGAAGAGGAAGAAGATTAATCAAGCTTCTCTAATCATCTAGCTAATTAAAGGTAAGTAATCTATTTTAAAGTTTCGAGTTCTTAGTTTTGTTTTTTAAGTTATCTGCAATTGAAGTTCTAGGGTTAATTGTTGAGAAATTAATTTTTATGTGTATTGAGATTATATAATCTGTTATATGTTGTCTATAGATGATTTTTGAAGTATCGAATTCGTGAAAACATGTTTGAAGGTGGAGAACTTGAGTTTTGGTTTTATATATATTACATGGTATGTTTTGGGGTCAAAATTGGTTTTGAATTCATACTCTAAACTGTAAATTGATAATGGAAGTTGTTAGTATTTTGAAAAATGAAAAGAACAGAAGTTAAACGGACCAATTTGGTTGAGAAACGAGTTCGTAGCGAATGAATTCGCTAAATGTGTTTAAAACATGAAAATATAGCATGAACACTGAATTGGAACCCTTAAAATGATTTGTTAATGTGTTTGAAGTGTTATAATTATTCTCTAGATGGGTATCTAAGAGTTTAACGAGTCCAACGAATCGAAAAATTTACTAATTCGGACTTAAAATGAAAAAGATATGTCCAAAATCGTTTACATGCGGCTAGGCGCAAGGCCTTGCCGCCTGCGTCTGTGCAAGCGTGTAGTCGAGCTGGGCATTAGCGCTGGTGCGTGGTATTGGTGAGCAAAAGGGGCGCGACCGCATTCCATGTGTTTTGTTTGTGACTGCTTTGACCTATTTTGGTAAAACGGTCATAACGTTTTCATACGAACTCTGATTGAGGTGATTCAAGATGATCCAAAACAAGGACGAAGAGACCTACAACTTTTGTTCCTTAAGAAATTTAATTTGAGGTCTTTAGGAAGGGTCAAAATAGTCATCGTTATGACTATTAAGTATTCGGAGGCAATCGGAGGGCGTCGATCGAGCACATACGCAAGTATAGTGCTCCGGACGATGAATTATGTTATTCTAAGTAATAAAACAAGAATATGCATGAAAATAGGCATGTCATATGGCTAAGATTACTTTACTCATAATGGGATGCTTAAGCATGACTTAGTATGTGTTTTAAAAAGAAACTTGAAGATTTCAAAAACAAACCTTGACGAACCTTAAGTCGCTTGAGTTCTGACTTTGTAGTTAGCAAATGGTGGAGTTATGCGAGCATAAAATGTGATCTTAAGTTACCTCGTATAAGATAACTTTTATATCTTGGATAATATGTGTTTTCAAAGAGAAATTTAAAAGTTTTAGAAACTAACTTTGATGAACATTGTTACTTGCATTATAACCTTATAAGCAAGCATGATAGTGTTATTTATGCCTTTGAACATGAATGATATGTGCACTCAACTAGTCAAGCATGACATAAGTTATTTAAGCATGTTTTAAAAGTATTAACTATGCTATGTCTATTTAAATGAGATAGATACATGTGAACATGCGTATTAAAGGTTGTTATTACCAATATTAGGTTTAAAAGCTTATAAACCTTGAACCTTTGTTAAAAGAAGTTGTTAAGCCTTATTGATGTAAATAATTCAACATAGAACTATGCAATTCAAAACTAAATGATTTGAAAGGTGAACTTGAAGAAATATCAGAACCTACTTGATGTATGTTTATAATATATATTAGAATGCATAGTAGGTTAGGACTAAACTGAGCAATGAAAAGCTCAAGTCTGGTTTTGGCAGGGAGTAGCGCGGCCGCGCCACTCCCAAGCTTAAATGCAGCGCGACCGCGCCGTTCTGCAGAGTGACCAAGAGCAGTTTGTTGACTGCATGGTCTTAAGTTATGGTTATATATTGTCTTTAAGGACTACAAGATATGAAACAAGATTGTTTAGATAAATATGATAATAGAATGAACTAGTCTCATGGTTATCCTAAGTTCAAGTAAAAATGAAACCAAGTTAGGAAATAATATTTGTTTTTATATTAAGAGCATATGAAATATATGACTAATGGATGTGAATCCACGATTATATAACTTTGCAGGAATACATGAAGTGCAGATAAGCGTTAAGCAGTTAAGTTGTAGTTCATAAACTACTTAATCGAGCAAAATCTTTCGGTTCTATTTGCTATGTGAACTTGATGATTAACTGTTTTAAATATTTATTGCAAAGAGCATGATGTGTTATATATATGCTGATTTATTAAAGCATGCTGATTGAGTATCTTTATACCTGTTATATGAACTGTAACATGTATATTTTATGTTGAGCATGTTATTATGTGCTATGTGATGCATGCAAACTGTTAGATTTTGCTTGGCTGTCGAGCTCAACCTTGAAAATAACAACTTTTGCAGGTTCAAGATTCAAGGTAAAGTTATGTGTTACTTGAAAGACATGAATCCGATGTGATACTTGAATATTTATACACTTTGGTTCTGTTATTATTATTTGAACCATGTTTAAGGTTCCGGATAATATATTAATGTCGAATTGTAATATCGTTTTGCGATGTAAACTATTGTAGTATTAAAATGATTCTGAGATATTTAGATGTAATGGTTGAAGGTTTTGGGAACGAGGATAGTTTGTAATAGAAAATTTTAATTATTTTGCAAATTTCAATGGTTGTATTATCGTTTAATGATGTAAAATTAGAGGTTGAATGTATTATTAACGACCGAAGTCGAGAATTAAATTGTATGATTTTTGGGGTCGTTACAGTCATGCCCATGATAATAAAAGAAGCAAGTCAGGAGGAGATTTTAAAAAGAGAAGGTATAACAATGACAATATGAAGACGTCAGCACCAACGACAACTGTTTCTAAGGGAGGAGAACGACCACCGGTCGTATGCTATAAATGTGGAAAAGAGTGACACATCAGCCCAAACTGTCCACAACAGTTCAAGTTATGTTATAATTATAGAAAGGAAGGACATATCACTCGAGATTGTACTGTAGCGAAATCAAGTCCAGCGGGGATGGTGACTCAAAAGGCTATCCTAGAAAAGTCAAAGTCAACGGTTCTTGGAAGAGCATTTGTCGTGACTGGTCAAAATGTGAGGAACCCAAACGAGGTGATCACGGGTAAGCTAATCATAAATTCTTGCAAAGTTTATACCTTACTAGATACCGGTTCTACCCATTCATTTATCTCTCCTGCTTGTGCTCAACGTTTAAACTTGACTCCGGAGAAATTAGACTTTGACTTATCTGTGGAGACTCCGTTGGGAGAAACTTTCATTACATCCACTGTTTATAAATCTCTTTTGATCCAAGTTGGCACCATCACATTACCTGTTGATCTTATCTCTTTAAAGATACTTTCATTTGACGTGATTTTAGGGATTGATTGGTTAACTACTCATCATGCCAAAATTGATTGTTTTCTTAAGGTTGTTAGTTTTCATATTCCTAACCAACTTGTTATGCGAATTCAAACACTAAACCACTAAAATCAATCACTGTCATATCAAACCCTAAAGCCATTCGTTTATTAAAAAACGGATGTCAAGCTTTCTTAGCCCATGTTATGGATTTAAATAAAGACACGTCAGATTTGAATAATATTCCTGTTGTTAGTAAATTTCCTGACGTATTTCCTAAAGAACTTCCCGGTTTACCCCCAGAACGTGAAGTTGAATTCTTTTTTGATCTTGAACCTGGTACAAAGCCCATTTCTAAAACCCCATATCGAATGGCTCCTATTAAACTTTAAGAGTTAAAGGTCCAACTACAGGATTTGTTGGACATCGGTTTCATTCATCCTAGTACATCTCCTTGGGGTGCTCCTATTTTATTTGTAAAGAAGAAAGATGGGAGTATGCGACTTTATATTAACTACCAGGAATTGAACCATGTCACCATCAAGAATTGGTATCCGCTACCTCGCATTGATGACTTGTTTGACCAGTTGCAAGGAGCATAATTCTTTTCAAAGATCGATCTTCGTTCTAGATATCATCAGCTGAAGATTAGAACTGAGGATATTCCAAAGACTGCCTTTAGAACTCGGTACGGGCATTATGAATTCCTAGTCATGTCTTTTGGATTGACTAATGCTCCTTCGACTTTCATGGATATGATGAACCGAGTATTTAATGAATATTTAGATCAGTTCGTTGTTGTCTTTATTGATGACATCCTTATATATTCCAAAAGCCGTGAAGATCATGAGCACCATTTGAAGCTGGTACTCCAAAGGCTTCGTGAAAACAAGCTTTATGCCAAGTTGAAGAAATGCGAGTTCTGGCTTGAGGAAGTAGCATTCCTTGGGCACGTGGTGTCAAAACATGGAGTATCTGTTGACCCGGCGAAGATTGAAGCAATACAAAGTTGGGAGCAACCGAAGTACGTAGCTTTCTGGGTTTAGCTGGTTATTATCGGAGATTCTTGGAAGGATTTTCTCGAATCGCTACTTCGTTAACTTAGCTAACTCGGAAGGATACAAAATTTGTTTGGAGCGAGTAATGCGAGAAGAGTTTCCAAGAGCTTAAGAGGAGACTCATTTCGGCACCTGTTCTGATAATACCATCTGGTTCGGATGGATTTGTTATCTATAGCGATGCTTCAGGCAAAGGGTTAGGATGTGTTCTCATGCAACATGGGAAAGTTATAGCCTATCCCTCGCGAAAACTTAAAGATTATGAGAGGAATTATCCTACTCATGATCTAGAGTCAATGACGCAGTCTTTTCAAGCTTAAAGATCTGGAGGCACTATCTATATGGGGAGAAAGTGGAGATATATTCAGACCATAAAAGCCTCAAATATTTCTTCACCCAAAAGGAACTCAACATGCGGCAATGACGTTGGCTCGAGCTGTTGAAAGATTACGACCACACTATTCAATACCATCCTGGTAAAGCAAACATGGTAGCTGGCGCGTTGAATAGAAGATCATATGCTGGAACGAGTGCGATGTTGTTAGCACAAAGGCCTATTTTGTGTGATTTATAAAAGATGAAGATAAAATTCAAGACTCCGAGGACCCATGCGATGATGTCAAGTATACGCATAGAACCAACTTTAATCGATAAAGTTAAAGTTGCTCAAGCCACAGACCCGGAGCTGATGCGTATGAAGAAGAAAGTACAAGAAAGTGTTATCCCAGAAGCAAGAATCGATGAAGAAGGAATACTTCGAGTCAACTCCAGACTTTGTGTTCCTAACGACTCTAATTTTAAGTATAAGATCATAATGGAGGCACACAATACACCATTTGTAATCCATCCTAGAAATACCAAAATGTATCGTGATCTTTGACATACATTTTGGTGGAATAATATGAAGAGAGAGATCGCGAAGTTTATCTCAAGGTGTTTAACTTGTCAACGGGTAAAGGCGGAGCATCAAGTGCCTAAGGGTCCATTGCAACCACTTGAGATTCCAAAATAGAAGTGGGAACACATTACCATGGATTTCGTTACAGGTCTTCCCATGGTTTCTCAAGGCATAGATGTTATTTGGGTTATTGTTGATAGATTAACTAAGTTCGCTCATTTCTTGGCAATACGGGAGACTTATTCCCTTGAACGTCTTGCTCGTATGTACGTAAATGAGATTGTGAGATTGCATGGCATGCAAGTATCCATAATTTTGGATCGTGACCCAAGATTTACTTCACGATTTTGGGTTAGCTTGCAAAAAGCTATGGGCACGGATTTACGATTCAGTTCGGCATACCATCCTCAAACAGACGGACAATTAGAGAGGACTATTCAAACTCTTGAAGATCTATTAAGACTTTGTGTCCTAGACTTCAAAGGGAGTTGGGATAAGTATTTACCATTGGTGGAATTCTCCTACAATAATAGTTATCAGGAAAGTATAGGTGTGGCTCCATTTGAAGCATTATATAGACGAAAGTGAGGCTCTCTAGTATGTTGGGATGAGGTGGGTGAAGCAACATTGTTGGGACCAAAGTTGGTACGTATTACTATTAAAAGATCCAAATGATTTGACAACGTATACAAACAGCACAGGATCGACAAAAGAGTTATGTGGATCTTCATCGAAAGGACGTGGAATTTAGTATTGGGGATCATGTATTGTTACGTGTTGCTCCGTGGAAGGGAGTTACAAGATTTGGGAAAAGAGGAAAGCTCAATCCATGATTTATTGGACCTTTTCAGATTCTTAATCGAGTAGGAAATGTGGTCTATAGACTCGCGTTACCTTCAAGTATGTCTCGTGTTCATAATGTTTTTCACATATCTTTGGTTCGTAAATATGTGAAAGACCCGAACCACGTTATTGAGTTAGAACCGAATTTAAATAGTCAAGATTTAATGTAATGTACGAGGAGGTACCTGTCAAGATCTTGGATAGGAAGGAGCATGTCCTATGCACAAAGGTCATACCACAAGTCAAAGTTTTATAGAGGAACCATGCTATAGAGGAAATGACCTGGGAGTTGGAAACAGAAATGAAAGCGAGGTATTCTCACCTTTTCAAAACACCAGGTACGCACGTCAATTTTGAGGACGAAATTTCATAAAGATGGGAGGTTGTAAGATCCCAACTTATTATAAATGAAATTGAATTTCCTCGATTTATTATTTTGAAATAGTAAGGGTTGATTTGATTAATGTAGTTAGTTATGGGTAAAATGCGTAAATATTTCAAATAAGCAAGTGGTTATAAAATATTCATTGTTGTCGGGGAATATTAGTTTAGTCGTGGAATATTTTTACTGTCAAGGAATATTTGTACGACGGCGTAGCCTTGTGTGGACCCCATAACGAAATGCGATTGGATGAAGAAAATGACAAGTATAAGTTGTTTATAAATAACGGCGTAGTTGTTACCGTTAATACTGTTAGAATACCCGGTGGTTAAAATAGAGTAGCATGCGCGATTGCACAATTATTGATTCTTACGTAAAGAAGACACTACTCAATAATTGTTACGAAGTAATTACTATTCAATATTTTATTTTATTGATTCAATAATTGCTATGTTGATATTTTATATTATTGTTGTTTCAATAATTGTCAATACATAGTATTTTCCATTATCAGATCAATAATTCATATTATTTGAATAATATTATTAGATAGCATTATTGGCAATGTCTAGAAAGTTCTGTCTAAGGAGAGGTTTGATCACCTAATTGCGCGCCAGTAAGGAGAAATCCTTATTATTATTATTATTATTATTATTATTATTATTATTATTATTATTATTATTATTATTATTATTATTATTATTATTATTATTATTATTATTATTATATTATAATAATATAATAATGGTGATATTTTACAATGAATGTGTGATATATGAATAAATGAGGAAGAAGAGTATTTTTGTTACAAAAAATGTTTAAAACATGTTAAATATGCTCGTGGGCCCTATTTCTTGACTGAAATTTGATTATAGCCTGTAAAATCGTCCGTATGTGGATTTCGGTCAATTTCTACTTAGAATTTGGAAAAACTTGAACTTTTAAAGTTGTAGAGAATTGAATTTCCTATGGAATGGACATAAGATTTGAATTTTTCTGATAAAAGTGCTATTTATTATGAATTATTGAAGTTCCGAAATAATTGATTTTTGAAGTTTTAATTATTTTTTTTAAGAAAAATGTTTTTTTATTTTGGTGAGGGGGGCCCACTTGTGTGGCTGATGTTTTGGATCAAAGGAAGTGTGCATAGGAATTTATAAAAAATATATTAATATTTTATTAAATTTTCTGCTTTGGTGTTCTAAGCATTTTCCTATAAATAGGATGCTTAGGTTAGAATTAAAAATCACACCAGAAACTGAAATCTTCTCTCTCTATATTATCGAGCGTATTCTTGTGAGTATTTTGATACTTTGAGTGTTGCCATACGGTGCAAGTTCCTTCAGCGTTATATTTGATATTCCAGCCAGAAGTACTATTCTTTCGAGGCAAGGGATGTTATTTTTTTAAAATGATATTATTTCTTTCAATATTATTATGTCGTGAAATTCTTGTCTTTTTGTGTCAGGATTACTACACGTATACAACACTATTCACGTATACGACACTATTCACGAAAAAATTAAAATTTTTTTTTCTTCGTCTATGTAACAATCCAAAATTTCAAATTGTAATTTAAATATTTATTGAGTGATATAAATATTATTTGAGGTGTTAAATATTTTATTGACATGATGGTTGATGAATCTAAATGTATTAGAGAATTTTTCTAAATTAAACTAATTTATAATTTAGAGAGCTGTAAAATAACATGAGATGTTATACTGTTGTTTTGATTTAATAATTTAAATGATATATTAAATTATTAAATAAAGTTATAATGAAAATTATAATTTTGGTAATATTTGCTAGAATGGTATATTTAAGTAAAGTATAATATGTAATTAATTTAATTGGGTAATATTGGATATGGAGATCCAAATAAATAATATGTGATTATAATTTATAAACTAAAGTGTTTATTAAAATAAATTAAAAGGGTTTAATTTAGTTTTTGCCAAATAAGGCTTAAAAGTATTTTAATTCTTTAAAATTTAAAGAGTTTGCCAAACAAGCCTTGTGGCTTTTGGAATTTCTAATTTTTGAAAATAAATAATATAAATAAAATAAATTAAAATAATAAAATATATGTATGTTATATACGTTAGTAACTGATAATACATTTAGTAGTATTATTAAGGGTTATCAGTTTTGCATTATATTATTACGCATACCAGTTGGTTTTCTTTTACGCATTCTATTTGTTAAAGTAGAGAGAGTTGAGTGAGTTTGAGAGCTTTAGAGAAAATTGAGAGAGAATTACGAATTTTCATAGCAATTCCAATGATTTTTAGCAAGGATTATCTTAGAAATTAAAGGTATATTCCATAATCTCTATATTATAAGCATGTATATAAGTTTTCCGACAATAATTTTCATACTATGTGAATTTTATATGTTTAGAATTGATGTTCTTGAATTAGTTATGATGATTGCATGTGTCTATGATGATTAGATGTGAGACCCCATATTTTATGAATAAAGATTTAAATTTCTCAAAATATTTTTTTAATATTATGGTTTGGATTTGATATAATGTTATAGTTGTGGGTAATATTTACAAATTTTGCAGAGTAAGCAAGTGATTATATAATATTCGATTGGTCGGGGAATATTCTTTTTATCGAGAAATATCCGTACGACGGCACAATCATTAGTGTACCCCACAACGGAAGTATTGTCGTAGTTAGAAAATGACAGAATTATCTTTTTATAAAAATAACAGCGAAAGTGTTACCGTTAAAATTGTTAAACTACCCGGTAGTAAAAGTACAGTAATACGCGTGGTTGCATAGTAGCACATGGTATTGATTATTGATGCTTACGTAAGAAGTCTCTAAGTTATACTCAATTATTGCTATAGTAATTGCTGCATCATATCTCTAATATTATTGATTCAATTAAATCAATAATTGAGACGACAAAGTTATTCATATTATTATTTTTAATATTGACAATGTCTAGAAGTTCTGTCAAGGAGAGGTTTGGTCACCTAATTGCGCGCCAATAAGGATAAATCCTTATCGGAAAGCCCCCTCTTTCCTAGGAACGACCTGGTTGTTAAATATTGAGAGTTATAATTTTAATGATGAATAAGTTCGTGTTGATTAAAGATGAAATTGATAGTTCCATTGTGTTGGAATTATTAGTGTTAGTGGAAATTGACATTTATTTTGATGATAATTGATGTCTGGAGGTTATATTGACCAATTGTGTTATTAATCGGATAAATGAACAATTAATTGCTACTAATTCACATGCTTATATAACTATTTGTTCACATGTGTGTACTATTGAATCACATTCTTGGACTATTAGGGGAGTTGGTACAAGATTGATAATACTTGCATGACTAAGTAAAAAATAGAGGTATAGATGGAGGTACTTATCTTTGTAATTAAGTATTTTCACATGATTATAACTATTGATTCACATGATTGAACTATTGATTCACATTATTTACTATTAAGGGAGGTGGTGCAAGTTTGATAATACTTGCAGGACTAAATTAAAAATGAAGAAAAAATGAAGGTATTATACTATAATATTTTGCGCCCCAAAACGTGCAATTATCAAAACTATATTTTCCTATAAATAGAAGCTCATTCTTCCTTCATTTCTCACCAATTCACTAAAGCTTTAGAGAAATTATTATAGAGACAAATTATAGAGAGAAAGAAGAAGAGAAGTCTGCTACCTCATTATTCCAATATCCAGTTTCTTCTAAGGTAAGGGGTATTATTTCTTTCGTATTCATGAAGAGAGCTATTGTTATTTCATTCCTTATTATTATGTTGGAATAACTTTGTCCATCAAGCAATCGTATACATGGTGAAATTCTTCTATTATTCCATTCTTTATTATTACATTTGAAATATCTGTTTGAGCGGTTTCTTGCATGACACAGTTCCATTCTTTATTATTTTGTTGGAATATCCATGCATCTGTGCTGCTTTTCATGACCTTTGGTTCCATTCTTTATTATTACATTGGAATATCTTGTCTGCATGCGGTTTCTGCATGACACAGTTCCATTCTTTATTATTTTGTTGAGAATAACCTGTCTGTGCGGTCTATCGCATGCATGGTGAATTCTTCTATTATTCCATTCTTTATTATTCTGTTAGAATAATCCGTCTATGTGGATTACCGCATGTATGGTGAATGATCCTTTGTATTCATATGAATAGTATTTTTAGTCAAAAGGGGTTTCTACCAGGGGCAATTTTGTAATTTTTTTAACCCTAAAAAATTCTGGAAAATTTGAAATGATAATTTGATGAGTTTTCTAGATTGTGTCCAAAAATGGCGATTTTTGGATGTATAGATTAAGAGGTATGGATTTTATGGGAAAATACTATTTTCAAAGTAAACCCTTATAACTCCTTGTGGTTAACTCCAAAATTGGTGAAATTTTTATTGGGAGTACATGTATATAGCAGGAGTATACCTTGTAAATTTTGGAATTTTTGGACAAAAGTACAATTTATGATAAATGTCTAAATATTCGGTAGTTTTGGCCATATAAAAATAGTAAATGAATTTTAAAAATTCCGAAAAAAATATATGTTCAATATGGGACCATATTTTGCTAAATCCCAGAAAAGAAATATTTTTGGGACTGATTTAGTATTTTTCATGAAAATGAACTAGTTATGAGTAAATAAATTAAATATGTTATGTGAACTAACAAAATTGGAAAATAGGATTTTATGGCTTGGGAATCCTATATAGGGTATATGCAGATTTTTGATGAAGGATTTGATCATTGGTGGTGAAATCTTATGAGTATGGCATTTATGAATGATTAAATGCATTATTTGGTAAAGTGTAAATAATTGAAATTAATTGTTTATAAGATTAAGAAGTGATTAAAATATTTTTATAATATTAATAATATTAGATGATGAGTTTATTAAGTGATTGATAATATTTGGATAAATTTAAAGTCTTTAATATTTATCCTTGTTTTCGTTTGATTAATGCTTATATCATTGTCATCATCCTCATGCTTATATTGTGATGAAAGTCATCTTTGGCTTACGTGCATAGATGGACTTGGTAGGATTATGACCAGGGATTATTCAGTATAATTATGACCTGTAATGTTATAAATGATGTGGTAGAAGTCCTTAGTGGTCTGTAGTGCATTGATGGACAATTTTTGTGTATGATTATGACCAGGGATTATTCGGTATAGTCATGACCTTTGATGATTTAATGAATATCCTTGGCACGTAGTGCAAGGATGATTCGATTATGTGGTTTAGTTATTATGTTGAGTCTCAGCGATAAAAATTGATGAAAACATTTTAAAACATAGAAGATAGTAGATATCATGCTCTACTTGACTCTTCTAATGGATTGCTTATTCCACTGCAGTTAAACTTGATGTCTATTATATTTTATCAGTTTAACATTGTTGAAAACTAATGATAATTTATTCTGCATTATCTTAGTCATAATATTTCTTACTGGGCTACTTGAGCTCACCCTTTCTTTCAATTATTCTCTTGAAAATGAGAATATAAATTTGGGGACGAGTTGGGGAACGGAGTGATGGTCCAGATGATAGTATTAGCAGTCCTCACTATTCTGTTAAATAGTGTGATAATAAATGTAATGAGGACTCCATTGAGTGTGGATATTGTCTAGATGACAATATTTGTATTAAAACTCATAGCATTGTTTTGTCGTATATTACACGATGTTTGTATAATTAAGTTTGTATTTGTATTTTGTACCATGTAAGTGGTGACCCAAGATGGGTGTTGTATACCTATTTTGGGGTCGTCACAGTTGGTATCAAAGCTTAGGGATATGATCCCTGGCTGAGATGTGAGACAAGAACTAGGAGGGGAGAGGGGAATTGCTTCGCTAGTATGACCTACCTATGTTTATTTGGTATTTAATTGGTCGGTCAGAGTATAGGGATAATATGTGATATGTCAATTAACCCTTGTTTTGTGACAGTGTTTGAAAATGTCATCTAAAAATGTTGAGATAAGCAATGGAGAAAAATAATATGACTGTATCGCAGTACGAAGCTAAGTTTGCGAGTTATCCCTATTTGCATCCCATTTAGTCGATAATGAGGAGCGAATGACGCGAATATTTCTAAGAGGTTTGAAACCCGATATACGTCAATACCTCGTTTCTCATAAACTTTGTTTATATTCAGATGTTGTGAATAAGGCTCAGTTATTGGAACGCGATAATGAGTTAGCACAACCAAAAGGTAACAACCAACAACACGATAATAATCGTACCAGTGGTAACGGTCATCGAAACAATGATGACCATCGTGGGGGAAATTATCATGCCAAGAATGGTAACCACTTTGGTTGTAATCATGGCCAAGATAATAGAAGTGAAAATTTCAAGAAAAGAATGTCATTTAGCTCGATTTTATCGTATAGTGAAGTCAAGTCCAGCTAGGACGGTGGCACCAAAGGCGGATATGGACAAAACAACGTCGGTGGTTTCAGGAAGAGCATTTTTTCGTGACTTCTCAAAAAGCGAGTAACTCAAACGAAGTTAGCACGGGTTAGTTAATTATAATTTTTTGTGAAGTCTATACCTTATTAGATACTGGTTCTACCCATTCTTTTATCTCTCTTGCTTGCGTTCAATGTTTAAATTTGACTCCGGTGAAGTTAGACTTTGACTTATCTATTGAAACTCCGTTAGGAGAAACCTTCATTAAATGTGCTATCCAAGTCTTGGATGAGAGTCACAGTTTTGAATGATATTTCTATTGTTAATAAATTTCTTGACGTGTTCTTGAAGACTTCTTAGCCTACCCTAGAATGTGAAATCGAATTTTGTATTGACCCCAATACAAAACCCATTTCTTCAACCCGTAAATATTTCTTCACCCAAAATGAATGTATAATGCGCCAAAGACAATGGCTCGAGCTATTGAAGGTTTCGACCATTCAATATCATTGTGGAAGAGCGAACGTGGTAGCTGACGCATTGAGTAGAAGATCGTATGCGTTTATGAGTGCGATGTTGTTAACACAAAGACCCATTTCGTATAACTTACAAATGATGTAGATAAAGTTAAATACTCTAGGGACCCACGTGAAGATAACGAATATACGATTAAAATCGACTTTAATCGATAAAGATAAAGCCGCTCAAACTACACACCTGGAGCTGATGAATATGAAGAAGAAGGTTCAAGAAGGCGTTATTCTAGAAGCAAGAGTCGATGAATAGAGGAAATATCAACCCTCGATTTAATTGTCCCATTTGAAATCCTCGATCGAGTAGGAACTGTGGCCTATACACTCGTTTTATCGCCAAGTATGTTGCGTGTTCATAACTTTTTTTTTTCATATCAATGTTACGTAAATATGTGGACGAACCGAACGACATTATTGAATTAGGATTAGATGAGATAGCAAAAGATTTAACGTATGAGAAGATACGTGTTAAAATCCTGGATAAGAAGGATCATATTCGACACTCAAAGGTTATACCTCAAGAGTTAGAATATGAAATGAAGTCAAGGTATCCTTATCTCTTCGGCATACTAGGTACGTACATAAATTTCGAGGGCAAAATTTCATAAGGAGGGGAGATTGTGAGACCCCAAATTTTATGAATAAAGATTTAAATTTCTCGAAATATATTTTTTTAATATTATGGTGTGGATTTGATATAATGTTATAGTTGTGGGTAATATTTACAAATTTTACAAAGTAAGTAAGTGGTTATATAATATTCGATTGGTCGGGGAATATTCTTTTTGTCGGGGAATATCCGTACGACGACACAATCATTGGTGGACCCCAGAACGAAAGTATTGTCGTAGTTAGAAAACGACGGAATTATCTTTTTATAAAAATAACGGCGAAAGTGTTACCGTTAAAACTGTTGAACTACCTGGTAGTAAAAGTACAATGATACTGTGGTCAGATAGTAGCACACGATTGATTATTGATGCTTATGTAAGAAGTCACTTAGTTATACTCAATTATTGCTACAGTAATTGCTGCATCATATCTATAATATTATTGATTCAATTATTGTCACAGTATCATCTGCATAATATGTTATATTATTAAATCAATAATTGAGACGACAAAGTTATTCATATTATTATTTATAATATTGACAATGTCTAGAAGTTCTGTCAAGGAGAGGTTTGGTCACCTAATTGCCAGCCAATAAGGAGAAATCCTTATCGGAAAGCCCCCTCTTTCCTGGGAACGACCTAGTTATTAAGTATTGAGAGTTATAATATTAATGATGAATAAGTTCGTGTTGATTAAAGATGAAATTGATAGTTCCATTGTATTGAGATTATTAGTGTTAGTGGAAATTGACATTTATTTTGATGATAATTGATGTCTGGAGGTTATATTGACCAATCGGGTAATTAATCGGATAAATGAGCAATTAATTGCTACTAATTCACATGTTTATATAACTATTAGATCACATGTGTGTACTATTGAATTACATTCTTGTACTATTAGGGGAGTTGGTGCAAGATTGATAATACTTGCACGACTAAGTTAAAAATGGAGGTATAGATGGAGGTATTATACTATAATTCGTATTTTTACATGATTATAACAATTGATTCACACGATTTAACTATTGATTCACATTATTTACTATTAGGGGAGGTGGTGCAAGTTTGATAATACTTGCATGACGAAATTAAAAATGATGAAAAAGAGGAAGGTATTATACTATAATATTTCGAGCCCCAAAATGTGCAATTATCGAAACTATATTTTCCTATAAATAGAAGCTCATTCTTCCTTCATTTCTCACCAATTCACTAAAGCTTTAGAGCAATTATTATAGAGAGAAATTATAGAGAGAAAGAAGAAGAGAAGTCTGCTACCTCATTATTCCAATATCCAGTTTCTTCTAATGAAAGGGGTATTATTTCTTTCGTATTCATGAAGAGAGCTATTGTTATTCCATTCCTTATTATTGTGTTGGAATAACCTGTCTATACGAAGTACTGCATACATGGTGAAATTCTTCTATTATTTCATTCTTTATTATTATGTTGGAATAACCTGTCTGTGCGGTTTACGCATGACCTGGTTCCATTCTTTATTATTCTGTTGAGAATAACCTGTCTGTGCGGTCTATCGCATTTATGGTGAATTCTTCTGTTATTCCATTCTTTATTATTTTGTTAGAATAACTTGTCTATGTGGATTACCGCATGCATGGTGAATGATCATTTGTATTCATATGAATAGTATTTTCATTCAAAAGGGGTTTCTGCCAGGGGCAGTTTTGTAATTTTTCTGGCCCTAAAAAATTCTGGAAAAATTTGAAATGATATTTTGATGAGTTTTCTAGATTGTGTCAAAAAATGGCGATTTTTGATGTATAGATTAAGAGTTATGGATTTTATGGGAAAAGACTATTTTCAAAGTAAACCCTTATAACTCCTTGTGGTTAACTCCAAAATGGGTGCAATTTTTATTGGGAGTACATGTATATAACAGGAGTATACCCTGTAAATTTCGGAATTTTTGGATAAAAGTACAATTTATGATAAATATCTAAATATTCAGCTGTTTTGGCCATATGAAAAATAGTAAATGAATTTTGAAAATTACGAGAAAACTATATGTTCAATATGGGACCATATTCTGCTAAATCCCAGGAAAGAAATATTTTTGGGTCTAATTTAGTATTTTTCATGAAAATGAACTTGTTATGAGTAAATGAATTAAATATGTTATGTGAAGTAACAAAATTGGAAAATGGGATTTTATGGCTTGGAAATCTTATATAGGGTATATGCATATTTTTAATGAGGGATTTGATCATTGGTGATGAAATCTTATGACTATGACATTTTTGAATGATTAAATGCATTATTTGGTAAAGTGTAAAGAATTGAAATAAAATTTTTATATGTTTAAGAAGTGATTAAAATATTGTTATAATATTAATAATATTAGATGATGAGTTTATTAAGTGATTGATAATATTTGGATAAATTTAAAGTCTTTAATATTTATCCTTGTTTTCGTTTGATTAATGCTTATATCATTGTCATCATCCTCAAGCTTATATTGTGATGAAAGTCATCTTTGGCTTACGTGCATATTTGGACTTGGTATAATTATGACCAGGGATCATTCAGTATAATCATGACCTATAATGTTATAAATGATGTGGTAAAAGTCCTTAGTGGCCTATAGTACAATGATGGATAATTTTTGGTATGATTATGACCAAGGATTATTCGGTATAGTCATGACCATTGATGATTTAATGAATATCATTGGCCCGTAGTGCAGGGATGATTCGATGATGTGGTTTATTTATTATGCTGAGTCTCAGCGATAAAAATTGATGAAAACATTTTAAAACATAGAAGATAGTAGATATCACGCTCTACTTGACTCTTCTAATTGATTGCTTATTCCGCTACAGTTAAACTTGGTGTCTATTGTATTTTATTAGTTTAACATTGTTGAAGACTAATGATAATTTATTCTGCATTATCTTAGTTATGATATTTCTTACTGGGCTTGTTGAGCTCACCCTTTCTTCCACTGTTCTCTTCAGGAAATGAGAATATAGCTGGGACGAGTCGGGGAACGGAGTGACGGTCCAGATGATAGCATTAGTAGTCCTCACTATTCTGTTAAATAGTGTGATAATAAATGCAATGAAGACTCCATTGAGTGTGGATATTGTCTAGATGATAATATTTGTATTAAAACTCATAGCATATGTTTTGTCGTATATTACACGACGTTTGTATAATTAAGTTTGTATTTGTATTTTGTACCATGTAAGTGGCGACCCAAGATGGGTGATGTATACCTATTTTGGGGGTCACACTAAATATTATGTTTAAACAATAATTTCATGCTAATTTCGGTTTACAGTAAAAGAAAATGATGTCAGTGTTTATGTTCTTCATATAGCTTGAGTAAGTATCAATTTTAGTGGCCAATTCGTATGTGAAACTGTAAATTGACTCTTGTATATGGTAGTTCATTAAGATACGAACATAACGTAATTTGAATGAGATGATTTGGTCATGTATTGAACTCATAGTGATGATTTTTAGGGTGAATGTCAAGAAAATTGAGTTTTTCATGAAAACATGAAAATTGAGAAATTAAAATAGTTTTATTGGTTGTTAAATTGTGTTAAGTGGTTGTATATGTTAGCATATCTAATAGATAATGTGGTTCTAAACCAATGTGTAGGTGAACGTGAGTTTAATATTATAGCTTACGCTTGAGGCAAGTTTCTAAACCCTATCTTTTTACATTGAGAAAGTTTTATAACTCTACACTTTCGTTGAGTTAGTTCTATTACTATATTGTGTAACTTTATTCTTTTGATTGAGCAAGCTTATTATCTTAACTGTAACATTCCTGAATTTTTAACTGTTATATTAAATATTTATTGAATTATTTAAGTATTTAATGAATGTGTTCATTGTTGAATAATTGTTAATTATTTGTTAAATAACTAATTAAGGAAATTAATTATTATATGTTAATTTAATTTAAGTATTAAGTTAGAGAGTTTTGATTAATTGAATTATTATACTTTTATTTGAATTTGTAATTAAAAGGATGTGTTAGTTGATTAAATAAAGTTATAATTATATAGAAAATTATAATTTTGTGGTATTGATTTATGTGTTAAAGTAATTTAATAAATTGTTATATTAGAATTAATTTAATTAAATAAAAGTGTGACAAATAACCTTTATTAAATGATTTATTAAAATAACTTAAAAGAGTTTAATTCAGTTTTGCCAAACAAGGCCTAATGCCTATTGAGTCTTTATTCTAATTGAGTTTTACCAAACAAGGCATAAAGATTAATTGATTATTTTTTAGTGGTTAGCCAAACAAGCCTTATGGCTTTTTGCTTTCAAAACTTGGATAACTGATATCAGTTATAATTATATTTATATTATATAATTAATATATATTATATCTTATACGTTATATTCTAAGACGTAGAATTAGAATAGAGAGGAGAAGAGAGTTTACAGAGAGAAAAGAAGAGAGGAAGAAAGGCTAGGGAATTGGAGAGAAGAAGAAGCTTGAGAATCAAAAGGGTTGGCCATCATCTTCTTCAAACAAGGTATCATCTAAACTCTATTATTGTTTTTCTTTTCAAAGTTATAGTTGTATTTTCTCTCCCAATTTTCTCTATAAAAGTTTTGTAGAAGTTGATTTTTTTTTTGTTATGTATGTGATTTTATATGATAATCTAGTGTTGTTAAACTATTTTCTTAAGCTATAATTGAGAATAGTCAAAGAATTTATATTATGTATGGGTTGTGAAGAAAAGCTATTTTTATAGAGAGTTTTTGTGAATATATATTGTTTAGTTTAAGGTAGAAATTAAGGGTTAATTAGTTGCTTAGTTGATAAATTGACTATTAAATTTGATAGAGTATGTATAAACATTGATAAAATGCTTTGAATTAACTGTTTTGGTTGAAAAATAAAATCACAATGTTTATTTTCATTAAAAACATCAAAAAGTGAGTTTTTATCAAAAACAATGGAATTGTATGTTGTAAATTCATTGTTTATGTTTTTTTTATGGGTAGAAACATGTTAAGAGTCTTTGAATTATGTTTATATGAAGTCTCTATATGAATTACACATTAATTAGACTATTAGAAAGTAGCTTGTAGGCCAAAATTGGCTTTTGTTCATCTTTTGTCAAGCCGTCATCAATCAAGACTACAGGTTTAGTCTTTATGCCATGACTTTGCAATCTGAACATTCACGCCAGTAGTGTCTTTATGCACCAAGTAGTTGCGGATCGGTAGTATAAATGTGGCGTAGAAGCGCCATCATCCATCATGCAAATAACCAACCACAAAGATATAAACTTTGCGCCAACAATGCGAGTTAGCAGAATGGTCTGACAGTGTTAATTTAGTACTCAAAGTCTAAAGGAATGGTTATGTGTTAATAATAGGACTATTAAGTTATGATTTTAATATTTCTATATCTAGAATGAACATGTTATTAACAATTAACTTGTTTTATAATTTGATTATGTGATTAAATAATCAAACCTACATGATGAATGTACTTAGTTATGTTTGTAAAGTGGTAGTGACTAGCTATGTCATGATGACATATGTATATAGAATATTGTGATTCAAATTGTTCGGTTTAATCTACGAGCAAGGCAAGTTCTCTAATCTATTTTCTTGTTGAAGCAATTATGGTTTCCAATTCGATTACCTTATAAATGATGCAAGCTTTCTAAACTTTGATTTTTATATTGAACAAGTTATTCTTGTATTTAACTTGTTGTTTAGCATACACAATTATACATACTAATGTTGAACAGTTTTATCGTTCAAATTGCTACGCATGATTAGTATTCAATTTTAAATAACCTTGGCTTAACATTATTCAAGCAAGGTGTGTTATAGTTATTCAACTTGTATGATATTAAATTATTCCTAAAGCATGACTTTAATTTACCATGTTGATTCAATTACGATTATTCTATAGTATGATGTTATTGGTTTCATTCAACTAGTCCTTAGATGATGTTCGTTGAATTCCAAATTACCCTGAAATGTATCCAAACCAAACCCACTTTGGTGTGGACTTGTACTCTAAATACTGAGATGAACAACCCTATTATTAGGGGTAACTTATGCTTAGCTTTGAAATGTTTGTGCACAATACATTATACGAAGGGCTGATCCCCCTAAGTACGAGGAGTCCCTATAGTCTTACGCCTGTTAAAGTTTAAGTTGAAATATTACTTATAACTATGGACATAGTTCGTGGTCTTAGGACCCTCAGTTATATATTTTAGAATGTTGATAAATCATATTGTTTAATTCTATCGAGCCTCTTATTTGATAGTTGTTGTAAAGATTTTTCATTCATTGTTGTTTCAAGTGAGCTTTGTTTGCTCACTCTTGCTTATATAACTATTACAGTTAAAGATGAGAAGGTTGATGTACCTAGCACTAGTAAGGGAAAAGGAAAGATGAACAAGTGTTGAAGACTTGTAATGTGTTGATATTTGATTATCAGATTTTAAATTGAATGGTTGTAAAGAATTATATTAATTTTCTGCATTTGAATGATTGTATTTAAAGGTTAGATAACCTGGGAGATTTTTATTATGTAACCCTTTAATGTGAAAGGTTTTATTTATCCAATTTTATTGTGATGGGTAGTTAGATATGAATGTTTGATTTAGTGAGCATCAAATCCTGTGGGAATGAAGTACCTGGGTTTGAGGGTGTGAAGTACCTGGGTTTGGGGGTGTCAAGTACCTGGGTTTGGGGGTGTCACATTAACTGTTATTGAATAAGTCAATTGTTCCTAAAAAATTCATTCGAGCAAACTTTAACTCTAATGTTATTTGAAATTCTCATTTGATTGATTCATTCTAACTTGTTTATAGTTAAGCAAGTTTCTTAAGTTCTATTATTGTATAATAAACGCAGTTTTTGAACTCTCGTCTCTATTATTGAACTATTTTATTTCTTTGCATGAGTTAATACCTTGTTGGGCAAGTTTTTAGTTTCCAGCTTGCTATCAGTTAATGTACGTTCAGTAATTTCAATTCTAATGTTATAAGACTCTAACCTTAGCTTATTTACTGTTCAAGCAAAGGTTAACCATTTTATTCATTTTATTGAATACTTATGCTCTATAGTTATTTCAAGCATGAGTTTAATATGTATAATCAATTCATTTATGAATCTCAATTGTTCTATGTTATGTTGTTATTAAACATCTGTTGTGATTATCAAACACTATTTATTCAACTAGCCCTCTAGTTGATGTTCGTTAAACTTCAAATTACCCTTGAAAGCTTATCCAAACCAAACTCTCTTTGGTGCGGACTTGTACTCTAAATACTGAGATGAACAACCCTATTATTATTAGGGGATAATTTACGCTTAGCGATAAAATGTTTGTGCACAATACATTGTACGAAGGGCTGATCCCCTTAAGTACGAGGAGTCCTTGTAGTCCTATGACTGATTAGGATGGTGAGATAGAGACAGACGAGGAGGATTCCTTGGAGTTGCCACAAACGGATGAAGAGGACAAGGAGGAAAGGATTCCATTTAACTCGATAGCTGGCCGTATATACGATGAGGTGCATGACCACACCGTGGAACTTCAAGATACTGTCGAGGAGTTTCAAGAGATAGTAGCTGAACAATAGACCTTGATGGCATAGGTGGACGACGAGATCCAGGATCGAGAAGAACGACTGAACAATGTTGAAGAGAAGCTGATTCACACTGAAGGAGAGAACGAGCAAATGAGAGCAGAGATTACAGAGTTGAAGAGCAAGTTGAGAGAAGAATCTGCAAAAAGGGCAAGAGCTGCAGACGCGTACAGTGAAGCTTATCAACAAGCTGGAATAGCGGAGAGGGACGCACAAGCAAAGAGAAGGAAGATGGAAGAGATGAATAATGTGTTCAACATCGCGATCAATCGAGCTAAAGATCGGGTCATGGGTTACCCAATTCAGTTTGAGACACTGCCATTGTACATACTAGATCGTCGAACCATGTTTCGAATTATGGAAGAAGAACGTCGTAAGGCTTTGCAGTATCTTAATAGGACATCGTAGGGAGTGTACTTGATTTATGATTTATGTTATGATAAGTAATATGTAAATCCCAAGTATTATGCTACTTATGGGATATGATTGTAAACATCGGGATTTTTGAGTGTCCCTTTTCGTTACTTGTTCTTTGGTGTTCTCATGTTAATGTGAAATTTGTTTAAAAAAATAAGTGAAAAGGTCCCATATGTATAATGTAAACGATTGGACTTTAAGAGTCACCAACAGGTGTATTTAATCGGTTGCACTAACGCAACCAAAAAAAGGCTGCACATTGACCCAATGATTCGACATCGCTAAATCAGTCTGTGAAACCGAGATTCATTTTGGGTTCGGGGGCTTGATTATGCGGAGGGAAGGTGTTAGGCACCCCCCGACATCCATGTTACCATGGTGACCGCCACTTTTCAAAGAAATTATTATATGAATGTGTGTGTGTGGATCAATGTGCAATTATTTGAAAGTAGTGTGAAGCCTCGTTCGCACCTATATACACAAGGTTTGAATTTTATATGAAAATTCAGTTTTAACAAAGATATATCAATGAAGTTTTGTATAAGAGGTTTTTCAAACCTTGTGCTCAATAAGAATTGAGACCTTTTCATACTTCCATTTTATTATTAAATGTTAAACATGTTTTTTTTATTTTCGAGATGCAAAGCATTCTCGAGAAAAATAATATCTGTGAATCTTAGAACTCTTTATGGGCATGACAACCATCCAAGGAAATTCGAGACATCAGAAAATAATGTACAGTCGCTACAGTAGAAGAATGTCCATCATGGGAACCGAATCTAGATTCAAGAAATCAACTCAGTGATCACATGATTCCTAGGCTCACATATATATATGGAAAGCGATGAAGCTTATATATATATATAAAAGTGATATATATATATATATATATATATATATATATATATATATATATATATATATATATATATATATATATACATGATCAACCACCACAAATCAACTCCATGGGGATCGAAATGTAAATAAAGTAGTAAATGCTATCAACTGCCACGAAGTGAACTCCAGGCAGGACGAAATGTAAAAAAAGTCAGAAAAAGCCACGGAGGAAACTCCAGGCCTGACAGGAATGTAAATATATATATATATATATATATGTACAAATATATATATATATATATATATATATATATAAAAAGTAGTAAATGCACTTGGATGTGAATCTAGGCTCATCGAATATGTCCGATAATAATTATATATATATATATATATATAATAAGTAATTAAACGTCTTTATATATAAAATCCAGGCTCATCGATGTGAGTTTGACCACGGTTTATATATATATATATATATATATATATATATATATATATATATATATATATATATATATATAAAAAGCAATCCAAGGCTCCACACATCAAGTTCAGGCTCAATCGAGGCATAACTCGATAATGTTAGTCCATATATATGAAATATATACATATATTAGTATATATATATATATATACATAGAAATGAAAACCACGAACCGAAGTCTGGGAAAATGCACACAACACGGCTCTCAATGTGTATAACAGTGTGTGATATATGAGAAGAAGGCTTTATAAAATGTAAGAAGGCTTACAGTGGGCTGCCAAAGTAGACTTCTATGACTTTAAATGGATAAACACTTAGCTCCCGCCGGATAAAAGATAGTTATATGTGAGCTAACTAGTGGTTAAAGAAGAGGAAACACTCAAAAGATGTGTATGCCAAGTAAAATGGACAGGGCTTCCTCGCCTTTTTCCTTCTCTCCCTCTCTTCAAATGGTTGACCCCCAGCCTATATTTATAGACTGATGGTCGCAGGTACACCTGCGGCTGGTCGTGGTGGACCCGAGCCTCGCGGGTTCTATCGTGTCATAGTTCGTGCACTCATGCAATGTAATGTCCGCTTGAACTTGCAAAACTTCAATTCGAGCATTCGAACGAGGTATATCTGACCTTCTTCGGACCGCTGGTGTCGAGAGTTATGCAATGACATGGATTAGAGGTTGTACGAAGTCAGGAAGAGGGGTCTATGCCCATTGTCTTCAAGCTTCAAATTTTATCCAAAGTACTGCCACACGTAATAGTCACTCGGGATTGTCATTCCTCAGCTCTTGTGGGACATTGTTGGATGTATGTATGAAGTGTTGAGACGACGTGCCATTGTTGAAGGAACAAGATGACGCTTGACTCCTCGCCGGGGTTATCGCCGGTTTGAGTTGAAAGTAGATGTTGCTCAGGGTTACAGCTGAGATTGGACTACTTGTTGGTATGCCGCGATATCCTCTTGTTGACGTGGACATATGACATTGTGACTCCTCATCGGGGTTATCGCTGGTTTAAGCGAAAAGCAGACGTTGCTCAGGGTTACATCTGAGATTGGGCTACTTGTTTGTATACCTCACTGTCATCTGAATTGAAGCTGATCGCACATGTTTGAAAAAAGCATTTTCGGGGTTATTGTCGGAACTACAATGGCATCCCTTGGGGCTATCACTAAGGCTGGGGTTGCTACTCCCATTGTTGTCTCTGGGACTGGAACTGAGCGTCGCGATGTTATCACCGAGACAGTAATGTCCTCTCTGGTGTTGTTGCCGGTCTTTTGATCTGCATATCTCGCGGTTATCTGCGAGATCGGAAATGACATTCCCGGTGTGTGTTCTGGGTTGACATGATGCTCCCGGTTTGTGTTCCGGGTTGGAACTGAACTTCTGGTGGTATCCGGAATGAATGTAAGCTGTCTTTTAGGGTTATCTCCAAAAGACGAGTCTACCCTCCTGCAATGTTAGTAATAGGAGTACAGAAAATTTCGAGTGTCTACAGATGCCCCTCTTTATCATATTCATGCAATGCAAGGCATGGATAGGATAAAGAATCCTAGACACTTGAAATATAAGCAAGATAAACATGATGCTATGTGCAGCAACATGATGCAAATGTATGATGCATGAATGATTGTCATGTAATCCTGCTGGGATGACAATCAGTGATGACCTGGACATTCAATCCAAGTTCCCAAGGATGTTAACGTTGGGACTACCATAGAGGTACCTCTTGTGTGGAAGAGATATGTGGGGATAAGGCTTTGCCTGTTTTGAGGATGTGTATAACATGTTCCCTCATACTGTCGGAGTTATTGCCAACAGTGTTGTCGCTGTCAGGGTTGCCTGACCTTCGTTGATGTGTGTATCACCGGATAGTTCCCTGTTGGGTGCATTGTCAAGGCTGCTTAACCTTCATTGATGTATGTGTCAATAGTAGCATTGTATTGTAACCCATGCTGGGCAAAGTTGCTTCGATGGGTTTACTTGCCAGCGGCTGATATGACGTCAAGGTTGCTTGACCTTCATTGATGTGTGTATCAATGGTTACATTGCACTGTGACCCCCGCCGGGGACACGTAGATGCTTGGAAGGATATGCGTTGTGACCCTTGCCGGGGATACGTAGATGTTTGAAAGATATGCGTTGTGACCCCCACTGGGGATACGTAGATGTTGATAACTTTAGCGTTGTAACCCCCGCCAGGGAGGTTTGATATTTCATGGTTTTTCGCGTTGTAACCCCCGCCGGGGAGGTTAGGGTTGTGACGGCATCGGACCTTTGTGGGGTATTGCCGAGCATGGTTTGTAAAAGCTAAGCTCATTGGTATAGTATACCCTGCATTTAGGTGAATACCGTTGAGGCGACGGGAGTTTAACTCTGACCGACAAGAAACCAGGATTTCAGGCTAATCCGCTCAATCGCGTAGCATTTTTATTCCTGATTTGGCCTTTTCAGCTTGTGAGACCTCCTTTGAAACTCTAACTGGAGCGAGCCGGTGGTGTGGGACCCATGTAGAGGGGCCGCATGTGTACCTGCAGGAGCCACAGGTTAGCCTGCGGCCAGCCGTGCCTATGTATAGGTGGCTTGTTGCTTTCATAAGTCATTTTCAAGTTGCGCAGCGAAGGAAATCTGAGAGCTCTTCTTCAGATTTGCTGAGTTCGGGTAACTTTCTGCATATTCTGTCACCGTACAAGCGTTCTTCACTGTCCTGGTAACACATGCATGTATTTTTTTCCAATTTCTGTTCGTTGGAAAATGACTTATCGTATGAAATTCATTTAGACACATAGTAGTGAATATACATGTTGATATGACTTGATAAAAAATATTCAACATAGCAAATGTTAGATTAAACCATGCTGAATATAATGATGTGAAAAAATTTGACTTTTGAAATAGTCAAATTGGCACCTTTTACTGTCATTTCTTATCCTATTTGAGGACAAATGAGTTAAGGTAGACAAGCAAAATAATCCTGGTAATTAGACTACACTTACGGATTTTTTACTACAATGTATTGATACATACATGATGTATATGATTGTGTATAGGTGTGCTACTGAATGGCCACCTAGTCATGCCTATGTGCATGTGGATAGTCCCATTTGCAAAGGGGACTATGGAAAAATTTTCCCAAAATATAGGTATTGGGTAGTCATGAATTTTAACTCTAATGTAGATATATGTTAAAGCAATGCGTTTTGAAAAGACTCTAGGTAAGAAATTACCACACCCTTTCTGAGGTGATTTAGAGACTTTTTATCCAGATATCATGGATCTGGATCAGCCGAGTAGTTCCCGTAGGACCACTTCTGGTGTACGGAGGAGGTTTGAAGAGCCTCATCGCAGTTTTGTTAGACAGCCTCGTCGCTTGGCGGAGGTGGTGGTACGTCCTATTCGGGTTGAAGTGCCGAATGTCGAGGACGATGAGGAGGATGCACCGATCGAGGTTCCTGTTCCTGATGTACGTGTTCCCCGTAGGGAATTGCGAGGTATTCAAGTGGCAAACCCAGATCTTCTAGGTGACTTGAGTAGGCATCCTTCAGTATACCTGCACGCAAACGAGGTATGAAGTTAGATCTTTAATCTTCCTTATTTCCTATTGATGAGGAGTCAAGGATTCTGATGTTGATCTACATTTGATGTAGGTTCCCGGCTTCACACAGCCTCAAGGGAACTAGTTTAGCATCCACTCTATGTATCAGGCTTTGCATGATGAATACAGAGCGATCATCCATGGCTGGGGATTCGGGAGGTTCTTCTCCATTCTACCCTGTCATTGTCCCTAGGGTTACCTCAGGGCATTGTCTGAGTGGTGGTTTCACCAGACTCAGTCACTCCATTTGCTGGACTGCGAGGTGATGATGACGCTGATGGATTGGTGATTTATCACAAGTATGGAGTTTAGAGGGGAACCGGTGCCTTGCACGATGGATATCACCCCTACTGCCATTAGATCCTCATTGGGAGTTCCAAATGGAGGCGCTCGGCGTGGACTGCTCGTTATTCGTCTGAGTCCTTTGAGCGTAGATGCTATGAGCGGGCTATTGAATGAGCCCATACCCGATGATGTGAGAGTCAGGGACCACATTCTTCGGCGATTGTTCCTGATGATCATTAGGGGCTGCTTCATAGCAGATAATTCCTCTACGGTGTTTTTCGCTTTGATCAGCGCCACTCGACACGTGGACCGTATAGGAGAGTATGATTGGGGTTCCTACACCTTTGCCTATTTCCTCATTGGAATGCGCGTGCGATCGCAGGGCTTGACCGAGGCGTGGTTAGGATTCTACCCATTTCTGCTGGTGAGTGTTTCTCTTGTCTTTTTCGATGTATGGGTTAAGAGTGTTGACTGACAGCAGATGTTTGCCTTTATGTTGGCAGGTTTGGGCCTGTGAGAGGCTTCTTTTTTTACGTCCTGTGAGCGTGTTAGGTTTAGATACCTATCCACGAGGACGAAGATGGCATCATTCCATATTGGCGGAGGTCCCTGTTGCTGAGGGTTTCAATCATTGTTGTCTACAGCTGGAGCTATTGACAGCTGATGTCATCACATGGATTCCCTACTCTGGAGAGCATTTGGGAGTTAGATTTGAGGATGGATACCCTCACTGGAGTAGAGTACGTCATTTCTGCCCGCAGGATTCCTCTCTTTACAGATGGAGGATGGGAGCTCTATTTAGGAGAGCGTGCTATTACGAACACTACAGGAGAGATCCGTATGCCGATCTTGCCTCCTGCCAGGCGTTATTGGTCTGTTTAGGAATGTATGTATAGTTTTCCATTCCCTATATCATATTGCCATCTATTGTATCATGCATGTTATTATGTTATGCATATGTATGTATGTCTAGAGATATTCAGCATTGACCCATGGATGGTCTTATGACACGCGGCCCGTCTGAGATGTCTTCTTCGACAGCTTAGTAGTATTAATCATACCACAGGTGGTAGGCGGTATCGCTTCATGGTATGATAGTATATCACCATCGAGACATAGTGATCGTAGATGATTTCTTTGTAAGATACTATGACCTTCTTGATGTTTCAGTTCCTCTCCGAGATTTATAGAGGGCATGCTAGAAACCTTTGGGTATCGGAGAGACAGGTATTCCAATTTGGGACCCAGGAGTTGACTCCTACTTTGGAGGAGTATGCACGGTTGACGATGTTGCCGCTGGACAGACCTTGCGTGTATATGGCTATTGGAGACATGAGCAGGCAGTTCATAACCCTCACCGGATTGAGACGCAGAGTGGTGCAGGATGAGATTACATCCGGCCACGTGATATCCCAACTTTTCCTGTTTAAAAGGTTGGGCTCTGAGGACAGCTATGCACGACATTCCGGGGATTTCACCACACCGGAGGATCATTGGCATTCAGCCAAAGTAGATGTATTGCTTCTATGCGTATTGTCATACGACTACATGTCGCGGTACATGGATGAGCTAGATATCGGCGTCATTGTGGCAGTGAGAGCTCTCAGGGAGGGTCATACCATTGTACCGATGATCATCGCAGAGACCTTGAGGTCAGCTACATATTGCTGCACTTAACCGGCAGGAGTGTTTACAGGTAGCTCGGTCATGCTATACGTGTGGTTTATGTCACACTTGAGACCGATTGGCACATTTAGACGGCAGGGGTTTTGTTTCACCCATGATATAGCCATGTCGTACTCCTTTCAGCTTGTGGAGTGTACAGATCCTGCATCATGGTCAGTTTTTCTGGCAGGGATTAGAGATTCATTTGCCATATTTTCGTGTTCAGGGCTTAGTTCACCCTACAGCTTAATTACTCATGCTCCAAGCATGGATTATCTCCCTCTGGCTAGATTGAGGAGCATGATCACTTACCACCCACTGGCCCTGATGTGTCAAATTGACCAGTTCCAGGACTTTCACCCGTATGAGGGGACAGTGAGTCAGCGTTTCGCGTCACACCATTTATTAGCGGATGACAGATCCAGGTTGTATGCCTGTTGGGATCAGCGAGAGCTGGCTGAGTTTTCTATCAATCATCCAGGTTGTTCTGTAGAGTATTCCACATGGATGGAGACGAGATCGCATCGGCCATGCGGTAGTATCCACAAATCTGCAGGACAGACTGATTACGATGATGAGGAGCCTATAGAGGAGGCTATTATTTCCATCGACGATTTGACTGTCGGGCTGCCAATATTTGTGATGGATTCTCCCACCACGAAAAGCATCACATTACTCGATTCGACAAAGCATTTGGAGCAGAGCTTACATCGATGACCTATAATAGATCATCGAGCTAGGGTAGCGATGTTGTGACTCTTGATGAGAGAGATACCGCTCTATTAGAGAGGGATGAGGCTAGATCAGCCAGAGATGCATTGATTGGAGAGCGAGATGCCACCTTATCTGCTAGGGATGTGGCCATTGCAGATAGCACTTCCATTAGATCCCAGATGACTGTCACTCTGGAGGACATGAGTGCTTACAATGATGAGCATTTTGCCACCATGCAGTTAGCCTCTGATCTGCTAGCTCGTGTGGATACCCTTGGGCAGGAGCTTGCAGTGCTACCTCTGTCTTTAGAGAGGGATGCTATGTTAGATCTGATAGTTCGCATACATACAGATCTGTAGATAGCTTTGTATTTTCCTACACAGACTAGCTTAGCCATTTTGTCATGTACAACACAGATGTATATATCAAACAGTATTATATATGGCAGGGAAATATATTTTGATTCACTTCCCTTTTATTTATGCCTTGATACTTGCTTGATATTTGCCTGTTTCTCCAGGGCCTTGTGATCTTGATGCATTTTGAACTTATCCTTGATAGATGGACATTGAGACGTCGCAAGATCTCTCAGAATGGATCATTGATTTCTGTATATTCCTACCATATTTGGTGTCTTGGGACTGGTATCTGTATGAAAAAGTGGAGAGGATGATGGTTTCTTCCTCTCTAAGATTGACCGCACTACAGATGGTCGCCAGTACTTCTATTTGTGAGAAGCCTAGTTAATTCCATCTCTTATGGGTTGGTATTGCTCTTTGAGGCACGATCGCAGCTAAGATGGTCACCGAATCTTTTATTTATGAGAAAAAGTTGGGTAATTCCATCCCTTTGATATGAAACCGATGAAATGGGGCAAATTGAAGATTGATCCTAGTACCGTCTGACAAGTATGTTGTTCTGGTAGGGGTTAGACTGCACCATGAATGGCTGCCTATGTACGTACTCCTATTGAAGAGGAGATCAAGTCTGCGTAGTTCAAACCTAGTGTAGGAGGTTCAACGGTGAATGCGAAAGGCAGAAGAGTGTAGAAGTATTTTTGTTGTTTTTATTGTTTTGCAGAGAAAAGGTAGAAATGTTTTTGTTGTTTTTCTTTACTGCGACCGGGCCATATAGCATATAGTTGCCTACATACCCCCGGGTATCAGGGAGATCAGGTCGACGTAGTTCGCCCCTCAAGTCGAATTGAAGGGGAAGAGAAGTGTAAATCCCATGTGTAGGCTATACTGCGGGGAGGGGAATGTTTAATCCCATAACGGGGACAAACTGCAAGTGTGTAAAAATTTTGATCCCGTCTTCAGGACAAACTGCAGGTGTAGAAAAGTTTAATCCCATCTTCAGGACAAACTGCAGGTGTGAAAGGTTAAATCCCGTCTTCAGGATAACCGAAATTGTGAAAGGTTAAATCCCGTCTTCAGGATAACCGAGATTGTATGAAAGGTTTGAAATGAAGTGAAACTAGGCTGCTAGCTTGAAGTGTATATTTCCTTGAGGGGCAGAAAAGTATGTAGAAAGGGTTCAAAACCGGAATGACTAGTGATTTGAGGGTCAAAACTAGGATGTTTGTTTGATGGTAACTTCAGACATAGTACCGTTTCACGGTGTCCGAGTTGATAAGCTGTGAAAATTCATCTCCATCCATTTCCTGTAATCTGAGAGCACCTCCTGTCAATGCTTCCTTGACAACAAATGGGCCTTCCCTGTTAGGAGAGAATTTTCCCTTAGATTGATCTTGGTTGTCAATGATCTTCTTCAAAACCAAGTCATGTCATTTGAATTGCCGTTGTCAGACTTTTCTGTTGTAGAATCGTGCGATCCTTTGCTGATATAACTGACCATTGAAGATTGTCGTGGTTCGTCATTCGTCTATCAGAGACAATTGGTGATACCTGTCTTGTACCCATTGGTCTTCATTCAACTGAGCATCCATCAATACTCTGAGGGATTCCATTTCCACTTCTATGGGGAGCACTGCTTCCATCCAATAGACTAATGAGTAAAGGGTTGCCCTAGTGGAAGTTCGCATGAAAGTTCTGTAGGCTAATAAAGTCAGAGGCAAGAGGTCAGGCCATCCTTTGTGATTGGTGGACATTTTCTGCATGATATTTTTGATGTTTTTATTAGCCGCTTCAACAGCACCATTCATCTTTGGACGGTAGATGACGGAGTTGAGATGTTTGATGTGGAATTTTCTGCATAAATCCTCCATCATTTTGTTGTTGTGGTTCTTAGCATTGTCTGACACAATGACCTCTGGTTGTCCATATCGACAGATGACATTATTTTTTATGAAAACAATGATAACTTCTTTAGTGACCTTGGGGAAGGAAGCTGCTTCTACCCATTTAGTGAAGTAGTCGATCATGGTGAATATGAATCGATGTCCATTACTGGCTTTGGGCTCGATGGGCCCGATCACGTCCATTCCCCACATTGAGAAGGGCCATGGCGAACTCATATTGTGGAGTTCCCTTGGAGGGGCGTGGATAGCATTCCCATGAATCTGGCATTGATAGCACCTCTTGATGTGATTATCACAGTCAGCTTTGAGTGTAAACCAATAATGTCCCGTTCTAAGAATTTTCTTGACAAGTAAGGGGCCGCTCATGTGTGGGCCACATACTCACCATGGATCTCATCCATGAGTATCTGAGCTTGGTCTTTGTCTAGATATCTGAGGAGACCTAATCCTGCATCTCTTTTGTAGAGTGCATCTCCGCTCAGGTAGAATTTCATAACAAGTCGATGAATCCGCCTCTTTTTAATTAGGCTCGCCTCAGCGGGTGTAGATCCATCTCGCAGATACTCCTTGATGTGTTGGTACCAAGGGTTGTGGATGGGAGGTAGCTCATCCGATACTTCTCCAATGTAATATCCATAAATTGGGGCTTTGCAGAGCAAAAGTGATGCACGATATGTTTTCCTTGTCCGGTATGTAAACCAAGGAGGCCAACATTCGTAATGCGTCTGTAAAATCATTCCTATTATGAGGAATATATAGAAAAGAGATTTCTTTGAACTCCAAAGCCATCTGTAGAACTTGCCGATGGTAAGGCAGTAAATGTAATATTTTGGTTTGATAGAATCCTGTGGATTACTTTATTACCAATTCAGAATCACCAAAGACAGTTAACTGCCTGATGCCCATTGAACGGGAAAGTTTTAGCCCCATGATATAACCTTCATACTCAGCTATGTTGTTGGTACTGACAAACTACAATTTGACGTGACGGGATACTGCTCCCCCGTACCGGATAGTAAGATTGCTCTAGCTCCAGAGCCTTCTGAATTAACAGCCCCATCAAAATATATTTTCCACTCACGGCATGTATCGTACTGATGTTGTAGCTGAACTGTCATTACCCCTTTATTGGGAAAGTACGTTTCTAAGGGTTTGTAATCCCCTACAGGTGCGGCGGCCAGTTGATCCGCAATTCCTTGACCTTTGACAGATTTTTGCGTCACGTAGACGATGTCAAATTATTGTAGGATCAACTGCCATCTGGACAGTCGACTATTCAGTTTGGGTTTACTAAATACATATTTGAGAGGATCCACGCGGGATATGAGATGGGTTATGTGACCATGGAGGTAATGCTGTAACCTCATGAAAGCCCATGCTAAAGCACAATAAGTCTTCTCGATCAGAGTGTACTTGTGTTCACTGATGCTGAATCTTTTGCTGAGGTAATAGATAGCTCGTTCTTGGCCTCTATTGTCTTTTTGCCCCGGCATGCAACCCATAGCATTGTCATTTATGGACAGGTACATGAACAGGGGAACATCATCCCTGGGAGGTACCAAAACAGGAGTGTTAATCAGTTGCTCTTTAATGGTAAGGAAGGCTTTCTGACACTCATCATTCCATTTCATGGATGAGTTCTTCCTTAACAATTTGAAGATAGGCTCACAGGTTGCTGTGAGTTGAGAAATGAATCTCTAATGAAGTTGGTCCTTCCCAAAAATCCCCGTATTCCATCTCTGTCTGAGGAATGGGCATTTCCTTGATGGCCTGGATTTTGGTAGGATGCAGTTCAATCCCTTTGTGGCTGACTAGGAAGCCTAGCAACTTGCCTGACTTAACACCAAAGGCGCACTTAGCGGGATTCAACTTCAAGTTGTACTTACGCAACCTATTGAATAGCTTTATGAGATGGTCTAAGTGGTTATCCTCCTTCCGAGATTTGACAATGATGTCATCCACATAGATCTCTATCTCCTTGTGTATTAAATTGTGGAAAAGAGCCATCATAGCTCCTGATTGGTTGCCCCGGCATTGATGAGGCCGAAGGACAACCATTTGTAGCAAAAAGTTCCCCAAGGCGTGATGAAAGCAGTTTTCTCACGATCTTCCTCAGGAACCATAATTTGATGGTACCCCACAAAGCAATCAGCAAAGGAGTACATGCCGTATTGAGCAGTATTGTCAATAAGAATGTGGATAAAAGGCACGGGAAAGCTATCTTTAAGGCAAGCTTTGTTCAAATCCCTGTAATCCACGCAGACTCGCACCTTTCCCCCTGGTTTAGGCACGGGAACAATGTTGGATATCCACTCCGGATATGTAGACACCATGATGATGCCAGCTTGAAATTGTTTCACAATTTCCTCTTTGACTTTTAAACTCCACTTAGGTTTCAATCGCCTGAATTTTTGCCTAACTGGCTTGAATCCTTCTTTAATGGGAAGGTAATTAAGAACAATGTCAGTGGACAAACCCACCATGTCTTCATGAGACCATGCAAACACATCCTAGAATTGGGTTAATAGTGCAACCATATCATTCTGCTGAGTTGTGGTAAGGTCTGAACCAATCTAGATTAGCTTAGGGTTGTCTAAGGTTCCAAGATTGAGAGGAGTGGTTTGATCTAGATTGGGTTTGGGTTTGTCTGTGACCCATTCCTTAATCTCTTGAGGTGTCTCAATGTCCTCTTGGATGTCCATCAAGTCTGAGTCCAACTTTGCATCAAAGTTACAGCCCTTGTAGAAAGAAGGCATGTCATCAGCAAGAACAGACACATCTAAATTCAGAGTCTTGAAACAAAAGATGCTTTCACTTAATATTTGCAACTGTTGGATCATACAAAAGTGTTAGCATGTACGTGATAAAATAACTGCTAATGCTATAAAGGAAAGCAGGGAATTAAAGTTATCTACGGGGTAGAGGGTTTTTCTGCCCATTTTACCCTCGTCGACCAATGCATGGAGTACTGCTCCAATTGTCGAGGGCAAAGTCCCGAAGGACTGCAGTGATGGAAGGATTGTCAGTGTCTTCCTTCTCCCAAATGATAACCATGACATCTGGGCAATCATCGTCTGGGGTATATTTGTTTGTATGTTCATCATGAACAATGACGCGAATGCCTGCCATTATCAAGGCAAGTGTCATGTTTACGTTTTCGTTTCTTTTCTTCCACTTCGGGATTAGGAGTCAGCACCTCTTTAGCTTTGATTGGCTCTGGTTTCAAAAATAGCATAGCCACAGCATGGGCTGGCACCTTTACTGGAGATTGCATTAGCTCATGAGTTAAAGGCATAGAAAATTACCGTGCGGTGGAAGCTTGAGGAACCTGCTCGTGTTGAGGATTCCTATATCTGGAACTAGAAGAATTGCCTAGCCCGGCTGTTCCAATTTGACTGGACAGTTGATAAGGTGCTTAATACCCTGTTGATCCTTACCAAGCCCTTATGCAGGTTGATGACCCAATAACATCATTTCTTGAGTGGCTGACATAACCTCGGCAGAAATCTTGGGTACAGGAAGTGGCGCTCCCATAGAATGATATTGCGTGTTACTCATTTCCAAAGTATGGAAACTGGCCGGTTCAACTTCTGAATTGAAGTTGATAACTGGTAGAATTCCTTGTTCGAAGCAATCCGGCCAAAGATTGACGAGGACTAGGCTGTTTGTTGATGATGTATTTGAGTTGTTGATGTTGCGTGGAGGGAACGGCTCCAGCCATGTGTATCCATGGTCTCCCCAATAACAGGTTGTATCTTGAGTCGATCTTGAGGACGTGGAAAGATACATGGAATGTATTTGGACCAATCTCAATTGGCAATTCAATCTTTCCGACGGCACTTCGTCGGGACCCATCAAAAGCTCGGATGACCGTATGGCTGCTTTGGATCCGCTTGAGATTGATATTCATCTTTACCAAGGTGGCATAAGGACATATATTTAGAGATGAGCCTCCATCTATCAATACTCCTACTAGTATGTACCCGAAAGACAACACTACGTTGTGCAATGGCTTGCAATGACCGGTCTCTTCGGGAGGTATGTCGTCATCAGTGAAGGATATCACATTGTAGTTGAAAATGTTGTTAGGTTTGTAATATTCAAGAACGGCAATCAAATTGCATAAATAAGCGGAAACGTGGAAAATCAGAGTTTAAAAATTTACAAACCATATACCCGGATCACCCTTTATGCATAATTATTAATTAAACGAAAATATGAAGGACAAGAATCATACCCTTGAAGATCCGAGCTTCCTCAGGTACAAGTTCACCTACAATCCTTTTCGCGTTCAACTTGAATCCACCGGGTTTGGTTCATTCCTTTGATCAACGTTAGCCACCCAAGTGTTTGGCCTCTAGAGGTGATCCACCAAGGAAAAAGAATTTTCAAGAAGAAGGGGTGGTTGGCTAAACCCTAGTTTTTCTATCTCTTTAGAAAAGGCGTACTCTCCCAACTATTGGAATTACGTATGTTGTAAAAGTCAACAACTCACCCACACCCATAATAAGACTCCTCTTATTTAGATGTGGGCAACCCTCCTTAACAATTAAGGAATTGGGTTTTATTTTAATTAATTAAAATCCTTTAATTAATTAAGCTCCCTTATCTTATTAGGGATAATTAATTAAACTCTTTTAATTAATTTAACCTCCTAATCCTATTAGGAATAAATGAGAGTACTTATATTAAATTAATTCCTAAACTCTTTTAGAAATTAAAATAATAATAATTGTAATAATATTAATAAGACTCCTCTTATTAATTTATATATAATATTTCTAAAATATTAAATAATAAATATTAAGCTATTTAATTTATTCTATCATCATAGATTAAATTAAATATACTTAACTATATTATTACGATTATGCCATTAATTTCTTAAATAATTATTCTTCCTTTTATGGTGTGACCCTTTAGGTTCTCCATATTAAACCTATTGTGAATAAATCAATTAGAACAATTCTAATCTTATTTAAATAAATAAATTAAACAATTAATTTATTTAAATAAATAATATTTATTCTACAATAGGGATAAGCCTCCTAGCGATCAACGACTTTCCGGATAATATAGATTTCAACATTAATCATAAAAGAACCTTTGAGTAAATAGTTACCGCATACAATTCAATCCTTCCACCATGATGTCCCAATTAAATATAAGATATGGAATTCTTTCACAAGTCTTATTTTATTTAATTATATGTATTTCGACTCTTAAATGCACAACTCCAAATAATGCAAATTAGAAACTCCTTTCTAATTTCATTCACGCTTTAACCAGGACTACTAGGTTGTCATTTATTGAATCACATAGGACATTTCTCTTCTTTTAATAGAAGTGGTAGATTCTTTATTGATCATACATTATCTCCATGTACAACTTATTATACCCAAGCATACCCTTTGATATACCCTAAGGGTCTTAAGGAATAAGTCAAAGTATAACTCATCATACACAAGATACTATGATGATCTCAAGTCCAAGGATCACTTGTACTACTATCACTACTGAGAATTCCTATTGACAGCAAGTAAAACTCCATTAGGTATTCCTTTAGCGAGCCACGCTCAATGAACTTATTCTCTAATAAGCACCTACATACTTGCTTTAATGTCTCCACACAAATGATCATGAGATCAATCATCCTCATCCAATGAGCAAGCAACGTATGTACCAATCTATCCGGATTCACTAATCCCCAATTTAGTAATCCAATGATTGGGAACTATTTTAGTTTTAAGCTTTCTAAGAATTTAGATCTCATTAGAATGATCATCATCATTATTCTAAAAGCATTGCTTAAAACTATGGGTTTATCACATATTATAAAACAGCATCATGTAGATAATTAAAAGCCTTTAATAAATTAATACTTTTTATTAATAAATGAATAAGATTGTTTCAAAGTATATGCTTTATCATTAAACATGATTGGCTTGTGTGCATACTACTTTCAAATGTGATCAACCAAATGTTGAAATTTTTCCACATCCACTGATTTTGGCAAATAGGCTTCCTCTAAAACCTTCAGCAAGATCTTCCGATGATCCTCAGAAGAGAAAACCAAATCCAATATCAAAATCTGGTGTGGAGCTTCTCGCAAGCTTAAAACCACTTTGACTTCATTATGACCCATAGTACGGAGGAATTTTTCAATCTTCTCCAAGGGAAATTTCCCCTTTGCTTCGCAAGTAGGTTTAATAACCCATTGAGGAAGGTACAGTGGATTTTCTTTCGACACTGTAGCAGTAGTATGAGACGTGGATCCTTTAGCTTCTCCATAATTCCATGGAACTTTATGCAAGCTGACAACAGGATGTTGTGGTCTACAAGGTAAAGGAATTGGCTCTGGTGCGGCCACTTTCAAAGGATTGTCAGCTCCTTTGAGTTGAATTGGTTGTATGGGAAATACTTTGACAGTTTCCTCATCCACTGTGGAGATAACTGCTACTGATCCCTTCCATTTGGGAGGGCATGCATTCCCACCCTTGAGTTGTATAGTGTAATCATCTGCTATTTGTAGGACCCCGTTATCAATAAGATTCTGAATAAGATGGCGAAGTGCCCAGCATTCTTTTGTGCTGTGACCGCGAGAATGTGAATGATATTGACACATTTCATCGGGATTGAACCGCCCTGAGCGGGGATTGATTGGAGGGAGAAGGAATGTGATTCTTCCTTCATTGATCAATATTTGAAGTATCTCCTCCATAGACTGGCCCAGATAGGTTAATTCCCTTTGATTGGCAAAATCCCGATGGGCTTTAGCATTTGCTCGCTTTGCAACCTTATCCTCCATAGCTTCGCTTTCTGAAGGTGTTGATGGAGCATTTATAATAAATGGAAGGAGATAAGCATGCTCCTACCTGATTAATTGGCATGTGATTTGATCTTTGGTGGGTCACCAGCTTCGCGATTAATTCTCGCTTTGTTTGCAAAGAGTTTTCATCTTTTGTTCCATGGTAAACTGGAACTTTGCATAATCCCATTTGTTAACACCGTCTTTGATGGGTTGAGATGATTCACCGTTAGAATTGGAACCTTGTACAGTGCTCCAACTGATCATGTTGACCTCTTCTTCTTTGTGTTGAGGAAGAGGGTTGTCTAGTACATGAGGTTGATCTGATTTGGTGACTACAATCTCATCGTTGTCTATCAGATCCTGAATCTTATGTTTCAAGGCCCAACAATCTTGAGTATCATGTCCAGGTGCCCCGACATGATAAGCACACTTCCGAGTAGCATTAAAACCCCTCCCATTAGGGTTGGCTGGTGGAAGAAGATGTGTAATTTTCTTCTGAGCAGTCAGAAGAGCAAGAATATTCTCGAGTGAGTCCCCTGAGGGTGTGAACGTTCGAGGTCGCTTTACTTCTCCACTTTTAGGCAATGGAGGGTTTGAAGGTTGTGCTGGAAAAGGGGAGTAGTTTCTCCTCTACATAGGCATGCTTGGATTGCCTTTTTGTCCTTGTAGTATCAAAGAAACATCCTCCTCTTTCTTTTTATGGACCCTCCGGGGGTTGTTTCCATAAGATCCGGATTGGATGTGCTCAATAACAGCTTTAAGAGCGGCTAGGTCTTCAATTTTACCGGACTTCAATCCCATCTCAGCCATCTCGCCGTGTTTGATCATTTCAGAAAATGGTTTACCAATACCAGCTAGAACTCTTTCATAGAAAGGAGCTTCCTGTACATCTATGAAGGTCATGACCATTTCTGATTCCGTCATGGAAGGAATAACTTTAGCAGCAAAGCGCCTCCACCTTTGAGAATACTCTCTAAATGACTCATTTGACTGTTTCTTGACCTTGGTGATTTGGTACCGGTCAGGAGCCATCTGAAATTGGAAACTGTATTGAGTGAGGAAGGCGTGAGCCAGCTCTTCCCAGCTATGGATCTTAGAGTTGTCTAATCTGGTATACCATGAACGGGCTTTTCCAGTCAGACTTTTCTAAAACAGCTGCATTCTGAGCCTTTCATTTTCTGCGTAAGATCCGAGTTCTCTAATAAACACCTTTAAATATGTGTAAGGATCCCCTAATCCATCATACTTTTCAAAATCAGGGGTCTTAAATTTCTCTGGATAATGCACATTAGGAAATATGCAAAGGTCGTCATATGAAACACTGCCATGTGTTCCAGTCCCTTTGAGAACGCGAATGGTTTCCTCCATTTGAAGGACCTTCTTCCTGATGTCACCGGTGTCTGGATCTCCTTTGAGATGGGTGCCTTCAGGGTCAGGGTTGGTTATATCCAACTGTTGTTCTGGAATTGTTTTTTCCAGACCTTGAACTCCCCCTTGTGTAGAGGATTCTGCATGTATAGGTATCTTCGTACCCTGAGTAGACTGGTGCAATTCTTTTAGTAGAACGACCAAGTCTGTGATTTGTTTACTCAATCCGTCAAATTCTTCTCGAGAAACAAGATTAGACTGTTCGGAAGAGGACATGATTGGCTGTAGGCTCGCAGCGTTTTCAGATTTTGACCGGGTAACAGGCCCAATTGCTTCCCTACAAAAGACTTACATAGTTTAGTCTTAGGGTAATATAAATGTTATCATAACATGTCCATTTTAGGAATTTGTCCTGCAAAAAACCGGTTGTTAATTGATAACATGTCATGCATGCACAGATATTCTTCATATTTTCCATTACATATGAATGAACATGGAATAAAATTACAAGTAAATGCTTTTACAAGTAATTTAAAATGGAAAGTATGAAGAGACTTTCCTCCACGTTTGGTTTATCAGAGGTTGACCTATCTTAGGGTTTCTCTCGCGGCTTTTCGATATAAAGGTTCCTAGATCATCGCAATGTACTTGACGAGAAGTTAATCTGGTCGTTTAACTTGAGCGAATCTGGGTGGTGCCTTTCCTGAGCATCGGGGAATCATTCTTCCCACGAGTCCAGTAATCAAACACCGACACGATAGTCTCCTGGTGGATGAACCACAAAACATACATTCACATACAACGTGTGTCACCGTTTATGCAAAATGATGACATGTTCGAAGCACTAATATCACAGATAAATATTTAACAGTGCAGGAGTTAAAAAATATGCATTCGTACACATTTATCAGAAATGTAAATGCAACATTCACACACAAGCATATAATAATTTTGAAAAGCTCTTAATAGCGGCTTAAGACCTCTTACTGGAGTCCCCAGCAGAGACGCCACCTATCGACGTCGGGATTTTTAAGTGTCCCTTTTCGTTACTTGTTCTTTGGTGTTCTTATGTTAATGTGAGATTTGTTTGAAAAAACAAGTGAAAAAGGTCCGACATGTATAATGTCGACGATTGGACTTTAAGAGTCGCCAGTTGGTGTATTTAACTGGTTGCACCAACGCAACCAAAAAGGCTTGCACATTGATCCAGTGATTCAACACTGCTAAACGGGTATGTGAAACCGAGATTCATTTTGGGTCAGGGGGCTTGATTATGTGGATGGAAGGTGTTAGGCACCCCCCGACATCCGTGTTACCACGGTGACCGCCACTTTTCAAAGAAATTATTATATGAATGTGTGTGTGTGTGTGTGGATCAATGTGCAATTATTTAAAAGTAGTGCGAGGCCTCATTCGCACCTATATACACAAGGTTTGAATTTTATATGAAAATTCAGTTTTAACCAAGATATATCAATGAAGTTTTGTAAAAGAGGTTTTTCAAACCTTGTGCTCAATAGGAATTGAGACCTTTTCATACTTCCATTTTATTAATAAATGTTCGGCTTGTTTACTTTTATTTTCAAGATGCGAAGCATTCTCGAGAAAATAATATACAACAGTGCCGAACTCCTTATGGGCATGACAACATCCAAGGAAATTCAGACACTGTAAAATAATGTACAGGCTTCTTACAGCCGAAGAATGTCCATAATGGGAACCGAATCTAGATTCAGTAAACTGAACCTGTGATCAAATGATTCCTAGGCTCACATGATACTGCAATTTGTATGGAAAGTAGTAAGCAGTTATATATATATAAAAGCGATATATATATAAATATATATATATATATATATATATGTACATGATCAGCCACCACAAAACAACTCCATGGGGGATCAAAAATGCAAATAAAGCGAAGAAATGCTATCAATCGCCACGAAAGTAAACTCGAGCGAGACACAAAATGTAAATAAAGTCGCAAAAAGCGATCAATCGCCACGAAGTGAACTCCAGGCGGGATTTAAATGTAAAAAAAGTCAGAAAAAAGCCACGGAGGAAACTCCAGGGCGACAGAATGTAAATATATATATATATATATATATATATATATATATATATATATATATATAAGTAGTTAAATGCACTAGATATAAAATCTGGCTCATCGATGTAGTCGACCACGATTTATATATATATATATATATATATATATATATAAAAGTAATTAAACGCCTCGCATCAAGTCTAGGGTCAATCGAGGCATAACTCGATAATGTTAGTCCATATATATGAAATATATACATATATTAGTATATATATATATATATAGACAAAAATTAAAACCACGGACCGAAGTCCGGGCAAACGCACACAACACGACTCTCAATGTGTATAACAATGTGTGCTATATGAGAAGAAGGCTTTATAAAATGTAAGAAGGCTTATAGTGGGCTGCCAAAGTAGACTTCTATGACTTTAAATGGATAAACACTCAGCTCCCGCCGGATAAAAGATAGCTATATGTGAGCTAACTAGTGTTTAAAGAAGAGGAAACACTCAAAAGATGTGTATGTAGAGTAAAATGGACAGGGCTTCCTCGCCTTTTTCCTTCTCTCCCTCTCTTCAAATGGCTGACCCCCCAGCCTATATTTATAGACTGATGGCCGCAGTACACTGCATGCGGTAAATGTAGTTGTACTCACTAATTTGGTCGTGGTGGATCCGAGCCTCGCGGGTCCCGTCGTTTCGTAGTACGTGCACTCATGCACTGTAATGTCCTCTCAAACTTATAGAACATCAATCCGAGCATCCGGAAGAGGTATATTTGACCTTCTTCGAATCGCTGGTGTCGAGAGTTACGCAATGACATGGATTAGAGGTTGTACGAAGTCAGGAAGAGGGGTCTATGCCCATGGTCTTCAAGCTCCAAATTTTATCCAAAGTACTGCCACACGTAATAGTCACTTGGGATTGTCATTCCTCAGCTCTTGTGGGACATTGTTGGATGTATGTATGAAGTGTTGAGACGACGTGCCATTGTTGAAGGAGCAAGATGACGCTTGACTCCTCGCTGGGGTTATCGTTGGTTTTAGTTGAAAGTAGACGTTGCTCAGGGTTACAACTGAGATTGGACTACTTGTTGGTATGCCGCGATATCATCTTGTTGACGTGGACAGATGACGTTGTGACTCCTCACTGGGGTTATCGCCGGTTTAAGCGGAAAGAAGACGTTGCTCAGGGTTACATCTGAGATTGGGCTACTTGTTTGTATGCCTCACTGTCATCTGAATTGAAGCTGATCGTACATGTTTGAAACAAGCATTTCCGGGGTTATTGCAGGAAATGCAATGGCATCCCTTGGGGCTATCCCCAAGGATGGGGTTGCTACTCCCAGTGTTGTCTCTGGGACTGGGACTGAGCGTCGCGGTATTATCGCTGAGACAGAACTGTCCTCTCCGGTGTTGTTGCTGGTCTTTTGATCTACATATCATGGGGTTATCTCTGAGATCGGAAATGACATTCCTGGTGTGTGTTCTAGGTTGACATGACGCTCCCGATTTGTGTTCCGGGTTGGAACTGAACTTTCAGTGGTATCCGGAAAGGATGTAAGCTATCTTTCAGGGTTATCTCCAAAAGACGAATCTACCCTCCTGCAATGTTAGTAATAGGAGTGCAAAAAATTTCAAGTGTCTACAATGATGATGATGTCTTGAAACTTTTGGTAGTTCAGAAAAATAATGTAAATAGTAGTGATGCTATTGATATGATGTTTTCAAAAAAAAAATAATTAACAATGAATAAAAGTTATTATCTTCTTTTATGCAAAGTGTTATGTGTTATGTGGTGATTACTTGTATGGGGGCAAGTTAAGTAGAAATTACTTGAAAAGAGTTGAGTAATAATCTAATGAGTGTATTTTTAACAGAAAATGCCTCCAGGACGTCAACCACCCAGACAGAGAACCACTGAAGGAACCAACAATAATAATGCTGAAGCTAACCCTGATTCGGCAAATTGGCGACGCTTGACAGTGCAATGCTGCAGAATCAACTGTAGAACCAATAACAAAATCAAGCTACAACGTTTAAGGACTTCAAGGCGGTTGGACCACCAGAATTCCATGGGTTCATGAACCCGATTGAGGCACAAACTTGGGTCATGGAGATAGAGAAAGTTTTTGATGTTGTGGGAATAGGAAATGATCAGAAGAATACTTTTGCAACATTCATGTTGAAAGCAGAGGCAAGTTATTGGTGGCAGGCCAATAAAACTCGAGGAGGTCTATGTGTTATGGCTTGGGATAGGTTCAAGGAAATGTTCACTGAGACCTATTTCCTAGAGAGTTCGAAGAGTCAGATAGAAGTACAGTTTTTAGAATTAAAGCAGGTAACGATAACGGTGTCGGAGTATGCCGCGAAATTCAATGAGTTGGCGAGGTTTGCGCCATACCAAGTTAGCACAGATGAACGCAAGGCGAAAAGGTTTAAACAAGGACTGAAGCCCTGGTTGTTTAGTAAGGTTTCCTTATTCTAGTTGAAGACATTTGCAGCCGTAATGGAAAAGGAAATTCTCGCTGAAGGTGGCGGTGAGGCGGTAACCAAGTTCAATCAGGAACAGAAAAAGAAGAAGAATAAAGTGGAGGTGAAGAATGGAGGTGGTGGTAGTGGGAATGGTAATAATAATCTGAAAAGAAAATGGAATGGAAATGTGGGTGCTGGGAATCAATAAGGTAACCAGCAGAATAAGAAGTTTGAAGCATGTGCTACATGTGGGAAGTTTCACAAGGGTGTATGCTTAATGGGGAAACATGTATGCTTTAATCAGGGCCGGAGGGTCACATCGCCCCAAACTGCAATCAACCCAAGAAGAATGTTTGCTACACTTGCAGGTCCAAGGATCACTTTGCTCGTGAGTGCCCTAAGAAGAAAGCTGGAGAAACAACAGGAAGCAAGGGATGTAGAAGTGGAGGTACTTGGGCCATTACTGGGCCAACGACATCAAACAAACCCACAGCCAGAACCTTCAACATGACTGTACAAGATGCTGTGCAATCAAAGGATGTGGTGTCAGGTATTATCCCAATCAATGATATTGATGCTTATGTATTATTTAATTTGGGTGCTACTTGCTTATTTATATCTGATGAATTTTCTATGAGAATAGGATTGCCTAGTGAAGAATTGAATTTCCCTTTAAACATAGAAATTGCGAATAAGGAAGTAATTCCTGTTAGGTTCGTGTACAAGAACTGTAGGGTGAACATTAAGGGAAATATTTTGATGGTAGATTTAATTCCGATTAGGCTTGGAGAGTTTGATGTTATTTTTGGAATGGATTGGTTGTTCAATTGTGGAGCGATAATTGACTGCCAAAAGAAGTGTGTAAACCTTATGACTCTGTCAAAGGTAGTTTTCAATGGTAGGAAATCACCTAGACAAATGAGATGTCTGACGATTATGAAGGCCAAGAAGTTATTGAGTCAAGGCTGTGTGGGTTATTTAGCTTATATAGTCGATACTTAGAAGAAGGGTGCGAAACTAGAAGAAATACCGGTGGTTAGGGAATTTATGGACGTGTTTTCGGAGGATTTGCTAGGACTTCTGCCTGACAGAGAAATCGGGTTCGTGATCGACTTCTGCCTGACAGAGAAATATGGAGACACTATCTCTATGGAGAGAAATGTAAGATTTACACAGACCATAAGATTCTGAAGTACATTTTTACTCAGAAAGACCTGAACATGCGTCAAAGGAGATGGATGGAATTGATAAAGGATTATGATTGTGAGATCTTTTATCATCCATGCAAAGCAAACGTGGTTGCAGATACCTTGAGTAGGAAAGGCAGAGAAAAATTGATGCTGTTAACTGATAAGGAGGAGCTTATTACAACAATGTCAAGATTAGAGTTGGAAATTAAATTTTCAAAAGAATCCGATGAGAAATTATACCAGATGGAAGCCAGTCCAACTTTGGTGGACAAACTGAAAAACGTTCAACTGTAGGATGAGGAATGTAGAAAAATAAGAGAAAGAGTGGTCGAGGGAAAAGAAGTGAAATATAAGGTTGATACCGATGGAATGCTGAGATTCGAGGGACGAATCTAGGTTCCAGCAGTACTAGATATTAAAGAAGACATCTTGACAGAAGCTCATAGCTCGAGATATTCGATTCATCCAGGAAGTACGAAGATGTATCAAGATTTGCGACGACATTTTTGGTGGCCAAATATGAAAAGAGACGTTGCAGAATGCCTTACAAAGTGCTTAACAAGTCAGAGAGTCAAGGCCGAGCATCAAAGGCCAAGCGGATTACTTCAACCATTAGAAATACCGGAATGGAAATGGGAACAAATCACAATGGATTTTGCGGTAGGTCTCCCACCGACTCAGAAAGGATACGATGCGATTTAAGTGATAGTGGACAGATTGACAAAATCTGCACACTTTTTGCCAATAAAGGTTAGATTCAATCTTAATCAGCTGGCAAAGTTATATGTTAAAGAGATCGTGTCAAGACATGGAGTTCCAATATCAATTATGTCTGATAGAGATCCGAGGTTCACATCAAACTTCTGGAAGAGACTACAAGAATGTATGGGAACACAGTTGCGAATGAGTACGACATATCATCCGCAAACAGATGGCCAAAGCGAATGAACGATTCAGACATTGGAAGATATACTGAGAGCGTGCGTCATGGATTTCAAAGGAAGCTGGGATAAACAATTACCATTTGGAGAAATTTGCCTATAATAACAGTTACCATGCAAGCATCGGCATGCCGCCTTATGAAGTATTATACGGCAGAAAGTGCAGAACTCCACTGTGCTGGGATGAAGTCGGTGAACGTCAACTGTTAGGACCAGAACTGGTATAACAAACTACTGAGGTTGTTAAACTCATCAGAACAAGATTGATAGCTACTCAAGACAGACAAAAGAAATATGCTGATCAACATAGACAAGATCGTGTATTCGACGTAGAAAATTACGCTTTCCTAAAAGTTTCACCTTAGAAGGGAAAAATTCGATTTGGTAAGAAGGGGAAACTAAGCCTGAGGTTTATTGGACCCTTTGAAGTGCTGTAAAAAGTTGGAGAGGTGGCTTATGAGGTAGCTCTACCTCTAGAATTGCAAAACATTCATAATATTTTTCACGTTTCGGTGTTACGACCATATAAGACCGATTACAAGCACGTGATCGAGTACGAACCATTGCAGTTTGAGAAAGACTTGTCCTATGAAGAGGTTCCTATCCAGATAGTCGACAGGAAAGAACAAGTGCTCATAAATAAAGTGATACCTTCTGTGAAGGTGATATGGAGGAACCACAATATCGAAGAGGCTATGTGGGAACTCAAAGCTGAAATGATGAAGAATTACCCTGAGTTATTTGTTTAATCTGTGTCTTCATTTCTGGGGACAAAATCTTTGTAAGTAGGGGAGAATGTGACGAATGAGTTGTTTAAGTTGTGATTCTGAGGACAGAATCCTTGTAAGGAGTGAATGATGTAACATTCCAAAAATTTTAACTGTTATATTAAATATTTATTGAATTATTTAAGTATTTAATGGATGTGTTATTTGTTGAATAATTGTTAATTATTTGTTAAATAAATAATTATGGAAACTAATTATTATATGCTAATTCAATTTAAGTATTAAGTTAGAGAGTTTTGATTAGTTGAATTATTATTCTTTTATTTGAATTTATAATTAAAAGGATGTGTTAGTTGATTAAATAAAGTTATAATTATATAGAGAATTATAATTTTGTGGTATTGATTTACGTGTTAAAGTAATTTAATAAATTGTTATTAGAATTAATTTAATTAAATAAAAGTGTGACAAATAACCTTTTATAAAGGAGTTATTAAAATAACTTAAAGGAGTTTAATTCAGTTTTGCCAAACAAGGCCTAATGCCTATTGAGTCTTTATTCTAATTGAGTTTTACCAAACAAGACATAAGAATTAATTGATTATTTTTTTAGTAGTTAGCCAAACAAGCCTTATGGCTTCTGGTTTTCAAAACTTGGATAATTGATATCAGTTATATTTATATTTATATTATGTAATTAATATATATTATATCCTATACGTTATATTCTAAGACGTAGAATTAGAATAGAGAGGAGAAGAGAGTTTACATAGAGAAAAGAAGAGAGGAGAAAGGCTAGGGAATTGGAGAGAAGAAGAAGCTTGAGAATCAAAAGGGTTGGCCATCATCTTCTTCAAACAAGGTATCATCTAAACTCTATTATTGTTTTTCTTTTCAAAGTTATAGTTGTATTTTCTCTCCCAATTTTCTCTATAAAAGTTTTGTAGAAGTTGATTTTTTTTTTTGTTATGTATGTGATTTTATATGATAATCTAGTGTTGTTAAACTATTTTCTTAAGCTATAATTGAGAATAGTCAAAGAATTTATATTATGTATAGGTTGTGAAGAAAAGCTATTTTTATAGATAGTTTTTGTGAATATATATTGTTTAGTTTAAGGTAGAAATTAAAGGTTAATTAGTTTCTTAGTTGATAAATTGACTATTAAATTTGATAGAGTGTGTATAAACATTGATAAAATGCTTTGAATTAACTATTTTGGTTGAAAAATAAAATCACAGTGTTTATTTTCATTAAAAACATCAAAAAGTGAGTTTTTATCAAAAATAATGGAATTGTATGTTGTAAATTCATAGTTTATGTTGTTTTATGGGTAGAAACATGTTAAGAGTCTTTGAATTATGTTTATATGAAGTCTCTATATGAATTACCTGTTAATTAAACTGTTAGAAAGTAACTTGTAGGCCAAAATTGGCTTTTGTTCATACTATTACCGGTTTGTCGTTAAAGACTACAGAGTTTAGCGTAAATGTTGGCTTAAAGAAGACAATATCTCACACCAAGAATACGGCACCACACCCAATGATGAATGGTATCGGTAGTATAAATGTGGCGCCATAGAACGCCATCATCATGTAGCTGCATGATCTTAGAACCACAATATAAACTTTAGTACATGAACGCGAAAGTTAGCGAGAATGGTCTCGAGCGGTGTTAATTTAGTACTCAAAGTCTAAAGGAATGGTTATGTGTTAATAATAGGACTATTAAGTTATGATATTAATATTTCTATATCTAGAATGAACATGTTATTAACAATTAACTTGTTTTATAATTTGATTATGTGATTAAATAATCAAACCTACATGATGAATGTACTTAGTTATGTTTGTAAAGTGGTAGTGACTAACTATGTCATGATGACATATGTATATAGGATATTGTGATTCAAATTGTTCGGTTTAATCTACGAGCAAGGCAAGTTCTCCAATCTATTTTCTTATTGAAGCAATTATGGTCTCCAATTCGATTACCTTATAAATGATGCAAGCTTTCTAAACTTTGATTTTTATATTGAACAAGTTATTCTTGTATTTAACTTGTTGTTTAGCATGCACAATTATACATACTAATGTTGAACAGTTTTATCGTTCAAATTGCTACGCATGATTAGTATTCAATTTTAAATAACCTTGGCTTAACATTATTTAAGCAAGGTATGTTATAGTTATTCAAGTTGTATGATATTAGATTATTCCTAAAGCATGACTTTAATTTACCACGTTGATTCAATTACGATTATTCTATAGTATGATGTTATTGGTTTCATTTAACTAGTCCTTAGTTGATGTTCGTTGAATTCCAAATTACTCTGAAATGTATCCAAACCAAACTCACTTTGGTATGGACTTGTACTCTAAATACTGAGATGAACAAACCTATTATTAGGGGTAACTTACACATAACATTGAAATATTTGTGCACAATACATTATACGAAGGGCTGATCCCCCTAAGTATGAGGAGTCCCTATAGTCTTACGACTGTTAAAGTTTAAGTTGAAATATTACTTATAACTGTGGACATAGTTCGTGGTCTTAGGACCCTCAGTTATATATTTCAAAATGATGATAAATCATATTGTTTTATTCTATCGAGCCTCTCATTTGATAGTTGTTGTAAAGATTTTTCATTCATTGTTGTTTCAAGTGAGCTTTGTTTGCTCACTCTTGCTTATATAACTATTACAGTTAAAGATGAAAAGGTTGATGTACCTAGCACCAGTAAGGGAAAAGGAAAGATGAACAAGTGTTGAAGACTTGTAATGTGTTGATATTTGATTATCAGATTTTAAATTGAATGGTTGTAAAGAAGTTTATTAATTTTTTGCATTTGAATGATTGTATTTAAAGGTTAGATAACCTGGGAGATTTTTATTATGTCACCCTTTAATGAGAAAGGTTTTATTTATCCAATTTTATTGTGATGGGTAGTTAGATATGAATGTTTGATTTAGTGAGCACCAAATCCTGTGCGAATGAAGTACCTGGGTTTGGGGTTGTGAAGTAACTGGGTTTGGGGGTGTCAAGTACCTGGGTTTGGGGGTGTCACATTAACTGTTATTAAATAAGTCAATTGTTCCTAAAAAATTCATTCGAGCAAACTTTAACTCTAATGTTATTTGAAATTCTCATTTGATTGATTCATTCTAACTTGTTTATAGTTAAGCAAGTTTCTTAAGTTATATTATTGTATAATAAACGCAGTTTTTGAACTCTCGTCTCTATTATTGAACTATTTTATTTCTTCGCATGAGTTAATACCTTGTTGGGCAAGTTTTTAGTTTCGACTTGCTATGTCGATTAATGTACGTTCGGTAATTTCAATTCTAATGTTATAAGACTCAACCTTAGCTTATTTATTTATTCAAGCAAAGGTTATCAATTTTATTCATTTTATTGAATACTTATGCTTATAGTTATTTCAAGCATGAGTTTAATATGTATAATCAATTCATTTATGAATCTCAATTGTTCTATGTTATGTTGTTATTAAACATCTGTTGTGATTATCAAACACTATTTATTCAACTAGTCCTCTAGTTGATGTTCGTTAAACTTCAAATTACCCTTGAAAGCTTATCCAAACCAAACTCTCTTTGGTGCGGACTTGTACTCTAAATACTGAGATGAACATCCCTATTATTATTAGGGGATAATTTACGCTTAGCGTTAAAATGTTTGTGCACAATACATTGTACGAAGGGCTGATCCCCCTATGTACGAGGAGTCTTTGTAGTCTTATGAGTGTTAAAGTTGGAGTTGAAAGATTACTCGCAACTGTGGACATGGTTCACAGTCTTGTGACCCTCAGTTATGTATATTCCATATTTTGGATTCCAGTTCTGATTATCATTGTTAGAGTACTATTCAGTCTTGATGAGCCTATTGATGGCAGATATTATTATTATTCTCCTATTGATTCATTGTTACATTCAGTGAGCAATTGTTTTGCTCACTCTTGCATATTTATAAACTCATTGCAGCTAAAGTGGAGATGGTAGATGAACCTTCAAATAGCAAAGGAAAGGGAAAAATGTACAAGTGATACAGATTTATAACTCTTGTTTATTGTGATGATCATAGACTTTTTAATAATGATGTAATGTAATAACTTTATTTTCGCTCTTGAATGATGTTTAAAGGTTAGATAACCTGGGATTGTTTGTGAACTTAATGATGTAACCCTATTTAAGGGAGGATTATGGCTTAAATATTATTTATTTGGGTAGATAGTATGAATGTATGTATAGTGAGCACCAAATCTTGTGGAAATGAAGTACCTAGATTTGGGGGTGTCACAGGTTGGTATCAAAGCCTTAGGTTATGAACCTTAGGTGGGGAAAAGCCTTAGGAAGTAACCTTTGAAAAGATAGTGATGATAAACTCTTATCGAGTTTTAGGAAAGAGAAAGTAATAAAACCCTAATGTGCTTATTTGATTACAACTTATGTGCTCGTGAGTGTCGAGTAGTAATGATTAGTAAATAAAACTTAAACTTTGGTTGATAGGATGGCTTATATAGGAGGATCCAGTTAGGCTAGAGAGGAGGAGCCTCGAGATATTCAGGTGATTTGGGAACAACTACTACCACGGAAGCAGTTTAAATCGGTCACGATGTTGAAAGCGGAGAGAGTACGATGAGGAGGATGAGATAGAGACGGACGAGGAGGATCCCGTGGAGCTGCCACAGTCGGGGGATGAGGAGGACGAGGAGGAAGAGCTTCCACTTAACTCGATAGCTGCCCGTATGTACGATGAGGTGTAAGACCGCAATGTGGAACTTCAAGACACCATCGAGGAGTAACAGGAGATAGTAGCCGAACAACAGACCTCGATGGCACAGAAAGACGATGAGATCCAGGATCGAGAAGAACGACTGAACAACATTGAAGAGAAGCTGGTCCACACTGAAGGAGAAAACGAGCAAATGATAGCAGAGATTGCAGAGTTGAAGAACACGTTGAAAGAAGAATCTACAAAAAGGGCAAGAGCCAAAGATGTGTACAGTGAAGATTATCAACGAGCCGGAATAGCAAAGAGGGACGCACAAGCAAAGAAGATAAAGATGGAAGAGATGAACAACGTATTCAACATTGTGATCAATCGAGCTCAAGATCGAGTCATTGGTTATCCGATTCAGTTCGAGACGCTACCATCATACATATTAGATCACCGAACAATGTTCCGAATTATGGAGGAAGAACGTCGTAAGGCTACGTAGTATCTTAGTAGGATATTGTAGAGAATGTAATTGATGTGTGATTAGAAAATAAACGAAATGTAAATCCCAAGTATGATATAACCAATGGGATAGATGATGATAATGTTGTCCTGCAACTGTTATAGTTCAGGAAAGTAATGGAAATAGTAATGATGCTATTGTTTTGATATTTTTAAAAGATTATGAATGAATAAAAGTTATTGTTTTATTCAAAGTGTTAAGTGTTATGTGATAAACTTTTATGATGTGTAACTTAAGTATATAATACTTAAAAGGTTGAATAAAGGCTAATGGATGTATTTTAGCAGAAAATTCCTCCAAGACGTCAACCACCTCGACAGAGAACCATTGAGGAAAACAACAACAATAATGTGGAAGGAAACCCAGTTCAGCAGCTAGTGACGTTACTGACGGGTGCTTTGAAGAATCAACCTCAGAACATGGGTACTACGTTTAAGGACTTCAAAGCAGTTGGACCACCAGAATTCTGTGGGTGTATGAATCCAGTTGAAGCACAAACCTGGATCATGGAAATCGAGAAGGTTTTTGATGTTGCTAGGGTAGAAGATAATCAGAAGACTGCTTTTGCAACATTCATGTTGAAAGCAGAGGCTAGTTATTGGTGGCAGGCTAACAAAACTCAAGAAGGACCAGGAGTGATGATCTGGGATAGGTTTAAGGAGTTGTTCTTCGAGACCTATTTCGCAGAGAGTTCGAAGAGTCAGCTAGAGGTTCAGTTTTTGGAACCAAAGTAGGGAACGATGTCGGTGTCGGAGTATGCCGCAAGATTCAACGAGTTGGCGAGGTTTGTGCGATATCAAGTCAAGATGAATTTAACGCAAGGCGAAGAGGGTTTGAAACAGGAGGGATCAAGCCACGGTTTGTACGAAGAGGGTCTCCTGTTCGGTGAAAGACGTTTACAACAAATGATGGAGAAAGCAATTCTCGCTGAAAATGGAGGCGAGGCAGTAACAAAACATAACAAGGAGCAGAGGAAGAAGAAAAGTGAAGGTGAAACTAAAAATGGTGGTGGTGGTAACAGTGGAAATGGCAACAACAACCTAAAAAGGAAGTGGAATGCGAATGGGGGAGCTGGAAATCAGCAGGGAAACCAGTAAAAGAAGAAGTTTGATGCATGTACTACATGTGGGAAAATTTCACAAGGGTGTGTGCTTGATGGGGAAACGAGTATGCTTCAATTGTGGCCAGGAGGGTCACATCACCCCAAATTGCACTCAACCTAAGAAGAATGTTTGCTTCACTTTTGGATCCAAGGATCACTTTGCTCGTGAATGCCCTAAGAAGAGATCTGGTCAGGCAAATGGAAGCAAGGGAAATGCTAGTGGAGGTGCGATGACTATTTCTGGACCAACAACAACAAATAATCCCACAGCCAAAACCTTCAACATGACGGTTCAAGACGCGGTGCAATCAAAAGATGTCGTGTCAGGTATTATCCCAATCAATGATATAGATGCATTTGTATTATTTGATTCGGGTGCTACTTGCTCGTTTATATCTGATGAATTTGTTAAGAAGTTAGAAATACCTTGTGAAGAGTTGAAATTCCCTTTAAACATAGAAATTGCGAATAGGGAAGTGATTCCTGTTGGGTTCGTATACAAGAACTATAAGGTGAACATTAAGGGGAATGTTATTAAAGTAGATTTAATCCCGATAAAACTCAGAGAGTTCGATGTTATTTTGGAAATGGATCGACTGTACAATTATGGAGCGATAATTGACTGCCAAAAGAAGTGTGTAAACCTTATGACTCCGTCAAAGGTAGTTTTTCATGGTAGAAAATCAACTAGACAAATGAAATGTCTGATGATGATGCAGGCCAAAAAGTTTTTGAGTCAAGGCTATGTAGGGTATTTAGCTTACATAGTCGATACTCAAAAGGAGAAGGGTATGAAATTGGAGGAAATACCAGTGGTTAGGGAGTTCATGGATGTGTTTCCGGAGGATTTGCCATGACTTCCGCCTAACCGAGAAATCGAGTTCGTGATCGACTTAGCGCCAAGAACTGCTCTGATATCGAAGGCCCCGTACAGAATGGATTAGGTGGAAATGAAGGAACTAATGGTACAACTGCAAGAGCTGCTAGTTAAAAAGTACATTCAACTGGGTGTGTCACCGTGGGGAGCCCCGGTGTTATTCATGAAGAAGAAGGATGGGTCAATGCGTCTTTGTATTGATTATAGGGAATTGAACAAGGTCACTATTAAGAACAAATATCCGTTGCCAAGAATAGATGACTTGTTTGATCAATTGAAGGGTGCTAGATATTTCTCAAAAATAGATTTGAGAAGTGGATATCACCGATTGAAATTAAGGAAGGAGGATGTACCGAAGACGGCATTCCAAACTCGGTATGGACATTACAAATTTTTGGTGATGTCTTTTGGTTTGACAAATGCCCTTGCATCGTTCATGGATTTGATGAACAGGGTGTTTAAATCATTTTCAGTCGAGTTTGTGGTGATATTTATCGATGATATTTTGGTGTATTCTAAAATTCAAGAGGAACACGTGGAACACTTATGTCTGACGTTGGAGACGTTAAGAAAGAAAAATTGTACACGAAATTCTCTAAATGTGAATTTTGGCTGGAACATGTACAATTTCTTGGACATGTAATCGATAAGGATGGGATTTCCATTGATCCATCAAAAGTTGAAGCTGTGATAAATTGCGAACAACCAAGAACTCCATCAGAAGTGAGAAGTTTCTTGGGATTGGCAGGCTATTACAGACGGTTTATTCAGGATTTTTCCAAGATTGCCACTCCGTTGATAAATTTGACAAGAAAATCTATAAAATTTGTTTGGACGGCGAAGTGTGAAGAAAGTTTTCAAAAATTTTTATGTGGCACCTGTGTTGTCATTACCAGATAATACAGGAAATTTTGTGGTGTATAGTGATGCGTCACATAAGGGATTGGGTTGTGTCCTTATGCAGAACGACAAGGTTATTGCGTATGCATCAAGGCAACTGAAAGACTATGAAAAAGGGTATCCGACTCATGATTTAGAGTTGGCGGCGGTTGTGTTCACACTGAAGATATGGAGACACTATCTCTACGGAGAGAAATGTGAGATCTACACAGACCATAAAAGTCTGAAGTATATTTTCACACAGAAAGACTTGAACATGCGACAAAGGAGATGGATGGAATTGATAAAGGATTACGATTGTGAGATCTTTTATCATACAGGCAAAACAAACGTGGTTGTAGATGCCTTGAGTAGGAAAGGCAGAGAAAAGTTGATGTTCTTAACTAATAAGGAGGAGCTCATTTCAGCAATGGCAAGGCTAGAGCTAGAAATCAAATTTCCAGAAGAATCCTATGAAAAATTATTCCAGATGGAAGCTAGTCCAACTTTGGTGGACAAAGTGAAAAATGCTCAGCTACAGGATGAAGAATGCAAGAAAATAAAGCAAAGTATAGTCGAGGGTAAAGAAGCGAAGTACATGGTCGATACTGCGGGAATGCTAAGATTTGAGGGACGAAATTAGGTTCCAACAGTTCAGGATATTAAAGAAGAAATCTTGACGAAAGCACATAGCTGAAGATATTCAATTCATCTAGGAAGTAAAAAAATGTATCAAGATTTGTGGCGTCATTTTTGGTGGCTGAACATAAAAAGAGATGTTGCAGAATGCGTTGCAAAGTGCTTGACATGTCAGAAAATGAAAGTCAAGCATCAAAGACCAAGTGGATTACTTCAACTGTTGGAAATACCAGAATGGAAGTGGGAGCATATCATAATGGAGTTTGTGGTTGGTCTTCCAATGACTCAGAAAAGATACGATGCGGTTTGGGTGATAGTGGCCAGATTAACAAAATTTGCACACTTTTTGCCAATAAAGATTATATTTAATCTTGATCAGCTAGCGAAACTATATGTTAAGGAGATCGTCTCAAGACATGGAGTTCCAGTGTCAATTGTATTAGATAGAGATCCGAGGTTCACAGCAAATTTCTGGAAGAGACTACAAGAATGCATGGGAACGCAATTGAATATGAGCATAGCGTATCATCCGCAAACCGATGAGCAAAGCGAAAGAACGATCCAAACGCTTGAAGATATGCTCAGAGCGTGTATCATGGATTTCAAAGTAAACTGGGATGATCATCTACTATTGGTGGAATTTATATACAACAATAGTTACCATACAAGCATTGGTATGCCGCCATACGAGGCGTTATACAGCATAAAGTGCAGAAATCCACTATGTTGGGATGAAGTTGGAGAACGACAAATGTTAGGCCCAGAACTGGTTCAGAGACCGCTGAAGTTTTCAAACTCATTAGAGAAAAACTGGTAGCTGCTCAAGATCGATAGAAAAAGTATACTGATCAACATAGACAGAGTCGTGAGTTTGAAGCAGGAAATTTCGTATTCCTGAAAGTTTCTCCTTGGAAGAGGAAGATTCGTTTCGGCAAGAAAGGCAAGCTCCACCCGAGGTTTATTTGACCATTCAAAATATTACGAAGAGTGGGAGAGGTGGCTTACGAAGTAGCTTTACCTCCAGAATTAGAGCATGTGCACAATGTTTTTCATATGTCGGTGTTACAACCGTATAAACCCGATTACAAGCATGTGATTGAGTATGAACCATTGCAGTTCAGTAAAGATTTGTCATATAAAGAGATTTTTATCCAGATAGTCGACAGGAAGGAACAAGTGCTGAGGAATAAAGTAATACCTTCTATAAAGGTGATATGGAGGAACCACAATGTCGAAGAGGCTACGTGGGAACTCAAAGCTAATATGATGAAGAATTACCCAGAGTTATTTGTTTAGTTTGTGTCTTCGATTCTGGGGACAAAATCTTTGTAAGTAAGGGAGAAATTTTGGATCGTTACATCCTTCCTTCTTTACAAAATCTTTGATTGTTTGAATTGTGATTCTGGGGACAGAATCCTTGTAAGGAGGGAAGGATGTAACGATCCAAAATTTCAAATTGTAATTTAAATATTTATTGAGTGATATAAATATTATTTGAGGTGTTAAATATTTTATTGACATGATGGTATGTATTAGAGAATTTTTCTAAATTAAATTAATTTATAATTTAGAGAGTCAGAAAATAACATGAGATGTTATATTGTTGTTTTGATTTAATAATTTAAATGATATATTAAATTATTAAATAAAGTTATAATGAAAATTATAATTTTGGTAATATTTCCTAGAATGGTATATTTAATTAAAGTATAATATGTGATTAATTTAATTGAGTAATATTGGATATGGAGATCCAAATAAATAATATGTGATTATAATTTATAAACTAAAGTGTTTATTAAAATAAATTTAAAAGGGTTTAATTTAGTTTTTGCCAAACAAGGCTTAAAAGTATTTTAATTCTTTAAAATTTAAAGAGTTTACCAAACAAGCCTTATGGCTTTTGGAATTTCTAATTTTTGAAAATAAATAATATAAATAAAATAAATTAAAATAATAAAATATATTTATGTTAGATACGTTAGTAACTGATAATACATTTAGTAGTATTATTAAGGTTTATCAGTTTTGCATTATATCATTACGCATACCAGTTGGTTTTCTTTTACGCATTCTATTTGCTAAAGCAGAGAGAGTTGAGTAAGTTTGAGAGCTTCAGAGAAAATTGAGAGAGAATTACAACTTTTCATAGTAATTCCAGTGATTTTTAGCAAGGATTATCTTAGAAATTAAAGGTATGTTCCATAATCTCTTTATTATAAGTATGTATATGAGTTTTACGACAATAATTTTCATACTTTGTGAATTTTATATATTTAGAATTGATGTTCTTGAATTATTTATGAAGATTGCATGTGTCTATGATGATTAGATATTATGTTTAAACAATAATTGCATGCTAATTTCGGTTTCCAGTAAAAGAAAATGATGTCAGTGTTTATGTTCTTCATATAGCTTGAGTAAGTATCAATTTTAGTGTCCAATTTGTATGTGAAACTATAAATTGACGCTTGTATATGGTAGTTCATTGAGATACGAACATAACATAATTTGAATGAGATGATTTGGTCATGTATTGAACTCACAATGATGATTTTTAGGATAAATGTCAAGAAAATTGAGTTTTTCATGAAAACATGAAAATTGAGAAATTAAAATAGTTTTAGTGGTTGTTAAATTGTGTTAAGTGGTTGTATATGTTAGCATATCTAATAGATAATGTGGTTCTAAACCAATGTGTAGGTGAATGTGAGTTTAATATTGTAACTAACGCTCGAGGCAAGTTTCTAAACCCTATCTTTTTACATTGAGAAAGTTTTCTAACTCTACACTTTCGTTAAGTTAGTTCTATTACTATATTGTGTAACTTTATTCTTTTGATTGAGCAAGCTTATTATTTTAACTGTTATTGAATAAGTCAATTGTTCCTAAAAATTTATTCGAGCAAACTTTAACTCTAATGTTATTTGAAATTCTCATTTGGTTGATTCATTCTAACTTGTTTATAGTTAAGCAAGTTTCTTAAGTTCTATTATTCTATAATAAACGCAATTTTTGAACTATCGTCTCTATTATTGAACTGTTTTATTTCTTCGTATAAGTTAATACCTTGTTGGGCAAGTTTTTAGTTTCCAGCTTGCTATCAGTTAATGCAGCGTTCAGTAATTTCAATTCTAATGTTATAAGACTCTAACCATTGCTTATTTACTATTCAAGCAAAGGTTAACCATTTTATTCATTTTAATGAATACTTATGCTCTATAGTTATTTCAAGCATGAGTTTAATATTTATAATCAGTTCATTTATGAATCTCAATTGTTCTGTGTTATGTTGTTATTAAACATCTATTGTGATTATCAAAGACTATTGATTTAACTAGTCCTCTAGTTGATGTTCGTTAAACTTCAAATTACCCTTGAAATCTTATCCAAACCAAACTCTCTTTGGTGCGGACTTGTACTCTAAATACTGAGATGAACAACCCTATTATTATTAGGGGATAATTTACGCTTAGCGTTAAAATGTTTGTGCACAATACATTATGCGAAGGGCTGATCCCCCTAAGTACAAGGAGTCCTTATAGTCTTATAGCTGTTAAAGTTGGAGTTGAAAGATTACTCGCAACTATGGACATGGTTTATGGTCTTGTGACCCTCAGTTATGTATATTCCATATTTTGGATTCCAGTTCTGATTATCATTGTTAGAGTACTATTCAGTCTTGATGAACCTATTGATGGCATATATTATTATTATTCTCCTGTTGATTCATTGTTACATTTAGTGAGCAATTGGTTTGCTCACTCTTTCATATTTATAAACTCATTTCAGCTAAAGTGGAGAAGGTAAATGAACCTTCAACTAGCAAATGAAAGGGAAAAATGTACAAGTGATGCAGACTTGTAACTCTTGTTTATTGTGATGATCATAGACTTATTAATAATGATGTAATGTAATAACTTTATTTCCGCTCTTGAATGATGTTTAAAAGTTAGATAACCTAGGATTGTTTGTGAACTTAATGATGTAACCCTATTTAAAGGAGGATTATTGCTTAAATATTATTTATTTGGGTAGATAGTATGAATGTATGTATAGTGAACACCAAATCTCGTGGGAATGAAGTACCTAGATTTGGGGATGTCATAGTCTAAGTTGTTTATTATGATTACTAGCTTTGATTGTATCCATGTTTTGAACTTCATTCTTGAATTTTGCTCCAAAATAGTTTATTATGGAGTATTTTTGAACATGGATATGCTAAAGTACAAATCCGTAATATTTGTTCTTTTGTTTCACTAGATAATTTTCTTTAAAATATTTTTTATCATCCTCAGTCCTAAATGATGATATAACTGAATATCTTTGGCATGTAGTGAAAAGATGAATGATTTTTTGATGAATATCTTTGGCCCGTAGTGCAAAGATGAACAGGTGTTGAGATGAACATGACCAACTAATGAATATCTTTGGCCTGTAGTGCAAAGATGAATATTAGATTCAAGATGTATATTGATTGATGTTACAGGGATAAAATATTGATGATAAACTTTTAAATTCATAAAAGAAAGTAGATTTCGTTCTCTACGTAACTCTTCTAATGAATTGTTATTTCCGCTGCGAATAATGATTTAAAATTTGTTGTCTATTGTATTCTATCAGATTTTTCCCTTTTGATGACAAACGATAATTTGTTCTATATTATCTTAGTCATAATATTCTTTACTGGGCTTGTTGAGCTCACTCTTTTCCTTTTTGTTCTATTTTTCTTCTCAGGAAGCGAGAATATAGCGGGGAGTAGTCGGGGTGTGGAGTGATGTTCCAACGCAGTTGTTATAGTAGTCCTCACTATTTTGTAAAATAGTGTATCAATCATTGTGATGAGGACTTATTTGGGTGTGGATATTGTCTAGATGACAATATTTGTATTTTAACTCGCAATTTATGTGTTGTTGTATTTTGTACGACAATTGTATTAATAACGTTGTAGTTGTTTCTATACCATGTATTTGGCGACTCAGAATGGGTGTTATATACCTATTTTGCGGGAGTCACAATTGATTCACATGTATGTACTATTAGGGGAGGTGGTGAAAGATTGATAATACTTGCATGACTAAATTAAAAATGGAGGTATAGATGAAGGTACTATACTATAATTAGTTTTTTCACATGTATAGAACTATTGAGTCATATGATTGTACTATTGATTCACGATATACTACTATTAGGGGGAGAGGTGGTGCAAGTTTGATAATACTTGCAGGACTAAATTAAAAATGAAGGAAAAGATGAAGGTATTATACTGTAATATTTTGAGCCCCAAAACGTGTAATTATCGAAACTATATTTTTCTATAAATAGAAGCTCATTCTTCCTTCATTCTCACCAATTCATTAAGACTCAAAAGAGCAATTATAGAGAGAGAAGCTATAGAGAGAGAAGCTATAGGGAGAAAGAAGAAGAGTAGTCTGCTACTTCACTACTCAAGTATCTAGTCTTCTTCTGAGGTAAGGGGTATTATTTATTTCATATTCTAAAGAGATATTATTTTTCATATTCGTATGAATATTATTTTCGTTCAATATTCATAAAGAATATTATCTTTGTTCAATATTCGTAGGCATATTATCTTTGTTAAATATTCGTTGGAATATTATTTTCGTTCAACAGTTGCAAGGGATGTTATTTTTGTTCAATATTTGCTTGAAATAATATTTTCTTCCATACTCTGTAGTATGTAAGTAATATTATTTCGTTTCAGATTTTGAATTCTATACTCATTTTGTTGAAGTTTTGGCTTCTATACTCTATGAAATTAGTAGAATATTCTTGATATTTGCGCTTCATCCAGTATCTTTTCATAGAAATATTATTCTGAGCTTTCTTGATAATTATTGATCTTTTTATGACGGAGTACTATTCACGAGTTACTATTCATGGGTTATTATTCACCCGGTTACTATTCACTCAAATATTATTTACTCGAGTATTCGGGCACTATTCATGTCGAAGTACTATTCACGAGTTACTATTCACCCAATTACTATTCATCCAAATATTATTCACTCGGGTATTTGGGGTACTTTTCATGTAGGGGTACTATTCATTGGGTACTATTTACCCTAGAAAATATATTTCTTTTCTATCTAAATTATTTTGGTATATGAATATTATTCTTGAATTTTACTCCACAAAGCAGTATCATGTTGACAATTTAGATATTTTTAAACTCTGGATAAATTTAAAGTCTTTAATATTTATCCTTGATTTCGTTTGATTTGATTTCATTTGATTAATGTTTATATCATTGTCATCATCCTCATGCTTATATTGTGATGAAAGTCATCTTTGGCTTACATGCATAGACTGACTGTTGATTGGTATGATTATGACCAGGGATCATTCGGTATAATCATGACCCGTAATGTTACAAATGATGTGGTAAAAGTCCTCATTGGCCCGTAGTGCATTGATGGACAGTTGTTGGTATGATTATGACCAGGGATTATTCGGTCAAGGAGAGGTTCTGTCAAGGAGAGGTTTTTCACCAATTCATATGATTGTACTATTGATTCACATGATATACTATTAGGGGAGGTGGTGCAAGTTTGATAATACTTGCAGGACTAAATTAAAAATGAAGGAAAAGATGAAGGTATTATACTGTAATATTTTGAGCCCCAAAACGTGCAATTATCAAAACTATATTTTCTATAAATAAAGCTCCTTCTTCCTTCATTCTCACCAATTCACTAAGACCCATGTTTAATTATAGAGAGAGAAGCTATAGAGAGAGAAGCTATAGGAGAAAAGAAAAGTAGTCCGCTACTTCACTACTTCAATATCCAAATTTTTTCCGAGGTAAGGGGTATTATTTATTTCATATTCAAGAGATATTATTTTCATATTCATATGAATATTATTTTCGCTTCAATATTCATAAAGAATATTATCTTCGCTCAATATTCGTAGGAATATTATCTTCGTTAAATATTCATTGGAATATTATTTTCGTTCAACAGTTGTAAGGGATGTTATTTTTTTTCAATATTCGCTTGAAATAATATTTTCTTCCATACTCTGTAGTATGTAAGTAATATTATTTCGTTTCAAATTTTGAATTCTATACTCATTTTGTTGAAGTTTTGGCTTATATACTCCATGAAATTAGTAGAATATCCTTGATATTTGCGCTTCATCCAGTATCTTTTCATAGAAATATTATTCTGAGCTTTCTTGATAATTATTGATCTTTTTATGACGGAGTACTATTCATGAGTTACTATTCATGGGTTACTATTTACCTGGTTACTATTCACTCAAATATTATTTACTCGGGTATTCGGGGCACTTTTCATGCTGGACTACTATTCACGAGTTACTATTCATAAGTTATTATTCACCCAATTACTATTCATCCGAATATTATTCACTCGGGTATTTGGGGTACTTTTCATGTCGGGGTACTATTCACGAGGTACTATTCCCGAAGTACTATTCACTGGGTACTATTCCTGGGGTACTATTTACCCAGAAAATATATTTCTTTTCTATCCAAATTATTTTTGGTACATGAATATTATTCTTGAATTTTACTCCACAAAGTAGTATCATGTTGACAATTTGGATATTTTTAAAGTCTGGATAAATTTAAAGTCTTCAATATTTATCCTTAATTTCGTTTGATTAATGTTTATATCATTGTCATCATCCTCATGCTTATATTGTGATGAAAGTCATCTTTGGCTTACATGCATAGATGGACTGTTGATTGGTATGATTATGACCAGGGATCATTCGGTATAATCATGACACGTAATGTTACAAATGATGTGGTAAAAGTCCTCATTGGCCCGTAGTGCATTGATGGACAGTTGTGGGTATGATTATGACCAGGGATTATTCTAAGATAATCATGACCATTGGTGATTATATGAATATCCTTGGCCCGTAGTGCAAGGATGATTCGATGATGTGGTTTATTTATTGTCGAGTCTCAAATATAAATTTGATGAAAAACTTTTTAAATCATAGAAGATAGTAGATATCATGCTCTACTTGACTCTTCTAATGGATTGTTTGTTCCGCTGCAGTTGTTGATCTAAAACTTGTTGTCTATTATATTCTATCAGTTATTATACTGTTGAAGGCTAAAGATAATTTATTCTGCATTATCTTAGTCATAATATTTCTTACTGGGATAGTTGAGCTCACCCTTTTCTTTCATTGTTCTTTTCAGGAAATGAGAATATAGCTGGGGACGAGTCGGGGAATGGAGTAAAGGTCCAGGATAAGTGGGTTTAGTAGTCCTCACTATTCTGTGAAATAGTGTGATAATAATTGTAATGAGAACTTCATTGAGTGTGGATATTGTCTAGAAGACAATATTCGTTTTAAAAACTCAGCTATGTTTTGTTGTATTTTTACACGACAGTTATATTAAAGAAGTTTGTATTTGATTTCTGTACCATGTATTTGGCGACTCAAGATGGGTGATGTATACCTGTTTTGGGGGCGTCACATGTTTTACAAAGATCAACCTGAGAACTGGTTATTATCAGTTGGAGGTTAGGACTGAGGATGTACTAAAGACAAAATTTAGAACTCGTTACGTCCATTATGAATTCCTAGTGATGTCATTTGGATTAACGAATGTGCCAGCTGTATTTATGGATTTGATGAATAGATTATTTAAACCGTATTTGGATAAGTTCGTGGTTGTATTCATTGGTGACATTCTGGTGTATTCTAAGACTGAAGAAGAGCATGCAAAATATTTAAGAATGGTATTGGAGACATTGACAAAAGAAAAGTTATATGAAAAATTTTCGAAGTGTGAATTCTAGTTGAAGAAAGTTCGGTTTTTGGGACATGTCTTCGACAACGAGGGAATTTCTATTAATCTAGCTAAGGTAGAAGCAGTTTAAAATTGGGGACAACCAAAGATGTTGACTATAGTCAAAAGTTTCTTGGGATTAGCAAGATATTACCGGAGGTTTATTCAAGATTTCTCGAAGATAGCTACACAGTTGACAAATTTGACCAGAAAGGCAGTTAAGTATGTGTAGACGGAGAAGTGTGAGCAGAGTTTTTAAGAGTTGAAGAAAAGATTGAGTGAAGCACTGGTGTTATCCTTACCAGATAATACGGGGGGCATTACAATATATAGTGATGCATCACACAAGGGACTAGGGTGCATATTTATGCAGAATGGTAAAGTCATTGTGTACGCGTCATGACAGTTAAAGGATTATGAGAAAGGATACCCTACCCATAACCTGCAATTGGTTATGGTAGTGTTTCCCCTTATCTCTACTATGAAAAGTGTGAGATATACACAGATCATAAGAGTTTAAAGTATATCTTTACACAAAAGAGTTGAACATGAGGCAGAGGAGATGGTTAGAATTGATCAAGGATTATGATTATGATATTTTATATCATCCAGGGAAGGCTAATGTAGTAGCGGATGCTTTAAGCAGGAAGTAGAGGATGCTTTAAGCAAGAAGAGTAGAGATAAGTTATTTGTATTAACAGAATAAGAAGAATTAGTAAGAGAAATGGTAAAAAAAATGGAGTTAGAGATGAAAAAATCGAAGAATTTGGATAAAGTAATAGAAATGGTAGCAGGTCTGACCTTACTAAACAAGGTTAAAGAAGCTTAAAAGAGTGATGAAGAATGTGATAGCATTAAGAAATTGGTGAAGAACCAAATCATAGGATCGATAGCACTAGATTGCTGAGATTTGAAGGACGAATTTAGGTACCTTTAGTACTAAAGTTAAGAGAGGAGATATTGCAAGAAGCGTATAGTACGATATACTTGATACACCCTGGAAGCTCGAAGATGTATCAAGATCTACGTTAACATTATTGGTGGCTGAACATGAAGAGAGAGGTTTCATAATGTGTCAGCAGATGTTTAACTTGTCAAAGAGTCAAGGCAGAGCATCAACGACCGAGTGGATTATTACAGCCGTTAGAGATTCCAGAATGAAAAAGGGAGCACGTCGTGATGGATTTTGTGGTAAAACTTCCAGCAACGCAGAAAGGTAACGACGCCATATGGGTGATAGTCGATCTTCTTACAAAATCAGCACACTTTTTGCCGATCAGAATCAGGTATAATTTGGATTAGTTAGCCAAATTGTATATCAAGGAAATTATTTCAAGACATGGAGTACCAATATCAATTGTGTCTAATAGAGATCCGCACTTCACGTCAAACTTTTGTAGAAGTCTTTAAGAAAGAATGGGGACACATCTAAGGTTGAGTACCGCGTATCATTCATAACCCGATAGAGAAAGTGAGAGGATGATTCAAACACTAAAAGGCATTCTTAGAGCTTGTGTGATGGACTTCAAGGAAACTGGGAAGATCATCTTTGTAAGAGCCCAAATTTTCAGAAAATATTAAAATAAGAATTTTGTAAATAAAATTCTTAAAGCATGAGATGGGTTCGAATAAGAATATATAAATGTGTTACGAGGTATGTGGTATTGTGTTACATAGGGGAATATGAGTTATGTAATAAGTGATGTTGTGTTTAATAAATATATATCATTATTATATATTTGTTGTAGAGGTGAATTAGTGAGAAGATGGATAAGATTTATCTATATTAAATAATTTATAGAATTAGATTATCATAGTTGGTGACATTTAGTATCTTTGATAATCACCAATTTCTTGAGTATATGTACAAGTGAGTATCAAGTCTAAGGCAGTTCAACCATACCTTTAATGGTGGATGTATAGGAGTTGGGCTAAACGATTCCTTCAGAGAGCGGAGGTATATACGAATTAGTAACCGATCTAACTCACTATGAAAATAGTGTAGACGAGACGGAAACCAATTTATTGGTTGTTTGTGGAAAACCACTTAGTGTACTATATTGAATACTATTAAAGACTTGATGCATGATAGGTTTAGACTTGTATGCATGTACGTTGTTGACAAGAGAAGAAAATCAATATACCTTTAAAGTGGTTAGAGAATTATTGAGTAAATTGATATACGGCGAGAAATGAAGATTAAATGAATGTGTGTATATGTTATATTCGAGTTTTGTGTTATTGGTGGTAAGAAATCGTAAAGGAGATGTTATAGTTGGTTAAACTAATAAGGGAAATAGAGTTTTAAAACATGAAGTGTGATCCTTGAATTGTTAAGGAAAATAGTAACCGATGATGTGAAATCAAAGAGGGGATTGATGTTTGACGAGTTAACACTTAAGGAGGATGTGTAAAGTATTTAGAAGCGTAGGTTTCATTTATGCTAATGCAGAACTTGTCTGCCTCTAAACTTGGTATGGCGCAACTGCGCCATTTCCAAGCCTATGACCAGCGCAGCTGCGCCGGTCTGTAGGATCAGTTTTTAGAATATCAAATTTAAAAAATGGGTATTAAAGACTCATAAGGATAATAAAAATCTTAAATGATGATTAAGTTATCCATGAATGGATTTGAATAAGAGTTAATTAATTAACCCAGAATAAATATTGTTAATTAAGAGATATTATATTATATTAATTAGTGGAGTACATAATAATTATTGAAAAGAAAATAAATGATTAATATTAATTAATCATTGTGATATTAAAAGGTGATAATGGGTTGAAAGTACCCAACTGAATGATATTTAGCCCAATTAAAATATTTATAGTATTACTATGTGTAATATGGAAAATGCGGGCAGTAGTAATATATAATACATATGGCCTAAGAATACATGAAGTGTGGCATTTAATTAGGACTAATGATATAAGGTACCAAGTAGTACAGTGAAATCATATGTAATTTTAATACATAAATGATTAAATATCTGTGTATTCTAGAAACTGAGAAAGGAATTAAATATTTAAATAAACATTAATATTAAATAAGGTTATAATATGGTTATGTGAGTAGTAGAGATAATTATGAAACTACCCGAACAATAATACCTAACTGCGTTATTTTATTGCATATATCTAATGTACATGGATTATATGATGTGAGTACATAAATAATCCCTAATTTTCCTAATATGGCAATAATTGTACATTAAAATTTCATTTGGGAGTTAAAGTAACGAACTGAGCAAGATTGAAGCACGTTGTTGTGTTATAAAATTATCAGTTACACTACAGTACAATGAACAGTAACCTACACTCTAAAATACGTAAATTCCAAGTAAGAAATCATTGGCTATGGAGATTGCTAGTGCTGGGTTGTTCAACCACTCTCAATTAACCAATGTTTTCTTCCATTACCCCATGAATTCAACCTTGGTGTAATGAAATTGCCCAGTCCAAGTTTCCTCTATATATAGCAGTCCATTTTCAGTTTTTATGTTGCTTGTTTTGGTTCATGAAACACTGATAACTTGAGAGTGAGTGAGTTTTGGTTTAAAGTGAAGTTTAGCAATTGTAGAAGATAGAAGTTAAGCAAACTAAGCTACTCAGAAGGTAAACTCTTGTTTTAGAAACTTAATTTCAAAGTTTGCAAATTATGGAAATTCTACTAGATTCTTGTAAATTGATTTGAAATTGTGTTACCAAAATATTCGTGAGGTGTGAATACCTGTATAGAACCTCTAAGGCTGAGTTTAAGAATGATTATTGAGAAAGAATCAACATTGGTTACAGACTCTGTAAAATAGAGTATGTTACTAGGTCTGGTCTAGGGATGGCACAGATGCGCCTAGTTTATACTAGGGTGCAACACAGCTGCGCCGGACCCCAGAACCAGATTCTAATTTTTGTTGGGTTAAGTTATTGCTAACTTGATTCTATGACTTATATATACATGAAAAATAAGTATGACATCTAGTACAAAGCCTACTTATAAATTATGAAGTGACCAACATGATTTCATAAGAGATTTATAACCAAAAACTTTATGTTTTGAAAATGAACTTTGTTGAAACTCATGTTCTGCAAGTTCTGAGCTTAGTATGTTATACACATGATTGATTTCAGATGTAAATGAGCATGATACGAAGTTTATAGTGTCTTTTCATGATCAAACTTGTTAGCTTTGTGTTAGAAAATGTTTTAAAAGAAAAGCTTAGTATAATAGAGCTAAAGAGCATGAATGCTACAAGATGTAATTTTTGATCTGGAAAAGAAGCTATCATGACTTAGTTACTTATGTTAACAGTTTAAAAGTTGTCTTGTATGTGCTATATTACATCATTTATGATAAAATGATTTCAAAGCCAACCTTGAGCATATTTTTAAACTTAAGTTGCATTATATATGAGTATTTAGATTCTAAAGGCTTGAGATGCCATGTTATGTTTCATTATGTCTCTAAACATAAGTCTTATATGTTCAACATAATGGAAGTAAACCAAGCATGAGGTTAAAGAATGTTTTAAAGTATTAAACGATGTTAGGTATGAGTAAGAGATATGAATATGTATGAGCATGTGTAGTACAGATTATGTGACCTCTTTATTTGAACATAAGGCTAATTAGTACACATAGTGATTACATGACCCTAATTAGCTTTGATTTCATGAAAATCCTAAACTAAAGTCCCTAACATATAAGGTTGATCTTGAAGTGGTCATACAAGTATGTAAAGACCTCTAGCGTATATGCATGTTAAGTGTAAGTGTCTAGGTATGTTAAAGATTTGACTGAAACTAGGAGAGCAGAAGCTCAACTCTGATCAGGCTAGGGGACAGCGCAGCTGCGCCATCCCTAAGCTTAGACAGGGCGCAGCTGCGCCATCCTGCAGTCATAAATAGTTCTGTTTTTAATCTTAAGTTCAAGGCATGCTTATATGATTACTTTAATTTGCAATATATGACCAATATGCTATGTAATGTGTAAGAAGAATGTTATGTGATAAAGATGAATGTTAAATAGGACTTTCAAATGTTAAGTCCAAAAGAATGTGTTCAAGATATAAAGCAATGATACATTGTTTGAATTTGTAATCTGATTTGTGTTATGAAAATATAGGATAGGTGATGTTGTATGAAATTACAACTAAGTTAGACGTTTATGCGTACGTTTGAACTTACCTATATGAGTTTTAAATGTGTCGAACACATAGCGAGTCAAGTGTGTGATAAACATATATGAATGTTGATGTCAAGTACAAGTGGTTAAGGTATACCTATACATACCTAGCTATTCTAAGAATATGATGAGAAAGTGAAATGTAGGTTTTACAAACCTAGTTAGGAAATAAAGTAACATTATTATTACATTGAGAATGTATGAATATATGACTAATGGATATGAATCCATGATTATATAACTGTGTAGTAATACACGAAGTGCAAATAAGCGTTAAGCAGTTAAGTCGTAGTTGATAAACTACGAATCAGGTAAGTCTTTCAGTTCCTATTTGATATATGAATTCTATAACTGTTAGTTGAGCTATATTATGCTTTGAGAATGTTGATGCGTATATATGAACTGCATATGAGATATGTATAAAATTTGAAAGTTGATCTTTGATGATATGTTAGTGAGTAAATTTATATGCCTGTTATGTGTGAAGTAACATGCGTAGTAAATATTAATTGATTATGAATGCATGAACTGAATATGCTATTATATGCTATGCGCTGCATGAAAACTATTAAAATTACTGGGCTGTCGAGCTCACCCTTGCAAATAACCACTTTTGTAGGTTAAGGACACACGGTAAAGATTACGTGCTACTTGATTGATAAAGATCAATAATATTAAAGGATATTGATTCATTTGTTTAAATATATACCCTTGAACCATGTTTATGTTTTAGGAAACGTATATGATAATAGTTTATGATGTGTAATACATGTTAAGTTGTACTAGGAAGTACATAGAGGAATTCAAATTGAGATGTAAAAATTTATACAGTAATTGAAAAGAATGAATCATAGCATAATTTGATTCAGGGATTTGTAATTGATTCAAGTTAAGATATCAATAAAAGATTTATTTTCAAAGGAGATTGAAAAAGTTTAAATTATTTCGCATATTTTTATAACATCGAGTATGATGTAAGACAGGAATGATAAATGACCAATATTTGAAACTTATGAAAGTTTAGGGTCATTACATAGATCCTAAAATGGAAAGAATTTATATTCTTAATTGTAATAAGCCAAGTTATATTCATTAAGTTATGAATAAAAGATATACATAGTTTGACGATAGTAGTATCGTGGCGAACCGGATTTGAGGTTCGAAGGGACCCGGATATGGGGGCGTCACAATCTTCCATTGGTAGAGTTTGCATATAACAATAGTTATCATGCAAGTAATAGTATGCCTCCGTACGAAGCCTTGTATGGGAGAAAATGTAAATCACCTTTATGTTGGGATGAGATAGCTAAACGAAGACTGTTGGGGCCAGAATTGATGCAACAGACCGTAGAGATCATCAAGGTGATACGAGCTCGACTGGTAGTAACTCAAGATCGTCAAAAGAAATATGTAGATTTGCATCATAAGAAAAGAGACTTCAAGGTGGGAAGTTATGCATTTTTAAAATTATCTACCTGGAAAGGGAAGATTAGATTTGGTAAAAAAGGTAAACTAAGTCCGAGATTTATTGGACCGTTTGAGATACTAAAGAGTATAGGCAAAGTGACGTACGAGGTAGCTCTACCTCCTGAACTGGAACATATTCATAATGTGTTTCATGTGTCAGTGTTGTGGCCATATAAGCCTGATTACAAGCATGTGATATTGTATGAGTGGATTCAAGTCGAGAAGGACTTATCGTATGAAGAAATCCTTGTAAAAATTTTACATAGGAAAGAACAGAAATTAAGAAATATGGTTATACATTCTATCAAAGTTCTGTGGAGGAACCACAACGCTGAAGAAGCTACGTGGGAACTCAAGGAAAAGATGAGCCAGAATTATACGAATCTTTTTTAGTAACTTATGTGAAATTCTGGGGACGAAATTCTTATAAGGAGGGGAGATTGTAATAACCAAGAATTACAAGTCACTTTGTAAATAGATATATTAATTAAATATTAATGATATTGAAAACTTTTTGACATAAATAGAATGATTAGGTGTTTAAATAAATATGTCTACAATCACTATGTATATGTGTTTATTTTATATAGTAAATTAAAAAGGAAAGTTACATAACCTAATTATATATAAGGTCTGAGAAGTGAATAACCTAAGGGTTATGGTATGGGAGAATGATAGTATTAAAAAATATATACTAAACCTAATTAAGAAATTTATTTTATACATCTCAATTAATTAAGTTTATACCCTAATTAAAGCAAGTCTAATTGGGTTAAGAAATTAAAGGTTCATGGGTAAGGATTTGAATTTAAAATGTGGGGAATGGAAACCCTAATTAAATAATTATGGTAAGATAAAATTAAAAGCATTGGACTATGTAAATTTCATGGCCCAAAAAATTGATTTAAAATTTCAAAAGAATTTAATTAAACCCCAAACTTTTAACCCAATTGAAGAGGGATATTTTAGACATTTAATAAACTAAATAAAGCATTAAAAAGAAAAAAATGGGGGAGAAAAAGGCCATATATTCGGCCACATAAGGAGGGAGAAAGAGAGATTCATGAATGTGATGATTATAAGTTACCAACTCTTAACAACTCTTTACCAACCCATTTTAGGTGTCATCCTCTCATTTCACCAACACCATTAAAAAAGCTTACATGAAACATCCAAATGATTAAGGGAGAAAGTTTTGGGCAATACTACTACTTAGATCTTATATCTATACATTTTATTCCAACAAAAATCTAATTTCTTTCTCTTTTTTCTCATTTCCATAATTTTCTAACAAAAATAAAAGAAAGAGAAACAAAAAGGGAGATAAAGTTTCGGCAAAGAGAGGAAAGAAGAAGAAGAGAGTGAGACCCTTGATTCACCCTAAGTTCATATCATATTTTGGTAGACTAAGAAAGTGTACCCAAAAATCAAGGTAAAAACCTAAACTAGTTAATTCCCTTTTGTTTTGTTTAATTTTGATGATATAAAGTTTATGATCTTCGGATCTAAAACCCTTGATCTATAATTTTTCATATGGTTTCATATTTGGTTCTTACTCATTTGAGTGTTAGAAAGTTAAACAAATGGAAGGAAAGAAAAACTATGTTCAAGAAATTGAGAAACCCTAACTTTTTCTTCCTTTGATCAACTACCATTTTAGATCTACATCTTTTTTTGTGATTCGTCAAAGAGGGGTGCTAGATATGTAAGCTAGCTACTAAAACCAAGTGGTAGCACTCCAATATGTTAACTAAACATCAAATGGCAACTGTTTTGGCCGGAACATTTCTGCCGGCAAAGAATAAAAAATGGATACAAATAAACCCCATGGCCAGTTTGGTCCAGGGGCATTTTCATCCAATTTTGTTACTTTAAAAATTCTGATAAAATTTGGGGTGTTAATATGATGAGTTATTGTAGTCTTGTAAAAATATGGGAATTTTTGGATGTATAAACTGGAAGTTATGGATTTTACGAGGAAGTACTATTTTAAAAGTACACCTAAATAACTCTTTGTCAGGAACATACCCTATAAATTTAAGAATTTCTGGACAAACTTTGGATTTATGATAAATGTAGAAGGATTTGGCTATTTTGGACTATTTAAAATTTAGTAAATGAGTTTCAAAAATTTCAGGAAAAATATATGTTCATAAGGGATTCATATTCTGTCAAATCCCAAAAAAGAAGAATTTTTGGAACTAATTTGATATTTTTCATGGAAATGATTTATTTATGAATAAATGAATTAAATTAATTATGTGATGTTGAAAATTAGGAAAATATGATTTTATGACTTGAAAACCCTAAATAGGGTACAAGCAGATTTTTGAAGGGTATTTTGTTCAATGTTGATGAGATATTATGTTTATGGAATTTTATAATGATTAAAATGAATAAATTAGAGGAGTAAGTTATTCTAAAGAATATGGTTTGTTGAATTAGACTTTCAATGGACTATATTAAGTATATAGTTTGCTGGATTAAAATCTGGGGTTGCTGGATTGAAATCTGGTTTGCTGGATTGACATTTGGTTTACTGAATTGAAATCTAGGGTTGCTGGATTGAATTCTGGGGTTGCTGGATTGACATCTGGTTTGCTGGATTGACATCTTGTTTACTGGATTTACATCTGGTTACTGGATTTATATCTAGGTGGTTGGATTGGCATCTAGTTTTCTGGATTAGCATCTGGTTTTCCGTATTAGTATTTGGTTTATCAAATTATAAAAAAGAACTTATAAAATGAAAGATTAAATAATGATATGATTAAAATAATATCAAAGGATGATAAGAATGCTAAGACTTTAATATAATGTCTAATATTTAACTATGTGAATGAATGTTAGACAATTTAATGTAGAGTAATGACATTATAAGAGAGTATATGCTATGACTAATTGAAAGATCAATTATAGGTCCTTTCTCTAAAAGTTAAACTAAATTATGTAGCAGTAGACTGCAATCGAGGCAAGTTCTTTAACTCAAACTCGAGTTATTATTTTCAAAGCATGTTAGTATATAATAATTGATTATTATTCACATTTATACTAGTTATTGATAATCGCACTTTGTGCAATTGAATTTATGTTCTTTTATTATTGAACTGTGAATTTGTTATTTCATTCCTGAACTGTGAATTTGTTATTTCATTCCTGAACTGTTTATGATATGGATCTATGCTAGTTCAAGCATGTTTAAATTTGTGAAACCAAATATGTTTTGAAAGCTATTCATAACCAATTGATTTGGTAAGGATTCTTGACTGAGAAAAAGAACAATTTGATTAAAGTATTATTGGAAAACAATTGTTGCTTGTGCATTGAGTGTTTATGCATAATATACCAGGTATGAAAGGTTAATCCCCTTGATTATCAAAACTTATTGAAAGGACCGGTTTAAATACTGACAACATTTTCATATGTTTATGGTCATTTTGACCACTCAGCACCTGTTATTCAATTATTCCAATATTCAGTTAGTAATATTTTTTTCATGTTCTTTTGCAATCAGATTCTATTGTTGAACATTGAAAACTAAATTCTTTTCTAATCATGATATATCTCCTTTGTATTTAAACTTGCTAAGAAAATTTGTTGCTTAGCCTTGCTATATCATGACATTTATTTCAGTTAAGCCAGAGATGTCCAAGAAGGACAAAAGCAAAGGAAAAGTTCAAGAATAGTTAATGTGAATGTTTATGTGTTATATTACATTATGTACTTTGGTATTGTAAACCTTTTGTGTTACTAAGTGTAACTTAAGTAGGTATGTTTAAGTTAATGTTAATAGGCTTTGAGATGTTGATGTAAGACTTTATTGTAATGAATAATATATGTTTATTATTCCACAATAGTTTATAGATTGCTTATGATGATGATGTATCGTGAGCACCGAACCCGAGGTTAGAGAACTTGGATTTGGGAGTGTGACATACTCACTTGTAAGTGTAATATTACATTTAGTGTATATCTTCCCAACAATTCATTAGTTCCCTTCAACATTATGCAAATTAATATGAAATACAAGATAATCCATAATAATCACTACTGGTACAAGAAACTTAAATAACGTGTTAGAACTTTATTTGTGGTGAGTTATTAAAATCTCTTTATTTAATGTAATTAAGTACACGCATTTATTTATTTTTAGTTTAACATTTGTAATAGTACAGTTCCTTACATATTATTATTCATGTATAGTTGCAATTTATAAATTGAACTTTTTATTTTATACATAAGATTTTTAAATAGGTATGTATTGAAAGTGAAAATAATTTTCATAATGTGAATTAGTAGTAGAAAAATTTATATGTTATAATATTTTTAAATATATATGAAAGTGGTTATGCAACCACAACCGCATCACCACCCCACCACAACCACGTGTAACCACAACTACAAGTAACAATATATGTGTGGTTGTTAATATTAGTAATCGCATATTGTGGTTGTAATTGGTTCTTATAACCGCACCACATCGCACTGCGCTATCCCCTACTACCTAACATTATAAATTAATTAGTAGGTGTTGATTTTGATTCGGCAATTATTATTTTCACAAGAAAATTTTGATATTTCCACTAGGACTTACTCACATAAATGTGGGTCTCATCCACTATTCATGTGAGAAGAGTCTTGTAGAACTATCAAATTTTCTTGTGCAAATATCAATTCCCTAATTATTATATCTAAAACTAAAAAAAATATATTATATTTAATGCAGCTAGAGTGAAGCTATATTAGAGGGGAGCCAAGTCCCTCATGGATAATCTATAAACACTACTTACATATTTTTTTTCATTCTTATGGGGACATTTTGGGAAAATAAATCATAAAACTACGATTGTATTATTGTGCAGGACTGGGTAGGCCAGAGGGAGACTGTGATCGGATCCCAACTTTGGTGGAAATGGGAAGTGGATACTACAAGGTATAGAGGATGGCAGAAACTAACTAAAGACCTCCATGCTCAGCAGATTAAAGTGATGACATACTGCAACCCTTGTTTAGTTCCGGTAAATCTCTAGAACAATTCTACGAGCAATTATTAAAACTATACAACATGATACATGTGCTGTTATTTTTGAAAAAAAATGATAGACATAGAATACGTGAGTATGTTTTGAAGATCTTACTTGTAACAACAGATGGATAAAAAGACAAATATTAGGAGAAACCTCTTTGAGGAGGCAAAAAAGTTAGACATCTTAGTGAGAGACAAGAATGGAAAAACATACATGGTTCCCAACACAGCCTTCAATGTGGGAATGTTGGATTTGACACACCTATATGCAAGTAGTTGCTTCAAGCAGGTTTTACAGGAAATGGTGGATGGTGGAGTCAGGGATAGTGTAGTAAAAGATAATTGTGTAGTCATCTTTCTTGTAGTGATTTCAACTTTAGGGACCTTGATTATATTAATCTTGATCTTGACAATTTTTATTCCTACATGAGATATGCTGCTGCCTCTTGTATTCATTTTTTGTTTCTTCTTCATCTCTTAAGCTATCTTTTACAGCATGTACTGTGGCATGGGAAACTGCATGAAGGTTCAACTATAATCCAGGAATTAGTTTAGAATATAGTTCAAATGAGCCAGCAGAAGTTTTCCTCATAAGTTGGAGTTGAGTCAAAGTAATAGATTTCAAAGTTTAGCACTCAAATATCTAGAGTAACATTTTATTATAGTCAAACAACTTTTTGAAGCATGATTGCAGGTTTGATACTTACATGTTGATGTTGATGATGATCATGAAATAGCTACCTCCTTCAATACTGCATTGCATATTTTAAATGATGAATTTTTGAGCTACGTTTACGAAAGACAAGGGACAAAATTATAAAGTGTACTCTCTATATATATGTAGATATATAATTTGATTGAAGAACTGTGGTAGCTTTAGATGGTTAATTGAAAAGATAATGAATGATTATGTAGCGGATGATTTTATTAAGTTAATAATATTTTAGTTTTTTGTATTTTTGCCATTATTTGCTATGGCGACATTGAGCCAGCCAGGTACACAAAAAGAATGTCAAATTTTGATTTGGCAACAATATAATCCATTACCAAAGCATTGAACAAGTTTTAATATATCAACACTTTTTTATACAATTAGCAACAAATTTATGTTGCTAATGGCATTAAAAATATAATATTTGGCAATGAAAAATTAACCTAATAACAACGGAGATGATATTATTGCTAATACTAAAATAAATGGCAACAATTTTTATCGTTGCAAATTATATCAACTTTCGTTGCACATATAAAGAAACGACAACATATAATGTTGTTGTTAATCGACAACTTTCGTTGCTATTAAAAAATAACCAGCAACAAACATTTTTGTTGCTAATTCAACATAATGTCGTTGCAAAATGGTGTCAATTGCAACAAAAATGCATGGTCGTTACAAAAAAAAAAAGAGTTCATTTCGTTGCCAATTAGCAGGCTTTTGCAACGAAATGGGGTTTTTAGCAACGAAATTTTAATTATTCTAGAACAATACATTTTGTTGCTAAAGGATCGATGTCTCTGTACGAAAGCCAAATTTTGTTGCAAAATGTATTACTTTTGACAACGAAAAAAATACGTTCGTTGCAGAACAATTAACAACGCTCATTGCGCAACAAAAGACGCAACGACAGTAAAGTATTTGCCAAAACCCTTTTGCAATGAAATTTGGCACCTTTAGCAACGAAAATTTGTTGTTGCTGAAGCCCCCCATTTTTTTGTAGTGAAATTTTCTTATCGCATATGACATTCTCTCCCTTTGCTGGAAGTGGTAGATCTTTTGTTGATTATTCACCTATCTCCATATATATACTTTATTATATCCAAACATACCCTACAACATACCCTAGAGTATTAAGAAATATTAAAAAAACATAACTCATTATACACAAGATACTATGATGATCTCAAGTCCAAGGATCACTTGTACAACTATCACTATAGGACCTCCCATTGTTAGGCAAATAAAACTCCACTAGGGTTCCTTTAAATAAATCACGTTCAGTGAACTTATTCTATCATAAACACATACATACTTGCTTTAGTGTCTCCACACAAATGATTATGAGATCAATCATCCTCTTCATTAGAGAAATCATATTATGTACTAATCTATCCAAAATTAGTAACCCTACATTAGTAATCCAATGATAAGGAACATTTTAGTTTTGAGCTATTTTAGAATTTAGATCTCATTAGCATGGTCAACATCATGATTCTAAAAACATTGCTTCAACTAATTAACATGGATAAAGAATGTCTTTTGTGTTAAATAAATTCTCTTATTAATAAATGAACACGATCACAAAGTAAATGTTTATCATATCCAATATGATTGGCTTGATGGCATACTACTTTCAGTTATCTTCCTTTTGTGCTGCCGACCTAGCTTGAGCTTCTCAACAGAGGTCATAGGTTTTCTTGGTACCCCTGCCGCTTCCAAAATAGATTCATTTAAAGCCTTCTTCGGTTGATTAATCACTACAATCACAACACAGTTAAATCAACATCATATATGCAAATTTCAAAATTATTAATTCTCAAAACATTTATAAAAGCAAATATGAATTGACATTAACATTAATCATTATGAGACCCCGAATTTTATGAAATGAAAGTATTCAATTTTCTTATAATTATTCTATTTAGTAAATGGTTAAATTGATAAAAGGTTAAAGTTAAGGGTGATATGTGAAAATTTTTCAAAGTATGCAAGTTGTTATAAAATATTCTTTTTGTCGGGGAATATCCGTAGGAAGGCACAATCATTGGTGGACTCCGGAACGTATGTATTGTCGTAGTAAGAAAATGACATAATTATCTTTTTATAAAAATAACAGCGAAAGTGTTACCGTTAAAACTATTGAACTACTCGGTAGTAAAAGTACAATGAATACGTGGTTTGCATAGTAAATAATACTGCAGTATTGATTATTATTGATGCTTACATGAGAAGTCACTCAGTTATTCTCAATTATTGCTACAGTAATTATTGTATCATATCTCTCATATTATTGATTCAATTATTGTCACAGTATCATCTACATAATATGTTATATTATTAAATCAATAATTGAGACGACAAAGTTATTCATATTATTATTTGCAATATTGAAAATGCCTAGAAGTTCTGTCAAGAAGAGGTTTGGTCACCTAATTGCGCGCCAATAAGGAGAAATCCTTATCGGAAAGCCCCTCTTCCCTGAACGACACAGTTGTTAAATATTGTGAGTTATAATATTAATGATGAATGTTATTAAAAATCGAATTTGAGTTCGGAGTTGAATTTGGAGACGCGAACGTGATATTTGAGTCTGGAACGATAAAATTAGTAGAAATAGACTATAAACACAAAATTTGTCGGGGTTAACTTTTTGGTCAAAAAAGTCAACAGTTGACTTTTTCGGAAAAAGTCAAACTTTGAAATTTCAAAAATGAAATTGTTGAGAAAAATATTTCCATTGTATTGGGATTATTAGTGTTAGTGGATATCGACATTTATTTTGATAGTAATTGATGTCTGGAAGTTTTATTGACCAAACGGGTAATTAATCGGGTAAATGAGCAATTAATTGCTATTAATTCACATGATTATAATTATTTATTCACATGTGTGTACTATTGATTCACATTCTTGTACTATTAGGGGAGCTGGTGCAAGATTGATAATACTTGCATGACTAAGTTAATAATGGAGGTATAGATGGAGGTATTATACTGTAATTCATATTTTCACATGATTATAACTATTGATTCACATGATTGAACTATTGATTCACATTATTTACTATTAGGGGGGGGGGGGTGGTGCAAGTTTGATAATATTTTGAGCCCCAAAACGTGCAATTATCGAAACTATATTTTCCTATAAATAGAAGCTCATTCTTCCTTCATTTCTCACCAATTCACTAAAGATATAGAGCAATTATTGTAGAGAGAAATTATAAAGAGAAAGAAGAAGAGAAGTCTGCTACCTCACTATTCTAGTATCCAGTTTTCTTCTAAGGTAAGGGATATTGTTATTATTGTAAGGGGTATTATTCTTTCGTATTCATAAAGAGAGCGATTTTCTTTCAATACTCGTAAGGGTTGTTATTCCATTCTTTATTATTCTGTTGGGAATAATCTATCTATGCGGTCTATCGCATGCATGATGAATTCTTCTGTTATTCCATTCTTTATTATTCTGTTGGAATAACATGCCTGTACGGTCTATCGCATGCCTGGTGAATCATGTTGTTATTCCATTCTTTATTATTATGTAGGAATATCCTGTCTGTGCGGACTACGTATGACCTGGTTCCATTCTTTATTATTTTGTTAGAATATCCTGTCTGTGCGAATTACGCATAACCTGGTTCCATTCTTTATTATTCTGTTGGGAATAACCTGTCTGTGCGATCTATCGCATGCATAGTGAATTCTTCTGTTATTCCATTCTTTATTATTCTGTTGGAATAACCTGTCTATGTGGATTACCACATGCATGGTGAATGATCCTTCGTATTCATTTCTTATTAAATTGTGGAAATGATCTGCTCACGGGATTACCGCATGGCGCATTTAAAATCAATTTGCGCTTTAATAATTTTCTAACCCTAAAAAAAAAATTCTGGAAAAATTTGAAATGATAATTTGATGAGTTTTCTAGATTGTGTCCAAAAATGGCGATTTTTGGATGTATAGATTAGGAGTTATGATTTTTATGGGGAAAGACTATTTTAAAAGTAAACCCTTATAACTTCTTGTGGTTAACTCCAAAATTGGTAAAATTTTTATTGGGAGTACATATATATAACAGGAGTATACCCTATAAATTTCAGAATTTTTGCACAAAAGTACAATTTATGATAAATGTCTAAATATTCGGCAGTTTTGGCAATATGAAAAATAGTAAATGAATTTTAAAAATTACGAGAAAAATATAAGTTCAATATGGGACTATATTCTGCTAAATCCCATAAAAGAAATATTTTTGGGACTGATTTGGTATTTTTCATGAAAATGAATTAGTTATGAGTAAATGAATTAAATATGTTATGTGAAGTAACAAAATTGGAAAATAGGATTTTATGGCTTGGGAATCCTATATAAGGTATATGAAGATTTTTTATGAGGGATTTGATCATTGGTGATGAAATCTTATGAGTATGACATTTTTGAATGATTAAATGCATTATTTGGTAAAGTGTAAACAATTAAAATAAATTGTTTATAAGTTTAAGAAGTGATTAAAATATTGTTATAATATTAATAATATTAGATTGTGAGTTTATTAAGTGATTGATAATATTTGGATAAATTTAAAGTCTTTAATATTTATCCTTGTTTTCATTTGATTAATGCTTATATCATTGTCACCATCCTCATGCTTATATTGTGATGAAAGTCGTCTTTGGCTTACGTGCAAAGATGGACTATTGATTATTGATTTTACAATTGTATATCTTTGGCTTACGTGTAAAGATGGATTGTTGATTATTGATTTTACAATTATATATCTTTGGCTTACGTGCAAAGATGGACTGTTGATTATTGGTTTTACAGTTGTATATCTTTGGCTTACGTGCAGGGATGGACTATTGATTATTGGTTTTACAGTTGTATATCTTTGGCTTACGTGCAAAGATTAACAATTGATTGATGAGTATCTTTGGCTTATATGCATAGATGAACTGCTTATTGGTATGATTATGACCGTGGATCATTCAAAGATAATCATGACCGTAATGTTATAGATGATGTGGTAAAAGTCCTCATTGGCCCGTAGTGCATTGATGGACGATTATTGGTATGATTATAATCGTGGATTATTCTAAGTATAATCATGACCATTGATGATTACATAAATATCCTCGGGTCGTAGAGCGGGATGATTCGATGATGTGGATTATTTATTAAGTCGAGTCTCAAAGAATAAAATATTTATTATACACTTTTAATTAAGTAAAAGATATTAGATATCATGCTCTACTTGACTCTTCTAAAATACGGTTGTATATCTTTGGCCCAGTAGTGTAAAGATGAATTGTTAATGAATATCTTTGGTAGTAGTGCAAAGATGAATTTATTAGTATGATTATGGCGAATTTTGATTTGGTATTACCATGATTTTTGATGTTTCGGTGAAGATAGGTGATGAAAATTATCTACGTCACAGGTGCGAAGAGGAAGTTAGAATCACAATTATGATTATGAGTTATTCATATGATTGTGGATGTGAATTGTTGATTGATGTTACTGGGATAAAACATTATTGGTGGACTTTTAACATAGAAGATAATAGATCCGATGGTCTATTTGACTCTTCTAATGGATTGCTTCGTTCACGCTGCAACTATGGTTGAAAAGTTTTATCATCTACCATATGTTCTAAATCTCTTATTTATTACTGATGAAGGCTATTGATGATTTAAATTATCTTTAGTCATGATATTCTTTCTCGGGCTAGTTGTGCTCACCCTTTTGCTTCACAATTCCTTTAGTAATAAGAGTGTAGTTTGGTCGATCGGGGTAACAGAGGAGAATAGAATCGGTGGTCTATAGCTGTTGAGGTTCTCCCTAAATAGTATGAAAATAATTTAATTGAGAACTTTAGATAAGTGTGTCGTATTGTATGTGACGCCCCCAAAATAGGTATACATCACCTATTCTGAGTAGTCGAATACATGGTACAGAATACAAAATACAATCTTAAATATACAACAAGAGCTGTGAGTTTTAATACAAATATTGTCTTCTAGACAATATCTACTCTCAGAATAAGTCCTCGTTACAATTATTATCACACTATTTCATAGAATAGTGAGGACTACTAATGCTATCATCTGGACCGGCCACTCCGCTTCCCCGACTAGTCCTCGCTTTGCGTTCTCATTTCCTAAAGAGAACAATGAAAGCAAAAGGGTGAGCTCAACTAGCCTAGTAAAAAATATTATGACTAAGATAATGCAGAATAAATTATCGTTAGCCTTTAATAGTGTTAAACTGATAAAATATAATAAACATCAAGTTTAACTGCAGTGAAACAAGCAATCCATTAAAAGAGTCAAGTAGAGAATAAAATTTACTATCTTTTATGATTTAAAAAGGTTTTTTCATCACTTTTTATCGCTGAGACTCAGCTTAATAATTAATCCACATCATCCCTGCACTATGGCCAAGGATATTAATTAGTATCACAACCACAAATTATCCACGCACTACGGGCCAAGGATATTCGTGTATTTATTAATGGTCTTGATCAAGCCAACAACTGTCCATCAATGCAGTATGGGCCAATGAAGACTTTTACCACATCATTTGTAACATTATGGTCATGATTATACCGATTAATCCCTGGTCATAATCATACCAAGTCCATCTATGCACTACAGGCCACAGATGACTTTCAACATAATATAAACATGAGAATGATGACAATGATATATGAATTTAATAAAACAAGTTCAAGAATTAATTTATCCAGGAACTAATAACGTCCAAATTGTCAACATGATACTTCTTTGTAGAGTAAAATTCAAGAATGCTCAGAAGAATATTTCCTTGAAAGGATACTGGATGAAGCACAAATATCAAAGAAATTCCACTAATTTCATGGAGTATAGAAGTCAAAGCTTTAACCAACCGAGTATAACGAATATATGAAACTATGAAATGGATTTTCACGCCACCGTGCGGAATCCATGCGATGATTATTTCCACAATTTAATAAGAAATGAATACGAAGGGTCATTCACCATGCATGTGGTAATCCACATAGACAAAGTTATTCCAACGAAATAATAAAGAATGGAATAATGTAAGAATTCATCATGCATGCATGATAGACCGCATATGACAAAGTTATTCCAATGAATAATAAATAATGGAACGTGTCATGCTTAAACGCATGTAGGCGGGATATTCCAATGTAATAACAAAGAATGAAATAACAAAAGACTTCACCAGGCATGCGATAGACCGCACAGACATGTTATTCCAACGTAATAATAAATAATGGAACCAAGTCATGTAATACATACGCATGATGTGATATTCCAACGTAATAATAAAGAATGGAATAATAGAAGAATTTCACCACGTATGCGGTATTTGACATATCTGAGTTATTCCAACATAATAATAAAGAATGGAATAACGTAAGAATTTCACCAAGTATAGGTAGCTCACAGATATCTGAGTTATTCCAATGTAATAATAAAGAATGGAATAATGAAAGTTCTCTTCATGAATACGAAAGAAATAATACCCCTTACCTTAGAAGAAACTGGATATAGGAGTAGTGAAGTAGCAGAATTCTTTTCTTCTTTCTCTCTATAGTTTCTCTCTCTAGAGTTTCAGTGAATTCATAAGAAATAATGAATGAATGAGCTTCTATTTATAGGAGAATGGACTGAATAGTAATTAATTCATGAACGGTCCAAATTGGTTTACTTTTAAACGGACGGTCCATATTGATTTACTATGAAGTATTAATAAATTATTCTAATAAAACAAAATCTTTTAAATAAAATATAATATATTCTATTTATAGTCTAATAAAACATATAACTTTATAAAAGTATTTTGTTTTATATAAAAAGATTTTACTATGCAAATACTATGCAGGCACTATGAAAACACTTTGCATAATAAAATATAATATATTCTAATTATTGTCGAATAAAACAAATAACTTTATAAAAGTATTATGTTTTATATAAAAAGATTTTACTATGCAAAATATACTATGCGAGCACTATATGAAACACTATGCATAATAAAATATAATATATTTTAATTATTGTCTAATAAAACTAATAACTTTATAAAAGTATTCTGCTTTATATAAAAAGATTTTACTATACAAAACACTATGCATAATTAAATATATTATATTCTAATTATTGTCTACTAAAACAAATAACTTTATAAAAGTATTATATTTTATATAAAAAGCTTTTCTGCTTTTATTACATTAATAATACTAATAAAACAAAATTTATATTATATTATATTATATTATATTATATTATATATATATATATAAACTTCCGTGACTTCATAAAAAGACACCAAAATATTATTATAATTCACAATATTAATCGACCAGGTCGTTCCTAGGAAAGAGGGGGCTTTCCAATAAGGATTTCTCCCTATTGGCGCGTAATTAGGTGACCAAACCTCTCCTTGGCAGAACTTCTAGACATCGTTAATATTGCAAATAATAATATTAATAACTTTGTCATCTCAATTATTGATTTAATAATATGTAAAATATCCACAATAATTGAATCAAATAACGTGAGATACTATGCAATAATTACTGAAGCAATAATTGAACAAAACTGAGTGACTTCTCATGTAAGCATCAATAATCAATACCGTTTACTACTTTGCAATCACGCGTATTACTGTACTTTTACTACCGAGTAGTTCAACAGTTTTAACGGTAAAACTTCCGCCGTTATTTTCATAAAAATATTTTTGTTGTTTTCTCAGTTCGACAATAATTCTGTTGTGGGGTCCACCAATGATTGTGCCGTCGTATGAATATTCTCTGTTAAAACGATTATTCCCCGACCAATCGAATATTATATAACAACTTGCATACTTTGCAAAATTTATAAATATTACCCACAGCTATAACATTATATCAAATTCATTTCATAATATTCAAAAAAAATATTTTGAGAAATTTAAATCTTTATTCATAAAATCTGGGGTCTCACAATCTCCCCTCATGAAATTTTGCCCTCAAAATTTATGTACGTACCTAGTATGTCGAAGAGGTGAGGATACCTTGACTTCATTTCAGATTCTAACTCTTGAGGTATAACCTTTGAGTGTTGAATACGATCCTTCTTATCCAAGATTTTAACACGTATCTCCTCATACGTTAAATCTTCTGCTATCTCGTATAGTTTTAATTTAATAATATGGTTCGGGTCGTCCATATATTTATGTAACATCGATACGTTAAAAACTTTATGAACACGCCGACATACTTGCAAGAAACGAGTCTATAAACCACGTTCCTACTCGATCAAGGATTTCAAATGGGCCAATAAAATCGAGGGTTGAGATTTCCTTCAAAGAACTCTTGCTTTTAAAATACCGCCTCTTGAACCTTCTTCTTCGTATTCATCATTTCAGGGCTCAGTAGCTTTAGCAACTTTAACATTATCGACTAAAGTCAATTCTAATCGATATTTGTTATCTTCACGCGTGGGTCCCTAGAGTCTTTAACTCTATCTTCATCATTTGTAAGTTATAATGAAATGGGTTTTTGTGTTAACAACATCGCACTCAGAACGCGATACGATCTTCTACTCAATGCGTCAGCTACCACGTTCTTTCTTCCACAATGATATTGAATGGTATGATCGTAATCTTCAACAGCCCGAGCCAACGTCTTTGGCGCATTATACGTTCGTTTTGGTTTAAGAAATATTTAAGGGTTGAAGAAATAGGTTTTGTACTAGGGTGTGACACCCCCAAATCCAGGTACTTCATTCCCACAAGATTTGGTGTTCACTAATCAAACATTCATATCTAACGACCCAATCATAATCAAATTGAATAATGAAAACCTTTCCCATTTAAGGGTTACATAATAAAAATCTCCCAGGTTTTCTAACCTTTAAATACAATCATTCAAATGCGAAATTAAAATTATTACATAACATCATTATTAAGAAGTCTAAGATCATCACAATAATAGAAGTACAAATCAGCATCACTTGTACAATTTTCCCTTTCCATTGCTAGTTGAAGGTTCATCTACCTTCTCCACTTTAGCTGCAATGAGTTTATAAATATGCAAGAGTGAGCAAATCAATTGCTCACTGGATAAAATAATGAATTAACAGTAGAATAACAATAATAACTGCCAATGAATAGGCTCATTAAAACTAGATAGTACTCTAACAATGATAACCAGGAACTGAAATCCAAAGTATGGAATAAACATAACTGAGGGTCATAAGACCATGAACTATGTCCATAGTTGTGAGTAATCTTTCAACTCCAACTTTAACAGTCATAAGACTATAAGTACTCCTCGTACTTAGGGGGATCAGTCCTTCGTACCATGTATTGTGCACAAACATTTAACGCTACGCGTAAGTTACCCCTAATAATAGGGTTGTTCATCTCAGTATTTAGAGTACAAGTCCGCACCAAAGTGAGTTTGGTTTGGAAACATTTTAGGGTAATTTAGAATTCAACGAACATCAACTAAGGATTAGTTGAATAAAACTAATAACGTCATACTATAGAATAATGGTAATTGAATAAACATGGTAAATTAAAGTCATGCTTTAGGAATAATCTAATAGCATACAACTTGAGTAACTATAACACACCTTGCTTGAACAACATTAAGTCAAGGTTATTTAGAACTGAATACTAAACATGCATGGTAATATGAACGATAAAACTATTCAAATATATCTGGGCATGCTAAACAACAAGTTAAATACAATAATAACTTATTCAATATCAAAAATCAAAGTTTAGAAACCTTGCATTATTATATTGGAATCAATAATTGATTCAACAAGATAATGAATTAGAAAACTTGCATCATTTATAAGGTAATCGAATTGGAAACAATAATTGCTTCAATAAGAAAATAGATTAGAGAACTTGCCTTGCTCGTGGGCTAAACCGAACAATTCAAATCACAATATCCTATAAACATATGTCATCATGACATAATTAGTCACTACCACTTTATAAACTTAACTAACTACATTCATCATGTAGGTTTGATTATTTAATCACATAATCAAGTTATAACACAAGTTAATCGTTGATAACATGTTTATTCATAATATAGAAATAATGAAATTAACATTTTACAGTCCTACTATTATCCCATAACAATTCCTTCAAATTTCGAGTACAAAAAGTACACTGTACAACCATTCTGCAAACTCACGCTGCGACGCCACAGTTTATATTGTGGTGCGACGCAATGACAAGACGGATGATAATGACTGCAAGTGCGAGAGTTAAGCTACAAAAGTCATCACTGCTACTAAACTTCGCATAGACAGGTTATGTAGTACTTCGCATAGAAGAATTTCACCATGTATGTAGTACTTCGCATAGACAGGTTATTCCAACATAATAATAAAGAATGGAATTAAAGAAGAATTTCACCATGTATGCGGTGCTTCGCATAGACAGGTTATTCCAACATAATAATAAAGAATGAAATAACAGAAGAATTTCACCAAGTATAGGGTAGCCCACGTATACAGGTTATTCCAACAGAATAATAAAGAATGGAATAACAGAACTTCTCTTCATGAATACGAAAGAAATAATACTCCTTACCTTAGAATAAACTGGATATAGGAGTAGTGAAGTAGCAGAATACTTTTCTTCTTTCTCTTTATAGTTTCTCTCTATAGAATTTCAGTGAATTCGTAAGAAATAATGACGGAATGAGCTTCCATTTATAGGAGAATGGACTGAATAGTAACTAATTCATGAACGGTCCATATTGATTTACTTTTAAACGGACGGTCCATATTGATTTACTATGCAGTATTAATAAATTATTCTAATAAAACAAAATCTTTTAAATAAAATATAATATATTCTATTTATAGTCTAATAAAAAAATAACTTTATAAAAGTATTCTGTTTTATATAAAAAGATTTTACTATGCAAACACTATGCATGCACTATACAAACACTATGCATAATAAAATGTAATATATTCTAATTATTGTCTAATAAAACAAATAACTTATAAAAGTATTATGTTTTATATAAAAAGATTTTACTATGCAGTAGAACACTATGTAGGCACTATGCAAACACTCGTAGTATAATAAAATATAATATATTCTAATTATTGTCTAATAAAACAAATAACTTTATAAAAGTATTCTGCTTTTATATAAAAAGATTTGAATATGAAAAATACTATGCATAATAAAATATATTATATTCTAATTATTGTCTAATAAAACAAATAACTTTATAAAAGTATTCTTTTTTATATAAAAGCTTTTTGTTTTATTACATTAATAATACTA